>JAODKE010000146.1:12028309-12052872 GCA_026779605.1 Mormyrus hasselquistii
TGCGTGCGGAGCGTGCGTGTCTGCGTGCATGCGAGGCATGTGTGTGTGTGGGGCGTGCATCCGTGTCAGCGTGCGTGCGGAGCGTGCGTGTCTGCGTGCATGCGGGGCATGTGTGTGTGTGGGGCGTGCCTGTGTGTCTGTGTGTATGCGGGCAGCTGTACCTCCTGGAGTACAGTGGGTCATTGTAGAGGTCCGGAACAGGAAGCCCCTCCTCTTTGGCAGTCAAATAAAGGCCCAGAAGGTGCCGGTCAAAGCCTACAAAAAAAATGTAAATAATAACTTACAGAAAGTTCCCCTTTAAATGAACGGTCCATTGAAAAGGGGGGCAGGCTAATGCAGCACTCACCCTTTCCATCCTGGGCCTCTTTCATCAGCCTGTTGTGCTTGCTGACTGCTTCCAGAAGCTTCTTCCGCCTGGTGTCCATCTACGAGGGATACATTATTATTTTAAATGGTGAGGGCCAATACTGTTTATATTGGGTCACTCCGCCCCACAAGCCTGACCAGGACAAGCAAACAGAAGATGGATCGATGGATGGTGTCCTGGGCGTCTCTCTAACTAGCTGCTTTTGTTTATGTTGAACTTTTCTGCCTTTGTTACTATGGTAACCCAGTGCAGAGCCCACTGAACCCTCGGCGTACACTGGCCGCGGGGTCCACCATGGACCGGCACCACTGCTGCGCCTCCAGTGTGCAGGGCCTCATGGTCTCCGTGCGGCCGTGATAGAAACGCCGTGTGGTGGCCGTCTCATAGCAACAGCCCGACCTGCGAGAGGAGAGGAGGGAAGGGGAGGAGAGGGAGGGGAGGAGAGGAAGAGGAGAGGGGTGGGGGAGGAGAGGTGGAGGAGAGGAGAGGGGGAGGAGAAGAGAGGAGAGGGGTGGGGGAGGAGAGGAGAGGAGAGGGAGGGGAGGGGATTGGAGAGGAGGGGAGAGGGGGAGAGAGGGAGATGAGAGGAGAAGGAGGGGAGAAGAGAGGAGAGGAGAGGCAGGAGGAAAACAGAGCAAAGTTCAGCATATGACAGGAAGCAATAATTGTGCCCGATGAGGAATCCATGAGTGCCTCACCAACGCAGTGTCAGTAAAACAATGACTCATTGTACAGGAAATGATTCGTATGATACAGTGGAGCCATACAGCAGGTATTAAAAGGCAGCTGAGATATAATACAAGAACAGGTCGCTAACCCCCCTTTGTACCCCCTAAGTCCCTCCCAACAAGGCTCTGTGTATTTGCATATAGGGGGGTGCCCTGAGGGGAGATGGGACGGGGCATGATGGTGCAGAACCTGCCCTACCACATTCTTCCCCTCCTTCCCTTTTCACAATGCATACGCATTTGGGAGCTGGAGCGAGTGAAAGCCGGAGGTGCTGATTCTGGACCCGCGGCGGAGGGACCCACCTCCCGTGGAGCCGGAAGTAGGCCAGCTGCAAAGCCAGCTGGACAAAGGTGTCTGGGTGGACCTTCCCACGCTTGATGGCCGCCTTGCCGAAGGCTGTGAAAGCGTAGCAGAGCACCTGGATGTCACTGGCCTGCGGGCACATAGTGGGCCGGTTGTGAGGCGCTGGGGACCGGGACACGAGGACCGGGACACGGGGACCCTGCTCATGCTCAGGGACAAACGCCCAGACTCACAGACTCCAGATAACGCCGTTTGGCCAATGCGATGTCCCCTCTCACTCTGCTGTCCAGTGTGAAGACGAGCTCCTTTGGTAATGGGACGTCCCGGACAATCTCCAAGCCCTGGGGGCAAACCACATAGCAGGGATTCAACCGGTCTCGTGCTGACGGCTGCAGCTGGCAGGATGGAGGGGCCCTGATTTTCCAGGGAAGCTACTAGAATTACGGAGGATTCATAGGGGTATAGAAGGTGTGGCTGGGCCAGCAGGGAGAAACCCTGCTCCTGCAGGTGTTTTTTTTTGGGTTTTTTTTTTCGTGGATGTCATTTCTGCCTGTGCCCAGGACGCGCCCAGATTTCGAGGGGAGCCACCTACCTTCCAGACACCCCCACAAGCTTTCAGCTTCTGATCATTGTAGTAACACATGGACACCAGCACCATGGCATCATAAGGGGCATGCTGCAGCAAGAGAACAACCACAAGGGGGCGTTACTGAGCAACACAGGACCCCCATCCCAGAGTTCTGGTACACTGACTATCCTCGCCATAAGAACCTCCGAGCAAAACTAGAAACAGTCAGCGCTGAGTCAGACTTGCCAAGGTGTTCGTTAGGAGCGCCCAATTTACGTCACAGTTTCGGCTGCTTACGTCACAGTTGGACCCGAAGGTACCATCCGCAAAGCACAAGAAGTTGTAGGATTTGTCTCCCCAGCGATTTGTAGGGTCTCCTGTCAGAGCTTCCAGAGTCATCTGTGTGAGACAGCGAGATGAAGGCACCCTGATCAGGTCCCGGGGATTATGGACAACCTGCAACTGTGGAGGATTCCTGCCCTAAACTAAATGGTTTTAGGCCATGAAAGCTGCAGGTAACCCAGAATCAATACAGAAGACGCCCCCAAAAACTGCCCTAGGAAAGAGACGCTGACATACCGCGGTGTAGTTCACAGGAGAGGAGTAGGGCCGCGACTTGTCCAGCGACACCACAAACAGGCTGCTCTGAATAGTCTCCAGGACGGCCTCGTTCATGGGGTCGATGCCGATGAGATACTCCCTCGCCTGCATTCATCAGTATTAAGCAGACGAACATGCATGATTAAGCGAACCAAAGCAGCTGATCCTGAGCAGGCAGGTACAAACTATGCACCAACCTTGGCCCAGCGAGTTCTCTCCTCGGTGGTCAGGGCCGAGACCCCCTCACCTTCTGGCTCCTTATCACACATCTCCTTGATATAGCTTAACTGCCTGAAGACACAAACAGATGGATTTGAACTTTTCACTGAGCGGGTAGATACCCGACCAAAAGACGACACACGAGTTCCCACAGGCCATCAGTTTTTTTTTTCCAACCAGCACTCAGTCAGATACAAAAAAGACCACGATTAATATATCTATATATATGTACCACCATTTGAGCAGACTGCGGGGGGCTCTAGGGGACAAACACACACCTGTCTCATACTCCCATACCTGAGCAGCTCCGGGGGCGTCAGGATGCGTCCGTCGTACACGACGTCAAAGGCGAAGATCCGGCCTCGGCACATGACCACGAGGTGGGAGGGGCACTGCCCCTCGCTCTCTGCAGCAGAGACAATGCGTTCTCCTCACTGCCCCAAAGACACCCGGTCACCCTCACGCCATCCGCAGCACCGAGCCTCACCGGTCTTGAAGTAGTTGCGAATGGTGTCCGTGGTGACCCCAGGAACTTTGCAGGTACAGAAGAGCATGCGGAACTGGTCCATGTCCAGAGGAACGCTCCCCGCCTTCTGGACAGCCAGCTTCTCCCTGAGAAGACACACCCCACATCCCTGGTGATGTGCGACACGTAGCTCCGACCCAGAACCTCCCCCATAACTCAGAGGGGATGTACTGAACATACTTCACATATTTAGCTTTTGTCAAAGGTGTTCAGACGCCTTTGTCTAAAGTGATGAACATATATGAGGCAAATAGTAGCTTCCAATGAATGTTCAGGTACAAGTGTAAGCAGAACTGCAGAAGAAGCTACTCAACTTCTAACAAAGCAAGAACCTAATAAGATTATTCAAGGACCAGAAGTGCAACATAAGAACATTCAAAGAACATAAAGGTGGAAAGGGCGTTTGAAGTGCCGACGAGGTTCAGCAGCTCATTTCACCATCAAGGAACCACACAAGAGGACCATCTGAGTGACCTGTTTCATGCGCTACAAGCTGTGTTGGTTTGCTGACTGAAGGGGGCGCGATTTATCCCCCTCTGAAACCTAATAAATTCACTTTTGGAAAAAGAAAAACGCTGCAGGGTGGCTAATTTACTCAGAATCTGCGGGTCACACTCGATACCAAGGGGAACGCGACAATGTCACTGCCCAGTGAACACAGACGGGTGTCGGATTCTCCGTACGCATCAGACTGTGAGAGCAGGTGTCTCTTACGTGCGGATGAGATCCCAGTACTGCAGCGTGTACCACGTGGCCAGGCTGCTCCGTTCCAGCTGCGTGCCGTCCTGCGGAGGCCAGCAGTGTTCCAGGTATGGGGCTGGACCGGCAAAGTTCACATTCAGCTGGGAGGGCATACGGACTTCCAGGTAGGCGGTGTTCAGCCACCATTCCTCCAACTAAAAAAAAATGGGGGGGGAGATAATCAACATGCAAAGAGGGGTCTGTTTATACATGGCAAACACTGTTTAAACTCCACATGGGAGGCACACACCCAATTCCGCCTGGTTCTGGCTCGCTGCAGGAGTTGCTGATGCAGGTCTTTCCCAATCCCCTCCCCAAAACGTTTTACGATCCCCTTAGTTGCTCGGAACTCCTCCTCTGTTGCAAAGGGCCTCACTGCACACAGAAAAACCAAACACAAATAAGTGGGTCAAAGGCACACACTCTTTTTACACTCGATGACAGTCCCAATTTCCAGAGGTGTAAAGTTTAGGTTCAGAAAGTACAAATCCAGACCAAGTTTTTGTTTCAACCAACCAGTTGAGCACTAAGAGTCACATTCTCAGAGTACTCAATTGGTTGGTTGAAACAAAAACTTAATCTGGATTTGTACTTTCTGGACCTGAACTTGCTGATTTCCCATCAACAAGTTCACTTTATCCTTAGAGATACTGACGTACAAAACGTTAAGATGGTAAGAGAAAGAGATGTACGGTAGTTTATTGACTGTGATATTTCAGGTGATATTCAAGAGGCCCCCAGGGGCCGCGGCGATCCGCGCAGAGGCACCTGCATCCAGGTACTTGCGAAGCGTCTCCTCCAGCGACGGGACGGGGAGCGGAGGCAGGGCGCCCTGGTACTGGAAGGTGCGCTCGGCCGCCGTCTCGAACACCTGCTTCTCCATGGGACAGCCTGTACCGGGAGAGCGCTCCGTTAATGCGTAAACCTGTCCGGGTCTTCCTGGGGAGCGCTGTATTCGGTCTGTAGTCTCACATCCGTCAGAAACAGAGTCAGAGGTGTGAAGCCGCCCGAAGCGACGCAGCAATATAAGAAAGGGGACAAATATAGAACTGCCGCCGCCACAGTCAAGCCCCCCTACCCGGTACTACCGTAAACACTCACACTGAGCATGAGAAACGAGATACACCGGAAAAAGAGCATCCTTACCCAAACAAAAGTGCGGTGTGTCTGAGAATATATACAAAGGCCACTTTTACTGGCGCGCTGGATGCGGTCTCTCGTCGCCTGCCGGCTCTCTCAGTTTATTATGGTCAGCGCTTCTCGGAGCACCGCCCCGGTACTGCTTCACCTTTCCCCTAGTTTCGATTACACTCCGCCTCTCCGGGCGAGCAGACAAACGTGCGCATGTGCGACTTTCTAGCTCTGCGACGTCGCATCGAATCGTCGCTGAATGGTGAGGTGCGCACTAGCGCCTCCCAGAGAGCAGGAGTCCTGGAAAAAATAATCACAGCAGTACATTATTTAACGCGGGACCGATATCATGTATGGGGCTGTTTTTGTAGCAAAATTTATTTGCAAACGTCTGTGGAGAGTTGTGTAACTGTATCTGAGTAGTTCATGCTCAAACAGATTTGTAAATGTGTAAAGGAATCTGTAAATGCATGCTGAGATTGTTAAATGGATACAGGAATCTGTAAATGTGTATTCAGAGTCTATTCAGAACGCGATCAAATTTGTAAATGTGTAACAAAATCGATAAATGTGTAATAAAATTTGCAAGTATATTCATATTTCTATGTGTAGACAAATCTCTAAATATGTGCATATAACTTTGAACATGCTCAGACCATTGATGACGCAGAGGTCATCTCCAGTAACCGCGATCCATTACAGGGCACGCTGAGGAACACTTTTGACCTCTTCACCTTTTTGTTTTAAAAATCCTAGCTACAGCGCTGTCTGTGAATTTGTACTCAAATCTATAAATGCCTGCATAGATCTGTAAATGGGTGCAAATATATACAAATATATAGACAAATATATAAATGGGTACATAGCTACTCATGCCTGAAAAGTCTTAGTATTTTGCTCGAAGAGCTGGAAATTCAGACAAGTCACCAGTTACGACTCAGGAAGACTTCTCAGTTGACTGTCATTTAATATGTGGTTTTTGATACAATTCTGCCTTGGTAGATCTGCAAATGCATGTGGAGATTTGTCTGTATCGATGAAGTTTTGAGTGCTTAGAGCTTAGTGCTGTCTCACTGGCAAGCTTTTGTATAGTGAAGGAGTTAAAATATCTGAGAAACAGGGGAAATGGGTAATATGAAGTTGTTATAAAAATAAGTTTGGCAGACACCTAAATGTTCTAGAAGAACAGGGAACTGTCTAAATGGACAAGGAACTGTCTGGAGGATGTCAGGTCAGGGTGACCTGGCCCAGGCACTAGGGGAATGAGTTATGGGGAGTGTTACTTATCTTTCGATACAAAATAAGGGAAGTAATGAGAAATGCGGATCCTACTGTTTCTGGGGGAGAGGTTGAGTACTAACACACGTTTTAGAGCAGATGTCTAAAAGAGAAGCAGTCACGTATAGGAAAGGTACCAGACGAGGGGGGGTGAAGCCCAAGTGGGCCATAAAAGCAGACACCCCACAGCACCGAGTCGAGCCTCTTCTTGTACATGCTGAATGTATGTCAGTGGTCGCTCCCAACTGCAGTTGATTGTCCGAATAAAGCGCTGACTTGCAGCTACTCCTCATCTCTTCGTGAATCTCTTCTCATCAACGGACCCAGTTGGAGACGGTCTACTCCAACAATAGATAGTATAAATGTACGTGTTAAAAAGGTCTTTCATTACTAAGATACACCTACACTGGCTTTTCTGCTAATGAACTGCAGGGTTGCCAACTCTCACAAATCTAGCGTGACGTTCACGCTTTCAGACCCTCGCACACAAAATCTTAATGCAAATCTATATAATTCCATTATAAACCTAAAATTAGCTACATCAATAGAGTAGTTTGCAAAACATACAGATTGTTTATTAAGGTAATAAAACTGTTACATACATGTAAATGTGTGTGCAGACGTGCCTTGAATTGAAAATCTCACTCCAGCCAGCTGACAAAGTTCACCTCGGAACTGTGTAAATACATGTTGTTCTTTGTGCAGTGTTTCATTGACTGATACCACAGTGAGGTAATTTATTGACAGGTGGTGCTAATTTCATCCTGTGACTTTATGGGATACAGCCGGTAGTATGTGCCCCTGTGGGGGCGTCACCGTTCAGCTACGGACACAGCTTAACTGCAATGTTCATGAAGCACAGAGCTTGTGCTGCATTGCTGATTCTGCCCATGCCAGATCACTGCTGAACTGCACTAGGCTGGCAGCTCTCCAGCTATCAAAGCTTTTGAAAGACTCGATGAGGCCCGCCCACTTAGCCCATCCTCGTGTCGGCCCGCGGCTGAATCCGATTGGCTGGCCCGTGATCCCGTAGCTCCAGTGAGCATTCCTCCTTAGGAGAACAAAGGGGTCCTGTGATAGGTTGACGGCCCCGGGGGAGAAGCTATTGTTGAGTGAGCCGGTCTGTTTCTCGACTGGTTTACAGAAACCGCCTTCAGCTCATGGAAGCCTCAGATCATGAACATGGGCCTTAAGCTTCGAAGGTATCCTGCTAAGGCACATGGCCTCCGGCAGATGCAGCATTCCCTGCTGCCTTTCACTCAATCATGCCCCAGTGCTCCCGCTCAGTGGCTGGATCCAGGCCAGACACTGCACATTTATGGCTGCAGGATGTTTCTTGCCAGTGTCACTAATCTGTACCACAGTGGAAAAGGTAGAGAAGCATTTACAGTCTGCACTGTCAGGGTTAGGGCCGTAGTTTGATGTCATTCACTCATTTTCAGTGTTTGGTTTTGCCACATGCAAAATGATCTTTTGTGGCAAAAACAGTGTATATTATTATTGTTAATTAGATTGGCCATTAAACCCCCTAATATTATGTATTAACAGTTGTTTATGTTGCACACTGGACTTTACTTTCACTGTGAAAATTGGGAAATGCATGCAGTATTAATGTGTCTGTTTGATTGAAAAGAGATTTTTAAAGTTCAGACCTCCACCATGTTGAAGGTTATGACAAACCTTTTTGTCTTGGCTGGACAACACGGATTTGTGTTTTTAAGGATGCATATTCCTAAGAACATGTCATCTTCACGGAAGGGATTTAAGATTATTATTAGACCATTAGGACAAACATTTCATGCTTAAAAATGTAACTATGAAAAAGTGGGCGTGGCTAAATCACATGGGACCATCAGGTGACTGGGATCATTCGTTTTAATTTACTCAATTGGTTCGTTGTGTAAGTCTGAAATGTGAAGCGTGTTTTGTTCTGTCAGCCTCTGTAAGCCTTTAAGCAGCCTCATTGTTTCTCCTGTCCCTAAATGCCATGTTTCTTTCGTCTTTATCACAATACTGCCCTGTGAACTCTGGAAGGGACACCTCACCCCTAACAAATATCATGCTTTGACAGGCTGTTTTATAACACTACTCCAGCCTCTCACCTGATCCTTGTACCCATGCAGAGGTAGGAATGATCTGCACGATAGCTGAGGATTCTAGTCCCCCGAGGGGCGTCCTACACGTGACACTGCAGTATGTATCCATTCAGAGAAACTCATCTGCTAATAGTTTGAACTGAGCAGGCTGCCGGCCATGTGCAATACCCAAGTAATAATGCAACACGATGAGGCTTTGAATTTATGCACATGAATTTGGTCTACATTAGCCCGACAGATGCACATCAACAGTGCCATTTCAGAAAGCTTATGAAATTTAAGTTATGAAACCAGTAAGCCACAGTCACGGATATGCTCCACACCCAGTGATTTCCTCTCTCTTCCCTCAGCTCACTTTTATTTTTCTATTCTCATGGTGACTAACAGCCTACCCCGATAACACCCAGGACAAACTTCTCTACTCTGCCTTGCTGCTGTCCTGTCCTGGGGGGAGCTTTTCAGCTCCCTGGAAACCATTATGGTATCAGAATGAAATGCCTCTTGCCACTTGCAGTCATTTGAGGCCACACAAACCCACAGATCTGTAAAGCTTTCTGTTTCCTTAGTAACATCACAAGCTCTGCTTTGTAAATGGGTCACACTGCCATTTTACACAAAGAAACTCAGGCTCTTATTGGTTAGAGGCTCATTTCCAAAGAGAAAGGTGTTCAGATAAAGGAATCAAGAATCAGGCTGCCCTGCATACTGCGTTTCGTCCAATTAAACATGTCACCTCCAGAAAAATGTGCAAGATGTGAGATTTCTATATTATACATCAAAATGTGATCCACATCACGTATCACTGCTCATGACGAACCAGAGATAAACTGTAATGCAGTGTTACATCTGTTCTGTTTACAGTTACAGTGAAATCCAGTAATACACCTTTTATGTTTTAATGAAGCAAGAAAACAACTCAGAATATGTATTAATCTAACGCACTGATCTCGTTATATAGAGTGCAAAATATACACTTTACGATATGCTGGATGTCGACAGACCCTGCTTCAAATTAGAAATAACACTGAATATAAACAAGATTGGTAAACTAATTCAGAATTGTTTTTAATAGTTTAAGCCGTGTAAGAAGTTGACATCAGCACAATTTTAAAGAACACAAAAAAATCAAATATTAAAAAAGGTACATGTTTAAAATTATCACCTTAATTACTAAAATAAGACTTGACAAAATACAGGAATCATAAAAACAATTAAAGGATGATATATTAAGATGATGGCTGACTAGATTCTAAATGAGATTTACTTCAAACTGTCTTACTGAGTAAGCTGATTTTTTTGATAAAACTGTGCTACAGTACTTAAGGCTTTGCCTTTAAAAATAATAATAATCACATTCCATATTTGGCGATGACGTCCTTTGCTAAAGCAATGTAGGCTGTCATGGCAGCATCCTTGGACATTCCTGCCAGGTCAGAAAGCAAAAAGCACAGTTAAACAAACAGTAAGAGTTAAAACGTATGGAGATGGAGTTACAAAACACCCTTAGTGTGACAATTTGCCCAGAATTTGAGTCGCACCTGCCCTGGAGTTCCAGGCTTCCCATTTCGCTTTGCCTTTGAGGTCCAACATCCCAGGTTTCTCTGAATAACAGAAATGGAGTCAAACACCATAAGCGAAGAGAAGAGGAGGAAGAGAGGAAACGGAAGCCACTCTACCGGTGTTTATGTCTCCTACGATGGCTTGCTTGTACAGCCCATACATATCCAGCAGCTCCTGGTCGTCCGGCCTCGTCTTCACGTTCTTTACATCCTCAGCCAACTTCTCAAACTCTGCCTACATTTGAAACAGAACCGCATTCATCATCAGCAATAGCTGCTATTTATACCCTCATTAAAAAAACATCAAGATACAAAAACAATCGTCCAGTTATCATGCATCACATTGGATGCATCCAGGCACGTGACACGGCGCAGAACCTTACTAAAAGCCTTACTGCGTTTGTTTCCCCGTTTCATAATCATTCTATGAATCAGTTTTACGACCTTTGTCCCAAATGTATTTTATGGGATTCATCGGACAGCAGAGAAGCTCGCAGACTATCGCAGTGATACTAGCGATAGCCTACGTTGCAACTCGTGTATGCTGATTAGGGCTTTTAGAAAAACTTTGTAAAATGATGCAATTGCAATGGCAACACCTTCGGGCTATGAAAACCACACTGAGCGGAAAACGCGTCTCGGGCAAATGCAGGAAAATGCAGTTATGAATCATAGCCGTTACGCATGCATGCAGTGACAGCAAGACCGCTTTAAGACTAACGCTTAGTGCCTTATTAAATCGTTAAAACTTGACAGTAACGATTAAATAACATTAACCAGTTTTCATGTAATGTGTGCAATACGTTATACGTGTCATTGAATGACAAATTGATTCGACTCGTATATACAACTTCAATTATCACCTCGTGCCCTGTACTTTCTAAGCACTTAGGACAATAAACGTATTAAATTAAAGAGAAGCATTTAGATTCGAATGCATAATTAAACGTGAAAACTTTTAAATTATTTAACAGAAGCGCAATTCCCGTCGGTCAAGTTCAGGTCTCAAATTGCTCCAAACATTCTACAGCAGCCACAAAATGCACGTTTGTACTAAAATTATTTCAAGGTGACATTATTTTAGGACACTGACTTCAGAAAAGTACTGCAACCGGGTTCGCAGAACCTTACTGAATGCGTATTTATAGCGGTTAAATTTCCTGAAATAGCAAGCGGTTATGAGTATATTTACCACACTGAAGGCACACAATAAATATTATTCAACCACGATCGCTACCTGCAAAGACATTGTGTAGCACTTCAGCACGCAGCGATACCCCAAAAGGCCAAGCCAGGTACGCAGAGTGAGGGATCCGACCCGATGCTCTGCCGCTAAGAGCAACGAAGCAGCGCGGCGTAAACCGATTGGCTGATACCACATAAGGGGGCGGGGCGGTCTAGCTCGTGCTTCGCTGTCATTTACTGCTGCTGTGACAGATTTTGCTGCCGGTAGTAATGATGAAAATAACGGCGATAATTGCTCCGTTCCTTTCGCTCATTGTCCTTTTTTATTTTCTTTTTTTTTTTTTTTTTTTTTTTTTTAGGAGGCGAGGGTTACTAGGTTTATCTGCGAAATAATCACTAAGATAATGATATGGCGCTAGATTTGGACCAGACTCAGACTTAGACATTAGTCCAATATAGTTTAATTTTACATGTGTGGACTAGGTTTAGCAACATTAAATTACTCGTATTTCCTAATGTTAATGATCTGCATTACACAAAATTATCACATTATACAAAGTGACGCTATATCACACTGCTTTGTCAGTGAATTTACTACTTTAAATTTACCGTGTCAGAAATTTGTTATATAAATAAATTTGCCTCGCCTTGAAGGCAATTTATGCAACACTTAGTATTACAAAACTTTTTTGGCAGAAATCCTGCTTGTTCTGCCTATAAGAAACCCAACACGACAACTCATCCTGTGACTGGCTTGTTCTCACTGTTCGCATGAAGGGAAGCACAGTGGATTTAAGAAAGGCAGTGAAATTTGAGCAGAAGCATTAAATGAATGGATCTCTCAAGCACGATTCAGTTCCCTTGTTTGTTCGTGAACATAACATTACTACGCAGTAGCAAGATTTGAAAGTGATTGTTGTCAATTTTTGCTGCCTTATCAGATTTTAATAACGATGACAGATGCTGTGACCTGAAACATTTTTATTTTAACGCTGTGAAATATTCCCCTGTCGTGGTCACCCTGTACACATCTGTCTTCACTCGGAGTCATGCCACATGCAGAAGTTCTCAGATGACATAGCAGTTGTGAGGTATATTAAGGATGGTCAGGAGGGGGAGGACAGGAGCCTCATGGAGGACTTTGTGAAATGGTGCAGGTCAAACCATCTGCAGACAAGAGAGATGGTGGTGGAGTTCAGGATTTCCAAGTACCTGGGTCTTCAGCTAGCGGACAAAATGTGCTGGTCAGCAAATGCTCTGCAAGAAAGGCCAAGGCCTGCTAAGAAGGCTAGCTCAGGCCTGCTAAGAAGGCTGGGGTCCTTCAACATCCGCAGGAAACTGTAATTCTACCATTCAGTCATTGCCAGCATTCTCTTCTATGCTGTGGTCTGTTAGAGACACAGTATCAGGGAGAGAGATGCCGCATGACTGGACAGGCTGGTGAGGAGAGCTGGCGCTGTGGTTGGCACAGAGCTGAACTTCATCACGTCAGTAGCAGAGAGAAGGACCCTAAAGAAATATCTGACCATCATGGACAATGACAGCCATCCCCTACACGGCATAGTCTGCAGGCAGAGGAGTCTGTTTATACACAAACACACACACACACACACACACACAGTTGTTGAAAGTGAAGCTTGGGGTGCGAGTACAGTGTCAGGTTATCTCACACCATGGAGAACTCCAACACCTGACCGGCTGTAACATTAGTATGTTCAGCAGATCCACACCTGTTTTTCATATCCCATCACTGACTTGGTATAAGTGACACGATTAAATTCCATCATTCCCAATTTACCAGAGCTGTTCAGGGGGAAAGGGGTGCCCACGGTAAATTTCGCCAAATTATAGTACCGCAGTATAATGAAAATATTATTGTTACAAGCCAACCTGACACACTCTCCTACCTTGTTATTATGGTATATTCAGGAAATCATCTCGTACCCTGCAGTTTGAGAATTTCTGAAGTGTACTGAGCCTGGGTAGTCTGCATAAAAATCCACAGTATGTGTGCTGATGGTGGATGGCTGTGTTCACAAGATGGCGGCTGCAGGCTCCATTTTCCCTCTGTCGTTGCAGTTCCAGTTGTGGGGAAATTTGGAATCTGGTCAGATGCAAGTTTTTATGATGTTTTTTTGAAGTGGTAATAGGATCCATCAAAGGTCAAAGGGTGCTTTTCCACCGCACCAGGTACCGTACTTTCTGTACTTTTGGTACTTCCATAAAGTACCGAAAGTATGGTACTTCTTTTGAGTCGGTTTTCCACTGGCATAAAAACTGGTACCGGTGCCAAATGACATCATAATTTACAAGCGGCATTGTTCGGTGTTTCGCTTGTGCCCCATTTCTTCCAAGCGACTTGCTATTACACCAAATACTTTTTTATTTCGAGTCGTGTCATCCAAGTCCCGCTGGATCTGTTCATTTGACCATATGGTGATTAAAGCCTGTGTTTCCTCATTTGTCCATCCTTCAATTTCACTTTTTTATATTTTTGTTTCTACTGCTTTTTATTTAGTTTCTCGCTGTTTGCTGTGTTTCAAAAGATTGCGTTGTATTTTGTGTTTCAGCGGCAGGGTGTTTGCATAACCAATCAACAGCAAATACGTTTGCAAGTCCCACCCCAAATTGCTGAAGTACCAAAGAAGTACCCCAGTTGGTTTGGCATTTTTGGTACTGGAACTTTTTGTACTGGTACTCAACCGGAAGTCAATGGAAAAGCGAAAATACCAAAAGTACAGTACTGAAAGCGTAAACAGAGTGATAATAACTAATAGATATTAAATTGATTATAACTAATACAGTGATCCTGCTCACAAGGGTAAGCTTGTCATCCAGTCACCCTTGGCTTTGCTGTCACTAAGTGCCATTGCTTCAGTTTTGGCATGATTTGTCTCAAAATTTGAAAAACGTTCAGGTCTACACCCATGAAATGTTTCTGCAAAGGTTGGAAATGATTTTTGAGTTATCATGCTGACAAGATCAAGTGTCTGAACAGACCTTCTCTTTGCTTTCACTATTGAGTGCTGCTTCAGTTTTAAGTGCAATTTGTCTCGAGATTTGATCAGGTCCAGATCTTAGCCTTCACAGCTTGTCTGCAAAGGTTGACAAAGTTCTGCCAAATACTTGCCAAAGTTATTGTATTCACAAGAACAAGTGTCTTCTACCGTTGTCATTTCCTTCCTTTGCTGCCACACAGTGCCACTGCTTAATTTGTTGGGCAATTTGTCTGAAAATGAAAGCAAGTGTAGATCTTAATTTTAGGGTGCATGCAGTCCTGGAGGGACGGAGCCCTGTGTAGCTTAGTTCTTTACCTGTTCCACCACAAATGATTCAGCTTTAGAGCTGTGTGGTAATTAGCACAAGGAGTTGAATCAGGTGTGTTAAATGAGGTGAAACCCAAAAATGTGCAGGGCTTCAGTCCTCCAGGACTGGAGTTTGACACCCCTGATCTAATACCTCTGACATCACGTTCGCAAAGGTCAAATGTCATCTGCTTACACCCTTCCGTTGGCTGTCACTAAGGGGCGTTTCTTCAATTTTGGAGGGATGGGTCTGACTATTTCATTTTGTCACGCATTTAATGCCTCTGCAAAGTTTGAGGAAATTTATGAGAAAAAGGCAACGAATTTAGGAGAAAATTACTCGAATACGTATTTCTCGGAATATTACCCTCCTGTCGCAGCTCAGTATTTTATTTCCATAACCAGGCCTTAAACACTACAATATCAGAAAGAGCAGCTTGCAGCAGCCGCGCCGGTCCACCAGGTGGCTCAGTGTGTTCGGGAACAATAAAGTTTCTGCGTTCAAAACAGCATGAGCACTGGAGTGTTCGGCTCGCGCATGCAGTGGGGGTCCGCCGCTGACTCCTCGGTGAGGGAAATACAAACGCGGTCTCCTGCAAAACAGCCGTTTTCTGGTTAATGTCTCTTTGATTCTGAATACGGCTTATTGTGACGGGCTTGTCCGGTACACTGTAAACGGAAGTGTTTCGCTGTATTACTAACAGATCTTAGTGATAATATTAATGATGCCACGTTTCGGTTTATCGCGTTGATTTGAAATTTATAGCGTACGTGTAAGGATGTGCTAAGGATGTGGTTGTAGCACGCATGCAAAAGATGGTAGTTCTCATTTGCTATGTCGTTTCAGTATTTGGTTAACATAATTTAAACCGAGGACAAACTCAGAACGCTAGCAGCTTCTTAGTGAAGCGCTGTCCACTAGATTTTTGGCAGAAGTGGCCTTTGTATCGGGGTGATATCGCTGCGACTAAATACTTTTGCAGGTTTGAGCGAGGGACTGCTGCCCGAAACCCGGTGTCTGTGGCGCTTTAATCTCGGTAACCTGGCGGCTTCCTGTTAATGCTATTCTCTTGTTTCAGTAGATACAACCAGTCCACGGGAGAGAGAAGCGGCAACTGTATGTAAAATGACCAAAAAAGAAAAGAAGAAAGCAGTCTCTGTGAAGACATCTCTGAACACGCCCTATTGTCTCCAGTGGAATCGTCTGGACCAGGCAGATATGCAATTTATACTCGGCGTTTTGAAGGAGAAACTGTCAGAGCTCGGTCTCCACAAGAGGGAGGTTAAGGGCAGTCGCCGGTGGTTCAGCAAGAAAAAGGAAGCATCTATCAAGGGTTCAGAAGAAGAGTCTGCTGACAAGGTGGAGGCCACTTCCAAGGCTCTGCCTGAGGACAAGGTGGAGCAGGGATGGACCAACGTAGGGTTCAGGAAGCAGCTTGCCATCGGGATCAATGAGGTCACGCGAGGCCTGGAGAAGAATGATCTGTGTCTGGTGCTGGTGTGTAAGTCGGTCCGGCCCGTTCACATGAGCTCCCACCTGATCCCACTGAGTAGGACCCGGGCGGTGCCGGCCTGCCAGGTGCCGCGGCTCAGTGAGAGCCTGGCGGGCCCCCTCGGCCTGAAGCACGTCCTGGCTCTAGGTGTCAGGAGGAACGCAGAGGCCTTTTCCCAGGCTGTCGCCGCCATCGTGCCTAGAGTGCCCCCCCTACAGGTGGCCTGGCTTCCGGCACAAACCGCAGTTCGGTCTGCTGAGGAGGAAGCGATGGACGATGGCAATCAGGCGAGGGGCCAGAAGAGGAAACTAGAAGCAGTATCTTTGGAGACGGAGCAGAAGGCGCAGGTCCCTAAGTACGCTTTGGAGCACCTCAGCGTGAAGAGGATCATTCCTAATCCCACAAAGGTCCGCAAGCAGAAGAAAGTGACGCGACGAGCTCTTTCCAAGTGATTTACTTCGAAATACTAAATTTTTAATTTCATGCTACCCGTTAAAGCTCAGTCACAAGACTGATGCTCTTCATGGCCAGAGATGGTTAGTCTTTACAAGACTGTTGGGAACAAAGAGACAGGAAGTCGGAACAGGTCTGTTACAGACAGAGTTTATTCTGTCAGACATCCATGCTGGTAACATGTAAATGTACTAAAATGAAGTCTGGATGATGCCGTTTGACTAGTCTCCTTGTGCACCAACCTGCCCGGAATTCAATAAAAAATATACTGTGTTCGAGAGAAATTTGTGCATCTTCTCAAAATTGCACATTTGATATCTTAAAAAAAAAACTTCTGTTCAAATAAGGCAAGTACTTTGGGTGTTATCACACATCAGGCGCTACTTTGGACATCCCTTTATGTTTTAAAAAAAAAATGAATTTTTTCCAATCACACCCCCATCCAAAATAAATAAAACATTGATTCTAGGTACGATAGTCACACACGTCTCACTGAATCCAACAATGTCTGCATTCCTCAACCTATGCCAGGGTCACTCCTGACATCACTGTGTCACAGTCTCATTGTGGAACGTGATTCAGCTTGTTCACATAATCGTTGCCTCGGAGAAGTGTGCCGGCGAGACCAACATGTCGCGCACGCTCAGCTGTCTCCCATGTCCGTCTTCACCATAAGTCAGCACCTGGTCCCATCTTTAAATGGCAATCTTTGTAGGACATCTAGATGTGAAAGGACTCAGGCGACGGCTGCCCTGCGTGAAGAGCTTTGCAGGAGGTCCGGTGTGACGACCACAACGTGTGGAGCAGCTGAGATGTGCTTCGGCGTGGCCCGTTACCCACGCGGCGACTTCCCCTCGCTGCTCCGTGTGGTGATGATGAACTGGACGGGCTAATTAAATAAGATATACTTATCAGAATGTAGCCGGGCTGTGGTTCAGCAATGTATTCGAATGGCCAAGCAGTCGTACGATGAAGCCCCCACGAACACAGGAAGCTACCGGAACCCCCCTTCGTCAACACCCCCTCCCCCAAAAAAAAATACACTACATGTAAATAATTGCTAGCTTAAGAACACTGAAAAGGAACAAAAAAAGTCCTTCCTAATGTACACATCCAGTCCACCAGCTAATGCAAATAACATTAACGGTTAACAGACATCCATCTGTTAACAGACATCTCTGCCCTTTAATAAATATCCAGGGCTGTAATTCCCTTCAGCTGTAATACAAACACACCTTCGCAGCAGAGAAGGTTACACCTTTTAAACCACCCCCTCCCTCAAAAAAAAATCCACTGTAACACGTGGAGATATTGTTTTTGAATGTCTGCGAGCGACTTCAAAAGGAATTAAACTTCCATTTTCTTCACGGGATGGACAGAACAGTTTTATGAAAGTCAGCAACAAGCAGAGTAAGATTCACATTCAGTATGTAGATGGTTAAAAGACGTCACTTTCGGGTGACCAGAATTAATGTTCTCATATTAAACAAATGAGAGCTAAGAGAAACACTTTGAAGTGATGTTTCCATTCACTTTGTTTTTCTTTTGTTGTTTTTTTTTTGGACAGCTTCTTTAAGAAAGTCCAAGTTGGAGAGTGGAAAGGTGAAACCATCGGTCTCGATTTGCGCTCCAAATGTAAATGGACAGATCATTGCAGTACAAGTCCGACCTGAAATGGAAACAGAGGGAGGTCAGGGGCCGACAGGGTTTGAACCTTTTTGCTGTTTAAACACATACGGACGTTTGGTGTTGAACTGCAGCAATATTCCATGGATCCTCAGCAAATGCATAACGTCTACAGGGTTTCAGCTGTGACCCCCCTGCCGCCCCCCCCCAAGGCGCCTCCCCCTGTCAGCATGGGGGTGCCCCCGACTTACCTTTTCCGGTTCCATCGGCGGGCATTTCCAGTTGTACAAGTAATACTGCAAATTACCATCTCCGATCCCGAATTTCAGCTTTTCGAGAAAAGTCTTATTTTCCATCAGGTCCAGTGCGTTGAAGACATCAAAGCCCTTCTGTTAGTGAAACACAAAGCGGACAGCATGTAAAACAGCTAAGAACCAATTAACTTAACCAGTCAGACACAGGGCCGACCACAAGGGCGACGATGTTCATGGCATCTGCATCCCTGAAGGACACCCTACCCGTCTGGGTGCTTTTCCACCGCGTCAGGTACCTTCCAGAAAGAAAACTAGAGTACGGTACCTCAAGGTGCTGGCTTCCCACCGGTATAAAACCAGATACCAGCTCCGAATGACATCACCACACGAGGGGGGGTATTTTGTACTGAATTTGAAAAATGGTTGACAATGGGCTGGACTGGATAGCGTGTGATATTAACCCCATCTTCACATGTTATGTACATGTGATTCTTACTTTGCTACTCAGATAGAAAATAGACTGTCTTACTTTCAATTCTGTATGGACATTATAGCGCGAGGATTAATGTTTTGCCAAAATATTTTTACTATGTCATAGGAAAAAAGGAAAAACCTTAGCTAGCTTTGCGATTTTAATTATTCCTTTTATGTATTATGTAATACATTTAAAAATCAGTTTAAAGTTTACCTCCATGGCTCTTGAATGAGCGTTGCATGCGTTCTCTGAGACAATCGTAATCATTTTCACCCTTGCTGTTTAAATCCCCCCTAAATGGGTTTGTGAGAAACTCCCTTTTGCTTTATAAATACCCCAATATCTTTTACAACAAAAATCACATCCCTATATACATGCTGTCCTACTATATTAAACAAATTTCTTGTCATGTGATTCTGATCTTTTTGTTGTACCTGTTCTTCCAACCAGATCGCAATTATTTTTGTTTACTTTGTTTATTGTTGTTTTCTGAGTTCGTAACTGTTTTCAAGGCGGCGTTTGTATTGCGTTTCAGAGGCAGATTACTTACATAAGCAATCGACAAAAAACGCGCTTCAAGTCCCACCCCAAAGTACCGAAGAAATCCGTACCCCAGCTGGTTTGGGACTTTAGGTATTAGAACTTTTGGTACTGGTACTCGACCAGAAGTCAATGGAAAGTACTAAAAAAATCGGTACTTGCAGTGGTGGAAAAGCACAGGCCCAGCCACAAGGGCGGTGATGTTCACGGGAGGACACCCTACCAGTCTGGCCAGGATGAGAGCGTCATTCATCAAGTCCATGAGAGGCGTGTCTGTGTGGACACTGTAGAAGGAGTAGGCAGCCTTCAGACTTTTGTGAACTGCATGGTGCATCACAGTGGATGGCAGCGTGTAGAAGCTGGTGAAGTCGGTCAGGACTCCATCCGGGCCCTGCGGGAGATCGGTACTGATCCAACACACACCCTGGGTGACGCTGCCCCCCAGTCCCCAGTATGCAGGTTTCACATACCCTGGACATTGACAAGAGGCCAAGTGTCTCTGGTACTTCCTGGCAAAAGCCCCACGTGTGACACCAAGCAAAGGGCGACACACAGCAGGTGCCCATGGGCAGCAGGTGCCGGGGATCTTACCTCCACCACGTAGGTGTCTATGATGCTTTCCTGAGGCAGGAACCAGTGAGACACGTCCTCCTCGTCCATGACAGGCCCCAGGTGAAACTGCTTCAGGTAGCGGTCAAGAAGTGCCGTCACCTGCTTCACGTCCTTCTTCTCCATGGGCCGCAGGCCTGCTGTTTTGGTGGCCTTGGGGGAACAAAGCCGACAGTACAGCCTAACGTCCATGGTGATGGCTGCCTTTTGATTCCCGACAGCCCTCAATGAAAATTGTTACAACATTCCTGCCATAAATCAGTAAATCCATCCAGCCATCTTTTAGCTGCTTATCCTGTGATGGCGGTGCCTGGAGCCTCACAGAAGAGCTGGGCGACAAGCAGGGACGTCCTGGACAGAATGCCAGCTCCAACCAGACACACACACAAAGGCACAGTTTACAGCCGAGTCCTCTAACGTTAATGTGCGGCTGCTCCGTCTCTAAACCCACCGTAGTGGCATATAAAATACCAAATTGCATATAAAACACCAATAAAATATCCCACCCTGTTACCAATGACTGACAATGTGGAGCCCTCTAGTGGTGGACTCCCACCCTGTTACCAATGACTGACAATGTGGAGCCCTCTAGTGGTGGATGTTGGACCTCATTTTCTTTAGCATTTCTGGCTCTGTAGGCCCAGACGAGACGCTCATTCCTGCAGTGCTACGTGGGCTTTCTGAACTGCTCATTATCATTCAGCACGAATCAGCCAACATGCAGAACGGGCTGTGAAACACGGGGAAGGTGTGGATGTTTTGGGGGAGGGGTGAGATCCGGGGAAGGGCTGCTCTACACACAAATGTCAGTTTGCTGTGTCTTTGAAAAGCAAGACAAACCGGGAGCAGTGACCTGGCAAATCTGCTCATTCCAATCTTATTTTCTACATTGTTTGTGTCCCCTGCCGGGGTTATCCCACGGGAGCCAATCAAAACCAGTCCCCTGCGGCCTCCAACCCCAGGCCCTCTGAGCGAATATGTGGTTTTGCGAGTGTGAAGGATCATCGGGTTCCTCCACCCAAGTCTGGAGACACAATCCTACCGCTGAGAGGCCTGTAGAGCTGGAGTGTGGGAATCCTGCTTAGTAAGCAGCTGGATGTGAGGGACTTACATCCGGGAGCCTGTAGAGTTTCATCGTCCTCTGCAAGGTCATGTTTCTACTCAAGTGGGAGAACTTCACCTCCACCAGTTTCCTGGGGTTCAGGGATCGATGCCAGTACCTAATCGAACATGGAGACAGCCAGGAATGTAATCAGCGTGTATGTATAATTGGTCTATGGCATCCTGGTGCATTTTAAATGCATAGAGGTGCAACAAAATGCCAATTCAAATCAGAGAGCTGGTCAAAGTGTCTGTGATACAGCTGCTTGGAAACAAACCCTCCCAGTCCGGGTCAAATTCAGAAAGAAATGAGCCTGAAGCAGACAGACCTGATAACCCATCCAGTCACTACAGCTGCAGATTACAGTGATGTCATAGTGCTAATATCGTATGACAGGCGAGTTCAGTTAGTGAGTTTCAGGTGGGTTTTGCAGTTCAAAACACATACGATGACATTTGGAAAAAAAAAAAAAAAAGTAGGACATTTCAGTACATGATCTAAATTATATCTAGTCAAAGCTGAATTGAATCATAGTTGAATCAAAGCTTATCTAATGGTTACATGTTTATTTGTATCTTTTCTGCACTATATTTAAGTCCTGTACCACGATGAATATTGTACCGTGACGAGAACAGATGATGTGCCGATGCAGACACAGCCTGTACAAACGGAGGATTACCCCACGCTTCGCTGTGTTACCAGGACCCATCATCATCATCATCACCATCATCATCATCGTCGTTACCAACTGAAGAGCCTATTTTCCTCATGCTTTGGCCAAGCAAATAAGTGTTATACCACAATAACAACAGACTACAAAAGAACTGAAGAGAGGAAAGAGAGAATGATAGAGGGGCAGAGAGAGGGCCGGGGTCGGAGTCTCTACCTGCACGTGGACACGGGCTTGGGCAGCACCACGCCGGCCGTGTACACGGCCTGGAAGATGCCCTCAAGGTTGACCCGTCGGGTGATCTCGCGAATCAGCACCGGTGCCACACGCTTCGACCGAAGCTTCTTGTGCACGCAGAGGAAATTGATCTCCACCATCTTCTTCACCCTGTACGGCCGACAGGCGAGCTTCTTACAGGCAGGAAGAGCGAGGGGCAGTGAGCGAGGGGGCGGGTTAGGGGTGGCGGGCAAAGGGTGAGGGACGGTGAGTGAGGGGGCGAGGGTGAGGGGTGGTGAGTGAGGGGGCGGGCGAGGGAAGAGCTCTAAATTCACACAGGTACCCCCCCCCACACACACACACACACACACACACACACATACACACGCATGCCGCACTCACGTGTCATAGATGTGGATTTTGGCTGGGATAGCACTGATAAAACACACCAGCTTCCTGTTGGACGTGACCCTCACGCCACAGTGCCAGTGGGGCAGCCAGCCAGGGGGGCGCAGCGCCCTGGGAAATGGGGGTTAAAAGTCTAATCAGCTTCAGGCCGCAAGAAGAGGCGAGACTCACAGTAGCGCCCCCTGTGGGTGAGTAAGCATACCTGCGAAGCTTCATACTGCTCATTACTACAAAATAATACTAATAATCAAACAGCTTATCTGCACGAAAATTAGGAAAAACAGAAACTGCAGCACATTAGTGACTGACGGCAGCATCATACTGCGAGTATAAGAGTACGATCCTGTTAGGTGATGACATGTTCCACCCCCAATACAGGCAGGTCAACAGATCAAGCCTTAAAGCAGAATGGACTTCAAGTGCAGTGGGGGATGGGGGGTGAATGTCAAGGCTGCAGTCACAGGGATCAAGCCCCTCCCACTCAACTCCGGGCTCTCAACTCCAGAAACACTTGGAAGCCTAGATCAGCAGCGCCCCCCTGTGAACGGAGGCCCCCCTCTCGCTCACCACTTCAGGAAGTTGGGCGAGTAGTCAAAGCGGAACATGTTGTCGTCATCCTCCACGTAGTTCTCGTTCAGCAGAGTGTACAGCTCTTTTAGCTGGGGGGGGAGGGGGCACAGCTGGTAAACAGACCCTCAGACCACATGTGAACCCATGTGACCCAGCCGTCCCCCCAACCCTTCCGTTACTTACCGTCACACCAAATGAGCTAATGGGAGGCAGTGGGCACTATGGTGTGATGCAGAGACCACCCCCCCCCCCCATCACACACTCACCACTTCAGCATTGCTGAGGTCCAGCGTGTCCCACATGAAGCCCTGGGGTAGCGAATAAGGCTCCTGCCGTATGTTCTCCTTGTCCGGCTCGATGGGCCCGTGGGTGGTGATGACCTCGTCTGGAATGCAGAGAATAACGGCCAATAATAAACCTCGGCCACGGCACCTAAGGAGGAGACCGGCATCATTCTGACCAATGGCATCAGCCGGAAAGTCCTCCGCTCTTCACAGTCTCTCTGTGTCACTGAGACACACATGGAAATGAAGGGATATTAACCGAAACACAAAAATGCTGGACATTTTAATTATCTGCAGAAAGCGGCACAGTGAGCAGAACTGCTGCCTAACACACATGCTTCACAGTGGCACAGTGAGCAGAACTGCTGCCTGACACACCTGCGTCACAGTGGCACAGTGAGCAGAACTGCTGCCTGACACACCTGCGTCACAGTGAGCAGAACTGCTGCCTGACACACCTGCGTCACAGTGAGCAGAACTGCTGTCTGACACACCTGCGTCGAGGTCTGAGCCCCAACACACCCCTGCCCTGCGTGTGGAGGTTGTTGAGCAGTGCTTTCCCACGGTACAGTGCGGCGCTGTTAGGCTACCTGTAATATATGGTAGTGTTTGTGCCCTGTGACAGACTGTCTAGGGTAAAATCTGGGTCGGTGGCTTGGGACCATGAAACAGTGATTCTCAGCTAGGTGGGTCGCGACCCAAAAGTGGGTCACAGGAGTGGTGTGTTGTTAAAAAAAAAAAAATTTTTTAAATAAAATAAAATATATATATATATCTTGAATATGTTCTGCGTCTTCTGAATACTTTTTTAACAGTGCATTAAGGCCTTGCGCTTCTCTCTATGTTCTATTTACCATTACTGCCCTATTTTTTTATGAAATACATTTGGTGATTTTTTTTTTAATTTGGGTCGTGACTTACTGACCAAGTAAAATGTAGTTACTTTTATTACAGCTGTGCTCTCCCTCCTGCCAGATTCACTGCCGCCACTCTGCACACAGTCAACAGCTTTTACCAGGGCTTTAGATATTGGGCGTAAAAATTTGCCTGGACACCGGCTTTTCGATAATATACAGACGTTTACTTATGTTCACAATTTGGCAAGCAGATTAGTAGTAAACCTAAAATATTAATTATAAGTGTATTGTGACACCAAAAAGATTCCTTATCTTTAAATTCTACTGTTTTGGTAAATCATGGAAGTCATAAGCACTGATGTGGAGGTGAAGAAAGGGACAGATCAGCAACCACAACAT
>JAODKE010000146.1:12052972-12063926 GCA_026779605.1 Mormyrus hasselquistii
CAACATCATCTGAAAGAGGAGATATTGTGAATAAACAAGGTAGAAAGATGGTGATGGTACTTTTTGCAGTTTAAAGTGTGACGTGTCTGTTAAATATAACGATACACCGGATTTGTACAGACTAATGACTCTCATTAATATCTTAGGTGTATTAGTGATTTGCTTATCGAATTGTGGGTATAAATAAACAGCTATATAGTACGGCGTCCGGACAAATGCATCACAATTTTATCTGTTTACGCCTGGTGATCATATCACGTTTGTCGGCACTGATGTGTGTTAATACAACTGTCAGTGACACCACCAACTTACTTGACACAGTCTTGGTAGATAATACATTATGTTTCGTTGTAATTTATCTAGGATATATTTCAACTTTTTTGTCTTATAGTGCAATAATAACTGCAAATATTTCAAAGAACTGCGATGTGAAGGTGTGGTCTGGGCAGAGGGCCTGGCCTAAGCAGCTGGGAGGCGGACGGACGCGAGTGACGACATCCCTGACGGAGCCGGCGGCAGACACTGCTGGGCCATATAGCTGAGGATCCAGCTGCCCTCGCATTCGCACCCGGAACCCGCTCTGAATGCGACGTGAGACTCCTCCCCCTCGCGCTGCGTGGGCAACCGGGCCCGAGGTAAACTAGCACGAAGCGTAGGGCACCTACTGAGCTTGGGGACTGGCTGCGTGTCCCAGAACTGGTACTTATGCTTGGCGGCCTCATCGATGCTCTTGGCCGGACCTTGACAAGTCGACAGCAGCTCCATGGCCCTCTGGATGTCCTGAAGCTTCTGCATAGGGATGGCCGGGTTCTGGTCCAGGGGTACAAGTGACAAGGAACGAAGTGAGCTTTCAGGAAGCCTAGCAGGACTGCGACAAGCACAGGTTGTACCCCTGACTTAAAGTTGTGTAGCATCCATGTATGCAACTGAATAGATGGATGAGTGACATCCCCCCTTTGAGAAGAAAAACATCTACTTCAGGAGTCCGAAACACGCTGTCTACAAACTCAATGAATACAGACTTGCTTCGTAAAGCTTAAAATATTTCCCCCACTGCAAAAATACAAAATGTCAGCCGCACATAAAACTATTTCCTTGCATGCTACTCATTTAGAATGAGAACTTTGTAAACTCTGCACCATTTTTCAGTGCTGAGTCTGTAACCTTTAAAACTTCATTAAAGTTTCAAAAACACTTCTACAGTTCCAGGATGGAAACGTCACAAAGTGACTATAGTGCGTTAAACTTGCTGTTTCTGCTGCAGTTGGGCTCCGGCTGTCCTGCCCAGTCCTCGGTTCCTCGCTCCAGTACGAATCCTTTTAATTGTCGCTAACACGCATTTCTGCTGTTGACCTGTTGTCTTGTTTACTAGAGTCTCTCAGTATCATGTGACAGTCTTGATTGCAGCCTAAGATCACCCCCTTCCCCGGTAAGGACCCTACAGGGTGTGTGAGCTATAACTGACATGTTTACCAAGTTCAACTTTAGAGCTTGGGGCTGGGGGGAGACGCGGAATCAGCGCCCCCGTAGCGGCACCGGGCACCTTAATCTCCTGCGAGTCGGAGGCCGAGTCGGACTTGGCTCCGCCGGAGCTCGGCTTCTCCTTCTTGCGTTTCTGCTTCTTCTTCTTCTTTTTGGCCCCGAGGTCCCCGCCTGGGCTCCTGGAGGCATGGCGATAATATCGGGGGCATCAGCGGGGAGCAACGGACTGCTTGTGTGTACATCCCGGACATGCACCCGGGACCCCCGGCATCATATTGTAGCCGGTTTCAATGTTTACATCTTAAAGCGATCAATCAGTGAGGCGCACAGTAATGTCATGCTACCTTGAGCATCGCGTTTAGGCATATTTACTTAATTTTGGACACAATGTAAGACAATGCTAAGCCTGAAAGAACAGGGGCGCCGTCGCTCTAAGCAGCTCCATCTCTGGGAACGGGTTCAATAAAAAGCTTAATAAGGACTAATGATCGGCGATCAGGAAGCAGTAAGGGCGAAGATCGGGGTCAGAGACACGTGGATGGCGTAGGACCGGGGCGCTGCTCGGCAGCAGCCAGGAAGGTACACCGGACGGAACGCCTGCCGCAGCCCTGGAGTCGGCCCGAATAAGGACGGGACGAGCTCAGGTGAGCTGAAACCCAGTAACGGCGATCGGCTTCCCCCAAAGACGAAAAGGGCAGCGGCCGTCGCCTGGGGGTTAAGCTCCGAGACTGGAGATCCGCAGCGCTGCGCCGCTTTCATTCATTTAAACCGGCTCGCCGAGCTCACGTCCCGGGTGTGCGGGCGGACCACGATCGGGCAGCGCACCGGCCGCGTCTCCAGTCCCTCCCCCGGCGAGCTGAAAGCACGGAGGCGGCGTACCGACATTAATAACGGTAACGGTGCCGGGCCTCCCGCTGGAGGGCTGTATACAGCGCTGCTCGGTTCCGTCCCCCGGGTTCCGCGCCCGGCTCCGGCGTCCTCCCCGGCTCACCCCTGCAAGTGCTCATTCTCCTCCTCGTTGTCTCCGTCTATTCCGCAGGTGTCCTGGTCATCCAGCTCCAGACTCTGCTGGCTCGCCGCAGACTCGCTGTCCTCCGCCATCATGGACAGATATGCTGAAAAAAAATTAGTAATACTGGAGGACGGTGGGGGAATTAAAAACACAAAGAGAATAAGGAGCGAAACCGCGCCGCCTAGCGGCCGTCCTCCTCGACGCAAATGCGCGGTGGGGGGCAGAATAACGCGGATGGTACCGGAGGTTCTAATCAAGACGACCATTATTCTGTAATTATTCTATAATTAGTATCATTGAAAACCCGGCCGCAAAACACCAAATTCTGCCTTAGATCTTTTAATTTTCTGTTTGTGTTTATTAATCGATGAAATGAGGGGCTGTGCACTTTTGGGGGGGAGGGGGTTGATGCCCCCGAACTGGATCGCAGGTCTCTGTACTCAAATGAAACCAAAGAAAATTTGTATTTAGTGAGGAAGCGGACGGTCTACTCGCGCCATCGGGGGACCCTTTTACTCCATAAACCAAAGTGCTGCTGTATTCTGTCTCAGTACCTTGGGCCTGCTATTTGAGGATTGTACTGTTAAGGGTTTCTCAGACTGTAACCGTCAGAGAAGACGGCAGAGAAGAAGTAAATGGCGAACAACGAATAGTTTTAGTGACGCTCCGTTTATTCAGCAGGCCCAGTCAGCAGAGACTCACCTGTAGAGTCCGGACTGGAGAGGTTTGTGTTTCCCATGAGATATTTCTCCCAGCTTTCTATTCCTCTGCCTTACCCATTACAGGCAGCAGACCTGCTCCCATTCCCAGAAGATGGGAAAGGAGCCCAGAGATAGGAAGTACCATCACCTGGGCATCACTGGGATTATTACTGGGATTTCCTAGCTGTCACGGTCACTTGACAGCCGTGACGTTTCTTACACATATGAAAAGTTGACTTCAAAACTTAAAATCATTCAAAAACGCTACATGTGAACTATGACATTTTCCTTGTTTGATTCAACTTTAAATAAAATGTGATAATTACCACAGAAGAGTATCATGAATACGGTTATCTGCACCTAGCCTGAGGACACTGACTGTACTATACGACACAGACGTCAGTTGATCCATTCATCCAGCCATCCACACTAATAATCCATTACAAGGTCATTGTGACATATAAACTAAATGAACACATTTAATTTATTCTTTCCTGACATTGTGAAGAATTCACTTGGAGCATTTTTTTGTACTTCAATTTATTCAGAGTAATGAGCATCAAGTATTATACAAGCGACCATTATTAACATTCAGAGTAAAATATGCTTGCCCTAAGCAGAGATTACCATGGCAAGGAGACGGAACGAGGCGCCACTCGAGTCACCAGCTGCTGTAGTTGTGCGCTGCCTGGTCTATGTGTACGGGACATGGGGGGAACCAGATTGGGGGGCGGCCAAGGTGTGTGTGTGCGCGTGCACAAGGGGTCAAAATGCTAACAAGTAAAGGAAGATAAGTTTAACAAGGCACTTGGAAAAACACATGGAAGTCGAGAATAAAACCAGCAAATGCAAGATTCGGTTTGGCGTCGATGGAAGAAGGCATTCAGAGTCACATTTTACTCTTACTGTAAGGCAAGGCTGAAACTAAACAGTAACAAAAATATCTGGATAAAATACTTGGAAAATAAGAGGGAAAAAAATCATGACATAGTGGTTACACGTTAAAAAGGCATTAAAAGCAACGCGATACCGCAGTAAAAAACGGTGCATAGGCGCCCTCTGGTGGAAAGAGCTTATCTGAGCTGACCAGCTGAACGTGTTTAATGCACAAAGCTGCCACCAGAGGGACAGAAGGTGAAGAGGAGCGGTGCCTCATTGTCCATCCAGCTTGAGGATTCACGCCAGCGTAAAGCTTTGTGTCCCAATGGTTCGAAAATGAGCGGCTCAGGTGCACGAGGCACACCTTAATATTTTTTGCATGTTTACCGCCCGCCTGCGGTCCTGGTCCTGTCCCATGGACCGCTCGCTCACTTCAGGTTGAAGGCCAACAGGGGCCTCTCCTCTCGCTTCTGCCAGGGGCTCTTCTTGTTCTCGTCCTCGCCACTGTCATCCTGCCCGGCGATGATGTCAGGAGGGCTGTCAGGCAGCTGAAGCTCGGGCATGGCCTGCCCAGTCCTGAATTCACCCTCTCCTCGCCCTCCCC
The DNA here is from genome assembly GCA_026779605.1 of Mormyrus hasselquistii. NCBI lineage: Eukaryota > Metazoa > Chordata > Actinopteri > Osteoglossiformes > Mormyridae > Mormyrus > Mormyrus hasselquistii. The sequence continues at coordinate 12,057,651 of JAODKE010000146.1, forward strand.
CACCCCCGTCGTCCTCCTCCTCCTCTCCGGCTCCTCGGGTATCCTGGAGCAGCGGTCCGAGGGCACCATCGTCGGGGCTGCCGTTGGGCGTACCCGTCTCACTGCCATCAGCCTCCATGTCGTCCACGTACACCAGCTGTGTGTAGGCCACTGTGGGCGGTGTGCTCCTGTCTCGCCGGGCCTCCACCTCGGCCTCCCTCTCGGCCTCCCTCTCCCGCAGGCCCCTGCGGATGCGCCGGGCTAGCTCGCTCATGTCCACGCCTGAGTCCAGGCTGGCGTCATTGCTGCCGTTGCAGCCGGCACGTTGCAGGTCGATGTAGGAGTGGCGGATGTGAGCGTTGGAGCGGCCATCCAGGGAGACAAACCAGGCCCGGGGGTGGGGCAGCGGCTTACCACCGCGCAGCTCCAGCAGCGACTTCTCTGCCAGCAGCTGGTCCTCGCCATTCATCTGCACCAGCCCCACCTCACTGAGCGATGTAGGGATGGACAGTGACTCGGGTGCTGAGGCCGTCTGCAGGGTCCACGTGCCGTCCCGTGGGTCCTCGGTGGAGGAGGACAGCTGTGGCGTCCCGGAGCCCGGTGGGCCTGGCGGAGGCTGCGAGGCAGACAGCTCTGCCTGGATGGTCTCCAGGTCACTCTGTTGGTCAGCCTGCAGGAGCAGAGGTTGCCCAGCAAACGGATGCTCCCCGGGCAGCCGCACGTAGTGCGCCGGGATGACCAGGGTTGGCCGTGCCCGCCGGTACCCGCCTTCGCTCACCTGGTCCACAGAGCTGCAGCACAGCAGCTGGCCTGGCCGTGGCAGGGAGGCAGGCCTCTCTAGGTGGTCCACGGACCGCGACAGCAGGTGGTCCACCGGCCGGCGGTCAGGGGGCTGCTCCGTGTGGCCCGGGGTGCGTGGCCTGGACAGAGAGGCGTCGTGGACGCTCGCCTCGCTGCCCACTGACAGCTGGCTCCTCGATGCCTGCACTAACCCCTCCCTCCCATCTGGCGACCGTGGGGAAGACTCGGAGCATTGGCTCTGCCTGCCGTCTCCGTGCTGGGGCAACTCATATCCGTCCCCAAGTTCTTGGGACCGGGCTGCCCTCACTGGGGGGACCTCCACCAATCGGTGGCACTCCTTAACCAGAGAAGTGCGGGAGGAGTGGGGCTGGTGGGCAGGTGAGCTCTGGCTGGAAGGCGCCCTCTCCTGGTGGGAGGTGGGAGCACAGGTAGGCTGTAGCACAGGAGTGTGCAGGTCGGGCTCAGCTGTGGATGACACCAGGCCCAAGTGCACCTCGCTGATGAGGTTGAGGTGTGACATGGAAGTGGCCTGGTCTCTCTTGGAGCCGCTGAGCACCGTGGACAGCTGCAGCTTGTGGTGGCGTTGCCGTGGCCTCAGACATTTCCTCCTGGGACAGGGAGAGAAGAAGGGAAGGTGAGGCCCATATCTGCAGCTGGTTGCTTCCTCTCTCCTCTGTTGCGATGTTTGTGAAACTCACTGTGAAGCTCTGAACTATGTGACACAAATAATCAGCCACACACTGTCACGCGCACTGACATGCAGTCACGCGCACTGCTATGCAGGCACGCGCACTGACATGCAGTCACATGCACTGACATGCAGTCACATGCACTGATATGCAGGCACGCGCATTGACATGCAGTCACACGCACTGATATGCAGGCAAAGGCACTGACACGCAGTCATGCGCACTGATATGCAGGCACTCGCACTGACACGCAGTCACATGCACGTACCTGCAGTAGTAGAGAAGCAGGGAGGCGAGGAACAGGATGATGAGCCCCATCCCACCCAGGATGGCAAGCAGAAAGGCTGTGTGGTAGGAGCTGATGTCCTTCGCAACCACAGCACCTGCAGCGGCATGAGGGATTCGGGGTGGCTGTTGGCGTTCGCACGGCTGCTTGTGTGCTATGACATTGACCTATTTTCTGAGCTTCGCTTGTATTATTGCGCCTCTATGGGAGGCTGTTACTTGCAAAACCTCCCCTGAGAGCTGCACCTGTGCAGCGGCGCATTTCCCACAGTCACAGATTAAAATAGCAAAATAAATAAATCACGGCTGATTTCTGCGGCAGGCTTGCAGCAGACGCCCCTTGTGCAGCAACATTACCGTAAATAAATGAATAAGATTCTGCTGTCTGATGCCTGATGGCTGCAGCACAGGCCTGGGAACAGAGGACAAGCCCAGACTTCTAATTGTTATGGGTGTTCACATGTTTGGCCAACAGGGGGCGCTATTCAGCAACACAATGAAAAGGAAAAACCTGGGAAAAGGAAAAACCTGGAGAGCGGCACGTATGGGGACACCCCCCCAACGAAAGCAGCAAGAAAGAGACGCATTTTTATTAATTAAGAGTGACAAAACTGTTTAATTTGTTAGAAACCAACCTGTGTTGAGAGGTGACATGGCGGCAGCCCAGTAGCCAAGCTGGGGGGCGATGTAGGTCAGCACGAGCTGCCCCCCCTCCCTCTGCACATAGCCCAGGCTGCTCTTCAGCCAAGCTCCTGTGGTGACACGAGAGGTCAGAGGTCATGGCCTGTGCCCTCAGCGGCCTGCCGGGGCCTCGCTGCCCTCTGCGGCGTGAACGCATACGCAGAAGCGAGCGGTGGCGGCTCTGCAAACTGACAGTGAAATGCTAATTTAATTAGCCGCTAGCAGCATGTGGCGCAGAATAATCCGGAAGTGAATCAACATGTAGCCACTGCTCAGTGGCAAGCGGCAGGTTACCTGAGGCCTCAAGTAAAAGAGGCGTCTGTATGTATGGATCAGGAATGAAACAGAAAGCAAACCAGTTTACATAACAGTTTATAGGCTAATTGTCATACAGCAGGCCCAAGGCGAGGTGACATTTCTTAAAAGAATATAACATTACTTTGGTTTATGGAGTGCACTTGCAGCCATTTGCAGCCCGGCCGTTACCTGCTGTGAACCATCCCCCACACTAGCTCCTTGTTTTTAAGGGGGGAGGGAAGAGTGGGATTCTGGGTAACCATCTGTGTTGATTTAAAAGATTGTTGCAATTCCATTTGCCGGCACAAGGGGGCAGCAGGGCACCCGCCGTCTTATTGATTCGGTGAATAAACACAGAGCTGTTCCGTAACCTGATGCCGCCCTGTGATTTTCTAGCAGACGCTGAGGCACGTGTTCCTGCACTGATTGCGAGTTTTCTGCTGAAGTCTGAGCTCGCCGAGCGTGGAAGATGGGGGCTGGGGGTCCGGCTGACCCCTTTACGCCAGGAATGGCTGCTGCCCACCTGCCTTCACTGTTAAGAGTATCATATATAATCGTTGATATCACAGGTATATTTACATTTATTTAAACAGACCTATCCAACCACTTACTGGGTGGATATTTTACTGATACATTTCAGCTTGAGAGCTGGTATCAAGGGAACAATGGCAGCAGCCTCTAGGGATTTTTGCGATTGCTGTGGCGCGAGTCACCCTGCCGCACTTCTGGCCCGGTGCAGCTGGGTTTCAGGCACTTTGGACTCAGCTGCTGACACGGGTTTGCAGATCTGCTGATCCACAGCTCTCTGAACCACAGGGCGACACGCTGCCCGGCCTCGTGCTTACACCTTGCAGGGTCTGCGCAGATGTACCGCATGCGGACCTCCCCGGGTCTGGCACTGAGATGGACTCTCCCAAGACCGATCACAGCTGTATGCTCAAACAACACTGTTCACAGCAACATCACCAGTTGTATTCAAGTGTAAAGAAATGAGAATACCCCCCCCCCCTCCCCAACCAATTAACTGAGGCCTGAACCCAGGCTGCACAAAAAGCCTGTCAAAATGATGAGTGAGAGCGTTCTTAATTGCCTCTAGGGGTCAAATAAAGCCCTTTGAATTGACCTGAATTAGCCTATGACCCCGACCTGGATAAAAAGTTAGAAGATGGATGAACTGAATTAAATTAACCAGGTAACCAGCTAATCTTCAAAGTGTCATGGTAATATTTTGGGCACTGAGAATTAGAACAGCAGAGAGTGTTTCCCTGCCTGCAAGCACACGGCCACCGGAGCGATAGGCCACTTTCCAGATGCTGCCCTCCTTTTGGGAAACACGCATTGGCTGAAGAGGTAGAACAATCGCTGGAGACGTTTCAGGACCTCCGCCGGCAAACTGGATCACGGCCCGCTGCTTATGTTTTGCTGTGCGGGTTGCTAGGCGAGGGGTCGAGCGAGCCTCAAGGTCACAGGCGGATTCTCCCTCATTACTGCTCATTGCACTGGAAATGGGGGATCGGGGGGGGAGCTGGAGGGGCAGCGGCTGTTGGTCTGGTTCTGCCGCCTTTGGGGGGTGGGGTGGGTGTATTTAGCTATGCCAAAGGGATGTGAAGCTTACGACACAGGGACACGCCGTACCAGCGACAAGAAGGATGCGGAGAGCCAACTCCGCACAAGTGTTAGCACAGCAAACAAAACGCAAACCGCGAGTGCGATAAGAACTGCAAGTCTCAAGAGGCGCCATTTCACAAAACCGGCTCAGGACGTCACTCTGCCTCGGGATTCTAAGGCAGGTCAAATCTTTTGCTTTTAATGAGATCCAAAGACACAACAGCGCTGCCCTCGGTACAGAGGGCGACCTGTTTTCTGGTGCAGTCTCTTTTCCAGAGAAAATAGATTAGGAAAAGCCAACTTAGCCTTAACTTTAGTCTTGAAAAGAGAAGGATTCTGCCGCCCAAAGGACGCCGGCAGTGTGATCCTGCAGCTGTGTTTACATGAGGTGTCCTCTAACCTTGCACTCCGTTAGTGTAGCTGGAATGCAACACGCCCTCACGGATCCCACAAAGCGGAGCCGTCACTGCTGTGGGTGGACTCAGCTTCTCAGACACAGCTTCAGAGACCCAGTATGAAGGGAACTGCTGCAGGACAATGGAATTCTGGGTAATGGCCTTTCTGCAGGAACACCAGAGCTCTGAGCAAGGATGTGAAAGGAGCATCGAAAAACCTACATGGTTTGAGAAATGAACACAACTTCTGTTCACGACCTGTTTGTGTGTCTTTCCTTTTCCTGACCTATAGACAAAAACAAACATCCTGCAGAGAAGAATAAGGATTTAAATAAAGAACCTTCAGGAGTCCTGGAAGGAGTTCACATGACTCTTCTCTCCATAACTGTGACACTGTGCTGTCAGGAAATCAGGGTCACCAATTATATTCTCAAAACCGGTCCCACAGAAAATCAACTCCATATGGCTAGTTACTGTAAAGCAAGCGTGAACACACTGTGCTCAACTTCATGTTAGAGGCTCTAACAATGCAAAGAACGTTCAGCCCAAATGGCTATTGATGATCGACATGCCCTCGGAGACTGGGAGGCAGACCTGTAATCTCTTACCAAGTTAGCCATGTGCCTGCTGCTGAGCGGGACGGCTGAACATCTCACCCAGTGATCAGACCCGTCTTTCTACATGCCGGCTCATTCTGAAATACACTGTCCCAGTCTCTTATGGGGGAACCAGCCCACCACCCATTCATCTGCCCATTTGTCCAGTCCAGGGTCGGGGGGACACCTTGGGTAGGATGCCCCACACTGAGCCTAAAATTCTATGTGATTCTTAAACAAGCACTCTCATTCCATAACACCGTAACCCCATTCCCTAACACACTAACCTTGTACCTCTTGAGTAGTTACAGTCTGCGGTGAGATGGCGTGTAAATTACGGCCCTTAAACCCAGCACTCTACCCTCGTGTATACGGTTGACTGTCTGTTTACCAACACGACGTCCCATGGAAACTACATAATTACAGATTGGGTGACTGTGCACACGCGCGCTCAGTTGAGCTGTGTTCAGTCCATGGGCCGGTTCACTGTAAATGACACCCTTTAGGCTCCCCGGCGGAGCGACTGTCAACTCCAGTGTTTCCCAACCTGACCCTCAGGGACCCACAGCTGGTCCATATGTTTGCTCCCTGCCAGACAACACACATTTTTGCTATCAGGAGCTGGGAGGAAGCAAAAACATGGACTGTCTGGGAGGAAGCAAAAACATGGACTGTCTGGTAGGAAGCAAAAACATGGACTGTCTGGGAGGAAGCAAAAACACGGACTGTCTGGGAGGAAGCAAAAACACGGACTGTCTGGGAGTCCCCAAGGACAGGATTGGGAAACACTGGAGTATGCAACTCCAGAAGCAGTAATCTGCTGCAAACATAATCCAACGTCTGGTGTGAAGCCTGGGAGACGTGGTAAGGAAGGCGGGATCTGTGCTTACACATGTGGCCTGACACTGACTGTGTTCTACATGGGTGGAAGACCTCATCCTTCCT
>JAODKE010000146.1:12084876-12101659 GCA_026779605.1 Mormyrus hasselquistii
CGATGGCAAAAAGGAAGTGGGTGTGTGGAGGGGCGTTACCCCCCGGAAACCCCCCACGCGGCGGCGGCCCTGCTACCCCCAATCACCTGCCCCCCCCCCCCCCCTTTCTGCAGAAGAGAAAAGCCTGTGCTTCCATCTTAGAAGCCCCATCATCCAACTGATAAAAAAAAAAATGCCAGTCATCATCACCCCTCCCCCTCCCTCCATCTGATCCTGCTGTTTCGCTGCCAGATTCTGCAGAGAGGTTTGCTTCGTAAGACAAAACTCCGATTTATCTGCTGACATTTCAAAAACTGAGATACAAAAAGGGAGCGGAATGGGGAGAGAGGGAATGCTGTACTTATGGCGCTTTACAGAAATCACCTCCGTCTGCCAGCCGAGCTGAGGCCGCTTTTCCAAGGAGGTGCCGCCTGGCCAGGTGTGTGGGTCCAAGAGGTGGCAGTAAAGCAGCGGTAAGATGGCGGTAATGTAGCTGGATGGTGACGGTAATGCAGCAGAAAGATGCCGGTAATGCAGTTGTAAGGCAGCGTCTGGGTCCAGTAATGCAGTTGTAAGGCAGCGTCTGGGTCCAGTAAGGTGGCGTCTGACCAGGCAAGCAGGTCGGAGAGATGGCGGTAATGCAGCGGTAAGACAACGGTAATGCAACGGTGATGCAGGGGTGAGGCCTGTTACACAGGTCAGAGAGATGGCGGTAATGCAGCGGTAATGCGATGGTAATACAGCAGTGAAGTGCCATCTGACCAGGCGCGCAGGTCCCAGAGATGGCAGTAATGCAGCGGTAAGGCGGCATCTGACCAGGTCCGACAGGAGCGGAGGATATCAGCACAGGCCCCATGCCACCACCTAGTTACTCTGCTTCCGGCTTTGTCTGGGGGGTAGCGAGAAAATTGCAGGCCATCCCCGGAAGCAACGTGGGAGGTGGAGCATGTAAAAACACACACAGATTAGCATGAAGCGCTGCCCTGTCATTGAAGAAACCCCCCCCCCCCCCCCACCAGCAATGCAGCCGAGGCCCCAACCTTTAAGGCGAGACAAAACAAATTGCTTTGTTCAGCCAGATGCTGTTCTCGCTCTGGCTGCACAGTCACAGCGTGGGACGGATTGTCCTGTAAGCGAGCACGCCCGCCTCAGTGGGCTTCTCCGTCACCGTGATGGCAGAGTCACCGAAATGCGACGTGCGGGGCAAACCCAACAGGAAGAGCCACACGGCGGCATTGCCAAAAGCACAGCAGAGACTTAGAGACAGCCAGCCCCCCGTGCCGGTGCCGAACAAGGTGCTGAACACTCCGGGCTGCTGGAGAAATAAAAGCTTGAACGCTAGTTAGAAGCATATCAGCAAGCCCCTCAGAATGACGCATGGCACCTCTGTTCCTGTCCATTCCCATCCATCCATTTCCAACAGTTGCCAGATAAGTGCCGGGAAGATGGATGGATGGATGACTGCATGCCTACCCAAGAAGGTTCCCAGTGGAGTAAAGCCGCTCCAAGGAAGCGCATAAAGCCTGGTACACCTTACAGATCAGCAGGCATTAATACACATACGGCGATTCACCAGGGCATTAATACACATGGCGATTCACCAGGGCATTAATATACACACGGCGATTCACCAGGGCATAAATACACATACGGCGATTCACCAGGGCATAAATACACATGGCGATTCACCAGGGCATTAATACACACGGCGATTCACCAGGGCATTAATATACACACGGCGATTCACCAGGGCATTAATACACGACGATTCACCAGGGCATTAATATACACACGGCGATTCACCAGGGCATAAATACACACGGCGATTCACCAGGGCATTAATACACACGGCGATTCACCAGGGCATTAATACACACGGCGATTCACCAGGGCATTAATATACACATGCCAATTCACCAGGGCATTAATAAACACACAGCGATTTCACCAGGGCATTAATACACACACGGCTATTCACCAGGGCATTAAAACACACACAACGATTCACCAGGGCATTATTCAAGATTCTTTATTTGTCACATGCATAGTTATTCAGGTACAACATGCAGTGAAATGTACCCTGAACCACTCATAACAGTGCAGTGTGCAGTGTCAGCACAGCAGTGTAAGGTTGAACTGATAATGATTAATACACACACGACCAATCACCAGGACATTAATACACACACGCACACACAACCATTCACCAGGGCACACACCAATGAAGATTCACTGGCACAAGTCCACCTGAAGCAGATTCTGTACTGAATGGGACTTACAGCAAAGCAAAGGTTTTGGCAGCAAAAGCACTTAGAAACGCTCTACTGGTATGTAGAACTGGATAGAAAAATAAAAACCTCTGAAGTGTCAAAGTCATGGGCTTCATTTATACAAAAAGCTTACATTTCAAGGGACAGAAAATTACTGAGATTTTAACCACCTGTAGAAACATGCAAAATAAGTCCTAGGCGCCATATAAAATACCATACCCAGACGATCTAGCAAACAAGATGCCTCTGAGATCTTTCAAATTCTTGTTTCCAGCACAGGACACAGCAATCGGATGATGGAAACAGCCACCAGACAGGAAGACCACAGGTTTTGCTAAGTGTTAAAAGCAGACCGCCAGCTTGTTTTAAAACCAGAGGGTAAATGATACAGCATATTAATGTGAACTGGGAGTTTTCTGCATTTATTTACAGTGGCAAGTAGCTGCTGCTTCACTCAAGGAAGAAGTAACAGATCTAGATAACAATGACGTCAGAAAATTCAGTTTTAATGTATAGTATGTAATTGTCATTTAGCTGAGATACACTTTAGTACTCGTGGTTTACTTATCGTACGAGTGAAGAGCACACCTCCAGCTTTCTCTTCCAGCTTCACAATCTTTGCTTTAACAGTAAATGATCCTTTCATTCCTATAGGTTTTGAGACTGAGTTTCCCAAATGTTAAAGCATTATGCTAATTATACAGAGATATAAAAGGGGTGTATTTGTGGGGGTATTATAGGGTTGAGGTGGGTAGTTAGGTGGGTATTAAACTGGCTAATGGGGGTTGTGGGCCTCCTATGTCCCGCCTCACAGACTCACCGGCCTGCAGCCAGATCCAGGATTCACATTTGACTCATTTCACTCCACCATCGGAAGCAACGGTGGGATTCGGGAGACCCGCGGCACGTGATCCGTGCAAGTCACCCCGCGTAATGGAGTACGCTTGGCAAAGCAACGAGGGAAGAGATTACGGGAAAACCTTGGAGTTTCCTGCTTTCTCAGGGACATATGGTCAGCATATGAGTCAAAAGTCTCCGAGCCATAACAAAAGTTCAGCAAATGTTCTGGGTGAGGGGAGTGTGTGCACGTTTCACACCGTAACTCACGGGGTCGTCGCAACAGGCCCATCCATGCCGCCGACCCGATAGAGACCCTTCACAAATATTTGCAACAGGAGGAAATCTGCTGCTTCTAGAACTTCGGCCAGAGCGCATATCCGACCGCAGGCACCAGCAGGGGGTGCTGGGGGCCCAGGTGGGGGTGACAGGGCACAGGCGATGTGTTCGTTATCTGTTGTGCTTTCTTGATGATGTGGTCAGTTTTGGTCTCCCGTTTACCATCTTGGAAGATTATCGTTCCTAAGAATCTGGTGGACTTAAATGTACTAACTGTTGAACTGTGTATAATTGGGTGTGTGGGCAGGCTATTACCTTTACAGTCTTTCCATTATGTAGTTTAACGATTGGGTCACTGGAGGTGCAATCATTGGGACAGAGACAGCAGAGAAGAGGACTGATCACACAGTTCTGTGGGACTCCAGTGCTTCATATATCATCTCTGTTTAAATAAAGGCATGTGCTAAACTTGTAATTAATTACCAGTCTTATCTTGACCATGCAGATCTTGTTACAATATCCGCAGGGAAAGCTCTGGAACTTTCCAAATGAACGTTTTCCGCTCTGCATTTTTTTAAATTTATCTTTTAATATAAAGGCGGTAACGCTGACCTCTTGTGGTTAAACGTGCTATAGCACCTTCTCTGAAGTCAATTTCCCCCCCGCAATGTCTGTACGATACCGCCGTCTACCATTTACCTCACACTAATGTAAAACACAAACGTTTTACATTTCAATGAGATCGTATCAAACTTTGTAAAAATTACATTTTAAAAAGAAACTGCGAGGAATAAATCAAACACCGCTGCAATATATCACACATTTCCTAAACATATCAAACTACAGTTAGAATGATTTATGCAATGATGCATGACAGATCACTGCAGAGAATAAAACTTTGAATCGGGTCAGGAATTTTACATAAGCGAATATCCAACAATGTTTGGAAACATCAAACAACAGACCAACGGGAAGACGGATGGCATCACCTTAGAGACGGCTAACCTTCGCTTTTTATCCCCTTGACCGTCGTCCATAACAACCTCCATGACCACGATCTAGCCACATCTCTCACTCTGGCCGGGATTTCCACTGAGAAACACGTGCAGGAACAGCGCGTCACCGTCCAGACTCCGAATCCCGCGGGGACGCGCTTTGTCTGCGTCGGGGAGTTCGGCCACGCTTGGCATGCAGCAGAAACTTTGAATTTAAATCAAGGAAAAAGCAAACATACTTGGATGGGCTGTAAAGCAGTCGAATTTCCTGCTATATTACAAAACTAAATCTTCCTTCTCATGTAGAGAAGATGGAAAAAAAATTGCTGAGCAGAGCAATGTAAAGTGGATTTCTTGGTGCTTAAAAGCCATATTATAGTTATTTAGTCATTTTGATGGGCTTTTGGGGACTGGAAATAAGCAACATCTGCTGTGGTACAACACCTTTGTGTAGAGTAATGAAGTCCTGCACAGAACTAACCCTCTTAATAGGACCGTCTAGAGCCCCTCTATTCAAATCTGGCCCTCGATCCCAAATCCAGGCCTTGTTTTCAAGTCTCCCAGGTAGTTAGCTTAATAATTTCTGGCTCTAATTGGCCAGAGGCTTCACAACTGGCTCTCAGGTAAAGGTACGCTGGAAAAACGGCAGCGCTCGGCCCTTGAGAACCATAATCTAGCCCTGATCTATGTGTGTATGAGTGTCTGTGTGTGTGTGTATCTGTGCGTGTGTGTGTCTGTGTGCTCTATCCACTTCAGAACCAGTCTTCAAGTACCCAGCTTAACAAGCCCTTTGAGCAGAACTTGTCAGTAACATCTTGGCTTTATTTATATGTGGAACCAGGAAAGCGAAATTGAGATCTAGAACTGCAATCACAAACGAGGGACTAGTGTACCCACTGTCAGGCTAGAGTTTCTTTTTCCAACACATCTAACAAGTAAAACTCTGCACTCTGATCCTGCACCAGTAACAGTGTTTTTTACTCCATGTATCTTTAAACTGACTGGCACCGACATTTTCAAGAAGTGACACGAGCCACACTGGTAAGACATTTTAATATATCCGAATCCTTCCATACAAATAAAACATCAGGTTAAGTAAAATGAAAATTTGGAACAGCGTGTTTGTATTTTATATACATAGAAAAAAACACGGAACAAACTCTGACTTGTACATTTTTAATATGGAAAGGTTTCTCTAGAATATAAACTCAGGTCAAGCCTGATCAGCTGTTCTGGATGGACGCAGAGCTGTGGAGCAGAGATCCACTGTGACGAAGGAGCCAGTGAGGCTCTTTACTGCGCAGAGAGCAAGATGGTCCTGCAGTCTAATAGAAGACATCCTAGTGGAAGGTTCCATTAAAAAAGGCGTTGTTTGGCTAAAAGGTCACTGTCCCCTGTGCAGCACCTGTGTCTGCCACAAGATATTATCACAGATAGAATTTAATTTCACTGCTTGTGTCTGAGACATACATACAATTTTAAAAATCAAAATAAAAAAATCCAGAGAAGCAGCTTACACTGCATTTAATTCTTAACGCTTATGTGAAAGTGACATAAAGAAGGTTTTGGCTTTAAGTTTCCCTTTTACACTAATGGAAGACGAGTTCAGTTAAAACATCACAAATACATCTCTGCTTATTGAACATTATATACAAAACAACCTGAAATAGTTAAAAATCAAGGAACACCAGTGTAAACACACCTCAGGGATTTATAAAACCTCACAGTATTGCACATAGATTTTATACTTAATTATATATAGCGTCCCCTGTGAGTTTGCAGTCATGGAAGGACTGGACAGCAACTTTGGGGTGATTCCAGATCAAACCTCAAATCAGTTTAGGCTGTGAGTACAAACAATCACATACAGTAGACATTTAAATTACTCTGGACGGAGTAAATCCCAGAGACAAGATTTAAAATGTTAATCTATGTCCTCATTCTGAATTGCATGTCTTCCTTAGTTCTATTCCAAGGTTTAAATAATTTTAAACTGTTGGTTAATAATCTGTAACAATACTGGCTGTTTTTAACATATCAAAGCACTATGAACATTGAAAGCAAATTCCTTTGAAGGGAGTGAAAATGTTTACAAGAGTTCTGTAACATGAGAGATATAAAAATGTCAGTTTGGCTTTTCTGCTCATACACAATATTACTATCAGGATACTTTGAGCGCTGTGCCCCCTGCTGTCCAGATAGCGGAACAGATTTAATTTTTTTTGGAAAGTCTGTTTAGATATATATTCATGCATGGAAACTTCCTCTGGATACAGTTTGCATAGAATAATTTGTCATTTATGATTTAATTAAAAATAATCCGAAATCAGAACGCGGACAAAAATGGACTGATTTGTTGTGTCTCTGATTCAGTTTAGTCCTCATGGCACCAGAATTTCTATTATGTTACAAAAAACAAGCAAATGATCTGATAACCAGCCTTATAACAACAAAGGGTGCAGACAAAGTTCATTCAGCATGGGGTATCTATCTTCTGCTGCCGGATGTTAATGGAAGCTGAGCCAGACGGGAGACCATCGGAGTCCGGACTGGGTGGGAAAATGGGAGAGGTAGAGTGGACCAGTCGTGCTTGGTACAGTATCAGAATCGTTTTCTAGAGAGCTGACCGGAGGGACAGCACTGTCCTGTTCCACTGCACTGTCCTGTTCCACTGCAGTTTGACACTGGAGCTGATAACCCGAACGGTGCGGAAAGGCAGCATTCGCACTTCAAAGCGTCTTCCAAAGGCACGATGACCCCTGTGTTCTGGGAGGCTGCCTGCAGTGGTCACAGCGCAGGCCTGGCTCAGCACAAAGCTTCCCGTGCATTTCCAGGGGATCAAGGCACATTGAGGGTCAGCCTGATTGCAGTGATTGCAGTGAGCTTCACAAAGACCTGTTTTATGGTGAGGATGATTTGCTGGGGGATGAGCAACTAGAACAAAGTTGTTTTTTTTAATCTAGAATTTTCTGTGCGCCTCGCACCCTGTGCACTGGTGACCTGTCACGCCTCGGACTTCTCTGCCGTCAACTGCTCCCGGTCGGACACGTCGTCCTTCGGAGGCCGGGCTCGGTCGAAGAAGCCACACTACGAGGAAGAGAAAGCCATGGATGATTGGTTAAAGTTCTAAAATTCTTTAGAACATTGTTCATTTTCTGCCTCGTGCCCGTAGTTTCCGGGACAGGTTCCAGTCCCCCATGACCCTGCGCAGCACAAGCGAGAAGAGAAAAGGGTGCAGATCTGGTATAGATTTGTTACCCAAGGTACAAACACCATTAATGTACCCCCGGTGGTGCCATAATTCTGTACCGTAAAAGGTACCTTTACCTACAGCTAAGTGCATAATTAGCAGACCCTTGAGGGTACAGCCCCAGTGACAAGTAATTACAAATTGGTACCTATTTTTCTGACAGTGTAGATGGATGGACAGTATTATGCATCTGTATTAGGATGGCTGGACCGATCCAGGAATTCCTGTTCATCTGCCCGTCACCATGGTAATGGATGGCTCCACCCAGTGGAGGTGGTGGGGGTGAGGGTGGAGTGGCTCAGGTCCAGGAAGGTCAAATAATCACTGCCACTTGTCTCTTTAGATGAACTTCTCCAGTTCCCATGCACTGGCTTGGGAGAGGCCTTTAAATCCAGCTAACATGAACACTCTGGGTTCCCCACTAAGGCAGACGCTAACAGCTGGTCTCTGGACGCTAAACCCAGCTCCCATTTGCGCAAGAGCCCAGAAACAGATGAATGTACACATCCATCCATCTTTCAACTGATTATTTACTACAGGGCTTGGGGGGGCATGAGACACCAAGGGGAGGATTTGGGATTTGAGTCACCAAGGAAACAGCACTAACCAAACAGCTGTAACACTCTTCAGGTACCAGAAACACAAAAACAGATGCTGTGTCATCAAATGTACAACCAGACAGTGCTGTGCCTAGACAGCCCCCTAACATAATGACACCTTAGCCCCCTCCGCCGTTTTTTATGTATACTTTTCTGTATTCAAGAGCCCCCCTGTCAAGGGCTGGACCCCCCCGAAGCTCTCAGAGTATCTATAGCTCCAACTCTCCCCCCTGCAGCCAGGATGCTTTAAATGGGGTAAGTTGGGGCTGCAGCTTGCTCTGCAGGGTGCTGGGTCTCCAGGCCCTGGTTTAACTGGAAACCAGCTGGCCACAATGTGCCATCAGGAGGTACAAATGGAACAGATAATTAGGCCAGTTTTCAGGATGAGAAAAGCTTCTGAAAGAATTGTGGGATTCCTCAGATAAAGAGCTCAAATTGTTTACACACACCAGTCCTACCATTTTGATAAACCGAGTGAATAAAGATAGATTGAGGTTGAAAAAAAATGTCAATGACTCTCCTTTCCTTCCAGACTAAGCCTTGGAGCTCAAAGTCTGGCAGTCAGAGGCGTGAGGAACCAACAGAGGGCTGAGTGATTCCTGCCTGCTCCGGGCAAACAGGAAATCCCACCCAAAGTCCTACTGAGGCATGACAGTGCAGCCCCAGATGCATAAACACAGACAACATGGACACAGATCATTAAGACAAGGGGCTGCTGAATCATCTTAATTTTGCCTCACAATGCTTTTCTTTGCTTGGGGGTGGGGACACCAAAATCTCATTCATTTAAACAAATAAACACAGTTGCCAAGACTGTCTGTCTTTCTATAATGCTTTGAAATTCAGCCAATAAAAAAGAACATCACAGTTTTACCCTCTCATAAACACAGTGTCTTTGAAGGTTCTGGAAAGCCTCAGGACAGAGATGGAGAAAAGATTTTATAACACGAGGGCAGCGATGTAGAAGTAGAATGTAAAAAACGGACCTTCCACATCACCAGGGTTAGGATGGCCAAGACCAGCAGCCCCAGCAGGACGGCCAGGATGATGACCCACAGCGGGATGGCGAAGGAGACGTCAGGAGTGGCCCACACCACGAAGGTGCCGATCTGGGAGGGCATGAGGGGTTGGTCAGCAACATCACAGAGATCACCGCCCACACTGTAGCAAAGACAACTACAGTCTGCATCCACATCAGATTGTGTTTAAAAACCATGAGCTTTTCAACCTGGGGTCTGTAACTCTGATCGGAGTCAGAAGTAGCCAAATACGAAAGCTCCCCCCAGGTCTGGGTTCTTAGATACTTATCTGATCACATATTTGAGGTAGAGGTCCATTACTGTAGTCTTTTTTCAATTTTGTGTCCCAGGTTGAAGAAACCCCTGCTCTAGATCATAATATTTCTGCTGTTCATCTAGATCAGGAGTGGCCAATCCTATCCGCAAGGGTCAGAATGTATGCAGGTTTTTGGGATAACCTTCAGGTCAGCTGATCAAGTCCGCTAATTAGTAATGTAATTAGGGAGTTACAGTGAAAACCCGCAAATACAGCGGCCCTTTGTGGATCAGACTGCCCACCCTTGATCTAGTTGTTCCCTCAATACTTATTTCGGGGATTTTTTTTTAGGGGGGGGGGGTGGATTCTTTACCCCTGATCCACCACTTGACCCATGGGTACTATCTGCATGCAAAAATATAAGGCCAGTAGGATCCGCTCATGGACAGGAATAGCGCGACCGAAATGGCGATCGTTCCTCCAGACGCTTCCGACGTGAGGTGACCTCAAACCGGGGCAGGATGGGCTCGTCTGAAGGATTCTGGTGTTTACGGCCGTTGTGGGATTTGGACGGGGCTTTTCCTGGTCCGGAGGCCCCGGGTCAGAGGGTGCTAAAGTGGTACCGCTAAGCGTTTCCCCACCAGTACCACACGGTGTGTTCCACCAGCAATCCTCCTGAGGGAGTAGGGAAATCCGGACCCCCCGGCAGACAAACACAGGGTACTTACGGACTTGGCCTCCTGAGGGAGTCTCCTCTGTTTGATTCGATAAGGCATGTTTGTTACTCTGAAATAGGCGGTTGAGTTGAGCAGATAGGGGTCATTGTGCCTCTGAAAGAAAACAGTCATATTGACACGATTACAAAGAGCCCACATAGACAGGGCAAAAGTCACAATAAGCGTTAATGACCTCAGGCTGCTGCTGGGGGCAGAGTGAGCATTAAATAATCGTCCGTGAACTTCACTGCTGCTCGCCATTCATTCAGTCCCACACAGTGTAACACTTGTTTTTGAAATTCTTTTTTTCAAAAGGAACTTCTCTGAGGATACCATACGGACGTCAAAAGCACAGACAGACGCAACATGAGAATCGGTCCCTGCACTGGATAAATGCTTGGAAGACAGATGAGACTTTATTATAACGCAAATTTCCCCAAAGTTTAAGTTTTACTTACACACAATGTGCAAATACGACATTGTGAACATCCCACTAAAGTACACAAGTACAAATGAAAGGGAGTAATCTAAACGGCATTCATGAAAATATTGGCAAGAAACATATTAAGTAAAATCAAACAAACACATTTTATACAAGGATGTGGGGGGAGGGGGGTTCTGGGATAAGAGTGAAAATGCCAAACTTAGTCAGAGGAATCCAGAGAGACCGCACTTCTGACGTCTGACAGGAACGGCCCCCACAACTTCATGAATTTATTACAGTTTCCAGACAAAGACAGCCTGATTTTCTGCAGAACATTGCAAATCCGGGGGGGGTGAGGGGCCTGAATGTGTGATTTCCACTTCGACAGCATAGTCCCCTGGCCAAAGGGGAAGTGGACTCAGTCATATTTTTCTTCATATAATTTGAATTGGAATTATCTGTCCATATTCCCGACCACATGCACATTGCATCATGTATTTAGGAGTGTTTGCTCATCTATTGTAGTGTTATTTTAGGCTGTTATCGATCGTTAATGTTTATACGTATCATGCTGCATTTAGTGTCTTCTGTGAATTTGGCACTATGTCCAGTAGGAAACATGTAAGTTAGACTTTCATTGTACTATGGACACATTGCAATAAAACATCCTTGACCCCATCCAGTACTGGGAGGTGGGGGGTCTGGAGCCTATACAGTTATACAGCCCTCCATCTTCCAACAACTCATCCTGTACACGGCCCCAGTGGGCCTGAAGCCTATCCCAGGCTGCAGAGGGCACCAAGCTGGGGCATGTTCTGGGCAGGATGCCAGTGCATCGTAGGGCACATCTACACATACAAACATGGCAAGTCTTTGGACTGTGGGAGGAAACCTCAGGGAAAACATGCAAATCACAGGTGCAGGACGGCGAGTGGGACTCAAACGCAGCACATCTCAATGAGCCACGTATTCACTTACACGCTGTGATGTTTCAGTGGTCCTGATGCAGGTCTGCATAAACAGAGAACTTTCTAGAATGATGATAATTTAATGTTTAGCCTAATGTAAAGATAGGACTGCATCTACGCTCAAATGTATTTCTGCTGCTTCAAACACTTAGTAAACTGAGAGGTATGATCTTGGTTAGTCCTGGAGGAGGTGTCATGCCCCGCTTGTCCGCTCCTCCCGTGTGCCACACCCCCTCATCAGCTCGGCGTGGAATCCCCGTGTTCACTGGCTGTTCCTGCTTGTTGTCATTAGTCTATTGTATTTAGTCCGCGTTTCGGTTTGTTTCCCCAGTCCGGTCATTGTATTGTAGCGGTGTATTGTCAGTTTGTCTTTACCTGCGTTTCCTGTGATTAAACCCTGTGTTTGATTTGACTGTTGTGTCCTGCACTTGTATCTGCACTCCCAATGTCTGTGGTTATGACAGAATGACCGGACTCCCAAAACAGATAATCCCCCTGACCGAGGATTCATACCTTGGTCTGGTAAACGAGGTTACATATTGGATAACCCAGCCCGAAGTTAAGGAAGATCCCCTATTTTCCTCTAAAATGTCCCTGCTCCGGCTGGCTATAGCCCGATCTTCCTTAACTTCGGGCAGGGTAAGCCAATATGTATGCTCGTTTACCAGAGCTTCGCCCCCCGTGGTTCCTGTGCCTGCAGCTTCGCCCCCGTGGTTCCTGTGCCTGCGGTGCCTGCAGCTTCTGCCCCTGTGGTCCCAGTGCCTGCAGCTTCTCCCGTGCTCCCTCTGGTGCCTCCTGCTCCTGCGGCGCCCCTCGCTGCACTGCCCAAGGTCCTGGCGCCTTTGGCTTCGTCGCCCCTGGTGGTCCCTGCTCTGCACAAGGCCCCTGTCCCCGAAGAGGTCCCGGACTGTCGGAACAACGCTCCTCCCTCCATAGTGGAATCGGAGGAGGTGCTGGAGTAGGACCCCTCGAGGATCTCCCTGACTGCCCCCAGACCTCTCCATGTGACTTCCCCCGTACCTCTCCCAGCGTCTCCCCCTCAGTCACCCCAGTGTGGCAGACCCAGGCCAGGTCACTGCCTCTCTGTCTCCCAGAAATGGAGGAGACACCTGCGCCAGATCCCACCCACCCTCCCCCCTGGCTCGCCTGCGGTTCCCCTGGCTCTTGCTCGGCGGTCACCTACGGTCCCCCTGCTTTTGACTCGTTGAACGCCTCCGGTGCCTTGTCAGCTGCCTCGTCGGTCAACTGCAGGTCCTCCGACTCTGACTTGTCGGTCGCCTCCGCCTTAGTGGCTGCACCTACGGCTGCCGCGTCTCCTGCTCCCTCCTCCCCTTCGCCTGTGTCCCCTTCGCCTTCCTCCTCGCCCCCTCCATCAGTCCTTCCGCCTTCCTCCTTGGCCCCGTCGTCGTTCCCTCGTGCTCCCTCCTGGTGCCTCTGGCTTCGGCCTCGCAGTCGCCTGCTGCCCCTGCGGCTTCCGCCCCTCGCCTGCCAGGCTTCCCTCCGGCTCCTGGTTTTCCCCCACCCTTTGCCTCCTTGCCCCCTGCCTTTGTGCCCCCAGTGTTTGTTCCTGGTCCCTCTGTGCCTTTCAGTCCCATTGTGCCCCCTGTGTCTTCTCCTCATCCTCCTGTTTTTCCTTCATTCACTCCTGGCCCCATCGTTCCTCCCGTTGGTGTTCGCCCTGTGTCTTCGGTGTTGCCCCTGTGCCTGTTTGCTTTTCCTGTGGTTTGTCAGTTGTTGTCTAAGTTGCTGTCTCTGTGTCTGTTCTGCGTGTCGGTCTTGATGCGTTTTTGCTCTTGTTTTTCAGGTCGTGTCCCCGGTCTCCATCGCTTCACTCCCGCCCTGGAATGCGCGCCTTTGGGGGGGGGGGTTCTGTCATGCTCCACTTATCCACTCCTTCCGTGTGCCACTCCCCTGCATCACCTCCGTGTGGAATATCACGTGTTCACCAGCTGTTCCTGCTTGTTGTCATTAGTCTATTGTATTTAGTCCGCATTTAAGGTTTGTTTTCTTAGTCCGGTCATTGTATTGTCGCGGTGTATTGTCAGTATGTCTTTACCTGCGATTCCCGTGATTAAACCCCGTGTTTGATTTGAGGTGCGTCCTGCGCTTGTATCTGCGCTCCCGGTGTCCATGGTTATGACAGGAGGGGCATCAATACTCAGACATGTACACATACTTCCCAAGAAAGAAACACACTTTTACTAAAAAAGTGGGCTATGCTAATCCAGCCTGCTGTGGTTTGTGAACATTTACCCCATTTCTCCAGGAATTCCAGGCTGGTGTTCACAGCTATGCCAGTGCGAATTTTCATCTTGGTAATATTGATGACGGTACACCTCAGCGTTTAGCCACTAAAATGGTGTTTGACAACCTAAACATCTGACATCTCCTGTAGTCGGTACACAGCAGGCCAACACTACTGTGTACGTACACGTACAGCCTCACCTGTAGTCGGTACAGAGCAGGCCGACACTACTGAGTACGTACACATACAGCCTCTCCTGTAGTCGGTACAAAGCAGGCCGACACTACTGAGTACATACACGTACAGCCTCTCTTGTAGTTGGTACAGAGCAGTTCTACACAACTGAGTACGTACACATACAACCTGTCCTATAGTCGGTACACAGCAGACCAACACTACTGAGTACGTACACGTACAGCCTCTCCTGTAGTCGGTACACAGCAGGCCGACACTACTGAGTACGTACACGTACAGCCTCTCCTGTAGTCGGTACAAAGCAGGCCGACACTACTGAGTACGTACACGTACAGCCTCTCCTGGAGTCGGCACACAGCAGGCCGACACTACTGAGTACGTACACGTACAGCCACTGTATGGTTGGGAGGAAAAAAAGTTGTGTTTTTGTATTTGAATGATGTATTTGAATGATGGTACCCAAAAAAAGGTGAATCTGAGGCCTTGAACTCATTCTGTTACTGCAGGGTTACTGCAGACCACTCATTTCCTATAGCTTTGTTTGAGTTGCAGAAAAACAAGACATGAAGAGGAACCACGCAAATGGGACTTCTTACCTGCAGGAAGGTCTGTGCCCAAAGCCGCGAGCGCACCTTGACCACAGCGCTCTGGCCTCGCTCCAGCCGGATCACGTGACACGTCACCACCAGACAGTGGACATTACTGCAGTTCTGGTCGAGGAAAAATCGTGTTTGTTAGCTTCATCTTCGACACACAAGGCGCTCTCTGAGCTGTAGCTAGACTCCTTCTGACTCCTTCCTCAGGAATTCGGGAATCATGAGAATATTTAGTGTTAAGTGTTCACATCTTTGCTGCGGATCAGGGCAGTTAAACACCAAATTGACCACCAGTGCTACCCATGCAAAGACAAGACTCTTCAAGCACACAATATCTTATGTCAGTCTAGCATTTTTGGTTCAAAAATAAATCAGAGAAACCACTGGACTCTTCCTCATAAACTTGGTCTCTTCTGAAGAGATTTAGCCACAATCCTTCAGAACGGAGATGGTAGGACCCAAAAAGGTCTATGGCAATAAGGAAAACACTCTTTTCTGCCTCAGACCTATTGTTTGTGACAAGGCTGGACCCATTTGAGATGCGGTTTCCTTCCCAGGAAATTATTCATTTCAAAAATCACCTAAATAAATAGAGTAATATGAGTACACAGGAAAACACAGCAAGACACTGCTCATGCTGGACAGTGTCATCCTGGATAATGACTTTGGCTAAATAAACAACAGTACAAACAAAACCACTCTGGTAGAGTTTATTTTATTAACCTTCCCTTTAAACACTGTACCTGACAGCTGCAACATGTGGGACATGATTGCTGACATGTACAAAACCGCGGATGTGACCTCTGACCTCAGCTATCGGACGCTGAGGTGTGATGGGGGGGGTCTGCTTCTCGTCAGCGCCCAGCTGAGCCCCATGGCAAGTGTCCGGATGTGACATCAGAGGACAGAGCGTTCGTATGCAACCCTGCCTGGATTCAGCATCACCGGGGAGCCTGGGTTATTTACAGTGCGAGGAGGGGGGGTCGCAGAGGTCACTAAAAACAACAGTGGCCTTCTAAACATGAGTCTCCCTGATCCCCCCGCTCTGCGACGTCATACAGGCCTGAGGGGCAGACTGTACCCCCCAGCCCACTTCCCCTGCTTTGAGGGGGCCTGTGTGTGATTTGCGGCGGGAGGACGGGGAGCCGCTTGTCAGGCATTTTAACCAGATGCATGTTTAGAGGGAAAAGCGGCCCTGTCACCGGCGGAGACGCACAGACCCCGCGTCACCCTCAGCGCGTCTCGCGGCTCCAGTTTCCATGACGACAACATAAGGACGACAACGGAAATCTTTAGTCCATGGCTCAAACGACGGTGTTAACACTGGTTTCTCAGTACTCGTGGCTCAGTCAGGGAGAGACGAACACGGCCTCCATCCCTGTATCCTTGCCAGGGTTATGCAGCCACGGTGCCACACAGTGGCCCGTTATCTAATGAGTTCCCCGATGTCCTGTGTACAAGAGTGAATAAACAGAAAAGCTGGTGTGGGGAGGTGGATGAGTCACAAAAAGTGTGTGGGGGGTTTACGTACCAGCGTCTTCCCGCTGTAGGTCTCAGCCGTGCTGGCGGCCCGCCTTTTCCGGGAGTGGGGGGAGCTTGTGTTGCGGAGGAATCCCAGCAGCTCGGGGGTGTCCTGGAGCCTCGATGTCTGCACACACAGGGGGTGTCATTAGGACACATTCATCAAGTTGCAGAAACACACACACACACACACACAAGCAGCCCTGTGCATCTGCTCCGTCGCACAACAGGACGCAGGCTCAAATACACAGAATACCATGATGGTTCCGCTGGGTCTCCAACCGTAAGCTGAGAGGAAGCCAGATAGAATCGGCAGCAGACCCAGAACCCAGGAATGTGCATTATCCTCCGAACTGTCGGAACAGAGGTCCCGTTCGCTCCCGAGTGCGATTTTCCGAGCATCCCCCCCCCCGCAGTGCTGATCTTTATCTTCTTTTTCCTTTTTTTTGGGGGGGGGGGATATAACAAAAGGATACCGCTTTCTCCCAGAAACCCAGGTGGTCACAGTTCAGAGGCCACATCCTGCACCCGACTCAGTGGGGCATAAGAACAGGTGACCCACTGGAACCCCCCCCCCCCCCCCCCCACCCAACAACCCCCCAGCAACACCCCCCACCCCCCCAGCCCCCACCCC
>JAODKE010000146.1:12119533-12149286 GCA_026779605.1 Mormyrus hasselquistii
TGTCCAGGACTGAACACTTACAGTCAGATGTGATTGTAAACCCTCTCGAGTTTCTGCACAAGACCTTTCTGACGACTTTCTGAGAGATGGTCAGCACTTACATTAATATATGTTTTAGACAAGAAGTGTTGACTAGCTGAGGTAATTTATGCTATTTTACTGGCATGTTGAATGTAGATTACCTTTGGAAAGTGATGAGTCTCATAAGCGTTTTTTCCCCTTACCAATGTTCAGGCACAAACACTTGAATTCTGGTGCTTTTCTGCATTGAGACACTTACAATAAGCTGCCGATAACATAACGTGTCTGATGTGAGGAGCTATAGAGTAACGCGCCCCTCCGATGCCTGAGAAAAGTCGGAAATATTTCGCATATCTTGGCCTGATGAGCAGAGCGTGTGTGTGTCACGTGTGTCAGTTGGATGAGCACCCCGCTTGGGATGGAGATCCACGGGGGGGGCAAAGACTCTGTCAGGCCTGTGAGATGTTCATCAATGCGTCCTACCTGTAGACCACAGCCTTGTCCACGCCGAAAGCCCCAACAATCAGGTCTGCGGGGGGGAGAGAAAGAGTATGAGCTTCAAAGACAGCCACAGCTGGGACTCATTTCAGGGTCTCCAGCGATCGTCATCCAACACAGACGCCTCACGCTTTTGTGATTTTAAATAAGCGCGCACCGTACTCTCTCGTTATAAACACGTGATGCTTATAATCGGAGCAGGGATTTATTATCCCCGAAGAATGTGCATTATTCCTACATTTACCAAAATTGATCAATTTTAGCAATAATTTCTGTATAGGGACACATGGATGCTACACAATACAATGATAATTACGGACATTCGACATTCACACAGTCATATCAAGTCTCTATATCAGTTCGTGTTACTTGGTTATGTCAAATAGTCTTAAAGATATTAAGACACAAAAAGCTAGAAGTTTGTTTAATGAACGTTGAGGGGTCAGCAAAGGTGGTCCCAGTAACCTCAGATAAGTTTCACTGCATCGACCAAAAGGAAACAACCTTATTGTTGAAAGTAATGTGATTTACTAAACCAATACAAGAACTGGGGGAAGTGTGTAACGCTGCTAGCGGCTAGGCTAACAGACTAAAGCGAAAACCCCAGCTTGTGGTTTGCTGACTTTGGCATGGACACTAAGTGAGAGTGACATCTGTTTCAGTCATTAAAATCATCCCAATGAGTGGCGCAAGATCTCTTGATATTTTAACCGCGTGTTTACACGGCTAACCCTAGAATAAACGTGGCCCCTTCCATGTCTTTGCCAGTTCCGTTCGTTTGTTTGGCAATAATGTGATTAATTACGTGGTTCGCTGTGTTTTGATTGGTGCTTTTTCACAGACTCCCCAGGTAAGTTGGGAGAGTTGACAGGCCTCCTGGCGTCCGTGTTCGGAACAGTCCCTTAAACGGCTGCAGAGCTGGACCACAGCGTAGGGGGAGGGCTGTGGTATCGCTTGCAGAAATACCACGCTGCTGGCCAGCAGACACAGGCTTCCAGTGCAGTCAGTGTTATAAAAAAGCTGTGTTTCTTAAGATGCCAATGCAGGGCGCAAAAAGTTAAGATAAACTGAAGGAAAAAACTAGCACATCCACGTCTGTGTGATGAATCGGAGGACCTCTCAGACTGACAGGGAGAGACCAAAACATTAAAAATTTTGGCTCAATCCCCTGCCGTTCTGGCGAAGAAGGCTTCTAAAGCGAAGTAAGACCTCCGTGTTTTTGGTGGTTGGAAGACCAGCAGTCCCAGGGCAGCGCCTTTCGCTGAACAGGCCTGCTAAAGTCATCCGGCTGGGGTGCGAGCTAATCCCTTTACCACGTTCGTGCTTCGGGGCCACAGGGAGCGAAACTCAACCTTGTGTTTACAATGAGGAATTCGGCCCTGTTTTCTCTGCATCCCGAGTTTTCCATTCGAGGGAGACGTCAACGCGTGCTGCTCCACGTAAATATGTTGACGATCTATAACCATGTTATTCGCCGGGGTTAGGAATGACGGGCAGCACTGGAGAGACCCTCGAAGGGACACTGCAACGGAGCACCTTCATCCATCAGGATGACGGCCACGAGGCTGAGATCATCACCTCCTCGTCTGCTAACATCTGCCATCAGAATGATCCACGCTGCCAAATTTACAACTGATTCACTTGACAGACAAAACTCTTCTCCCACGTCACTGTTTCTGGTTTCTATGGCAGATTTGCATTTTTACCCACATTTCACCGGGGCTGCTGAACTTCAGGCGCGACAGGAGAAGCTTTCCTGGAACCTGGATCGGATCAGATCGGTTACTGGGCTGCTCCATTCAGAAGGAGGCGGTTAAGACCCCGGCGCTCGTAGCTGGGGCGGGGACATGGAACATTCCGGTGTGAGTGACCACCGAGACCCGTTGCTGCCGTGTTTGGACGCTTCGTTAAATGTTGGACCCATTTGAGGTCCCACCCTCCTTTAGAAAGCTGCCTGAGGATCTGTCTGACTACATTTCTTAACTTAAGTACATGCTTTGCCTTTTCAAAATTCATCTGGCATTGAGAAGGAACTTAGTCTGTACGTGACGGGAAGAAAACTAGACAGACTGTATCCTCTGACCTACACGGCTGGGCTGGGCTGGCCCTTTCTCATATTGGGCATTTTCTTGGTTTGCCAACGGATATGTGAGCCAGCAAAATGTATTGTGGGGGGTGGGGGGGCCCCCGCTTGGGAAACTTCATCATGGAGTCATGGTTAGAAGTCTAGTTCAGCCCTGGGACAGTGGGACCTCGGACAACCTCAGATTCACAGTACATTTGGTTTCCAGTCTGGCCAGGCTCTGATCAGCGAACACACCCTGACATTAGGGAGGTGTCTGATTAAAGGGGAGGAACCGGCTGATTTTCTGTCAGCCGTGTCCACAGTACCACTAAGGAAGTCCGTTCGTGGTTACTGGGTCCATCTCTACCATCAGCACATAAAGTTCATTAAAGACTGATGTACTGGGACAGACTGGCACACAAAGGGACCCAGAACGCATCTTAAACTGACATCAAAACCATGTTAAACTGGTCTGTAGCACTTTGATCACGCTTAGGAAAGAATATTATACCATTACATAGGAGTTTTTATAAGCATATATATTTTACCACATCAGTGGCAAACTTACATAACCTCTGTTCTTATGTAGCTCATGCACCGATCAAAGATAAGACTTCCTTTGAAACTGGCCACATTGCCAGACTGCTAATGTAAAATGAATGAAAGGATCTCAACCAGAAATCAGATTTTGATTGAAAAGCCACCCATGAGTTTTAATTAAGCCTCCCCAGCAATCCCAGAATCCCCTGCTTCATTTAGCCCAATCTAATCACGGCTTTTCCCGAAGGCTGCAGAAGGGCAAGAGGAGTGGAGTTTTAATGGCAGGTGGTACAGCGGTCAAACAGCTAGACTTTAGGTCCCACTAGGGTGCCTTCTACTGTACCCTCAACCCAGGGACGTGATTCGAAGTGAATCCGTAAAAAACACAGCTGTACAAATGGATTAAATTACAGGAAGCTTAGCTCTCTTCACAAGAAGTGTGAACCAGTAAATGCTTCAGTGAAAGCTGCCAATCTGGATCGCTGTGTATCCATGTGAAGATGCGGCTCGATGCAGCCACATTCTGCACGGCACAAATAAGGAGCCCAGCTTCCTGTTTGTGCAGCCAAAGATCTGAGCAACTGTGTTATTATTCCAGAATTAAAACCCAAATATTTCAGACCAGAATCCACATTAGCAGGCCAATCAAAGCCTCTCCAATCTGGTGGAAAATAATCTTGTAAAAGAGCTCATTTTGAGACCAGATTTCCTTTAATTACCCGGCAAGTACACATGCTATGCATTACATGATTTAAATACATGCAATTTTGCCGTCCTGTGCCTCTACAGGCGCAGATGTAACTCTGAACCCTGTGATCACAGGTAATTATTAAAATGTGCTCCGATCACGCTCATGCCTCTCAGAAGAGACTGTGACTTTGTCACTTACGAGAAGGAAACCTGTCCCAAATATTCACCAAAGTAGGGATCTCCCATTAACTTTAGTTTTTCACAAATATGTCGTTTACCATAATTGACAGATAGTTAAGTACTTTGCATCATGTAGTAATATCATGAGTGGCACTGCATTGTACTGAAATTAAATTGAGGTGGACTCAATGATCCAGAATTTGTCAATATGTCAATATCCTCATGAACCATGTAGGCTTCACACTGACATCATTCGTGTTTTTACACTGAGGTGCCTCTGTGTTCACATTCCAAAACACTCGAGCTGCACGGTCTGAACTGCGCATCTCCCACTGCAGTGTCCCGATTTCACTGGCCCATTCCAGTTGCATTTTCAGATGCATTATGGTGCATCCAGATTGTGCCTCTCTGAGAGTGAGAAACAGGAGCCATCAAAGAGTATGACTTTTCCCCTGGATGGTGTCATACTACACCAGCACAAGGTAAAGCCATTTTGACCAATTCTGGGTCATTCTTTGACCTCTCCTTGGGTAATAACTGGCCAGTGGAGACTCCCGCGAGTCGACGGTGCGAGAGCCAGCGGCTGATGCTCCTGTCTAGAGGAAACCAAGAGGCCTCAAAACCAGACTGCAAAAAGATCAAGTGGCCAAATAGAAAATGATGTAAGAAAATAGTGTATATGAAAAATCAG
Organism: Mormyrus hasselquistii; assembly: GCA_026779605.1. NCBI lineage: Eukaryota > Metazoa > Chordata > Actinopteri > Osteoglossiformes > Mormyridae > Mormyrus > Mormyrus hasselquistii. Next base: position 12,124,219 of record JAODKE010000146.1, read on the forward strand.
TAGCTGCCAGCCTCCTGTGCGTTTCAATGCGACGTTCTGCTGCACTCTTTCCTGTGCAGAGGCACAGATGCATAGAAAGCTGAACATGCTGCCCTTTGAAGCTGCAATTTGGGGCCATAAACTACATCTATGTCTTTACAGCCCCCCCGCCGCTGCAGTGGAGGTCACACTTGTCCTTTGGCCCTCGTCTAACCGGCGCGTGATGACTTTCTCAGAGCCGGGATGGGGAATGGGAATTGCGGAGGGGATCAGGGTATGGAACTTTCCAGAAGACGCACCACTCACCTGGATAGTCATTCCTGTCCAGGTCGGAGCCCCCCCTCAAGGTGAAGCCGAAACCTGCGGGCGTGGGGGCGGACGCCCAGCTTCCCTCCAGCATCTGTGAGGGCCTCAGATTCAGCCCGCTGCTCTGCCCGTTGTAGATGAAGACCCGGCCCGTGTGGTCCTCGCCGGCGAAAGGAGCCCCCACAGCAACGTCTGGCGAGGGGGGAGACATGACAGCCGTCGCAACCTTCAGTGCGGCCAGCGTAGTTCTGCAGGCACCCTGGGGGCTGGGAAATGCTTGGCTCTGTCCTAAGCTCTTCCTTGAGCAGCCCGGCCATACAGGCCAACACCAGGCTGCAATTTCCAAAGCATGCGACCAAAACTGACAGCAGTAATGCATAACCAGCATAAAACATTCAGGAGGTCACTGTCAGGCAAATCCACTAATAACATCTGTAATTTGCCTAAAAGCAGCCACTTCCTGTATGTAACTGTGCCTGACATGCTTGGCAGGGCACAGCGGCGGGGCTGTCGGCTGGTGAGATCATCGCATTTGTGATTATGGTTTGCATGGTATTGTGGGTAACAGTTCCACTGTGAGGTTACAGTCCCTCATTCTGCTTAAAGGTCACCGGGCCCAAGACGCAGCTGCAGAGCCAATGCAGGGATCCTATTCATCTCACAGCTTTTATGGCAACGCTGAACAAACAGTGCGATGAAGATCTTCCGGAAGGTCCCAGCTGCATCACACTGGGCTGCACACATCACTTTATGTTCAGTGTTCATCACCTCTCTGTGCATGTTAATGCGGAGCAGAGGGAGGGTCAAGTCCATCATTCAGGCCTGGGGGTCTCCAAGCTTTTCATAACAAGAGACCCCCAAATAAAAAGGGAGGGGGGACTCCTGGCCCCTGAGTGGGGGGAGTCCCCATTACCATCTGTTGCTTTGCATGAATGAGACGACAATGGCAGCATTTAATCAATTTATAATCCATACCTGTGGACCTGGTACCTGCCCTGCAGACACCCCAGGGATGGACCCTATACCTGCAGACACCCCAGGGATGGACCCTGTACCTGCCCTGCAGACACCCCAGAGATGGACCCTGTACCTGCCCTGCAGACACCCCAGGGATGGACCCTGTACCTGCCCTGCAGACACCCCAGGGATGGACCCTGTACCTGCCCTGCAGACACCCCAGGGATGGACCCTGTACCTGCAGACACCCCAGAGATGACGCATCCCAGGTTGAGGAAATCAAGTTTATATTCAACTGAATCTCTTCCATTTTCTACCCCCTGCTTTTACCCCCCTCCCCTCATACTCTTTTTTGCGAATATTCACTTATGAAAATGAGCCAAAGTACCACTGTGGTAAAAGCCGACAGGAAGCTGGGGTCCCTCACAGAGGACGTCTCCGCTGTGTGACATCAACCGGGCGACAGTGCGGGGTGGGGTGGCGGGGGGTAGGGGGGGGGGGGGTCAGATGACTCCCAGAGGTTCCCCCTCGTGGGAGACAGCGGGCACTGATGTTTTACATGATGACTCCACAAAATACTACTTGCTAAGAACCATCAAGAAAAAGATCCAGATGTGCTGAAAGTGAGTAAGATGTCCGCCAGCGGAGCATCCTGCTCCTTTACATGGTTTTTTCATTTCACATTTTCTAACAAAAAAAAACAAAAACATGGTATGTAGTTCATAAAACTAATGACGCACTGATTGCACCAGCAGAGAAGTACAGATGGTATCCATTTAGAGAGCGTATCGACTCAATATGAATATTTTGAAAATTGTTAGTGCCAATGGTTTGTAAAAATAGCTTTATATTTTTAAGACTTAATCATGCACTTGTGAGTAAGCAGAACGGTTCCAGAATTGGCCTGGAGTTTTTATTTGACATGCATTTATCAAGAATGATCAATGTGATTTAGGATTGCTGCAGTCTGCGGGACCAAGACATCTGATTGGTTGGTCCCACCTCTTCTAGTTCCTTAGGCCCACCTCCTCTATAATCTTATTGATTTTCTCTCTGAACCAATATTTTTTTTTCTGCCCTCAGAGAAAAAATTTGTGCAAGTAAAACTCCCATGAACTATTCAGCTCGCTCTTGAGATGTAGCGTGCCGTCCATCCTGTTTGCGCAACGGTTAAAAAGCATTAGGTGCTGAGCCTCATATCTCACAGGAGTGCATGCAACCACTGCAGTGAATCAGCACCGATCAGAATGCCATGTGACCAGCTGAAGGCAGATCTAAATTCCAAATAGGGCCCAGAAACACACGCGTGCCCCTCGGTCGCAGGAACTCTCCAGACGATTAAACGGACCTAGGAGGCCTCCCGGAAATCCAGGATGTCTATGCGCACAAAAACATCTGGACACCGACAACAGTGAGACACTGCTTTCTCCTCAGCAAGGGCTTCTGAGAGCACAGAAGTGCGTGGTGCTAGCCAGGAAAGCTTGTTCACCAAGTCAGGTGATTTGAACAGCCAACCGAAAACTAAAATCGAATTAGCATGGAATGCTAAGCGAAGCAGCGCTATTGACCCTCTCTGGCAGAAGAATGAGCCAAACAAAGTCAAGAAGGGCAATGGCCTACCGTGAAATCCGTCCTGGTTCAGGTCTCCCAGGGATGCTATGGAGCTCCCAAAGCGGCCGAAGACATCTGTGCCAGAGAGGATGATGGGCTCAGAGAAGAGCAGCAGGTCCTCCTGGAGGTAGATGTAAACCCGGCCCAGCTCCCGGGGCTTGCTTTCAAACTCCCGGTCCATGTAGAGTGGAGCACCCACCAGGACATCATCCAGGCTGTCGAGTGAGATGGAACACACTTTCTTGTTTGTTACTGTGATGAGCGATTTTCACGATGAATTGTCAGCACATATTGGAGTAAACCCGAACGTGGCTTCCTGTACCGGCATGGTGCTCCGGTGAGAGCTCTCATTATCGATTGTTAATTCCAGGAGAGGAACTCTTCTCATCTGGCTGGCCAATGAACATGCTCTGGACGATTTGCAGTGGGGGCTCAACACCACGTCTCCAACCTGAGCTTTGAGCTAAATGTTGTTGGCTTTCAGGAACGGGAGGACATTTTCTTTTGTTCCACAAAAGTGACAGCTGTTCCAAGAGAGGACTTCTTGAATTTTGCCCCACATCATCCAGCTTCTAAGCATTATGTTATGTGCAAGACCATCTTTATGCCTCTGGTGAAGCTCCCCTTGGATCTGCTCAGGGTGCTCCGTTCAGATGGCCGTGAGAATGGAGCTGTAGCACACTGAAAAGCATCCTTGCCGCTAAACACCACAGAGCCACGACAAAACCCATTCCGAGGTTACCGAGGACTGTCCCTAGCGGAACGTCTTGTCCTGGCAGAACCATGACGTCCAAGAGTTATTCAGGGAGTCGCAGGTCTTTCACGGGAAATACCGTATTTACGAGCTCAGCCACAACAAAAGGATGACTGTGAAGAAACTGCTGAACATCAAAGCCGATCCTTCCATCCTTAACTGGATAGGTGGGGGAGCAATCTCAGAAAGCGAAGCAGCGGCTCACATTTCACAGTGTAGGTCACTTTATACCTGTTGTTGAATCACCCTGTTTGGGCTGTGGCTTCGGTAGAGCGTAAGAGACGCGAAGGTGTAGTAACCTAAGGATGTGTTTTTCAAACATGTAACTGAAGCGCAAACTTCCGAAACTCACTCAGTCCATCTTTTGTTTGAGATGATTGCGCCCAAGACCTAAAGTAAGCATATTTTACAGTATTATTAGACAGAAATTCTCTCAAAAACGTATCCCACGGACAGAGTGCATTGTGGAAATTTGCTCATCAGACACGATCTGGTTGTCTGTGAGGTTATCTGAGATTTCTCCCTCAAGGCATTCCTGGTTATGGCTTGGTTGACTATGGGATGGTGGAGCTGGACAAGGGACATGAAATATTATTCTAAATGCCAGGATCGCCATGTCTTTGTGGTTTTGGAGGCTGGTCATCAGTTCAAACACTGTTTCCTGCTGGGAATCCTGTGAGCAGTCCAACCCACCTGTAAGCACTTCAGTCAGCATCACCTATGTAAGCACATGTGGCTTTACACGAGACCAGTGGTTCCTGTGTAAGGTCAGCTGAGCTCTTAGAGGCCCCAGAGATCTCCAGCTTCCTCTCACTCCAGCACCTTACCAGGGATCCGTATAACGTGGATCCCGGTGGGAGGGGGACCATAGCATGGGCTGCGCTCATAGCTGAATGCTTTAACATCGATGTGAACTTGGGTTAGCAAATGAGCGGAACTCACCCATCTCCGTTCAGGTCCGATACAGCTACCGTGTATCCAAAATAAGAGGCCATCTGGAAAATACAGGAAAGATCTGTTAGCCTGAAAATAGGCGCTTCATCTCACAAGGCTCACCTCTCTATCCTCTAAGCTACACGCTGCATGAACACAGATTTAACACTCACCTGTTCTCCTGTGAAATTCTGGATGAACGTCAAGTCGGTGGAATTTATAACAGCCACCTGTGTGAAATATTGGGGTGATAATGGGCTGTTTATTACAGTGGGCTCGGGATAGTCACTTTCACTCAGGTACACCACATCCTGGTCAAGACATTTACAGGCTGAGGAGAGGGAAACGCTGTCATGTGACACACAAACCACGCACACGGGGGTTTGTCCCTCTGCAACCGTGAATAACACCCCCACCCCCTCCCAACACTACCGCCCCTGCAAAATCATAGCCAGAAGGGAGTTCTCCAGGCCAAGAATTCCTTCATAAGGCTTAAAATAACAACCATATGGGGTGGCAGCAAGGCAGACGCCTCCACTTAAAGGAAGATGCCCCCTAACCCCACTCCCCGACCAGGTCAGACCCTGTGATGGACATCTCCCCCTCTAGCTCTGCTGGGACTAACCCAGGTTGACATTGGTTCCTGGCCTTAGCGTCACACCCTCCCCATCTCAGATTCACGGGGACACCCCAAATGACCAGCATCGAGCCCCCGGGCTCGGCCCCTGGGGTCAACGCTCTCCATATGCGGCAGGAAGCCATGTGATGATGGGGGAAGGGCTGTGGGGTGTGAGAAGGACTCTGCCATTTTCCCCTGCGAAATCCCCCCAAATATAAGAATCTTCTGTTCCTGGCTGCCCCTCATAATCTCATCCACTTTCCTGGTCATTAAACAGAACTTTAAAGTGGCAGTGTGACACCAGGATGATGGGTTACAGTTTCCCTGGATTACAGTCTCCATGGGTTACAGTCTCACTTTACAGTGTCTATGGGTTACAGTCTCTCAAGGTTATATTCTCCATGGGTTACAGTCGCCATGGGTTACAGTCTCCCTGGGTTACAGGCAGAGAACGTTGTGACTATACTGAACCATCTTCTGGTTCTTAGCAGGTGATGATGTTGAAGCACTGTTGGTTGTTGTGATGGGACTGTACTTACATAGCCAAAGTTCTGGGCCCCTCTTGGTACTCCAGCGATGAGCTCTGCAGAGGATAGGCGCATGTGTGGGAAATGTGAACTCATTCTGCACAGATGCGCCTGACTGTTGCACTTTGTTTTTTAATATGCAAATGTGCTTGTTTATTCATGTTAAACCTCAAACAGGAAATTTCTGTATGCACACACGCCATACAAGGCCTGCTCTGCACATGGACATACACTAACTCTTCATTTGTGTCCTGGAGTATTTTACAGTCTGTGATTCTCTACTGGCAGGAGAAGGACATGGCCTACGCTGAGGATTGTGGGTAAATCCACAAGATAACCAGCAGGAACTACAGTTCCATTAATGAACCAATGAACTAGGCTTGTGACCAAGGCCCAGGATGGGTTAATTTAATTTTCTCCTTAAACAAGCTATTAAAGTAGACTGCCTGAATAAAGACTGTCCAGCTTTATAAACAGCGAACATCACAAGGCTGTAATTTGCCCTTCACAGCAGTGTCTCCCAAGCAACTCAACAAATAAATGACACACTGTCCCACTTGAAAGCAAATCCTCTCTGAATCTAGTTTGGCGTCTCCTTTGGTGACAAATCTAATCGGGGGGGGGGGACTTTCCCTGTCCCCTGTCCGTTTCTTTATCCTTTATTCTTTCTCCAATCCTATAAAGTCACAGCGAAAACAGAAATTCCATAATTCACTCCGGAAGAGCCATTTTTGGTCACTGAAAGACAACCCCTCTGATTTGGTTTTTATCACTGCCGTGTGACACAGTGATAAGTCATCTGAAAGGCTTGGGTGGCCCAGGGCGGCCGACACGGACCCCGGCTCACGACTCCCTGCACTCCCTGAGAATCCCATCCTTGCCGGAGGCTGCACCCCATTCCAGTTTTCCGGGCAAATTCAATTACTTCCCTCCGCTCTGGAGACTTAATAAAATTGCTTCTACGCTACCTAAACACCCTTTCATTAAAAAAGTAATCTTTGTTTTTCATTAAAATGTCCTGATATGACCCACGAGAGGAAAGACTGAGAGCTAGACCGCCTCCTCCCTCCTTCCGGGGGTACCCCTAACCCCCAGCCCCCAGCCCCCAGGTCCTCAGCCCCCAGCCCCCAGGTCCTCAGTGTCCAGCACAGTGTTATTCTAGGGTTTAATAAGGTAGTTAGTCTGAGCCTGTTTTCTGATGACCCAGCTGTGTAAACGGGTTAGACCAACAAAGCACGGACTGTACAAGTCAGCCCTGGATGATGCAGCCGTCAGGAAGACAAGCAGGTCGGCACTGACTGGCTGCTCTTGATAGGATGCAACTCAGCTCCTGGGAGAGGATGGTGATTTCTTTACTGATGCTTTAATCTTTCTGCACTGATTTATGGTTTTACATTTATGTGTATTTTATCAGACACTTTTGTCCAAAGCAATGAGCAAGTGAGACAAATGATTTTATATAAAGCGACATATGAGCCGAGGGAAAGGCAACGACGTCGGTGCTCTGGTGGGATTTAACTACCATCCATTTGTATCACTGTGTATCGTAAGCTGACATATCAGGAAACGTTCAGGCTGGCAGTCTTTAAGCACTGCTCCCCCTGCTGGTGTTAACGGCTACAGGTTGTCCACTCACCTTGCTCCGAGTCTCCTGTGAACTCCCCCACTGTTACCGAGTAACCTGTATGGGTGAAGGAGGAGAGAGACATAGTCAGAGCCTCTGCGGTGGGGGAGGGTCTCTGCAGAGACTACCGGTGTATCAGCTTCCAACTGTGCATCTGACTATGTTTGCATCCATTTCCTCTAGTTTTATTGGCTTAATTAGTAGTTAATTATCCATGGTATTTATATTGGCAAGTTTACTGAAACAGACACAAAAAGAAACAACCTATTTAAGGCAATAAACTATCTGCCATTTTCAAATCTCATTTCTCATTTAAAAATGAATAAATGATAGAGCCAACTAGCCAATTAAGGGGAAGCCCTCATCCATAACCCCCCCGGGACACTATCTGTCAGCCCAGCTTCAGTGCCACCCTGTTGGGACTGAGATCGATTCTGTCTCTCCGTTTACCAGTTAACCGGAGGTTAACCAGCACCCCTGCCCAGCACAGAAGTGGGGTCAGAATGGGGGCAGTGTGTTTGGACTGCCAGAGCAGCCGGCTGGGGGGGTTCAGGGTGTTTCAGGCAACCAAGCATGACAACCTCAAGGACAGCCAGATGCACCACCACTCCCACTAGGACACCCCCAGGGAATGCTGGGTAATTATCCCAGCAAACACTCGCCAAGGTAACTGTCATCGTAGATGTCCGGCGCTGGTCCGGTCTGCTTCTCCTTGTCCACCTTCCTGAGGATGGCCTTCAGAGAGTATCCATTCAGTATCTCAGCAACTCCCGCTGTGATCACCTGACCTGAAGAACACACAGATCCAATGAAAATCCCCCTCCGGGCCCCTAGGCGTCCAACAGCCTTCAATCCGAAGACCATAGTTCTGAGTCCTTATGTGTGTTTAAAGTTTCTCAAGGTTGCTATGGTTCATTTAGATGATTACGGAGGTGCTGGGGTGGGGGGGAGATGCAGCTGTGATTTCTCATTACTAACTTTGGCCAGGAACCACAAACTTGTCACTTCAGGAATAGTCATCTCCGCCCCTTAGACACACTCAATAACCTCAAACGACGAAGGTGCAGAGAGACAAAGGTTTAATTATAACTGAGAGCATAACATGTGCTACCTTGAACCTTCGAACCTGTGCTGTCGAGACTGTTATGTCTCGGAGCTGCAGGGTTGGTGCTCAACGCTAATCAATCTCTCACCTCGCACCCTATTCAGAGCGTCCGGACCTCTCTCCCACCTGGAGTGAACCACGCACGCTTTGTCAAAATTAAAGTGATTATTTTTTACCATATTACTGCTGGGGCACGGGGTGTTTTAGCAGGGGCTACTCCCATAATGCTCACCTGATCGTCTGCCGTAAACAGACAGCATGAAGCCCAGCAGAGGTGTGTGACTCTCACTGGGGGAGGGGCTTGGACCCCTGGAATGTGCCATTAGAGTAAGCTTCCGGAAACGGCACCAAATGAGTTTCAAGACTGTGAGTTAATTTCCTCGGCCCCTGGGTCTCCACGGGACACCATTTACACTCTCTGTCCATTTTCCAGAACCACTTAGAGCCTGAGGTCCATCTTAGAAAGTGCACAACCCTAGGAGAGAGTGCTGTGGATAGGGCGGCATGCCGGTCCAGAGCAGGGAATGAGGCAGGTGTCACCCCGCACCTCAGAATCTATTTCACATCATTCACTCAGCATTTAAACAAACACACGCTTCCCCACCCCCATCCCCTGTGGCCCGACCCGTATCGCGCAGTAAAATATACACATGCTGCTGCGGCAGAGATGAAGGCTCACGGCGTCTCCCCAGTGAGGAATCGCCCCCCCCCTCATGTGAAGCAAGTCATGTTTGTTACTTGTGCTTGTAAATGTCTCACGAGTTTTTCATCTACAGAGCTACGGAGTAAGAATTTATCTTGTAAATAACCACAGATGCAATACCCAGGCACTGTATGCAAAGTTTAGTAAATATTTACACTGATCTGCTGGCTTTGAGCAGAGGCGGCGTCAGAAATGAATTACAAAGGGCGGAAGCGGCCTGGTCCTCAGCACCGTGGCCCCGAGGGGCCTCGTTCTAGGATGCCACTCCATATGGATGAAGCCATTAGCAGCTTTTACCCCAAAGTCCAGCCCTTATTTTTCAAAATGAAATTTACTCGGGTATGGAGGGGGCAAGGGCATGGGTGACAGGGTTGTGGTGGGGGGAGGGGAGTGATGTGTAATGAATGTGGGAGTCAGTCTCTGTGACCCCACTCACATTATAACTGTGTGATGAATTAAGATGAGAGAGAGAGAGACAGAGAGAGAGAGAGAGGGAATCAGATTTCTGTTTTTCCCGGCTAAAAGGTCCACTGCAAAGGCATAAACGATAGTCCCCCCTTGGGTGATGGAGGAGTGGTCTGTCCCAGTCTGATCTGGTCGCTGGCACTATGACCTTCACTCCATCCAAACATCCTGTGGCAGTCTCAGCGGGGGGAGGGGCTATTTCAGACAGGATGGGGAATGGCGGGGAGCAGCTTTGTCCCCCCAGTAATGAGCACTCTCCCTGCTAGTTAGGCACCAGTTAGCAGCTTAACAGGGCTGGGGGCACTAATGACCGCCCACCAGGAAGCAGAAGGTGGCCACAGGAAAAAGGTCAACAAAGAAAGATATTCACAGCCCTCAGGTCTGCAAATAAACACAACCAAATAAAGAAACCTTAATGTAAACTCTTACACTCCCAACACACTCAACGACCCTCGATAACACTTCTGATGTTGAGCCCCAGCGACGCTCAGTCTGCCTCGGGAGCTTCCCCTCGTCTCGGGCTGCCTCGGGAGCTTTCCCTCGTCTCGGGCTGCCTCGGGAGCTTCCCCTCGTCTCGGGCTGCCTCGGGAGCTTTCCCTCGTCTCGGGCTGCCTCGGGAGCTTCCCCTCTTCTCAGGCTGCCTGCTTATCATTCGTTTTTATTGCCTGTTTCCCAATGCCATCCAGTCATCATGAGCAATGAGTGAATAAATGATGTACGTTCGAAGGTGTGTGAAGCCATCCCTAAAGGAATGCTAGGATTTTGCCATCAGGCTGGACTGTTCCTCTATTCCTCTGCCTAACCCTAACCACACTTGGTCAGAGCTGTATGTCCCTGTGGTCAAAGCCTGTTAGAAGAGATGGTGAAGCTCCAAACACGGCAAGAGGTGCCATCCATTCCATCTTTGTTCACACAGACCTTCTGTGGTTCTCTGTTGAGATATCTGCTAACAGCCCGGCGCACAGCGGGTCGGCCCGGATCCACACGCTGACGGCCCGGCGCACAGCGGATCGGCCCGGATCTCTTTACTCCTTACCTTGCCAGTAGAAACTTCCTGGGCCTCCAACTACCAGAGTTCCAGCCTAACAGAGAAAAACAGGAACACTTCAGACAGGGTTGAATTTAAAGTCTGGGAGAATGCTGTGCGTCATGTTTAACAGAAGAGCTGCTGTCCGATTTCCCCCCCACCCCTCAGAGGTGGACATTTCAGGTCAAGAAAGTAAAAATCCAAACCAAGATTTTGTTGCAAAAAGCCAGCCAGAGTCACAGTCACAAAGAACTAAACTCGTTCACTGAAACAAAATCCCGTTCAGGTCTGGATTTTTACTTTCTTTATCTGAACTGCCCGTACATATGGACATACAGCGGAACATATCTGAACAAGGAGGAGGAGGATCTCCTGCCTCTTCATTCTCCAAGTTCCCCTCGCCAGTTCCGCGGTCCTTGATATGCATCAGTGTGAGAACCTTACAGATGACTGACTCCCATACCAGCTAAATACACACCAAGATGTTCTCTGAAATCCAGCCAAGTAAGGTCACACTATTGTCATTTTACACACAAGAAATCGAATAGTGATTCTTCAGGGCACCAGACAGCTAGAAATAAGGAAAATTGATTTAAACAAACAATTACAAAAAAAATGACACATAACGGATTACAACAATTCACAGCAATGACTGACTACCAGGTGCCTCCTGACTGAATGAAGCCTCTAAATCATCAGGAAATGCGGTTTCCTGATGCCGGTTCCCGCATCGCGGGATGGACAGGAACGGGGACCGGCCATCCCGCTCCAGTCCTGAACCCGTCGAGCTCAGTCCCCAGGCGGCAGCCCCCTCCTCCCCGCACCATTGTGCTCACCATCCAGCTCAGACCCAAACATGCTGACGGAAACCAGAGATAAAGATGGGAACTGAACCAGCCGGTGCACAACAACAAAGCCGGCGTATCAGGTGGACGGTACGGACCTGCTCTCCGCTCTCGGTGAGCCGGCCAAGCTCACAAAGGGCATTTTCAGAGGCCGTGTATCCATGTCCAGCTCTTTCATGCTCATAATCGCAAAAGTTATTATATTTGATGATTAATTAGATGGTTACTGGGTTTCACTTAAAGTCTGGGACTCTCTTCCCACTGGAGCGCCCGACGCCCGTCACTGACATGATAATGGCTCCGGCCGCTTCCCGAAGTGGGGGCCGAGAGCTGTGGGTTCCGTGGTGGCGCTACGGGGGGGGGGTACCGTTGCTTCAGATGAAGTGAATGTGTCAGTGAGTTGCTGTAAGCAAGTAGTAAGGAGAATAGCACGCAAATGAATAAGCAGTACCTTGGTGAAGTCCACGCTGAAGCCAGCCTGGCAAAAACCCTGTCCTTCTGGGTCGGGATCCTCTGTTCGGGGACACAGTGTGGGATGATAAACACACATGCTGTTGATATATTTACCAGATGCTTTTATCCAAAGCAGCCATTTTCGAGAAGTCAGAATTAGGCAGCTCCATGAGAAGCTAAGGGCTCAACGGTAAAATCAGCCTGGTGAGGCTGGAATTTGAACCAACAACCTCCCGGTGACAGATACAGCACCCTAACCCACAGAGCGATTGACCAACTATGCTACATACATGATATACTCGGGATCAGAACACAAGCCTTCACTTCTTATACGTCTCCAGAAGTCATCCAGAAGTTTAGGCAATGCCCAGTGACCATGGCAACGGCCAAGCACAAATGCCCAGGGGCTGCACACACACACCCTGCTGCGATCTCCTCAGCCACACAGGAGACCCACAATCTCACATCTTAGTGGCACTTGAGAGCAGAGGCTGGCCAGGAAACACAAGGTGCTGAGAGCGGAGAGCCGGGGGGGGCTGAGACGCTGCACCCCTCTGGCTGCCAGTCGGACACGTTATGAAGCATCGGACCCTCAGCAGTGTTTAACTGCCCCCCCCTCATCATCTTCAGGCACTATGTGTTCCTGTAGCCACCATTTAGAGATTTCACATGAACACTAACTCATTCGCTTTAACACATTCTTAATAATTTCCTAATGGCTAAATCCTGAAAATAACATTACAGATCTGGTTAAAGCTTTTAGAAGGAAAACTCATGCAGATGGACGTTATGGTTTGGAATTTCAAGACTCTGGATTGCTTGCATTTCTGCTGATACCAGGGATCATGTGAGCGCTGTCTTCTTAATAAATTGGTCTACATTCCAACTTATGACACCCATTGTAACCATTTCCTGCGTGACCGTGACCGCTTCCTGCGTGACCGTGACCGCTTCCTGTGTGACCGTGACCGCTTCCCTTGTTACCATCACTTCCTGTGTAACCATGACTGCTTTCCGCCTGACCGTGACTGCTTGTCGCATGAACGCCGTCAGCGGATGCTCACTTGTGCGGCAGGGGGAGTACTCGGCGTAGGCGCTGAAGTTCTGCACCGCCACATAGCATGTGCCCACAGGGTCCATTTCACTGCTTATCTTCACGGTTCTCCAGTGGTAGAGGGGGGCACATGCCTGGTGGGGACAGAGAGCAGCTCGTTCACCTTCACTGGCCAGATGACCGACACTCCCGCATATTAACTGAGGTTTCATTATCAAAATAATAATGATAGTGATGAAAGGTCTGTGTGCAGGTCCTGGTGACCTTTGACCTCCTTCAAAATGAGGAGCGACCTTCCCTACTTACTACTACTAATTTAAGGGCTGACACAAGCATTGGGTTAAGATGGTTATGTTACTGTGCTTTCTGCTTGCCTGAAAAATGTGCCTTGCATTCCTGTCCTCTACATTTATAATGTGTGGATCTTGAGATGCACCCCCCCCCTCCCCTCAAAGGAGACCTCCTCAGTTCCCTGTAGTACCCCCCACCTCCCTAGGCTTAGTGCCACATGCTACAGTCCCATGACACATGTGAACTCAACAGGCCAATGGAAACTATCGCAGCTGGAGAGCAGAACTTGTTCAACACATTCTGATGGAACCAATAAAAAAAATGCCTACAACTAAACTCCACCTTTGAACCCCATCGATCTATTAACCTTAAACTATACACAAAAATAAGCTCCACCCATGAACCTCCCCACTCACTGGTACAGATATTCTACATCCACAGATAAGTGCCACCAATTAATTCTCTGGTAACAAAACATTAGGCCCATTAATGAGCTACAAACCCCTGTCCTTATAGTACCCAAACACTAATTAATAAGCTCCACCCACAAACCACCCCTCTCTGGTACCCAAACTCTAGGCTCCATAATAGGCTCCACCCACAAACCCCCCCACCCCGGTACCCAAACTCTAGGCTCCTTAATAAGCTCCACCCACAAACCCCACCTCTCTGGTACCCAAACTCTAGGCTCCTTAATAAGCTCCACCCACAAACCCCCACCCCTCCGGTACCCAAACTCTAGGCTCCATAATAAGCTCCACCCACAAACCCCAGCTCTCTGGTACCCACCACCACTTTGCCTTTGTGCGTCCTGACGGAGGCTCCAAACCACTGGTTAGACTTGAACTCCAGCAGCTCCCGGGTCCCATTGACTCTGACCATCCTGTTATCTGATGGAGAGGAGAGGCAGGAGTGAGTAGCGAAGCTACCAGTGTGGAGTTACTCCCTCGCAGAAAAGAGGGAGGCTGGAACTGGCACAAAACATCTCCACGTCCATTTCAGCAAGCAGAGAAAACAACCGCCCGTCAGACGCAGCAGAGGAATGCTGCTATGTTTATTATCACCCATGCCAGGACAATAACTCCATCATCTGGCTGTTATCAGGGTAGCTGACAGCGGCGGCACGATGAGTCCGAATAAGTTACGGGTTAGGAAAGTGTCGGTCATAAGAATGCGACTAATCCCCCAAGAAGTTTTTTACAATGGAAAAATAGCAAAGGAATCACAAATATCAGCGTGAGACTCTAATCCACACTCACTGTGTGCCACAAACAGGTCATGAGGAGGGCAATATTTCTAATTTCACTTTATTTTTAGAGCATATTTTTAAGACACATGGCTGACAGAAGGAGCTGGCAAGGTGTATCTTGGCTGCTGGAGGTTTTGGTGATTCCAGGGCAGAACCAGACAGGTCCAGAATGTTCCTCAGACACGGCTCACACTTCATTAAGAATAATAAACGTGTAAATAACAGCCACCCAGGACCCCCTGCGTGAGAGCAGGCCTTTAACAGACCCCCGTCAGAGGAGGACGTGGAACTGCACCACCTTGTAAAAGTTAAAAAAGTACAGAACAGTGAGCGATCGAGCCGGACCCTGGAGTCCGAGGCCTGTGACAGGTGCAACGGTGTTGGAGTTCGGCTGTGACCGCGGCGACTCCTGGGCACTAATGAGCGCGAGGCGTTCCGAGCACCGTCTGCCTGCAGCTGGACAGATGGCTGACGCCATTATGGCTGGGAGAGGTGAAACAAAACAAGGTACAGGCATGGGGAGGGTGACTCTGCTTCGGGGGGGGGGGGGCGCACGTCCGCTGCTAAGCTCGCAATGCGATTGGCTCTTTTGTACGTCCTAATAGAGGCTCCAGGGGACCACGAGTTCTTAGATCTGTCCTCTGGAGATGACAGGGATCCCCGGGGGGGTCAGAGCTCAGCTACACATCAGGTGGCCAGAATCCATTTTATGGTTTAACCGATGATGCGCCCAGAAGTGGGTGGGCAATGCAGGGCTGAGGGAGAAGGTGTGCTTGTGCGTGTGGGTGGTGGGGGTGTCCTCTGTCACTGTGCTGCATGCGTGTGGGTGGCGGGGGTGTCCTCTGTCACTGTGCTGCATATGTGTGGGTGGCGAGGGTGTCCTCTGTCACTGTGCTGCATGCGTGTGGGTGGCGGGGGTGTCCTCTGTCACTGTGCTGCATGCGTGTGGGTGGTGGGGGTGTCCTCTGTCACTGTGCTGCATGCGTGTGGGTGGCGGGGGGTGTCCTCTGTCACTGTGCTGCATGCGTGTGGGCAGCAGGGGGTGTCCTCTGTCACTGTGCTGCATGCGTTTGGGTGTCCTCTGTCACTGTGCTGCATGCGTTTGGGTGTCCTCTGTCACTGTGCTGCATGGGTTTGGGTGTTCTCTGTCACTGTGCTGCATGGGTTTGGGTGTCCTCTGTCACTGTGCTGCATGCGTTTGGGTGTCCTCTGTCACTGTGCTGCATGCGTTTGGGTGTCCTCTGTCACTGTGCTGCATGGGTTTGAGTGTCCTCTGTCACTGTGCTGCATGGGTTTGGGTGTCCTCTGTCACTGGGCTGCATAAGGTCAGTGCCCCTTTAACACATGGGAAGAGACTGACTGGGCCACAATACAGGAGAGAGAAAGACAGACAGACAACCCCCCCCCCCCCGCCCCCCAGTGGGCTCCCCATACTATCTAATAAAAAACAGACACTCATACCATTTACCCTGCAGCCTCTGAAGTCCAAATGATTCCCCATGTGTTCACAGCCACTCGCCTATGCCCCCACCCCCCAACCCCTTGAGAACAAACCTCGGTAAAAAAGCAAGCCAGACCGCAGGACCCCAGCAGCACCCACGCACACATAAAGATGTCACACGCAGCCACCACAGCCAAATGCAGGGTCAGGAGAAACAGCCAACCTCAGCCCCTGATATACTCACCATCACCTTTTAATCAGCTGATTTCAACAGCCACCCCCCTTCCTTGTTAGCCAAATTCCAGTGGCAAATAATGACATGCCAAGCTGACACTCCTGCGCACAGCATCCCAAACAGGTCAAGGGAAAATGCGGAACAGCTTTCAACAAAGGTGGATGCCCTTCAAGGCGAAGTAAAAATGCCCCCCCCCCCCGTTCAGTTTTCCCGAAAGGCAAGAAGAACAATGCAGTGAAATCAAAAGTCATGCCAGAAACTTCATCCCAGTAGCTCATAAATTACCTTGCACGAACACACCCACGCGCACATGCATATATAATACACACACACACACCCTCACTAAGCCACATGTATCTGAAAACCACTCTACTCGTAATTCTGCCGAAACCTCCAGCTCTGAGATCAATCATTTACTTCCTAAGAGCTTTTAGCGCTGTAAGATTTGCGCGTTTATATGCGGCACTAAAATTAGCAAATGAAACTTTAATCAGATATCCAGCAACTAAGAAACAAGAGCTATCGTAGCCCATCACTGGAACATGAATACATTTTAAACTTGTCTTGGGGGTCAATTAGAGACTCTCATCCTTTAACAAAAGCAAAACAAGCACATCGCCCCAAGGACTTAAAATCCGCTCATCAGTATGCTACATGAGGAGAACAAACTAAGCCAAAGAAATGCAGAGACGATGCACTGCGGACACGGAGGAGAGAGGCAGAGTGGAGACGGAGTCTGGACCGGAGCGCACTTACTGGACGTATCAAAGGGGATCTGGCGGCAGGGGCTGGAGTCCGCGGCTGGCCAGGGGCAGTAATACACCGCGCCTCCTTCCACTATCCCGGGCTGAGAAGTGTTTGCTTTGGGGGCCCCGACCAAGACGCTCATACTGGGGAAACGAGCAGAGTCCAAAACACCGATCCGATCAGCTTCGTGTTGGTTGATATGATAAATGACCACGAATTCGCGCAGGCGGGCAAAGTCAGTTAAAAGCTTACAGGTGCGATGAGAGGAGCAAAGACCCCTCTGAATCTCACACATGCTCCTTATAAGTAAAGTCTAAAGTAAAGAATGTATTTGTTTCTACACACTTTCGACAGAAATAGATTTGATATGCATGAATGTAATTAAATGGTATCTGGCAATTTTCACATCGATCTAGCTTGCCGTAAACACCGTTGAAAAAGTAACTAATAACCACATGGTTTTGAGACAAATTACATTATTCCGTGAGTGAAAAGGAAAACCCTGCAAAAACCGCACTTACACATTTTTGTCCGGTGATGGTTGATGAAAGTCTACCGAATAGCCAAAGTAACTGTTCCGGGGACCACTATAAACGGTGGGCTTCTCCAAATCCAGATTAAAGGCAGCTACTCCCAGTAACACCGGAGCCAAACGAAAAAGCGCCCGAACGGTGCCGGTCCACATGGTGAGGGCTGGTGAGCCCGGTGAGTCTCCGATCGCGGGTCAGACGGCCGCAGCGCCGCTCTCATCCACGCAGTGCGCGCAGTCCGTCCGCCACGCACCTAATGCGCCGCTTAATAGCGCAGCCTGCAGCTCAGCGCCGCTCCACCGGCGCGTCACCCGGCGGAGCCTTTTAAGGGAAACCGCCGCCTTTCTGCATTGTGTTCCTATACCCTCAGCGTGTATTACTGTACAGCAACCCGCCTCTCTACCCCTATTACTATACGCGTGATCTTTATTGCTACAGTCAGCCGCCTTAATTGTTACGCGTGTTCCTATACAGTTAGCCTGGTATTCTGAAAGTTTTTCAGTACAGGCATCCTTATATGTATACAGCTTTTCCTCGCACATTTTCTATAATTTTTTATACGATTTTATTCTATATGCATTTATATACAGTTGATGGTATTCCACATATATGCGGATAGTCTGTCGTGCAACTTTTTTTCCCTCTATCCGATCGGATGAATCACTAATTACTCTCAATACCCGGACCATCAAAGGCTATGCCGTTTACACGTTTTTCCTCCACACGCTTATAAAATTGGGTTATTTCCAAATGGTTATAATTAACTACAATTACGAGAGTAAGACGTCTAAAATTAAAGGAAGGTATGCACGCCTGCACGTGCACTGAATACAAGTCGTGTGTCAGAAAGCCGGAGAGCAGAATTAACACATGTTTAAAAAGCTAAAAATGTAAATGTAAAAAGTCACCTCCAGATATGAACTTGCGAAACGGAGACCACTGCTTGCTATGGAATATGTGCTGTGACTGCAAACAATTGCTTATTAGCAGGAAGTGAGAGGAGAAAGCTTTTTTTAAATAGAATCTGAGACTATTTCTAGTTTATTAAGCAACTTATAACATGACTAAAGTGTTAAAAACGTGCAGACAATGACATTTTTTGGAAGGGAAGTGCCTGAATGCATAAACTGATGTCAGTATATTTTCAAAGGTTTAACAAAGGTTGTCGGATGCATATTCCATCTCAGTAAGACCCTGCCTAATCCAGATTGTGACGTAAGTGAGATCGGGTTTTACAGCTCAGGAGCAAACAGGCTGCTTGGTTCCTATGTTAAGGACTTTATCAGCTTTCCGGGACTTTTGTGTAGTAAAATTCATGTGGCACAAAACAGTAAATGCCTGAGAAATACAAAATGCAAAAGAGGGTTAGCAGAGAATCACATTCAAAACAGGGATCAAGCCTTCAAGTCAAGCCAGGTCAAAACACTGAGAAACAAAAAAAGGAAATAAGATTTTTTTCCCAACTAAATACATAATCCAACAGCCATTCATCTTCCAGAAGCTCATCCTGCTCAGAATTACCTGCAGCCCAGCTTAAGTATCTTAGGCCACAAGTCAGCAAAGTCCCTGGATGGGGGAACATGTGTTTGCGTCCGTATCTTTATGGGGACCATCCTTAATGCAATGACCTGTAAGGGCCAGAGGCAGCCATGTGTACCTCACATCAAAATAATAAAAAAAGAAATATGGATTATTGTTTTTCACTACATGAGACCACAGTACAGTCACTGTGGGGGGCAGCCACCCCATAAATATGACTGACCCCTGATGGTCAATCCAATCAAGATATTCTGCAGGTCCACTGACCGAGAGACACGGTTCACGCAAACCTGTGAGTAAAAATGTTAAAATGAATAAAACCGTATGACTCTGTGAGATGTCTGTTCAGACAAGCAAAGCATGCATGTCTGTAATGGTCAAACAGCGTTAATTTCCGTCATATAATGAGCAGGCCTGGGAGATGATGCTTTCTAGTGTAGAAACGGGATTCGTTGACTAGCAACTGAGACACTGGAGCGTGATCAGTCCAAGGATGCACTTATAGGAGAGACTCCCAGTCTGACCAAAACAGACAGAGAGGGCCGCAAACCGCCCCCCTTAGCCTAACCCTGACATGGCCAGGCGGAGGCCACTGAAATCCAGGCATCTGATGACTCAGGACCCGGTCTGAGCACGCAAAGCTGATGATCCCCAGGCAAAAAGTTACGGTAAGAGAGGGAGTCCTGGCTTGGGAATGCAGCTTATGTATGTTTACATTTCTCTTTGTCCTATGAGGTGTGTGTGTGTGTGGGGGGGGGGGGGAACTCAACCAAAACATTTAAAGCAACCTGATAATATGATAATATGTGCTGCATGTTTATTAATAAGATTAATACTGACAGAGGACACCCCCGCCACCCACAGTTTCATTTATCGTTCACGCTGCACAGCTGGACCGGATAGTATGAAGGGGGTGTTTCTGAGAACTGGCGCAGTGGGTTTGAATCCCCACACCATCCTCTCTGTGTGTCGATCTTGCATGTTCTCCATGTTTTTTAAAAAAAATATGATGAAGAAAAAAACTTTCTTCACTTTCAGTGGAGTGGATGAGCACAGTAACTGTCATAGGAATATTTAAAATGTATTTTTCTGACAGAGTCTCTCTGTAGCGTCTGCCGGCTGTTTTAAAAACCCTTTCTGTGTGACACTTCAATGATGTTAGAGCTCAGGACAATTTCACTGAGGTTTGGCATCTGTGCGGCTTTCAGTATCTGCTCCACCGTCACCCGAATTCCTGCCTCCCCACACTGTAACCAGCTGGTTTTACCACAAAGCATCCTGCAAATCTCACTCCAACACTGATGTGAGCAACAGAGATAACAAAGGTGACCCCGTGTAAAAGGAAAATAACATAAAAAGTTATTCTTATATTAGCACTATCCATTAATTCTTCTACAGAATTGTTAAAAATCTCAATTTTCAAAAATCGTTGTAAAAATCTGTTAATGCGCAACACTAAACCACCAATTTCTGTAAGACATTCAGCCTGGGATACATTTACAGGATTCCGAATTTACCACAATTACATCATCTGTTACTAGTCTCTGAAGTATGTCAATTCAGTTACATGCCATCAAAACAAAACACAAAAATACTGCATTGATCCAATGGGGTCACTGTCAAAGATAATATCGTCAAAGTGTTTTTATTCACCAAAGAAGAATTCAATTCTCCCACTTTACAGGAGCATAACAGGTTTTGGCAGATTTATTGGATCAATACATTTTTAAGGCTGTGTCCCTAGAAAAAGGCTTCATCACTGAGGAGAGCAGGACTGGTCTGCAGAAATTCACTGTCCACCATGATTACTGGACACCAACAGTGCGGGGGAGGAGGATGCAGATATCAGTCTCCAGAAGTTTTGGGTTCAAACCTCACAAGATAATTCCTGCTGATAGGCCTGTGAGGGAATTAACCTGCAAGATGTTCAAGTCAGCAAGGATCAAAGTGTCTGCTTGGCAATAAAATGCTGACGGTCAAGTCTAGAGACTATGTGGAGCTGGTCTTTCATTTCTGCTGCCAGTACTCAAAGGCTTTGTTGTAGTTTGCAAACATTGTAGCGGATAGCGGTACTGTGTGGGTAAACCTCGTAATGGCGTTTCCTTAATGCGCTGAGCCAGTTAACGAAGCCATCGGTAAAGACAGCCGAGTGCGCTGCTTAAGCTGAAATTTCACGTGCGATCCTGCATTCAGCTTTGGACTCCAAACCTTAAAAATGGTGCATCTGCATTGGATCGAGGTCAGCAGGGAGCAACAAGAATGATTCCATAAGGTAAAGCATTTCCATAAAAGGGTGCGTTAGCAGCACTGAATCTCCTCAGTCTGCAGCAGAGGTGACAGGGAAGACAGGACACAGGAACAGAGAAGCCTGCAGGATCACTGCTGGATCTGTAAAAGCAGGACCTTCATGTGCTCTCCAGGCCTACACGGGCTTCTAGGGCCTTCATGTGCTCTCCAGGCCTACACAGGCTTCTCTCTGCTGTCACACTCTGTCTTTCTGTTTCTCTTACACCAATCTGCAAATGAAAGGGAAGCTCACCACTCTACCACAAATAGCCATCAGCTGAATCGGGGCCGTCTTGATGGAGACAGCCGATTCTCTGAGGTCGCTGCTCCCTTTCCATGCTCATTCCGCTGCTCTGGAGTAACACGATTGTGAGCTTCGTGTGCTCAGTTGTGTCTCGGCGGTCGCTGAATGGGCCGAGTGGCAAAGCCAAACTGGTGTTTTCACCACTTGTGTCCAGTTTGAGTTCCCGTCCTCCCTCCGTCTCAGGTGGTAAAAGCATAAGAAGCACAATGGAAAGCTTGCGGCTGTGCAGCAGCCCATCTGCTGACCGTGACTCGCTCTCTTTGAGCCACTGATCCCTCTCTGCTTCTCTTAGCTTGAACAGGGTTCAAGTGACAAATGCTTCCAAATTTCCAGCCACTTCAGCTCTCATCATACCACTGCTCCTATTTTCTTTCTTACCATGAGGAAAGGGCATCTTGTCCTCCGTATCTTTCCTGGATAGTCTCCTTTTCTCTGACAGGCCGTGACCTTTGCCTCTTTTGAAGGCTTCCATCCACACCTAGAAGCCCAACCAGCCCTGTCTGAAAGTGCGTGTCTGCTACGTTGATGTAATGAAAGCTGACTTTTGCTTGTTTCTTAGCTTCCTATATGGAATGTTTCTGGAATGTTCCTGGTATTTCTTGAGCTTTTGCTCTTCTCACGCTGCAATCCTGAGACTATCGTCTATTCTTGGCAAGCACATGGTAGAGGACCTGCACTTTCAGTCTACCCATTTTTTTTCCAGAGGGGTCACAGACACGGTTCAGGTGATAATCCCACCCTGCTCTCATTCTTACCCTAGTGGGTGCCTTGTAGGGTCCATCACCACTAAATAGAAGCCGTAATATTGGCTTATTCCTATATCTGTGGGTGGGATTATCACCGCTACAGGTGGGCATAGGTTCCAATCAACCCTCATCCAAGTGTGTGCTGTGTATTTTTTGGCTGGCTTGCCGTTATTTCACGTGGGACCTATTGCTGAGTAAAAGTGCTGACTCAACTGAAAGGCACTGAGCCATTTCGCGTGTGTGCATGTCCCGGGACGGCCCGCCGTGCGGCGCAGGGCAGACCCTAACATAACCAGAAACGCTGCTGGAGGGTAGATGGATCACTGAAAGCAAAACAGCTGGGGAAAAAAACAGGGCTTGGGGATTAAAAACCAAACGACATTAGACCGAGTTGTTGGATGTTAAATCACTTTCTGTACAGAACAGGACACGGGTGTTAAGCGACAGACACTGAAATGATCTAGGATGTAAATGTACCATTTAATTGAAGAACACACTTCGTTTTAATTGATTACATAATGTACTTTGCGTGCCTGAAATTTATCTTTCATTATTACTATACTTTCTGAAAGAGACCGTTACATTTTGCTAATTAATATTCCAGTTTTGCTTACACTGACAGAGGAGCCTAGAATAATGTGATAGACGTCACACAGAGGGCCATCGTCGTCATACAGCTAGTGCCAGAGCTAAACGTAAATCACAAACTGTAAAACTTCACCTTTATGTACACAGTAGACCTAAAATGGAGACGGTAAACCGACATCTTATTTCACGTTTACATTTTGGCGGTTAGGGTCATCTTCTTCACTGGAGGAACATAAAAAAAACTAAGTGTGAGTGAAAGGGGCCAGCTTCAGCAGACAGGATAAAGCTTTCACAGAGCAACCATCAGCTTCCAGACAAAGGTTGGGGGCACATTTACCGAAGAGACAAAAACAGATGCAATGTCTTCATACGTACACACAGTATAACAGGATCTGAGGTCCCTCCCTGCTGGCCCCAATATGACGGGATTAATCTCCAAACACTACAGATAAAACCTTAAGATAATGTACATTAAAAACCACATGAACAGTAAAGTACAGAGGAAATTAATTCATGTTGTGTCACAGTCCCTATAAAGACGATAAAAAATTTTATTAAATAAATTAAAAAAAAAAAAAAAAGTTTGCCATTTCAGTAGTGACTATATTCCACTTTAAGTGGACCAGCTCAAATGTTTTCAATTTGTGCACTGCATGAATATGCATGAAAGTGTGGCAGACCTGAAAGCCAGAGCGGGCGGGAGAGGTAAGAGGCCACCTCAGTCACTGCGCATAGCGGCTGGGTGAAAAAGCAACTGGATTGGGCCGCAGTTAAAGTAGGGGTCACACACACCTCGACAAATCACGGGGGAAAGGAAGAAACTCAAAACCAAAAAGTTTATTATGGGAAAGTCAGCGGGACCAAAATAAATCAAGCTGCAAGTGTAGTGGGTCACATGACATGATGTTGATCCATCATGCAGGAAATAAATAGATGGACAAAGAAAAAAAACATTACAACCAAAGCTTTTAGTGATCGCTGAAAACTGATTATTAATATTTACTCCCGAATTCACGCCCGGTATCCTCACCTCGCAGCTCACCTGTCACACTCAGGGCGCCGTCTGACTGATGTGCGAGAGGCTTGGGTCACATGGTCCCACGGACGGGCCAGTGGAAGAGTGTTAGCAGTGTGAGTCGACGTGAACGGCGCAGGGTAACGAGGTACATTTCAGCAGGATAAACGCTTGTGCGCAGAACGCAGTAAATGGATCGAATCAGGCGACAGAAACATATCCACACAAGAGAGCAAAAAAGGAAGGAAGGATGAAGGTTAAACACAGAACGAGCCCTTTAGGAAGGGGGTGCAGAGGCGGGAGAGAAGACGGGATACTGGGTCAGAGAGACCAGGGTCGACAGCGAGACAATAATTTAGCATAGTGCTTCCCAATCTGGTCCTTAGAGACTCTCAGCTGGTCCATGTCAGACAGTCCACGTTTTTGCTTCCTCCCAGCTAGGTAGGGAGCTGGTAGGGAGCAAAAACCTGGACTGTCTGTGGGTCCTGAAGGACTAGATTGAGAAACTGTGACCGAGTAGATAAGGACGTGTAGGCGGAGCTTCGGTGTCATGGCAGGCTGCCAGCTCAGGGCCAGGACAGCCCGCTTGCTTCCAGGTAGAGCTGCAGCATCCGTACACGGGGGGGTGGGGGGGGGTTACAGTTAGTTCAGCGACGGGGATCGGTCTGTGGTCCAGAGCAGCTCGATGTATGGCCATTTGGTCTGCAGGCAGCGCTTGATGGGTGTGTCGTCCGTCCGCACCATGGGGTCCTCAAACCCTAACACCAGTGCAGTTCCTTCCACATAGGCCACCTGGCAGAGGGACAGACGGCCACAGGCAGAGGGGTGTGATGAGGCAGCTTGGGCAGGGGGGGGTCAGGCCCGTCATCAAGGCCACAGCTAACAAGACCGACTTAACGAGAAGACATCCGACAGCAGGTCGACGGCCTCGTACCATCAAATTAAACAACCGCCCCCTGATTACTTCCACGTGTGGGGGGATCGGATGGCCGCACACGCGCTACGGACATCGCATACAGACACAGGCCGTGGGGTTTCCACAGCTGAAGATGCCGGGATCCGAACCGAAGGTCGTGCACGGCCGAGGGATCAGGACATTTACCTCGGCCCTGCATCTGGCCCCCGCCCCTCCCGG
>JAODKE010000146.1:12206055-12217291 GCA_026779605.1 Mormyrus hasselquistii
CCCCCGTCCCTTGTTTCCGGTTAAAGGGGGGAATAGAAAAAGGGGCCCCCAAAAGGGGAAGAAAAAGGGGGGGGGGGGGGGGGGGGGGGGGGGGGGGGG
This sequence comes from Mormyrus hasselquistii, assembly GCA_026779605.1. NCBI lineage: Eukaryota > Metazoa > Chordata > Actinopteri > Osteoglossiformes > Mormyridae > Mormyrus > Mormyrus hasselquistii. Next base: position 12,206,155 of record JAODKE010000146.1, read on the forward strand.
GGGGGGGGGGGGGGGGGGCAGGCCAGATCAGCTTTTAACAAGGTGATTGAGAGTATTAGTCTTTAATTATCTGCGTTCTACTGGATCACAAAATGGTAAATTTAAGTGGAGCTTTAAGCTCAGATAAGCGGCATGTTAAGGCTGATAAATGGGGGCACTGTAAAATGAAAGCTGTCATGTGCCCCCCGGGACTTCCCCCCCCCACCCCCCGGGAGTACAGGGCCACTGCGGTAACTGTAGATTGGAGTTGTCAAGACAGTCGCATTAAATGTGCCGTTATTAAGTCTGGGCTGAATTTAATGGCTATGCGTACTCATAAATCGGCTGGTCAGTCCCTTAAATTACCGAGCGAAGGCATGTCTGCCTGCCCCCCCCCCCCATTGCCTCCTTGGACCCTGGAACAATTTGTAATGGTTTGGGCCCAGAGAAAGACAGGGTGCTCCGTTATTGACTCCCACAGTTTCAGCGGTGACACCTCGTCGGCCACCGTGTAGCACGGCTTTGAGCGGCAGTCAGGTTTACAGATGCCTCATGGATGACGATGAAGCTGGTCACCCTGGCAACCCGAGAGTCACCAGAGGTTCTCAGTCATGGGTGGCGGGTGACCCTGTTTAGACTGGCCCGGTGACCCCCGCAGCAGGTGGGAACCGGACAAAGCTGCTCGATATGGATAATGAAGCGGGTCGTGTGAGTAGTGATGATGTCAAATTTTTATAATCGAGAGTGAGTGAGAAAAGGTTCGGGGCTGTGACCTGTGTTACCGTAGCGATCCCCAGCGGCTGGCGGCTTTTATGTTTTCCAGGATAAAGAGTCACATCTGGTTATGATTCCAGAAAGCAAAGCCACACAAAACAGGGGAATCCGGGATTTAAAGGGCACCTTTGGTTTGGAAGTTATTGCTTTAGAAGCTTTAATGGAGTCTCCGCCACACAGGGGGAAACTTGTATTTTTCTGAGTGAAAACGAACGTCTGATTATGGGCATCCTGTGGGCTTTTCACACCCTAATAGCCAGCGTGGAAAGAGGGGAGCGGTTTAAACTTTGGAAACTTCCATGAGATGATGAGGGGTGCGGCGAAGCATATTGACGTTCTCGCCGGTAGAACACTCAACTCGCCAGGAAGACACCAATCTATCCTATCGATCAAACCTCAGGATGGAAAAGCAGCCGATGCCTTCGCAGACACGTTGCCACAGACCTGCTCTGGTGTTCCGTCTCAGATCACAGCGGATATCTCCTGTGCTCTTCTGTCGACGGTGTCCAAGTTCTTAGACGATCACCTTGCCAATAAGCACAAACTCTAATATTAGTCAGATAGTCAGTCCCTCATGGACTGAGCATTTCAGGCTTCCCCTATGGCACAGTCTAGTGCCACATACACAGATTAGGTATCTTTCCATTTGATGTGAAAAACCCTAATCCCAAGTATTACAGAATTAATTAGTACCCAGCGCTAACCTTATCTATAAGTAACTAAACAAAAGACAGGACTTTTTTTGATTGCATTCACAGATTTTTATCAATTTGAGTTTGTGGGGACCGAAAAAATGAGATTTGTTCGGTCCCTGCAATGTAGTATATGAATGGCTACTGACAGACACACACACCTGCAAGGTCAAAGGGGAAATCTCAGTGACCGGAAGTCTTGCACTCATCAAATAACCAAAAAGACTGCTTTTCCCAAACTGTGCGTTTAATGTTGTATATACTATGTTATTTTAGAGAACGCTAGTAAGTGCTGATGTTCCTTACAGGCGACTCCTACTCCTGCTTACTCACTGCATACTCACTGCTCAGCACTTGTGAGGAGCACTGTACCTCAGCTCCGCACACTGTGCAGATGAGGAGCGTCTGACAGTCCCGTGCTGTTTAAGCAGATTAGCAGTACAGCTGTGCAGATTCCCCATCAGGCCAGTGAAGAAGCAGTGGGATTTGTTTGACATGCCAAAAAAAAAAAAAAAAAAAAACTCTTCCATCATCTGCTGTCTTCACAAATAGCTTGGTTGCAAACGGCGGATCTGGTTTTAAATCCATCACCCCATGTCTTGTGTACATACTCCTCAGGTCCTGCCTGCTGCCTCCTGAGTTCTGTACATGCTGTGACAGTCTCTGTCCTGCCAGGGCACCGTTAACCGCGGCTGCTGCTCTCTCTCTCTCTCTGTCCCACAGACGGCCATAGAGGTGCTGGAGAGGCTTCTGGAGGAGGACAATGAGGTGGTGCAGGTAAGCGGGCTGCAGCGCTGAAATAACAGCCTCTGGCACGTGAGCTGTCACGTCTGGACAGCTACGCCGCTGGTGTGTGTGTACATGTGCGTTCACTCTGATAAATGCCAGCGTGCTCCTCAGTCCTGAGCCAACAGGATAACTAATGTGTCTCTGCACCTCCTGCCTCTGTCTCTCTCCTCCCCACACCCTCTATCAGCCAGGGGCTGAATCCCAGCCTGGGCCGTTGTGTCTGATGGCTCTTTCTGATCTTCACCCCATTCCGCTCTAAAGCGAGTCCCAGTCAGGCTTCCGTGTGTACAGCCTCGATTCCTCAGTGCCTGTACAGGAAGCCGTCGGTTACCTTCTGCTGTGAAGCTGGTAGACTTGTAGTCGAGACCGCCTAAACCAAGATCAAGACGCTACCAAGACCGGAGGGTATCGAGACCATGACAAGACCAAGACCAAGACTAAGACTAAGACAGACCAAGACCGAAAAAAAGATTCCCTTAACTTTTGTGTGCTGCTGAAGACTGACATAATGGGTACTGACTGGTCCCAGAGTCACCTGACAAAACAGCAACACCTCCAACTGTCTAAAGAATGGGAAATATGTAATTGATTTCAATTATACTTAATTTGTAGATGAAATTATAACATCAAATTGAAGATACACAATTATAAACTTGAAATTGCATCATGTGCCATTGTAGTAGTACTAGCCAAATGACACTATGATATCAACTTCCCTGAAATGGATTAGGCCTGTTAAGTCAACACAATTTGATATGCAGGTGTTATTTAAAAGTCAATGGTCACGTTTATTTAGTCAAACATCATTTTTTAAGTAAAATACTGTAATCAAACAATATAAAAACATGTGCACATGTCACATCAATCAAATGCAAACTACAAATACTATATACCAATATAAACTGCACATCAAATTGTGCATTGATAAGAATAAGGACAAGTGCTTAAAAGATTCTGACATCTCGATGTCTGCAGTGACATGTGATTACAACACACTGCCAATGATATCAAGCCTGTTGTTCAATAGGGAAAGAACAATAGAACACAGACATTATGGATAAATAACAGATTGATAAACTAATACAGTTAGATGAAATACTTAAAAATAGAGAGAGAGAGAACGAGAGAATCACTGTTAATAGGCATATTTTCAGAGAGGAGGGAGAGAGAGAAAACCAAAGATTTAGATCTAGCCTGTGATGCTGGATCGAACGTTTAACGCTACACTTATTGTGCGCGTATAACGCATGTTTTGATTGGATGAGCGTCCATGTCTGAATCACAGCAAAATGAATGTATATCATTAATTTTTTGCATTTGAAGGTGTGAAAGCCGAAATAATAATAATGTTACATTATCGAACGTTACGTTGTGTGTCATGGATATTTTTCGCTCCAAATCTCTGGACCACTATGTCGATCTGAGACAGCGAGACCAAGACCAAGGCATCCAAGACCAAGAGAAGACCAAAGACCGTCGAGACTGTGACAAGATCAAGACCACGTAAAAGTGATCTTGAGACATCCAACTTTATAAGCTAGTCACGGCTGCGTGCCATTCGTCAGTGATTCGACGTTTGACTCTCTTCCAAGGCAAGGCTGATTATTGTGAATTCTTGGCTGTTCGTTTATTTTGTCATTTTACCATTAAAATGGGAGGTACTGTGTTTGCTGACAAATAGCTGCCAGAGCTTTTCTGTGAGGCTGCGTGACGCTGTGCAGAGGGAGACTCCTGTGTGACTGATCAGTTTGGGTAGGTGTAAACGTTTGATGAAAACGTACAAACTGAGATGCGGAGAGACCCCCCTCTTCCCATCTCCCAGGTGACGTTGGCTTGCATATCTGTCGGAGCTTCTTTTCAGTTTCCCTGAGTAACCCTAACTCGGTAATTACGGAGAATGTACGTAGGTATAAATGTATGCTTTTTCCAGTGACAGTGTCAGCAGTCACGGATGTTTTGGTCTAACACAGTTTAAAATATCACTCCTACTGACATTAAAAGCCCTTAAAAGTCCTGAGAACTAAAGCGAATATGGTGTGGAGAGGCCTGGAGAGGCCCGGGGGCCTTTTGTGTCTGATTGACAGTTAATTGATGGGTAATTGCTGACTGGAGGCTGGGCTGTCAGTGCTTCATGAAGAAGCTGTTTTCCGGTGTTCTGTCGCTGTGCCAAGGCGAGCGTGATTGACTACGCCTCATTCAGGCTGTTGTGGTGTCGGCCTGCCCTCTGGTTTCACTGACTACCTTGACATTGTGATGTATGATAATGTTGATCCTAACCACATTAACTCAGCTAATGGCTGCTTCCAAGTTTGAGTTTCGATGCTCTTAACTCACCTGCTGAGTTTCAGTCTGCACCACGCTGACAGGAGCACCTGCGTTTGTTTTGTTAGTTTCTGTATTCAGTTACATTCATTCTGTACAACTGTGTAAGTTAGATACTCAGCTTTTTGTAATGTATGTTCGGGGTCTTTTCTCCCTGCTAGACGAGCTTAGTGTCAGTGGCATTTTTTGTGGCTAACTAGACGTTAAGAATCATTAAAACTTTGTTTATGTGCCGCACTTTCTCTTCATGGGAGCTGCTCTGGAGAAGTGAGTGTTTATTGGCTGTGAAGTGGAGTTATTAATGATTAAATCATCTTGTTAAACCTTTCCGGTAAAGAATGCTTGTGCTCTCTGTTCTGGTGGAATGAGCTCTTTGCAGTTTAATTGGCCACAGAGTTGTAATTTATTTTTAATTTAACAATTACATTTGTGGCAAAATTGTGAAATGGAGTGTTCTGAGGAGAAAGACTCGTATGTCGCCTGTTCCAGAATGCAGACCTTTTCCACTTTGAAGCCTGAAGAATGCCTGCAATGAACTCCCCAAACCTGGCTGAAAGGCTGATGCAGATTCACATACAGCACCTCACTGGAAAGGGCCTGCAATCATCTGCTTTACTGCTCTGCAAATTTGCAAAACATACACAGAAGTCAAGGAGGTCCGTACCTCTAAAGGTCTCAATTTCATATTACGCTGAAAAAATCTTTTAAGTTAAATGTCACCAGCTGATTCTTAAGAGACCACCTTAGTGACTACTGTGTGTGCACCAACAGGGGGAGGCCACACAAGGACCCATGGGGGTGTGGGAAGGGTTTTGATGGGAGTTTATGGTGGCATCGTTATGCTTAAGAACATTTCGGTTTTGGCCATGGGTTTTTCAATCCGGGGTCCCTAGTGGTCAGGTTGTGAAGTGCACTTCCACCTGGCTCCACTAAATGTGTCCTTTAATAATGTATAATAATTCAGCCTTTTTGTTGAAATGGCCTTTCTGAAAGAAGACAGCTGTCTTCTTTCTGTTGACCCGTCCTTCCAGCCTCTGCATTTCCTAATCGGCCGGCGGGCCCCAAAACAGGCGAGATTAGCTGAATGAGCCATTAACGTGACTAAATAAACGGAGGCCGACATTGTTTGAGAGCGCAGATCGAGGACTCGCCAGGCTGGTGCGTCTTCATTGGCACAGCAGTACCTCTGAGGCCGCTGCCTGCGGGCTGTACTCAGCCAGAGCCCTTTCCAAAGGCCGTCTTTATGGAAATGCTGTTCTTTTACTGCCAGCGCTATGGCTTAATGACCATATTTTCTATTGTTTAGAAAAATATCGACTGATACTTACTAGTGAAAACATGTTTTAAAAAATTGCTTCACTAATATTTGGCTGTACCACAGATAATTACTTGTTTCGGTAAAGTGATGTTTTGCTCATTTGTTTGTTGTTTTCAGATAAACACTATAAATATATTTTAATGTTCTATGTTTCATAGAAGCTTGTTTCACTCTATAGGCCCTCTATAGGTCATTTCCCCACTTGGCTGTGGCAGCAGATCCTGTACCCTGCATGGTTGGTATCTGCTAATCTGTGTGGACAGATCCTCATTACCAGAGCCAATCAGCTGTCCAGAACAACAAAACATAAACAGATCCTCATTGGTCCTCTTTACCAGAGCCAATCAGCTGCCCAGAACAACAAAACATAAACAGATCTTCATTGGTCATCATTACCAGAGTCAATCAGCTGTCCAGAACAACAAAACATAAACAGATCCTCATTGGTCATCATTACCAGAGCCAATCAGCTGTCCAGAACAACAAAACATAAACAGATCCTCATTGGTCCTCATTACCAGAGCCAATCAGCAAAGCATTGTGGTTACGTTTGCATGCTTCTCTGCAACATAAACTCTGGCTCCCCCCCAATGCAAAATGACACCTTTAACTGTGACTCTGTGTTTGGGCTGCGATAAGGTGTGTGAGTGGGGAGGGGGCTCTGTACAAGTTTCCTTTCAAAGTGGAGCTTCAAGGTTGGGATTGATCTTCTTTTTTGTGTTGTGTGGCACCGTTCGCCTTTGATCAGGAACATCCTATCAGGCGTTAATTTGGTGTTGAAAGCTGCTGTATGGAAGCAGCGGCGAGCGGCCGGACGCATGTTTAGCCTTGAGCAACATCAAAGGTGTAACATTAGCACAGCAGACAGCACTGTGGCCAGTGATGAGGAATGCTAATCTACTATGAAAGGGGTTACAGGACACAAAGGTACCAGGAACCTTATAATCGCACGAATTGTGTTGTTCTGATTTCCCTAGGAAGATAACTGGTGACGAATTGTTTGCGAAATTGAATTAACCAGCGTGAAACAGCCAGCATTTCTTTCCATGATTAGCTGATTGAATTATGGCTCCCCAGCTACAGAGAGGTAATATGTTTTTGGTCTTTGTAACACTTAAATGGTTTGGTTAAAATTGAAGGGTAGCTCTTGTTTGTTTTTGATAGTAACAATATAAGAGCGAGAACTGGGCTCTTCAGCGGCACAGGGTGACACAGGGCGGCACAGGGAGAGACAGCCTCAGCGGCAAGCCTGCCTGAGCCCCACCGCCGCCGCCTCTGCCCCACGCAGTTATGTTACTGATCATAGCCCTTTTTCATCTGGCTTCTCTCATGATTGCCCTTTAAACGTAGGAGTGCAGCACGTTCGTTATGTTTGTTTGCGTCCCGTTTTCTCTGAAGCATCAGCTGTAAGTGTGCCTGCAAAGCTCCACACTGTGTCTCTCCCTGAATGACTGATTGGCTTTTATAGCCTTTCAGTAGACTGAAGGACTTTAAAGGCTGTGGTTTGAATTTCATTCATACAGATATGGAAATTAGCAACTTTTATTACATCCTATTGTCACATTTTCCTCTCTTGACAGCACACATTTAAAACTGTTTGTTTATTTATTTATTCTTTAGGTTTGGTATCTGCTGGGGTGGACTTCCTATCTCCAGTCTGAAAAGCCTGAGGAAACAGAGACCTTCAAAGACTCGGCGAGAACATATTTAACCAAAGCCAGGAAGGTAAGCTGACCCTGATATGTCCTGGAAGGTAAAGCACACTGTGACATTTAAGCAGAGCCACTAAAGCTGTCAACATTTAACCAAATCCTAATAACCACAAACTTGTATTTAACCACTACACAGTGTCGGGGGGGGGGGGGGGGGCATATATACGGTATATTAGGGCTGCACAATATCACGCCACAATATGTGAAATATCCGTGAGTAAAGCTGCAACATCTATAAAACAGTAAATATGAAATAACCCAAAATAAGCTATAACCCAATAGAACTTATCTCCCTTATAGATTGTGTCAAATAAATTGGTGTAGCCGCAAACTATGTCAAGAGACCTAGAGCAGTGCCAACAAACGCAATGTGATTATCTTACATGTGTACATGACGCTGGTGATGCTGAAACGATATATCCTGTGCATGTGTGAGTGTGTGTGCATGTGTGAGTGTGTGTGCATGCATGCGTGTGTGTGCATGTTTCACGATTAGTATTGCCCATGAAGCCCAGTACAGGCCCCATGCGGTATTTCCATGAAGATCGTCTAATTGCTAATTCTCTTTGGTTTAGTCGGGTCCCAGCCATTTATCTTACATATGTATGGATCTGTTTTCCCTCCCAGTGCTGGAGTTCTGCAGAATGAGCGCTCTCTCCTCTGATGTTTGGGGAACGAGGCTGTCACGAGGAGGCAGAATTTTGTTCATTTTTAATAACGCTTCCATGTTAGGTAAAAAAAAAAAAAAAACAAAAAACATCTTTGTTAATATTTTTATGCTTAATGGGCACAAGGCAATGGACTGAACAGTAAGAATGTCAGGAAAAATGTGCTAAAGGCCGGCACCCCAGGCCGCTCTGGGGTCTGGATGCCGGCACCCCAGGCCGCTCTGGGGTCAAAATCGTTTTGTTCCTGACCTGCTTTTTAAGTTTCTGACAGATCTCGCTTTGGAATGGGTCAGGATCCAGTGATATAAAAGAGGTGTGAGGCAGTAATCTGTTGCTGCTTTGTGCGTGTGGGGAGGTGGGGATAGAGGGTAGGATGGGTCCCCGTCGCCCGGCTGACAGCCTGGAGTGGGAGACTAAAAGCGGCTATCGATGGCGAATATTAATAACAGGAGTGATTATGGAAGCAGCTGAATGTCAGGCGTCCTTTGAATTGTCTTCTGATCTCATGAATATGATCTTCCTTCAGATGTGACATTACTGCATGGAGCTCCTGTGGATTTCCTCATTTCCCGCTCTGTGCCCCTCTTTCTTCAGCTGGTAATGAGGTAGCAGGCGGCCGTGGAAGATGGCAGCATTAAGATACCTGGGGGAGGCAGGCTGCTGAGAGCGACGGTGCCGGGGGGGCTCGTGTGCAGGGGAGTCAGCCAGGGGCCCGACCTTGATCGCTTCAGTCAGGGCAGCCTGCCGTCGGGGGGGGGGGGGCAGCAGCCCCATCCACGCTCAGGAATAAACCCGGGTCCTTCAGTGTCGTCGGGTTTTCCCGGAACCGGCATTTTCCCGCAGCCGGCCCGCTGGCTGAGGGTGCGTCATAGCAGGGAAGATGCTTATTCTGTGGGGTCGTTTTATGGCTGCTTCACTCCCGCCTACGTGTGGGTGCTGAGCAGAGCCCCACCCGGCCACACCGCCCCACACCACACCACGCCGCGTTAATTGCCGGCATCCCCAGGGCTGCTTTCTCGCCCTGTGTTCCTAGATGTCGTGCTGGAAGATAACGATCCTGCGCATTTCCTCCGGTGCATTATTCATGGCTCTCATTAGGGGGGCAGTGTGGTAGATTAGTGAGCTCACATCTCTCCCAGATTCACAAAATGTTGTTCGCTTTTTCTTTCACAGGGGGGGGGCGGCTGGCTTTTTCCAGGAAGCCCCCTCCCCTCAGGTCTTCTGCTTCTGCTTTATATGAAGTGAAACTGTGGAATATTTGTGCTTCATAGGTTATCAGTGATCAAAAGCAAGTAATTTGTTGGCTGATATGATATATGGAACAAAGTTCTGTACATCAGTCTCGTTTTTTATAGTGACTGTTGTCTCCCCGTCAGACACCAGACCGCAGTCTGGCCCAGTCGATCTCTGTGTCATTACTTTGCCTTGGAATCCTTGGATCCAACCCCCCCCGTGCCTCTTCTTGAGTCCTGACCGGAAAGCAGCTTCGGTGTTTTGCGACGGGAGTAAGAGCCGGCTGCTGTCGACATGACGGCCTAGAGCCAGACTCTGTGCCTGAGGTCAGACGCCTTCCTGCCCGCTGTGTGCTTGTCTGCCATGCACAGCTGCTCAGACTGTCCAAGGTTAAACCTCACTGCATGTTTTATGTGCACAACTGCGAATGTGACAAATAATCCTCTTGATTGATTGATTGATTGAAGCCAGATGACGGGACGGGTTCTGGTACAGATCACATACGGATGGAGATGCTGGACATGATTCCATGCATGTTAAACTTTAATGTGAAGACTTTTGCCCTGTGGTCTTTAAATGCTCTTTCTGGAGTGAACTTCCTCCATCTCAGCACGAGCCACACGCGGTTCAGGTTAAAATCAGAACGGTTCTGTCCCTTCAAGGCTCCCGGAGCAGGCCTCCTGCAGGCTGCTCATCTGTGTCCTTAACTGCTGCGCCACCTCCTGTCAGGTGCTGGTAGGCCCAGTTCCCATCTACGTCCGGACGTCTTTTAGATCAAGGGCCTTCTGCCCAGCAGCTCCGGAGATACGGCTGGCCAGAACATGGTGGCGAGGCCGTGGCGGAGGAGAGAAGCCGGGTAGCTCCAGCCATGTTAGTGGGGCCCTTGGGTGGCAGAGGCGGGCGCTGCCCAGCTATCCAGCCACCTGGTTGGTCCCTTGAGAGATCAGGTGATTTCGTGGTTCTTTATTTCTGCGGAGCGTATCAGGGCCAGTTTCTGTAGCTCAGAGGACTCTGTCAAGGTATTGTGGCTGGGGGGCTGGCTTTCTGTGAATTAATAAGTCGTCTCTCCAACGGGGGTTGGTGCCGCTTGAGGTTAAACCCGTGGAGAGTAGCTTACTGCAGACACACGGAGATGCGGATAAGTCAGGCCCACTTTGCACGCTTGTGTCGTAATTAGGCCAGGAAACATGGCATAAATAAGCCCGTCTTCCTACGAGATCCACTTTTGTGCTGGCATGCCGGCCCGCTCTGTAGTCGTGTTTATCATGTGTGTCATGCGTGAGTTTTTGCCACCACCTGTCTTGCTGAGGGAGGGGCCACTGCGGGGGCGCAGGCCCAGCAGCCCTGGCTTCAGTGCTCCCCCCCCCAACTCCTCATTCCTCTTCCTCTGAAGATGGTGAATGACCAGGCCGGCCCAGGTACCCTTTGACCTTGGTGGCTCGTAGGTCACGATCAATACATCCCATAATGGTAATGGCTCCGTGTGTAAGCAGCTTAGTAATGCGGTGCGGTGATTACATTGCCGGTGGGATGACAGGGGTGAGGGAACCTGCCAGTAAATTCGCTCAGAGGCATAGCCCCCCCCCCCCCCCCCCCCCCCCCCCACCCCCCCCCCCCCCCCCCACCCCCCGCCCCCCTCCGCTCCCCCCG
>JAODKE010000146.1:12228669-12244071 GCA_026779605.1 Mormyrus hasselquistii
ATGGGATTTGCTGTTCTTCTGCCACCCACCCCCTCCCCCCCTCCCCCCACACACACACGTTGAGAATCATTGAGCCAGATGAACCCGATTTCCTGAAAGTTTTTGTTCAGATCGAGTCCGGCTGTCCTGCCCAATCTCGGAGTGCAGATGACACCCCCTCCTGGAGCTCCGCCGCTGTTCCTACTGCCCCCACCTGCTTCTCGGAACGCCCCAGTCACATTGTTTTTTAATCAGCTGCTGTTCATCTTGTAGCTGAAGGTGTGACTGGATATTTGATGTGGTCAAGGTTGCGGAGGGGCCAAATGCATGGCCCACCCCCTGCTCACACCCGCTGTTTGCCAGACTTGGGGCACATATTTTTCCTTTATTGGACGTGAAGGCCGGAGCCCCCACCTTATAACTCAGCTTGTATGAGTATATAAAACACACGTCTCCGTTTGTGGGCGCCAGTGAGAGTGAGTCATGACTTTCTGCTGAACCATCCTCAGCGGTGAGACCTGTGGACACAATTCCGGGCAGGATTTATGTTTCGAGCAGAGATGGCCCTCGCCGGAGCTGTCGGGACATTGTGCCTGGGCTGAATTCACGGCGAGTGGCGGTATTTAGTGGGCCGAGCTGGAAGGCATCTGCGTGGGGGTGTCACACGGCGCACACGCACTCAAAATTAATAAACAGAATTTAGACTCCCAGTCTGGGCTGGCTTTGGCTGGTGGATGCTGTTCCCATAGTTACATATCGGTCAGCCCCTCCGCCGGAGAGATGAACGGTGTGTGGGGATGATGGAGCCAGAGCATGTGACTGTACCACAACCGAGGCAAGAGCTTTACCGTGGGCGTCATCTGAGTGAACCTTCCAGAAAAGCAGAGCTGTAGTTTTGTGTAGCTCTGATGCTAGAATGCATGCTCCAGAGCTCCTGTGGTCCTCTTCCGTTTGATCCACTTCCGCAGCCAATAATAAAGCAGTGGTACTCAACTCCAATCCTGAGGACCCACTGTGATTGGCTGATTGAGAGGTCATCCCAAAAACCTGCACCGACACCAGCCCTCCATGGAACAGGTTCGCCACCCCTGATGTAAAGTCACATGTGGGGACATAAAGGGACAGCGGATGGCAGCACAACTCCAGCATTTGTTGTGTAATTTGTTGCGTGTAATGGGATGATGTTTGTTACAGCCCCTGTGATTGGTCCTCTTCCTGACCCCTCATTTCCATAGTTTTCCTCTTTTACTCTCACTGAGCTTGTTCTTCGTGTCCCTGCTGTCTGTAAGAAGCTATGAATGGCCCCTTCCTGATTTTGTTTGACACACTTTTCCATTGAGAAGCATTTTACTGCTTATATATATATATGCATATATATAGCAAAGCTGAAGATATAATATAAAATGAAGAATAATGGACCAAACATGGAGCCTGGAGGTACTCCTCTGATTTTAAGTACTATTAGGGTCCTTTTAGAGAATTACTTTTGTTTCAGATATCATATCCTGTCTACGCATGCACACACGCGTACACACACACGTTGCCATGGATTCAATCAGAATGGGCTGTAATTCATTTAACTTTTAATGAAGAAAAGAAACAAGCTCTTTGTAAATTAAATCCATTGTTATGCCGTGTGAGGATGTGAAGTGTGAAGATGAGAAAACAAAGGGCCTTTTCAAGCAATTAAACAAACATGCGGTGATAATCACTCCTGTGGCATGCAGAAAGATTCATTTTCTGGAGCCGGATTCGACCGTCCCTTGTGAAGGTCCAGCCACGGAATGTGTGCAGATTTTTTTACACGGCCTAGTGGGTTTAATCAGCACAGCTGTAACCTCGCATGGGTAGCGGTGTCATTCCTACCCGGGATGGCGCGAGAGAACGTGCAGCTGTGAGTGTAGAGCGCTTGCAGAGAACCTCCACGGTGAAACCCGCTGCTCTACACCTGTCCCACCCTCAGTGGCAGCATGTGGCGGGCAGCGGAGGCGGGTCATTCTTCCGCCTGTGACGCTGTGTGCGTGTGACATGCATGTGCCGTGCTCCTCGGTGGGGGGGGGGTGCGTCTCGCCAGGCAGCGAGCAGCACATGTGACGCACGGCGGTCCGATTGGTTCTTCCGCACGTTCTTGTCCCTCTTCCGCTTTGCCTGGTTGTTTCTGTGCGATGGTCCGTCCCGTCACTGTCATGGCTCGCAAACAGACGTTACAGCTTTCAGGGAGGCAGTGGAGTCTATTTTAAGCAGATCCTCGTGCTCAGATTGCCGCCGCTGCCCCCATGCTGTGAGATATATATAAGGTTGTTAATAGTGATTAGCAAGCTGAAATCATTTGTGAACATCAGGCGGTGCCCTATCAGAAAGCGATCCCTGCTGTTCTTAATGACAGCCTGATCCAGGGCCAGACCATTCCACGGTCAACATTAGCTTTATAACGAGTGCTCCAGGTACGGAAGTACCCCAGCACTTCCGGGTGAGGGAGAGTAAGGTGCCCTCACTGAAGTCTCACCGAAGCCACCCGAATGAGTCCCGCACTGTGACAGGAATGGAGCGGTAAGTCACTGGCTGTTACAATCACAACTCTTTGAGGAATAAATATGCCAGGAGTTAGAGCGTTGGGCTTATGGCCGGCTGCCCCTGCCGTAGCGCTCGCTGCTGGTCCTGCTTGTGTGGCGGCGGCGGGGGGGCTGTCAAGCCAGCCCGCAGTCCCACAGAGCTGCAGCACTTTACCCGATATGGCCCAAAGTGCCCACCAGGGATTTTCCTCTCAAGCTGAAAGGCTCTTTTGACGCAGGTGCTGTATATTTATCATGAAAGGCTGATATAGGCCGTCCTCGTCACACTTCCCGCTTACCTGCCCCTATTGTTTCTTTCTGTAAAATAAATAGAGTCAGAGCTCTGCGTCTGCTTATGGGAGCCCAGAGTCAGAGCTTTGCGTCTGCTGCTTACGGGAGCCCGGAGTCAGAGCTTTGCGTCTGCTGCTTACGGGAGCCCGGAGTCAGAGCTTTGCGTCTGCTGCTTACGGGATCCCGGAGTCAGAGCTTTGCGTCTACTTATGGGAGCTTGGCCGCTTTGCTCTTTCTGCGGCTCTGTTTCCTTCCTGGGGCCCTTTGCTACCTCAGCAGGGCGACACCCAGAGTCTCTGGCTCTGGAAGCTTTCTTTGACTTCTACCTGGTTGGCATTGGTTCCTCACCATGGGTCACACTCGCTCTGGGAATCCGGCCTAATTGAATAATTCTAATTTGAATAACGGTAGTAATTTGGAAAGTCAAGTAGCCTTGGGAATGTTAGACAAGGGTCCGCTGTGCCCTTTGGTTTGGAACAATAGCGACCTGGTTATGAGTGTGTGTTATTTCCCAGTGACGTCCGCCGCGGCCTCCAGCCTCTGTCTGTGCGTGTGAGTTATTAAAGGCGTCTGGCTGCGAATGTCCTCCGTACGTGACACGGCTGGAATTAGGCTCGGCCTCCGGGAGGAACCGGGGGGGGGCTTTGCCTGCTGCTCTTTCTTTGTTACTCCAAACATTCCATCCAACAGAAACTCATGTAGACTCATCTGTGTGTCATGTTTCGCTCGTTGACATGCTGCCAAAGACGAGAACGTCCATCTGAGACGCACTGGTTGCAGTACCACTGTGCACTGCGACGCACAACACACTGGCCTTGGATGCAGCACCACTGCGCACTGCGGCACACAACACACTGGCCTTGGATGCAGTACCACTGCACATTGCGACACACAACACACTGGCCTTGGATGCAGCACCACTGCGCACTGCGACACACAACACACTGGCCTTGGATGCAGTATCACTGTGCACTGCGACGCACAACACACTGGCCTTGGATGCAGCACCACTGCGCTTTAAACATCTTGTAAAACATCTTCTTTTGTTATTTTTACTAACATTATCATTACTACTATTATCATCATTATTATTATTTGTAGTAGGGGTATAAATTAATTACTAATAATATGTAGATATTCATTGGATAATGGATAAGTGTAAAACCTTAATTGATGCTTGTCTGTGCAGAAGTATGACTGCAATTTCAGTTCTGAGTTTTGTGTCAGATTCCAGCCGGGAGGAAAACCACACGAATAAAAGCACACATAAAGAAACAAAGGGAATCTAGATACTCACAATCTCGCCGAGCGATCTACGTGCCGCTAAATTAGAAAATAATCTCCGATCTGAGGGCCCTGACGCTGATTAAACGGCTGCTTTGGCTGCCCTGGGTGGAGGGGGGGGAGGTTGGTTAAACGGGCACTTTGTGGGAAGGCGGGGGGACTTTCCTGATGGAGCACAGGTGCGGGAGCCCTTGAGGACACGGCTCATTCTGCTGGAGTGCCTTTACCAGGCCTTATCAGGCTTCAGGAGCACTGTCTAAACAGCCTTTTTAATATCACCCTACGCCAGAAAAAAATAAAACATTCTAGAAGGTTCATCTGGCCCAGAAGCTTAGTGGAAGCCTTATCTTTTGGTGTGATGCACGGACTTGTACAAAAACACATTTGTCTCTCGGATACCTCAGTTTTTATAGTTTCCCACCATCAAAACTGGACATTAGCTGCTTTCAGGGAAGCGCTGAGAAAGAGAAAGAAAAGCAGAGTAATCTAAGATGGAAGAAATGATATAATCCTGTTCTATCCGGTATGGTTAACTTCCCCAGGAAGGGAGTCTGCAGAAAATGTCTTTGCATTTAAAAAAAAAAAAAATGGGGACGAGGAAAAAGCGGTTTATTCCACATCGTTAAATCCCTTCGAAAACATCTGTCTCTCTGGGTACACATGAGGCAGCATCAAAAGTAGCGTCTGGAAACGTCAGTCCTGGATTTTCATAAAAGTGTCACAGCGATTAAGAGATTAGTGCTCCATTTTCCCAGCGTCAAGGTCGACATGTAGGATTTTCCTGGATTCTGCCATAATTTGACTCTGATAGCATCTTTGCATTTTCACCTTCAGACAGCCTGACTTGGGCTGCAGTGATTCCGCTTTTGCGTGCCGCTGCTCCTGACTGTTCTGTGTGCTACAATGTCCGCAGGATCCTTCATTTTTGTCTCGATCAGCTAGAAGCCTCGCAGATGGATGTGTGAAGCTAACTGGTTCTGTCTATTTAGAGCTGGGATCCTGTATTTTTGCATAACTTCTGTCATTAATTGTCAGTTATGCCAAGTTTGATTATTTGTTTATTTATTTTTTATTTTTAGTTGCTGTGGTATGGCTATGTTTTTTTACACCGTCTCACAACATTTTACATTTGAATAACTTCTGACCTTCTAGACAGGATGGGGTCTGTAACCTCAAGCACGCGAGGAGCCTCTGCTCCGAAGCTGAGAGGTGCATGTCAGGTGAATTCCAGCGGTGCCTAAATGCCTGTGAGGGTCCATTCATAAGCTGTCAGTAATAAGCGAGTCTGTTCTGCTTCTCTGTGCAGCAGCATGAGGAACCGCTCTCTCGTGCTGAGCTCTAATTATACCACAAATGTCCTCCTGTGTGTATCTCTTCCTGCTTCCATTACCGTGAAAATGGAGGTGAGATCCTGCAGAGTCTGCCGGTGTCGAGCCTCGTCCACGTGGACCCCAGGGCTCTGGGGGTTAGCGAGCTCCATCTGTATTCGGGGGCCATGCGAGCTTCAGACGTGGGCGAGAGGCTGCTTATTGATGTCTGTTAGGTGTGCCTTTGATGGCTCTGCTAATCAGCGGCGAGAAGCGTGCGTGCTGGCGGTGTGATGAGCGCCGGGCCTGCTTGTGGGCGGAGCCAGAGGTGCACGGTTCCTTCGGAGGTTCTGTGTTGCTTTTCCTTTGGGAGATGGATTCCGGCACCTCACCAGAAGGCCTGCATTGTGTCGCTGGCGGCTGGGGTGTGTGTTACCCCCTCCCTCTCTGGTCCAGGGGCTGCTGTGTGGCATCTTGGCCCTTGGTGGGCGTGACCTCCAGCTTTCCCACGCCGCACACCCCGTGTGTGTATTACTCCTTCTATCTCAGTGTGTTTTAGTCCCCCAGCAAGGCTATAGTTGTGCCCCCCCCCAGTCATCCACCTGGGGCTTGAAAAATACTAATATAATACTAAGGTGAGTGTCTCTGTCTTCAGGTACACCGCATATATTAAGTGCATAATTGCTGTGATTTAGAAAAGCAGCATTAGCAGCCATTGGTGGATCTGCATCTTGATGCAGAAATGGGTGATTAATGCCCCCCCGAGACAGCGGGACCCCGTCCTAAAGCTGCAGTGAGACCACAGTGTTTCTTTTCTACCCTCCTCCCATTTCAGTGTCTCCTTCTCAGAATTGATCTTTTCTGTCATTAATGAATTATGGTGACTTAATGACGCTTAAGGAGATAGATGTGGCTGTTTGGACCCGAATCCCCTCTGAGCAGTCGATCACATGGGGCGGGGGCTGACAACGGTGCTGTTTAACAAAGTGCAGTGGTCTCCGGGGGCAGTGGGAGAATAATCGGCAGCTAACGAGTGTCGGCGGGTGGGAGCAAGGTGGTGTCTCGTCACATCATACAAATACTGCCATTAGCCGGCTGAGACGCTCTGGAGATGCTTGGAGAGCGCAGCTGCAGATTTGAAGAAATCCTCTCGATAGGATTCCGCCGGGTGCGTAATGGGTTAAGCCATTTCACAAGCTTTACTGGTAACTGGAGTTTGACATGCCTGTCTCGCAATTTTCTTTGCGCATTTCCATTGAAGCGGCTCGTGGTGGACGCTCCCTTCATGGTGCCGTGAAATGCGCCTTCCAGAGCCGCAGATGGTTGGATTATCTGCCGTTCTCTGTTTCTGGCTACGCTGCTCCACTGGGACGCTTGTCCTAACTTTGTTTCACACCCCAGACGAGGGCCGTTAAGTGGACGGTGCACCAGGGGCCCGATTCCGTCCGAGACGGGGCTGATTCATGCCCCAGGGGACACTGCCCGCACAGCTTAATTCTGTTACGAGTTACTGTTATGGATGCTGGGTGTGCAAAAGCAACTATTTATATGAATAAAATTATTACATAACAGAGTTCCAAGCCATGAATTGAGCTAGTATGCTTGTTTCTGGCAGACTTAATTAATTAATTAGGAGGTAAAATGGGCTGCATGTTAGTCTATGTTAAGAGACTTTCCTTAGACTCTATCACCAGATAATGTGGGACTACTGAGGGCCCAGATGGAGAACGCGCCGGCTGAAGCAGAGCTGTCGTCATGTGGTTGCGGTCACACTCACTCCAGGTTTTGGGAGATCCGGCATTTTTTGTTTCTATTTTAGCTGTTCCTACTTTGTTTTGTTGCAGTTTTAAAAGGCGGGATTCTTTTACACCAGTAGTAAGTGGCTCAGTTTGATGGTTGTGTATGGAGGTATGTGTTAGCACCAGTTAACACAGTGTCAGTGTTTTTCTACAATCTGCTGTATTTCTCTGCTAACACCAGTGTCAGTGTTATTCTGCAATCTGTTGTGTTTCTCTGTTAACACCAGTGTCAGTGTTATTTTATGGTTTGCTGTGTGTTTCATAACATCAGTGTCAGTGTTATTTTATGGTCTGCTGTGTGTTTCATAACATCAGTATCAGTGTTATTTTATGGTCTGCTGTGTTTGTCTGTTAACATCAGTGTCAGTGTTACTCTGCAATCTGATGTGTTTGTCTGTTAATATCAGTGTAAGTTTTATTCTACAATCTGCTGTGTTTCGCTGTTAACACCAGTGTCAGTGTTATTTTACGGTTTGCTGTGTGTTTGATAACATCAGTGTCAGTGTTGTTTTACTGTCCGGTGTTATAAATCCCAGAAGAGGAGCCGTGTGTCCCCTCTCCTCCAGAACAGGCTGCCAGCGAGGCAGGCTGTGCATTCTGAGTAATCAGTAACACAACATATCATAATAATACGAGTCTGTTACCATGCGGAGGCATTTGCACAGCAGTGGCGCACGAGCCAGCAGTCTGTGTCTGCGTTCTAAACGTGGCTGGGCTTCTTAAAGCGGCCCTGACCGTCTTTCATACATCCACCTTGAAATGCACTTGAATGTGGTCCTGGGATGAGATGGGGTGGTGTAGCCCTGGTGATCATCCCCTGCAATATCACAGATGTTCTATAGCTGCTTATCCAGAGCTGGATCATGACACACTTGGAGCATATCCCAGAATGCACTGGGCAAGAGGCAGGGGACACCCTAAGCACAAATACACACGCAGATCTCACTCCTCTGGAAGAACATGCCTTTGGATTGCAGGGGAAGGGGGTGGGGGGCATGCAGATTCCAGTGTGGGGGCCAGAGCAGGCAGAAAAGCTTCTGTCCCTGAGGCCGCAGTGCCAGTCGACCCCCCCCTACCCCGCTCAGAAATTCTCCGGAATGTGAGAATGAGGCCTGTACATGGGGGGGTCCCGGTGGGAAGGCTCTCCGACTGCCGCTAAGCTGCCGTCATGGCCCCCCCTGCATGGCGCCAAGCCCGCACGCCACACCTGAAGCTCAGGCCATTTTCGCCCCTGCGGTGGCTGCTGGGAAGACGGCGAATGAGATTCCCACCCCCGCGCCGGGGAGCTGTCATGCGGCGCGCTCAGGGATTCCCTGCCAGGTGGGGGCTCCAGCACAATCCCAGGGAGGGTTTGTGAAAGTGGATTCTGGGTAGCAGCCTCATTACAAACATCACTCTTCTTTCTGGAGGGTTCTTAAGCTGTTTTACAAGCAATGTTTTGGTTTTCTTTATATCTAGCCTTTATTTAGTCTCATAGGTTGAATTTTTGTTCTGTTTAGTGCATATTAACCCTAGTAACCAGGAGAGAAACAATGAATAAATGTGTGAATGAGTGTCCAGGTGCACGTTCCCCATCAAAGAACGCGTCCGCTCCAGTCCACTGTGAAATTACAGGCTGCTTTTAAACAGAAATCCAACCTCATATTTTATAATTGCAAAGGAAATGTATCACATTAAACTGTACATTTAACAAACCAATAAAACTAATTAGGGGGCTTTCAAATTAAGACTAATGGAAAAAAACATTTTTTGAACAGATTTAATAATGGTAATTGTGGTGTAACTTCAATACACAATC
This sequence comes from Mormyrus hasselquistii, assembly GCA_026779605.1. NCBI lineage: Eukaryota > Metazoa > Chordata > Actinopteri > Osteoglossiformes > Mormyridae > Mormyrus > Mormyrus hasselquistii. The sequence goes on from JAODKE010000146.1 coordinate 12,237,680, forward strand.
ATGACTTGTATGATCCGTATAACCAAAGTGAATGGCTGTTTTTACCATGTTTATTTTTCTGAACTGCTTGGCAGTAAACTCAGTCTTCAATTGGAAATGCAGCCTGCGAAATATTTGTGCGTACAATCAAACCTTACAATTATTACTTTCCAGCAGCTGTGATTAACTCTGGTATGTTTTTGTTTAATCTTGTGCTCGTGGGAATCTCTGACAAACTCGGAATGTGTGACATTCAGAAATGTGGCGCACATCATTCCAAAACCACAACCCCAACAGTATTCTGGCAGGGTGGGCTTCAGTGTCATTACTGGGTTCCACCTGAAGGGGGCGCTGAATCATCGAAGGGCACCTAGAGGAGGTGGGATGTGCGTTACATAAGAATGGCTGAAAGACACACAGCAGAATGACAAACTGCAATGGGTAAAAGTGAGCGAGTAGAGAGAGGCGGGGATCATCCTCAAGGGGGGGGCACACCGGCATGTCAGGAATCCTGAATACGGGACACTGAACAGCATCCGTCGGTGAATCTAAGGGGGGGTGGATCAGACCCAGAGGGTAAAAGGTAGGGGGTAAATTCAGAGGGGAACAGAGGCAGTTGCCCTGCCTGAGAGAGGCCTACTGACAGAAACCTCCTGAGGGTGTTTGACAGAATAAATGGCTGAGTCTGAGGAGCGTTGGGGCTAGTGATGTGGGTGGGGGCAGGTGGGGGGGTTAGGACGGACCAATCAGAAGGGAAGGAGCCCCCGATAGATGAATGTTTTATTTCATTTAGCAGAAATACAAGTTCAATGGAAACGGGGGGTGGGGGTTTGTAGCGAAACAGTCAAGCTTCCATCCATGATAACCCAACAATGTGAGACTGAGGGGGACCCTGGGTCCTGGGACCTGCTGAGTGAGAGGCTGCCAGTCCCATAATGTTCCAGAGCAAGGTTCGGGGTGCAGTGTTGGGGTAGCAGGTGGCCTCCTGACGTGGAAGTTCCTGGTCCAGATCCTAGAAGGTCCTTCTGCTGTTCCCTCAGGAATGAACCGGAATTGCCCCTGTAAGAATGTCCATAAATTCAAATGGATAAAAAGGTAACTGCTGTGGCTGGGAGCACCTCTGTAAGGAGCGTCATGCGTGTATCTACGAGCGTCATGCGTGTATCATCCTGACATTCTTCACCCAGTGGTCAGTTTTGGTGCCCATGTGGTCACCGGCAGCCCGAGTTTGCACGCTATCCATCACCCTCACACGACCCTGGCATACTTCTGTGACCACAGGAATATTCAGGCAAAGTTTTTCTCTCTTTCAGCACACAGACGCCTCCCCCCACCCCCCACTCCTGAAGGGCACAGCCTGTATTGGTGCTCCGGGGGACACGAAGCGAGCAAAAGGTGCGGGTGTCCCCAGGAAATCGGAAAATCCCCCAGATTTCCAGTTGTGACTCCACTATACCAGGCAGCTCCCTCCATAAAGATTCTTTCTCTCCGGTTCACTGAAATCATTAAAGCAGGTTTTACTGTCAAAATCCAAACGTGTCATGCTGTTCCTTTAAAAAAAGACGGGCAAAGAAAAGAACACAGCACAGAATGTAAAATTTCACAGTCGCACTAAAATGCGGCCCAGTAACATCAGCACCTTCTCTGAGAGCCTTATCCCTCTGATTATGGCCTGATATGGGGAGTGTGATGGGCACCGGGGCATTTTATTGAATGGTCTTGGGAAAGACGTCCATCTGCTGCTGGGCAAACAGCGTTTAGGCGTTTATATCGACTGCAAATGTCAGGTGTGCCGTGGCTTGGATGTCCCTGCGGATTTCATTAAGAGGTCGTGCTGTGATTGTAACCTCATACCACCCAGGACTGGTGACTTCATCACACAAAATCACTGGTTTTTCTGACCAAATAGCAAAACAGATGAATGAGGCAGATATCCAGCTTTGGGGAACCTTCTAAACACAATCGTGTTTGTTTAAAACTGTGCCGTCGAAAGAGAAAAACCTCTTTGTTTCTCCATTTTGAGGCAGAGGGTTTTGCTAACCTTGCGTTTAAAATACATTAGCAGCCAAATTACAAAGTATTCATCACTGCAGTTAAGGCTGTGCTTGACTGGCATTTCGTGTAAGATGATGTGCTTTTCTGAGTAGCTGCCGGATCATTGTGACAGGGTCTGAACGCATAGTTACTAAGAATTGGTGGATCAGGACTTGTTCCCCACCTCGAGCTGATGCTAAGGTGACTTCAAAGGCAGGCTGCGGTGAGCCAGTGCTCTGCTGTGGGGGTGAGGAGTCCCGATGTCAGCCCAGAGTCCGTCCCGTGAGCGATACGCTAATTAAACAGCACAATCAGCCGAGCATCGCGACTGTGTCGAGCGGCGGTTTGGGAAACGCCACGATACTTAGAGATGTAACATTAATACATTAATAACGAGAGGAAGGTGGAGGCGGGGGGGGGGGGGGATTGGCTGTCAGGCCCCCGCTGCCAGAGATATGAGCGCCTGCCTTTTAGGTTGTGTACGTATGTAGAAGCTGAGCTGCTTGGCCGTTTTGGGAGCGTGTTTGGGAGCTCAGGGGAGGGATGAAGTTCCCCAAAGCTTGTGTCTTCTGCTCGACGGGCAGCAGTGGAGCGCAGACAGTTCCTTGAGACTGAATCCATTAAAGACAAATGAAATTAAAATGGCTTGCCCTGTTTTTTGAGTCCGGGATCAGTGTCACTCAAACCACAGTCTTTTAAACTGTAGCCCTAATGGCACTTAGAGATGGCTGCACAAGTCATCAAAAGACCATTTCCTGGTCTTTAGCTCAGGCTACTGACCATTATCTCCACTCTTGAAATTCACTCAGTCCTTCCTACGGAATGTTAGGAAGATCTTACTTCAGATCCTTACAGTAGCTATAATTTAAAGAGGCTGATAAGAGAAATGTCAGGTTACTTATCATCCTCCTTTAAAGGAAACATTTTGGGTTCTCAGAATGATTGTTTGATCAGCTGTTTACACATTTCGACAGACTGCATGAAGGCTGAGGAGGAGGAGCATCCATGAAGACTGAGAAGGAGGAGCATCCATGAAGCCTGAGGAGGAGGAGCATCCATGAAGGCTGAGGAGGAGGAGCATCCATGAAGCCTGAGGAGGAGGAGCATCCATGAAGGCTGAGGAGGAGGAGCATCCATGAAGGCTGAGGAGGAGGAGCATCCATGAAGGCTGAGGAGATGATGGTCTGGTACCTTCAGACTGCCGCCGCCACATTTATACCGCTAGGGAGGTGCCTCCTAATTAATCCAAAAATTAGGACTTAATTAGATCTTGAGGAATAAAGAATAATTTGGGATTAAAAGATTAGAATTTGTGTCATCAAAACAAACAGATAATGGGTCCCAGAAGGCCGATGCCCATTTAGAGTTAATTATACAGCTAATCAGGTCAGACCTTGGACGGGAAGCTGTGATTGAAATAAAACTCTGAATACCTTTCATATTAAAAAATGAGTACCTCCTAAATCGCAGTGCACGGTGAGAATTTCCACTGAAGATCTTAATTTAGCGTAAAATCGTAGCTATATCTGATTTTTTTTATTGGCCTAGCATTAATGCAGAGATGAGCTGTCCTACGTGGGAAAGACGTTTTGCCTTTGGAAACGCGGCCATTATTTACCAGAGTCCATATGCTGTTTTTGTTTTGTTTTTTGTTTTTTTTTTAATTCTTCCTCCAGTCTGGTCCCAGTAAGAGAGATGACCAGGCATTCTTGGTGATCCAGGTGACCCTTCTGAGAGGCTTACTTACCAAGACTCACCCCCGCCAACAAAATCTGAACCAGCAACCCTACTTTACCCTCCCAGTTACCCTCCCAGCTTCACAGGAATTAATCTCACCAAAGAATTCCCTGGATGGAAGTCTGTCCTCCTGTTTAAACGGTTCACCGGGGACTTGCCCTCCTTCATGGCTGTGGCTGCCAAATCCTTTTTCAGTCCAAAAAGAAATGGTAGAGTATAAGAGTATAAGCTTATGCTCTTCAATATGTATAGATTTAGCAGAATGTTTGAGCTCCTTATCCTTTAGCTAATTCTTTAAACACCTTCTGGTCATTTTTATCTTGAGACTTTTGACCGTGAGTCAGATTTCATAATAATCACTAATTGCACAAGGTCTCTATCCACTGATCAATAACTTTGTTGTTAACAGGGATGTGTTACTGCTGTACCCGGCTTTGAAAAGCTGTACAGTCATTCCAAACGCTGCATCTAAAATATAAAATGCAGCTCGGAGAACGTGACGTCGCATTTCCCACGCGTCTCGGCATCCTCGGAGCTTTTGGAAATAGCGCCACATCATCCGGCGGATCGTGTGTCGTGGGATCTACCGTGACCCGCATCGTAAGCATAACAGAGTACCTCACTGTCCATGAGCGTGTTTTACAAAGGGAAGTGTACCAGCGTCCCAGGCGACTTCTTTCCACGACTCGGTGCAGATCGACATTCTGGCTGTAACACTACTGCTACCGTCCTGTAGGAGGTGCCCTCTGAACCGTGCAGGTCACCTCATTAAACATGAGGGCTGTGTGCTGCCCTTACAGAAAGTGCTACAATAAGGTAATAATGGCAGGAAATGCTTTCAGCGAGTGGGTCCCTGGTCTGAGGTAAATGTGATTAAATAACATTGTGTTGCTGTTTGACTGTTTCAAAAAGTATATATTTCCCTGTTGGACGGCCTGCAGTGGAAAATAAAAAAGAAAGAGTAAATGAGTAAAGGAATGTGACGAAAAAGTGTCAAAAATAATCCGAATGATACAAATGATCTGTTTCTGCTCTTTGCAGATGCCAATGGATTCCGTGACAGCTGTCAGTAACCACGATTCTCGCAGCCCTGAGGCAAAAATATGATTTAAATATGAGCCAGTCCCCCCTCTCGTGCATGTGGGCCTGTAATATGCTAGTTTAACTTAAGCATTATAGCTTTAATTTTATACAAGTAAAAAGTACATCAGTATACCGAGAATGATTTGTTTCAGAAACTCATGGACACAGTCAAAGCATTTAGCTGTGCACCCAGAATTTAATTTACTGTGTTCCCAAAAACAGCATTTAGTTAGCTGTGTACCCAAAAATAGCATTTAGTTAGCTGTGTACCCAAAAACAGCATTTAGTTAGCTGTGAACCCAAAAACAGCATTTAGTTAGCTGTGTACCCAAAAACAGCATTTAGTTAGCTGTGTACCTAAACATAGCATTTGGTGCACCCAAAAACAGAATTGGTCATATACATCATATACATGAACTTCATATTTTTTCACATATTAGGAAATACGTGATTATTGCTTGTTGTTTCTTAAAATTTTATATTGCTCATATTCTTCTAATGAAAGACGTATAATCCACATTCAGTTGGTTTAATTAAACTCAACTATGTTATGTTCTCAGAACACACAGTGAATAGGATGTTTCCTTTTCAAAATTCTCATTCTTGTTGTGCGGAACTACCCTCCATGATTCAATTGAATTCATTCAAAGAGTCATTTAATTTTACTTAGTTCATCAATGTAGAACTTGCCGTGACCTGCTCGTACGATCCTAATTCCGTGTGCCACGCCCCCTCGTTACCGCGTGTCAATTGCTGATTGTATTCAGTTGTTTTGTGTTATTTCTTAGTAGTCCCGTGTATTTAATCCCCGATCAAGTCTGTTTCCCCAGTCCGGTCATTGCCGTTGTTTTTACCGTGTAGTTGTGTTCCGTCTGTAATAAACCCCGTTTTTGGATTTCCGCGTGCCCGATCCTGATCCCCCCCCGCTCCCAGCTTGCTCGCCCTAAACGCGCACACTTATAACTGTTTAACAAAAAGATTAATTTCATATGCATTTTATATAAATAAAGGACTAATGACATATTAAGTTAATATGCATTTTATATTTATTTTTAGTGTCATATAAAGAGCTTATATGATTTCAGTAAGACATGTAAGAGTCATGTTAATTAAAAAATTCCATATGGGCAGTATTTGTTTGTGCATGTTTGACTCAAACATACACCAACACACACATTAAGTCATTGACACTGAACAGGAGAGGGAAATAAGTTTATTTTTTAAAATCCTATTTGCACTATAAAAGACTGAACGCATTACGATCTTACAGCAGAAAGACTTTTCGCTGGGTTGTTTGCATGAGACAGGTAGCAATAATTTCTGGAAAAATGCATTCACAGCTCTGTGTGGCATTTAAGCTTTTGTCACATAAGTGCGGAGCCTGGCACTTAGTCATACAGCCTGTCATGACTGAGCAGATTGCATGGGTGCCGTAAAGTTGGCCTTCAGCTTACTGGGCCCAGTCTGTATCCTCAGTCCTGTAATCCCCCCCCCCCCCCCCCCCCCCCCCCCCCCCCCCCCCCCCCCCCCCTCCCCCCCCCCCCCTTCTTCCGGCCCTG
>JAODKE010000146.1:12251543-12264309 GCA_026779605.1 Mormyrus hasselquistii
ATATATATATATATATATATATATAAACTGTACACAGCACCATTAGTTGTAGGGAAGAATTTTTTTAATGTGACAAATAAACAAAACATCAATTCATTACTGTTGTGCTCGGTGCTGCTCTTCAGCTCTTGTTTGTGTGTCAACCTAATAAATTGTATTGGGGACTGGGCCATTCTTAGACCACATGACACCTTTTTAGGCGAAATATCCCATGATGCTCTTCAACGTTCATGACCAGAAGTGAAACAAAGGCATGAATAATCAAATAAATGTACAGCCGGGAGGAAGCCCTGAGCTGCTCAGCTGACACATATGATCAAAGCAACGTGGTGTCTTGTCCGCCTGAATTATGGATTTTGTTTGCGAGAAATACTAGCTAGGTAAGGAGGCAGGAGTGGGAGGCTTACGCCGTGTCTGAATCGATCGGGCCGGTCAGGTGAATAGACGAGGGCCAGCCATGAATACAGCTCAGCTGGCACGTGCTGATGAAGGAGAAGGTTAGCGGTCGCCCCGCGGGACTCTCCGCATCCGTCCTGGTTTTGCTTTATTCCCCGTCATGCGACAACGGCTCACGAGAACAGCAATCGCTCCAGACTGACTTAACGCTTACTGGCGGCCAGCGAGATGGATTGGCGCTCTGCAAGTTTCTGGCCTGCCGCTGCCAGGGAGTCACATCCATAACGGGAATTTCACCGGCGTATCGCTGTGGAACCACCTGGAGCCCCAGGGCACTCTTAACCTCTTTATCTTATCCAAATATTTTAAAAAGGAGCAGAGTTGCGCTCTTACATGGAGGTTGAAGGCTTCTAAGACTGGCCATCACCAGCGAGGGAGCTGCTGGTGGGATCTGCAGGAAATGCGCTCCAGCCTGTAGCACGCTTGGCATTTAACTGTAATTGCAAAGAGATTAAACACACCTTGATATGAGCGCAGCCGTCACGGTATGACAGGCAGCCGTCGGCCCTAATGAGACGGGAATAAAACCTTTGGGGGGGGGGGAGGGGATATCACGTGGGGGAACGGGTGAAGGACACATACCCTACCTGAGGGACCACACTTGAGGGAGATGATGAAGAGAAGCTTTGTGTTGGTGAAACAGGACGACATGTGCTGACTGTGAAATGGGGGGGGGGGGTTTGCAGATGGAATGGGAAATGAACAGGGTGACCCCTGGATCTTTAACTCTCCTCTAGAGCAGTGTTTCCCAGTCCAGTCCTCCAGGACAGTGTGTGGATCCCTGGGGGCCGGATTGGGAAGAATTGCTCTAGACTGGGTGGGGGAGTGGCCCCAGCTGAAGCTCAAAGGGAGGGTGTCTTAACTCCTGGAAGATCCAACTGTCCCTAAAAAGTGAACCTGGAATATTAAGTCGGACTGAGGTCTTACACTTTTTGCACAACCTGGACACCCTTCCCACAAATCACAGCAGTCACGCTCTTCACAGCTGAAGTGCCCTGGGGCCGACAGCCTTGTTGCTGTCCTCTGCCTCCATGGTCCCTGGTGCACGGCTTAGATCTGGAGCACAGATTAAACTTTCATGCTATGAGGGAAACAAACGACGGCTTGGACGGCTTCTCCTAACAGCTGCTAATTATCCCTGCTCCACATTTTAGGCAGTCTTTTTGAACTGATGTCCTGCGGATCTGGCGCGGCTGTCCCCCTCTGAGTAATTACAGCACAGGGAGTGGGGCGGGGCGAGGGGCAATCCTCTTGCGATCCGTGACCCTGGCTGGAGCCCCCGCAGGCCTCTTCTGCTGCCTCCCATGGACACCAAAAATTATTTAATTCTTTCAAAAGCGAGGGGGGGTGTGTTTATTTGGCATTGTTTGTTTTTATGCTTATCTCCCACCTGCATGTTTACATGCCTGCCGAGGACTGACAGCAACGACTGCGCTCCTCTCATGTGACCTCCCGGGCTGTCTGCGGCGTCTCTCTGTCTGCGGCGTCTCTCTGTCTGCGACGTCTCTCTGCAGTCAGGCTCTCCTCCCGCATGGCAATTAGTGGCCCCCTGACCCACCAAATAAAAGGCCGCTTTGATCTCCTGTCGGTGGCGGCCTCCGTTCACTTTTATCTGCACGGTGACAGCGTGCGGCCAAGAGCTTGGGTACTTGGTTCTGTATGGAGGAGCCCACCTGTCTGATAAAAGTGTCATATCGCGGTGTAATGGCCTGGAAAGGGGACGACCAACTGACTAGGAGCACGGGCATGTCGACTTAATTTTACATACCTGTAAGTGACAAAACTTTCGCCCCCATTTGACAGCTACCCGATCCTTCTCAAATGTCTCTCAGAGAAAAGGAAACTTCAGGCTTTAGGTAAGGAATTAGCTCTTTAAAGAGCAGCCGACGGCGAGGTCATAGCTGCCTCTGACCATGTCGCCTGCAGACAGAGCACAGCAGACTCACCCGCAGACGTAACATCCTCCGATTCTCTGGGTTTGATGCTTTTGCGTTCATGCTGTGTCAGAGATGCACCTGTGCTTGGAACTTGACAGGGTCCAGAAAAGAAGCTCACTTACAAAAACAGCTTCCATATTTAATGCTTTTATCACCATATGTTACACACATACACGCCAGGTACTGACAAAATTGGCAAAAATAACAGTAAACAAAAAAAAACTGTTTCCAAAGGGTATAGTACAGTCATGTACAGGTTTGTGTGCCTTACCTCAGCAAATGGTTTTTATTTACATTACAAAGTACAGTACAGAAATACAGTTCAAGTCATACTTTAAATATGTTTAAAAATATTATTGCGATTCCCTACTTTTCCATTCGTGCATGGGAGTAGCGTCCAGGCCTATGAGTGATGCAGTGCTCAGACTCACTCAACACAACTGTACAGTGAGGCCGCAAAGGGCCCTTCTCAGCCCCTACTTCTCCTCTTCCACGTGAGTGTGGGCAGATTAAGGTACAGCAGACCCTCCCCTCCACCAACAAAAGGCAGAACAACATGTGAAGGATTGACTTCAAAGGCTAATTATGCTGTTTAGGTATTGAGATGGTTTTAGGCATTTGATTAACAGTGAGACGGTGTCCATGGAAGGCTGAAGTGCAATTCATGGCTTAAAATTAAATTCCAGTGAAGGCAGTGAGTGGATGATGCTGAACTTTGCTATGTTTCCCAATTACCTGGGCACTGTCACTGTGAGATACAGTGAAGGGAAAGGACAGCTATAGCCTGGACCCACACTGCAACTGATTGTTCTGTCTTTCTGAACAGAGCTGTCATGTGACGTATTCCAAGTATGTCTCTGCTGCCATGTGACATGATTTAACCATGTCTGCTGTCTCATGTAACATGAACAAGGAATGTTTCTGCTGTGTTTCACATGATCCTACCACACCTTTGCTATCCATGTGACTTGATCTGAGCATATTTCTGCCGTCCTGTAACATGATCTACACATCTCTGCTGCTGTGTAACATGATCTACACATCTCTGCTGTCCTGTAACATGATCTTACCATGTGTCTGCTGTGCTTCTGATATGATCTAAGCATGTCTCTGTTGTCCATCTCACATGAACTAACCATGTTTCTGCTGCTGTGTACCATGATCTATACTCAGCTTTGCTTTCCTGTAAAATGATCCAACCATGTGTCTGCTTCTGTGCTATGGACCTGATCGGGCTCCGTTCTTCACAGTGTGGATGGAGGCCAGTCTGTCTATGTGGAACGTCTGGAGTGTGGCTGGAGGTTCTGGCCTGGAAACAGAGGCTGCAGCAGAGGGTGCAGGTGTAGGGTGGAGCTGGCGTGGGCCAAAGGGCTAGGAGCCAGCAGGGCTGGAAGGAGGGAGCCGGCTGGGACCGGATGGAGAGTCAGGTGTGTGGGGCGAAAGGTGGCTGTGGGGACTAGATGGAGAGGGGGGCCAGCCAGGAGGGTAGTGGGGTGGGCGGGGAAGAGAGCGGATGTGACTGTGGGCAGCTGGATGGGTGAGAGGCGGGGCTGGGGGAGCGGGTGCAGGGGCGCTAGTGGTGCAAGTGGCTGGGCCAGGGAGGAGGCGAATGCGGCCAACGCCCGGTGGGGAAGCAGTGTGTGAGCGAGGCCGGTGACTGGCATCTGCGGTGGGAGAGGCAGCTGGTGGAAGGCGGGCACCGGGGCAGCACTGGGCGGCTCCAGTGGCACCGCAGGGACGGCCTTGGCGTGCTGCTGCTGCTGTTGCTGCTGCTGCTGCTGCTGCTGCTGCACGTGCCACTGGGCTTGGAGCTGAAGCTGTTTGTACTTGTCGATCTCATCTGCAGAGAAGGTGATTGGCTGCTCGGCCAGAGGCGGGGAGAAACTCTTCTGGGGCCTGCTGGACTCCAGCGGTTGTCTGAGGGATGCATCACCGCCAAACGGGTGCTCTGCAGACCAGGGCGCTGTGCTGCTCTCTGTCTGGGCTGGGGATCGGGGGCAGTCCAGAGGAGCCAGAGCTGGGCCCTCCTCGGGTTGGTCCGGGACGAGCCGGGGCTCCGCACTGCCCTGGCTGAGCTCACTTCTCGCCTTCTTGGCTCTCCTCTTGACAGCGGGCAGCTTTCCTATCAGAGGTAAGCACATGGCGGTATTCACCTTTTTCCTCTTGGGGTTTGTATCCTCTGCAGGTCTGCCATGATTGGCATTTGGAGCAGCAGTCTCGTTGTTTTCACCTGCCCTCAGCAATTGAGGCTGGTCTCTGGTTATTTTCCTCACAACAGAGGCAAGCTTGACGAGACGGGATGTTCCCCGGGAGACCAAACCGGAATTTCCCCGGGAAGACCTCACTGACTGGGGTCCCCCGAAGCTGTGGGCTCTGCCTCGGGGTCTGGGCTGGGTCCGTAGGTGTCCCGGGCTACCCCAGCTCAGTTCGGAGGTGTCCGTGCTGCTACATGTGCTGGAGCTCCTCTCCTCCCTGACCCACCCTCGTCTTTCACTTGGCCCTGGACACCTCCTCTTATGGACCAAGCCGGCATCACTGCAGCTGTCAGCTGGCCTGCTGCCACCCTTCCTCTTCAGTGACAGGCCACCGGGAGATGACCCGGTAGAGGACGGGCATCTCCTAGCCCGGTACAGCGGCCCCTCGTTGTCGGAACACAGGTCAGAGGTCTCTGTCACCCACGTGGAGCTGGATTGTGCCCGATTCCGCCTGGTAGAGGAGTGAGCAGGATGGGGAGCGGATCGGCCCACGGGGCCCAGTGCTACTGCTGCAGGAACCCTATGCATTTCCTTTGTGTTCAGTGCCGTGGAGAGTGAGTGTGTGAGAGCCTTGGAGCCGCTCATGGTCACCGTGTGCCTTCGGCTCAGCATTGCCAACTTCAGATGCCTTTTCCTCTTGCTAAGTGTGAGCCTTTTCGTACCCGCACACTTGTCATTCGGGTCTCCCACGGACGCCTGGCAGTCAGCATTCTGAGTATACGGAGCTCTGGGCTTTCCGTTGTCCTCCACATCATGGGTTTCAAATTCTATGTGACACCGTTCATTCTTTGACTTTGAAATTCCAAGATGGTTTTCCAGGTGAAAAGCTCCTCTTTGGCCTTCCCTGCTTTCCCCAGGCTCATCAGCATCCCCCGGATCCTTATCACACATGTCTTTAGTTAATCTCCTCTTACTTTGAGTGAGGTTGAAGTAAAGAGGGTTGCAGCTGTAAGAGATGTAGGGCTCCGATTTTGTGTATTGGACTTGTTCCTTTGGCCATTTCAGCATGGTGTCCCCATCCCGTGCCAAAACATTTACAAACAAAAGCTGTTTCTTATCTGGGTCAGTGTTTACCACAATATATCTCTGTCCATGGTCACAGGCCGTCTCCGATCCCAAGTCTCGCGTTCTCATGCCCTCTCGAGACCCCAGAGTTTCCCGGACCACAGCGCCTACTCTCTGGGACGGACCACCTCCCAGCTCTGCCGGGTTCTCCGCAAAGGTGACCCGGAGCCTCCTGTCTGCGTCTTTCGGCTTTTGGTCGGGCTGCCTCACTCGGGGCCGACGTGGCGGTGTGATGGAGCCCCCCTCTTTGGCCCTGCTGAGCTCCCGTCCTTCCCCCTCGCTATCCCATGATGCCTTCTCGCTCATCAGGCCCCTCCGGGTGCCATCATCCGTCATGTCTGTCGTGAAATCTCCATGGGATGCCACCCGTGCCCAGAAGGCCTCCGGGTCTTGCCTCTGCCTCCAAAGTGCCACCCTGTCCCGAGGAGCCTCCTCCACACTGTCACTGAAGACCGATGCAGATGACTCCAGCTTCAGCTGAGTTTTTCTGGAGAAGCAGAAGGAGACCCCTGACCTGCGGCCGCCATGTTCCCGGCTCCCTTGCGATGGCTTTTTGCGTATGTGCAGCTGTTCTCTCTGCGGCGGCAGGAACCTGGAGGTCAGCACTGCAGAGGTCCCTCCAGAGCCTGGGAGGAGGTGCCTGGCCCCGAGCCGAAGCTCCCGTCCGGGCAAGAGGCGTTCTCCATGCTGCTGGGATCTACACTTCCCTGGACCTCTGTCAAGCACAAGCAGAAACAAGGACATGAGCCAGTGATGGATCCCCAGTGAAGAGCCATTGATGATAAACACAGCGTGAAACACCTCCTCCTCCTCCTTCTCCTCCTACTCCTCCCTCTAAAGCTGCAGCTTAATTGCGCTCATCCATAACTCTGTGATTTAGCCAGGAGCCCGAATTAGCTGCAGATTAAATTACTGACAGATGTTCAGATCGCATTCTGAAAGCCAAACACTGCATTGTTTTTTATTATTATGGACTCTGAAACTTTACAGACTGGGGCTGGATTTACAGTATAGTAGAGGAACACAGGCAATCTGTGGTCATGAACATAAGAATGCAGATTATGAAAGGAACACGTTTAATTGATGGATTTCTCAGGGCCTCCCCATGCAGCCCCCCCCATGGACCCTGCCCCCCCGGTTAGTGTAGTTGCCCCATGCACCCCCTCCGCCCCCTATGCTCACCGATCAGTCTGTTGCCGCAGTTCAGCCAGCTGGTGGAGCCGTCTCAGCGCCCTCTCCTGCTTCCGCTCGTCCTTCCAGGACTTGGAGGCCACGTTTCGAGCGAACTCCCTCTGCTTCAGCTCCTTGAGCCTCTGTGGGGGAGACGGGGTCTGTCACATGGACGCGGGACCACGGGTCGCAGCTCGAAACTCAACATTCATAACTGCCAAACAGTCCGAAGCCATCACCTTCCCAGCTTTCACATTAGGGATGATAAGGCACAGGGCGTCTGGCCCCCAGGCTCCCTCTTCAGGCCCATTTAACAGCACATGACACGGCACTGGGGCTGTCCTGCGTTACTGCCTGACGGTAAAGTGCAACCAGCGGTATGCAAATGGACATTTCCCTCTTAGCATTGTTTTTCCTCATTTTTGGATGCTAAAACCCAGCAATTCTCATTACAAGATTGATGATAATGATGCTGTCTGTCTCCATGATAAAATCTCTACCAAAATGTGATTGTTTTTAAATGACGTTAGTATGAATACGCAGCGCTCTCTTGGGACTAGAATCTGTCATGCCTAGTGTGTTCTGCGTTCTGTTTTCATCACGTACTTCCTGCGTGTGAGCTTTTTTCCTGGGTTTAAAGAAAAAAAGAACACGCTGTTGTGGAGAAGAGAGCAGGAATAACTGTCCACCGGTGCTGTTTCATTACCCCTACAAGCGAACGGCGTGACCCGTGTCAGAAGCTCGACAGTGCTGGACTTGGTAAGCGCCAGGAGAACCAGGAAAAACCCAGTTGCTGGTGGTGGTACCCGGTGGGCCAGTAGGGCCCTTGTGCCCCCCCCAGACTTCATATAACAGAACTGGCCTAGCACAGTGAGGGAGATGCTACGTTGCTGAAGGCACTGCCCTTCAGATGAGACTCTGCACTCATTAATGACTCTCATTAAAGATCCCATGGCATTTATCCAAAGTGCTGGCTGTTAGCCCTGCTGCTCTGGCCAAGTGACTTTTCAGGCTCGCTCAGAAGCTTCCAGGCCACCTGACGATCCACCAGCACAAGAGCCAGCAGACTGTTTATATCTGCTGAGAATTTCTGGGCCTGAATCAATGATGTGCTTCACCCAGGCCTTATGGTGTGCGGCTCTGCGGAGTAGGTCGCTGGTTCAAATCCTATGGCCGACACTTGGGCAAGGTTCTTAACCCTAATTGCTCCAGGGACTAGCTGAACCTCTTTTCTCATCCTAATTTGTAGATTTTAATAACTTTAAACGGTAAATGGTGCTATATCCAGGCCTTACTGAGCTTAGACAATACTACACCCAGGCTGTGTCACACAGTGGTACTGATTTAAAGGTGGATTGTAAAGACGTTGTTGTTTATTCCTCCACTCCAGCAGGGGGCAGCAGTCTGAATGGTTAAGGCACTGAATGTCAAGCTCATGTGAACTGAAGATTCACTGTCTGCCCAGCCCACAGCCACATATTTACTTAATGACCGTTTCTGGTGACTTTTGGAAAATAACTGTTCTTTTCAAACAGTGAATATCAGCCTCACAGATCCGAGTCCTGCTGGTTCTGGTCCATAGCTAACTTTGTCATTTCGTGAGGGGGGGGGGGGGCAGTAGGAACAGCAGCAGAGGAGAGTGTGTATCTGAAAGGCTGCTGGTTCACACCCCAGGGGAGTCTGTTCTGTTGTAGCCAGGGGCAAAGTGCAGCCTGAACTGGGTCAGCAGAAGCACTCAGCTATAACCACTCAGCTGCCTCACACACAGCCAAGTAACTAGTTAAGGGAAATAAAACTGTGATGTGACTAAACCCGGAGAGGCACAGAGGCAGGCTTGCCCTCATCAGCCCTTTAGTGGCCCATAAAGGCCCTCTGCAAGGCCATCCCTCTGAGGAGAAATCCTAGTTAGTAGCTCGAGTGATAGGAGCTCGGCCTGTAACACTACAAACGTAACACAGTCTGTGTGGCTTTCATCTCCAGAAAACCTCAGCATCAGCTATAGTCGTACGTGTAGAAGCTGGAGAATAACACAAAGCCAGGACCCAGGGCGGGGATGCAAGACTCCTGCACGTCCCTCTGAGGCCGGGTCTTTGCCCTCTAAGCTCAGGTAGGGAGAGCTATTAACTCCGAGAGCTTCGCGTCCCTGTCAGGAAGGGCGTGCTGACATTGCTCTCAGGCTTTGGCCGAGCGGCCGCGGGCTGGCGGGTCAGGCGGGTCAGGCTGCATGGCTGATGGGAAAACACCCGGTGCATGAGAAATTGCGTGACATCAAACGGAAAAGCGGCGTTAAGCGCCGGCCATGTCGGTGTGTGGCTCCGGAAGAGATCAGACTGAGGCGGGAAACTGGAGACTTCAGAAAGCCGGTGTGGGGCGGGCATCGGAAGCCATGGCACTGCTCTGGGCCTTGGGGCATATCGCTCGGGTGCCTTGGGTTGCCCACCTCCTGGCCAAGCCACAAGAGCTCTGACACTCAGAAATGGACAGATGGTTCATCGGCAAACTACAGAAAATGGGTTGTGAGTCACCATGTGTGCGCTTCTCCAAGCTCAACCAATAAAATTCATTCACAGCAGTGGGGTTTACAGGGGGTGGGGCCACAGGGGCACAGGCTAATTGGCCACCAGACTGCCCCCTTCCTGTCACTCACAAATTCAAAGCACTGAATTTCTGAATTCAAGGCTAAGAAAAAAAAATCCTAGAATTAACCCTAGTTCACTGAGAACGACGGACACTGGCGATGACGATGCAGCCATGGTTATCTCGCCACCTGTTCCCTAGAGTGGAACTATCTCCATATTCCTCCGATGCCACAGTCCAGCTGAATGTGACGACTCCCTCGTGTCCTCCTACTGCTGGTCATGCTAAAGAATTAGCCGCAATTACTTAAATTCAAGCAAAGCATTGCAGAGAATCCTTCGAGTCTCGCCTGTTGACGAGCGACAGGAGGTGGGATGACGGAGGTCTGAAGCCCAGGTATGACACGCGCCCCGACAGCTCTAACTAACCGTGACCTCATGCCTTTCAGCTAAGATTAGCTGATTTGCTGCCCTGAATTACTTAGCAGACATGGCTGCCTGACGGTAATCTTGTGAAACGTCTCTGTTGGCCCGCTTCCTGCATGTATATCCACAGGTAGAGTGGCCGCGACAGGAAACACAGACTCGTGCATCCGTATTTCATCCAAGAACCATGCTAAGTGGAATAAATGTAAGCTTATTTCTTGGAAAAAAACATCATTCTGTCAGCTCATTTGTAAGATGGTAACTTAAAGCAAGTCATTTGTAAGATGATAGCTTAAATGAGTCATTTGTAAGATGGTAACTTAAAATGAATCATTTGTAAGATGGTAACTTAAAAAAAAGTAATTTGTAGGATGGTAACTTAAAATGAATCATTTGTAGGATGGTAACTTAAAGTGAATCATTTGTAAGATGGTAACTTAAAATGAATCATTTGTAGGATGGTAACTTAAAGTGAATCATTTGTAAGATGGTAACTTAAAGCGAGTCAATTGTAGGATGGTAACTTAAAATGAATCATTTGTAGGATGGTAACTTAAAGTGAGTCATTTATAAGGGGATAAAAGGAGCTTTAGCATCGTCACTTATGAACAAACTCAATTAGTTACAGAATTTCCTATTTTCTCCACTGTGGGCAACTAAACTTCACACTAACTCAATCATCTTGGGTAAACAGAAGCTATACTTCAGTTCCGCACTTCTATTATGCTTCTCTAATTTCCTGTAATCCAGCCTTTAATACTGTCGGTGGAATCTTATTGGTCACTGCAGAGTTTTATGAAAAACTTCCAGGGTGACAGCAAGAAGCATCGGCAGAACCCTTGTGTATGTCCCCAGGATGGGTGCATAGATGCCGTAATTTACTATATATCCACTGTCAGTTATTTAAATTCCACATCAGTGTCTCGTCTCCAGATTTGCAGCTTAACTCCTCAGGGCATCTCCTGTGCCCTCAGAGCAATGGGCTTTTTTTTTGTTTTTGATTGTGTTTTTTGTGTTTTTGGGGGTGGACATCGAGTTCTCTCCACGCCAGAACGTGTTTGTGACCTCAGTCAGTCGCTCTGCCTGTGTGGTCCCACTGGACACGGTCAGGACAGAAATGCAAGAGACCCAGTCTCCAACTGAAGATTGTTTCTTTTCTCCATTTCCTCTCATTTCCCACTTAATCACAGCTAATATTCATCTCTGCATCCCACTGGGATTCCGGAATGTTCCCCACATGCCGCCCCCAGTGCTTCCGGCAGCTCTGTAGACGCAGTATGTGCAAATGGGTCAATTACAGGCTAACGATGTTGCTTTAATTAATAACATCATCAGTGCTCTCAAAAATGCTACAATAGGTCAGGGTGGATTTTTCCTTATTTCAGCTTTCAGTTTCATTGCTTGTTTTTTAGCTCAAAATGCACAGTTCCAGAGTTATCCATTCCACTCTTACCCGGCGATGGACCGGCCCCCTGTCCAGGGTGATCCCCTGCCTCATATCCAGGGATTTCTGGGATCATTATCTCTGTTACTGGCCTGGCTTACAGATGCTTCTGCCTGTTGTGAATTCACTGTTATACTCCCAGTTATATCAGAATGGCTTCCGGCCCCTCCCACATCATTTCTGGTTGGCACCGTACTTCCTAGCGCCATCGCGGCTGTCAAACCTGGGTGGGACGTCAGCAGCGTTTCTCCTGCCCCTCCCAGTGTGACAAGCAGGGAAGAATTAACACACGGCCTTATTTTCTCCACTCTGGTATCATGTACCATGGAGATCAAAGAGTGTGTTACCCATCCCGACGGTGCTGATAGCTATGTAAATATCTCCACTGAGGTTCTGTTCCAGTTATGTAAAGTGAATTCTCATCAGTGTAGACAGGTAGGCTAAACTCAAAGCAGAGCCCCAAATTCCCTCCTGTTTAACCAGCTTTCTTAGCACATAAAAGCATCTCTCTGAAGCTAACGTAAAATGAGATCTATTTGCGTTTTGATTAAGGAATCATCAATGCATTTCCCAAAGGAAGAGTGACCCATCATTTAATATCTGCTCTTGGTGTCTGTCCAGCAGTTACTGCGCAAAGAACCACGGCTGCTGGTCCAGTCCTGTTACTGAAGCACTGGCTCCCCAGTACCGCAAGCCGAACTGGTCCAGAAACAAGTCGAGCTAGTTTTTTGGGTTTATGTCGCAGGCCCATGTTCCTCCTCTGAATTCGGTGTACTGCTTTATCCGCAGCGACTCTGACAGGCACAACTGGCGATCCTCTTTATGTGATTCCGACTCTCAGCTCTCTGGCCCCCATCGAAGCTTAGGAGGTATGTAAGCAGGTTAGATTGTTGTCCTACTGGGTAGATTACGACCCAAAGCTGCCCTTCTCCCAGTCTGCTGTGTAGCTGACAGATTATCCGCATGGAAACCTCAGCCTCGAGACTAATCTCTCCTCTATTTTGTAAATACAAAGGCCACCCATCTGCTGTCAGGGTCCGTTTGAAGAGCCGCGCATCTACACGGGCCGTGCCGTCCGACCGATCATCTGGCCCGACTCACGGCGGAGATTTTCTCGTTGATGTCCATGACGGACAAACGGGCCGTGCGTACGGGTCGCTGATGGAGGCGGCTGGCAGCAGGATCCCCTCAAAGACGGCCTTCTCAGCAGACATTAATCACCTGCGGCCGCGGCGTGATGAATAATTCGGGATTTTCACCTCATCTGGCTGTGTCAGTCAGCGGCATTTGTCAACTTATTTGGAGCGAGAGTGGAGAGGATGAGTGATGAAAGAGCTTTCGGCGGAAGAGAGGAAGGGCACTCCGTCACTCTGCTGCCGACTGTCAAGCCCGAGCACAGACACCTCAGGTGGGCGGGGGGACAAGGGTGTCACGTGG
>JAODKE010000146.1:12276390-12288435 GCA_026779605.1 Mormyrus hasselquistii
TAAAAAAAAAAAAAAAAAAAAAAAAAAAACACCCCTATAAGCTAACCCTGGATAACGCGGCAACCACCCTGGCCACCGTGGCCACTTTTCCGCACCCCCCCGCGAGCCCCCCTCCCTTGCGCCCCCCCTTCCAGGCCCTGGCCCCCACCGGGGAGCCCCGCCCCACCCGGGAGCCCCGCCAAGGCCCTCGCCTCATTCTCTCTGCATTCGCCTTTATCTTAATTCATTACGCGCCTTGAAAGCACACGGACGCCATGTACACCAGGGAATTGTTCCTCGCTGCTTAAGAAGACGCGGTGAGGGCGGCGTGAGCAAAAAATGAAAGGAAAGATGAGGACAGTGTGCCAGGCGCTCCAGCCTTCTGCTTACGGCAGCATTATCCTTAAAATGAATAACATAATATCGCTCGTCTATGGGGGTACGTACAGGGCTATCAGCACACATGAGCTTCTGTAAATAGACATGGGAAGCTTCTTGTAGATACATGCTGTTTTGTTCTCGAAGACCTGGAGGTCACAGACCCCCGCCCCCCATGTATGGCCTGGCGACAGCAACCTGCCCCCTTTTAGAAGCTGATCTTTAGAGGATAACGATCGTTCCATCTCCCTTCATACACCCAGAATTGGTTTTCCGTGACGTTCCACTGCAGCGGTTCCCGGGAGCCCGGCTTGTCGGTCTGTCCTCCGCTTGAGATCAGTCTGTCTGAAGCGGTCCCCATGGAAACGGCTCTGCTAAGCCTGTGCCAGTGATAATGACAGGCGGGAGTGATGACAGGGGGACGCTGGAGGTTAGGCTGCTTTCTGAACCGCATAACGTGAACACTGGGGAGATTTTCAAGCATCGTTCTAGGAGAAAAGAGACCGGTCTTGGGTGACAAGCTGCCTCCGGAGTGCCCACCCCCCCCAAAAAAAAAGAAAACAAAAAAAAAACTACTGCTTTCATGCCGTTTTTCACAGAGCTTGGGGAAACATCTGGATGAGGCCACCTGAACAGCTCGCAGCAAACAGACCCCCCTCCACTGCCAGTGTGTCTCCCCCCTAAGGCTGGATCCTGCCAATAAACAGTATTGAATCTTGCTCCTTCTGACATGAAATGAATTTAATTTGAGGCCCTGGGGTGGAGTTTGGTTTTTATCCCTCCCCGGCCCCCTCTGAGTGCCCGGTCATTACCAGAGAGGTAACTGTGCAGCCTGCAGTACAGTCAAATGCTCCATAAGCACATTGACCCAGCAGATGGACAGCCAGTTACGTTTTCCTGCCTTTAGTGTCACGTCTACAGAATCACGTGTAGCCCAGCTAAAGGAGGCTTGTGGCTTGTGAAGGTAATTATGAAATGTGTGGTGTTATTCCAGCGAGACTCAATGTGCTTGTCTAAGGACCATTGTCTTCCTCAAATGGTCTAGTCGTGTCGCGTGATCTTTTTGTAGTTAACGGCATGAAGGGTCTTGAGAAGATGTACTTCGTTATAAGCCAGTCATTAAGCTGCTAGTCTGGTGACTCAGGTTATCGTGGATATCAGCATTGCTGATTCCAAAGCCTCACACCACAGGACGGTGAGGTAAATGGTTGTCCAGTTGTTTGTTTGCTGAGGTGACATCGCCGCCTGGCCCCGGAGCAGCCCTGGACGAGCTTCTGTCTGCCTCTGAGACATGACTACATGACTAATGATTACATGACTACATGACCAATGACTACATGACTAATGACTACATGACTAATGACTACATGACTACATGACCAATGACTACATGACTAATGACTAATGACTACATGACTAAATGACTAATGACTACATGACTCATGACTAATGACTACATGACTACATGACTACATGACCAATGACTACATGACTAATGACTACATGACTACATGACTCATGACTACATGACTAATGCCTACATGACTACATGACTACATGACTAATGACTACATGACTACATGACTAATGACTAATGACTACATGACTACATGACTAAATGACTAATGACTACATGACTCATGACTAATGACTAATGACTAATGACTACATGACCAATGACTACATGACTAATGACTACATGACTACATGACTCATGACTACATGACTGATGACTACATGACTACATGACTAATGCCTACATGACTACATGACTAATGACTACATGAATAATGACTACATGAATAATGACTACATGACTACATGACTTTCGCTGTTTCAAGAAGACAGGAAGCCCAAGGCAAGGAGGCCCATGATGCGCAGATGGAGGGAATCTGGGAAATGGGAGTGCTGAGTCTGGAAAACCAGAGAACTGCTGCAATATAAACGGGAAACTGTCTCAGAGGAAGAGAAAACACCACGTCAGACCAGGCCTCGCCATCCCCCCTCCCCGCGGCTTTTCGCAGTCTGCAGGAGGTCCTTCTCGGCAAAGTGGGAAAGTCTACAGGACCAGCTCTGTGGAACCGTGGGCTCGCTGTGGTCCTGATGCGCTATTTTCTCCCAGGTCAGTCCAGTGAGGGTCATGGCCCTTTCTGACAGTAAAAATAGCACAGAACAAAAGATATTTAAGCAATCCAGGGTTTCATGTGAGACAAAAAATGCTGGTTATTAAAAAGAAAAAAAAAACATGACAGACAATATGTCCGTCTTTCATGTGACACTGTAATTTTAATGAATGCGCCTGTCTGTTAATCCTGCCGGCAGCTGGTTAATGCCGTGATTTCCACTGGGGAAGCGCAGAGGTCTGCTCTGAGTCATTGTACCTGATACCTGCAATATGCTGCCAGTGGCTCCACATCAAAAGGCACCGGGGCACCTGCAGGCCCTGCCCAGCCTTGCTCTGACACGGCTCCACGTTCGCTGCTTTCTGAAGGATACCCACAGATGCTACAAAACTTCCAGTGAATGCAGTGGTGGGTTAGCTGGGGGGAGCCAATCTTCAGTGTCTCTAACCTATTTATAAGTGTACAGACAAACGCTATGTGGTGTTCGGAAACCAGATCCCCTGAAGGTCTAATCAAAGCAAAAGACACACACACACACACACACACACACACACACAAGCAGCAGGGTGAGTTCCCACAGAAAGCTTCAAGCTCTGCTGTAATCAGCTAGTATACAGTATCCAGACTCGGTGCAGCTTCACGCCATTAAGTCTCACACACGTAAGCGGCAGGGTGAAGTCCTGCACATCTGCTGGATCAAGCCTCTTCCATCAGCGCTGCTTGGCTTAGGGTTTGACTGCTGTGATCCCCAATAGCCGCACATGAATCTTTTTCCTCTGCTAACCATCAGACTTTAATTCTCATCTTTTCCCCCATGAAAAGCGAACAGAAAAACCACTTTGCCAGCATCGTTCTGCAGGGAAGCATCATGGGAGTGACAGCGCAGGTGTGGGGTCTCCATGCAATCAGACCTCAGGTGGAAGGCATGTTGATGCAGCGTTCTACCCATAATGCTGTTGGGCTGCTCCTCCATATGTGGTGTAAGAGGGTACTTATGGTGCGTTCCGTTTGCCCTCGGAACTCAGATTCTGAGATGGAGATCCGAGAAATATCCCGAACAGCACAGACGATACCGAGTTCAGAATCAAAGATGGCTGTGCCCTTTATCAACAGAAGGGAAACCCATCTATCCATCCATCTATCCATCCATCCATCCATCCATCCATCCATCCATCCATCCATCTATCCATTATCTTCTGCTTGTCGGGGGTTCGGGTCACGGGGGTAGCAGCTTCAGGAGAGATACCCAGACCTCCCTCTCCCCAGCTACCTCTACCAGCTCCTCGGGGGGGACACCGAGGCGTTCCCAGGCCAACCGAGAGATATAATCCTTGCAGCGCGTCCTGGGTCTGCCCTGGGGCCTCCTCCCTGTAGGACATGCACGGAAAACCTCTCCGTGTAGCCACCCAGAAGACATCCAAGGCAGGTGTCCAAACCACCTCAACTGGCTCCTTTCGACGTGAAGAAGCAGCGGTTCTACTCTGAGGCCCTCTCAGATATCCGAACTTCTCACCCTATCCCTAAGGGAGAGCCCAGACACCCTGCGGAGAAACCTCATTTTGGCCGCCTGTAGTCACAATCTCATTCTTTCGGTCATTACCCATAGCTCATGACCATAGGTGAGGGTAGGGACCAAGATGGACCAATAGATCGAGAGCTTTGCTTTTCGCCTCAGTTCTTTTTTAGCCACGACGAACCAGTTAAGCACCTTCAAAACTGTAGACGCCGCTTCGATTCGTCTATGAAGGGAAACTTGTAGTTATCCTGTTTAAGCACTACTTCTAATTTGTGGCTCAATAAATTGGTTGCACACAATATACCGTCCAACTTATCTGTGGATGTGTTGCTATGGAGTTTTATACGTGAAGCACCGCGCGTAATGTGTTATTAAGTGATATTGCTAAGAATGGCCAACAATTAACCAGGCTAGAATTGGATTTCATGATTAGTCATATTATTTGCTGGATTTAAGGTAGTTCGGAATAATTGTAAGTGAACGAAGATAAAGGCCATTTAAACTGAGGTACCTTAAATCTGACAAGTTGTCTGGCTATCTTGCTTTTTCATGTGAGTCCATGGTATTGCACTGCTGTGGCACATGTAACGCATCCGACTCGGTTTTCCCGAGTTTTTAGCGGATGTGACGTGATCTCGGAATCTGAAAATCGGATTCCAAGGCAAATGGAACGCACAATTAGATGTTCTCAGACAGGGGCCGCCCCTCCCTTTTTGAGGGTCTAACCAAATCTGCCATTTGTCTCATTCTGACAGCCTGATCAGAAGAGGGGCGCCCCTGCTGGCAGCTGGGCCCAGAGCAGTCACTTTGTTCCCTTATACCTTGGCCTGGCCCTGCCCTCAGGCCGTCGATCCCTCAGGTTATATGGCAGAAAATGATTCTGAGATAATTACTGTAAAAACAGAAGCCTCCTGCTTTTATGGGCGCTTGAAGAACACTCTGCAATGGCGGCAGCACACGACCCCCCATTCTCTGCCCTTGAGCTAAGAGCTTGAAGCGGAGCCAGTCCAATACAGTGTCCAGCTGTCATGCTTCTCGCTTTTGAAACTGCTCTGATAAAAAAGGCCTAAGCAGCAGTAATATAATGATAATATATCGTGATGAAACATTAGTATAACAGCAAGAGGCCTGCTGTGGACTGGCCTCCCATTCAGTGTGTATAACAGCAAGAGGCCTGCCATGACCTGGCATCTCATCCGGTATGTATAACAGCAAGAGGCCTGCCATGACCTGGCATCCCATCCAGTGTGTATAACAGCGTGAGGCCTGCTATGACCTGCCATCCCATCCGGTGCGTATAACAGAAAGAGGCCTGCTATGACCTGGCATCCCATCCGGTGCGTATAACAGCAAGAGGCCTGCTATGACCTGGCATCCCATCCAGTGCGTATAACAGCAAGAGGCCTGCCATGACCTGGCATCCCATCTGGTACCTATCCCAGCTTAGTGCCCTATGCTTGCACACCGACAGCAGCTTGTAACGCAAGATCTGTTTCTTTTCTCTGGGAATGATTCTGTAAAGTTCTCCCGATGTTTGTGTTACATGATTCAGGGAGTGCTGTGACCTCCCCTGTCATCACTACTGCCTTCATTATGACCTGTAATCCCCCCCCCCACTGTGTCACCCTGACCAGGATAAGAAATTATAAAATGGATGGATGGATGGATGGATGCACGGTTAGATTATACTAAGCGCAGTTGTAGGATGTTAGAATTCACAATAGCAGATTCTGTTATATGGATCTGTGCTGTGCTATTTGTATGACATGAGGAAGCCACGGAGTGTGGGGACGTGCACAGGAATGACCCCAGAAGCAAAGTTCTCATTGGTGTGACCCTAAAGTGGAAGAAGCTCCTCACCCTTCAGAGGAAGCTGGAAGAGTCCTGTAGAAAAATCAGGCTGGTTGGAAAGATGGCAAATATGGAACGACAACATTAAAATGCATGAGTACAGCTTTTAGCTTTCATTAACAGAAGGCGTACTAACCGCTGTCAGTAAACTTACTGCTCATTCTTCCGTCTAGAACATTCTGAGGGTGGGGACAATAAACATCAGGCCATCTTTAATAGGACCTCGAGGTCTTTTCGCCATGCTTTAGATTCAGAGAGGATTCTGGAAGGACCTTGGAAGGCTCTCAGACTTCCAGCAAAGGTTCATAATCACCTCATTCTCATTACGCAATGCATTTAGGTAGGAAGATTATTACTGGAAAATTAAATTATGGACTTAATAAACAAGATGATGAATTACAAGCAGTAAATGATTAACATGCACCGCCTGCCAGGCCGTTTCTTCAAAGTGCGATATGAGATGCTGATCATACACTCACGTGGTGACGTGATCGATTGATTGGGACACGCGGTTTGTGTCAATGCTGCCTTCCTTGGATGCCAATCCCACAACTCAGTGAGGAGCAAAATTCAGATTTTGGTGCTGGACAGAACATATTGTAAAAAGCAAACTCTTTGTCTTGAACAATCAGCATATTTAAACTAAACAAAATACATCCAGTGGTGTCGCTCAGAGGGCCCAGAGAGCTGATCTATCTGACGATCATCATACTGAAATATGTCTCCTTCCTAAGTGTTTTTGATGATTACAGCGCTGTGAAGGTTTTGGGAAATGTGGCCCTGGGATGCATGGAATTCTCAAACTAAGATTATTATGGAACTTTAGCCTCATATTTCCCAGGTTTGTGATGCATTTCCATCCATCCATTCATTCATCCATCCATCCATCCATCCATCCATCCATCGAGAGGTGTCCTCAGTGAGTGACCACAGACTTCAGATATTGAGCTCTTTGCCCGTCAGCTTCTCTCTTTTTCTACTCTTCCCCACGAGATGCTGCTCTCTCGTTTGTTAATTGGCAAAGCTTTCGCCTGTCCCGTCTGCCCCGGAAGGGGAATTCCTAATGATCCTTGGATCCATCTCATAGTCCTGCTGGCCTCGCTGATAGGCTTCCCCGTAGCCAAACACAGGGCCCTTCCCGTGTGAAGCTGCCCATCTGTTAAACTTTAAAAAGGTCGTTCACTGGGATGCTCCAGTTTTAGAGAACAGTAAACAAAATGTCTGTGTAAACACGGCACTCGTTACTACTTATTACAGGCAGTGACATCCGCTCAGGTGTGCCTCGTGAAAGAGCATCCCAAATGTCTGATTAATGTAAAACAAATTAGAACAAACGATATCAAACAGACCAAAATTTGTCTTTTCTTCACACATTTTAGTGCTTTCTTTGAAATGGCACCAACTCTAGCACAGGAAAAATAGATCTTTTTATACATGGGACTTCTCGATTAATTAAAAACATTTCACTAAAAATCGTCATTTGTATGCAATCGCTGTCAGGAGAAATCAAATGCAAACAAAAAGTACATCCTATGCTCTGATTAACATAATCGTATTGACAGATTGAAAGGGAGGTGTGTGTTTTTAGACATTTTTAAGAGCCAAAATACTAATTTAACATGAGAACAGCCGCCCGTGTTGAGAAGTGAAAATTAAATTTCCAGCACACCACTTAACTTTTGCCCCCACGCAAATTCATACGCTTTGAATAATTCGCTTTAGAAATACTGTTGCAGGCTCATTTGCATAAATACATTTCAGCGTCGAAATTCCACGCTTCTTTTTCATGTTACACATTAAACTTTAGAGATGCTTCCAGATGAAAATTGTTTTGCCATCAGACTGATGTACACCTTCACGCTGAAGTAATCTTTTCACATCCTGCTCTGGCTACGTAAATATAACATATACAGAGGCATTTTTACACACCTTTAGGACTTGTTCAGTTGTTAAATGGCACGACTGGTTTTCTTTCTTTCTGTTTTCTTTAAAAAAATTGCAAATATTCAAAGCCAAAGCACATATGTGTCCAGTAGCTAGAAGCATCATCTTAATTCAGTCATTCCTCATTCGTTTTCATTGAACACAAGGTCGCAGGTTCGAACCGTAAATTGGGAAGGGCTCCTGTTTACTTTCGATTTAGGAGCACGGACGGCCTCAGAAAAAAATTACATTCTAACATAATTATCCATTAAAGTTGCCTTGGATCACAGTTTCTGCTAAGCAAATGAACGTAATAATATGATAATGTAATCTAGACAGCGGGAAGCAGGAAACACAGCAACGGGCTCACAGAGAAAATGAGGCTCCTCACTTAGACCGCAGAGTTATGGGTAATGAAGCAGGAGTTAGTGCTTGTGTTCCTACTGCGGGCTGCTGGATACAGAATGTGAATAACAGGATGTATCTAACGCAGTGTACATCACCACCGGCGGGAGGATGAGGATGAGGATGAGGACTATTCCGAAGCGCCATTCCCCCCGAGAACACGAAGGGGACAGCTGTCACATTACAGGAGGCTTGCACATAATCCTCCAGAGGCCTTTTGGAATTATAGGATGTTTATGAGGACCGGCAGGGGGGCACATGCATCAAATTCCGAGAAAAGCAAATGTTTACTGCAACAGATGTAGGATGCGGATCGCAGTCTTCTGCTAGTGACCACGGGACCGGTGCCGACCGGCTGCTTCAGGCGAGGCAGTGAGTTTGTGCTCGGAACCTGCTGCTCCCGTAATGACTTTTCCTCGTCATTGATTGGACACACGCTGTCATGCTGATTGCCTCGAAAGGGGTCTGAAACGGAGATGCTTGTGTTCCAGCGTCACCGGTACTTTCTGCTGTGCACAGTTAGGGAAATCCTCTTCGTTATATAACGTAAGGATGAAAGAGTGGCTGAATTTTTAAAAGATGTGGAGCCTGATGTCAAACGTGCCTCGGGTCACGTGACAGGATGTGATGTCACGCATGTCCCTGGTCATGTGACCAAGTTTAATTATAAGTTGGTAGTCGAGTCAAGTTTAGTTGGATGCTTATGCTTTTATTGTAACTTAGATTATTTCTACTTGCACTTAAAGTATGCAAATCAATTAACAAACCATTTGGTGTCACTTTTTACACTCAAAACGTTGATTCGCACCTGTCACACCTTGTCAACTTTCAGCCAAATGTTCTAAAAAGCTGCGCTGCTTAAACTCAGCATTACAACTGCACCCACTTCCTCATTTCCAGGTTAGATCACCTGACAAGTGAGCGTTCACTGGTCCCCATTTAAAACAGTAAAAAGGTCCTTGATCTAACAAGGAAATAAGGTTTGTGTTTTTGGTTGTGCACTGGGCAGCTGGGCCCACAATCAGAACTTAATTGGCTGTTAAATTGCTGAGTTCTGCCGTAGCTTTGATAGATTCAGGTCTTGATCCCTGTCTAAGTGAACGGGAGCAGGAAGCCTCCGTCTGTCGCTTTTAAATCTCCATCTTCTCCCAGCCTGGGTAAATGGGATTCTGCTACGGCCGGCACCATCGTGGACCAGAGGTGACTGATCTCACACCAGCATAATTATTTTCCCAGTTTCCGTGGGAACAAGAGGGCCGCGACCTGGGAGGGGGCAGGTCCCTTCATTATAGCCAAGTCATTCAGGAACAAGAAAGACGGGTCTCGTTACATGGGGTAAGATGAGGAACGGCAGGCCACTTCTGAGTTCCTGCATGGCGGCTCCTGGAGGGCTGGCAGGAGAAGCGGAATGGCCAGAGGCCGAGCCTGTCAACGCTTCCGGTAGAGATCAGGCTCCTACGATCTCAGTAAGAACACAGCGTGATGTGTACTGTAGAGTGACACTGCACTGGATTTCCACTCTCGCCTCATCCCACTGCCACAAGAAAATCCCTGTCCCATCCCAATCCCAGAAGAATTAATCCCGGTCCCTCCTGATACCGGGGGGGAGGAATGGATGGTTTTAAGATGGCAAACCTAGCTAATCCACTATGGCTTTGCAGCAAGTCTGATATCATAATAAGACAGAACTACAACCCTGCACCTGACTCCACACTCCCCGTGTACATGCTCTCACTGGACACAGACACTCTTCACTGCATGCACATTCCACACGGCCGGTCTATCACAATGCATTCACATTACAAGTATTTTGCACATCTTTCATACACGGTTTTATTACTGAAATTCTCAGTTCTGAGAAACTTCCTTATATCTGACATACCTGAAAGCTCTGAACGTGAGATCATTGATATTAGGATCGCTGTCGTTAAATTTTCATTGCAACACTATCTTGCCTGGCACCGACGCCCAATGTTTTTTATGACTTCGCTACGCAAACTCAAAGCCAGCGTCATGCAGCACTGGTCGGGCGGTACTGGACACCTGCAACCAACCAGCAAGCAGCCACTAGCAGACAGGACAGTTTTGAAGACTTAAAAAGTCACCGACACAGTTAGCATTTTGTTAAAAATAAAAATACAGTGTTCATTTATATTAGATTAGCATTTAAAATTGCCCTATTAATACTGCCGCCTTTGGTAACGACTCAGTCTTTATCACCTGTGCCTCCCCGAGACCAATAAAGACCTCCTGAGAGCAGTAAGGCTCACACCTTAGCCTAAGAGAGTCACATATACTGCATCTGACAGATGTACCATCTACATTTGTAGGAAATATAATTTACTCCCAATAAACCACCCAAACCCAGAGAGCAGGTCTTCAGAGATTCATGTCAATACTAGCAATGGGCAATCGGGACCTTGGCTATTCTGAACACAGACACACTTTAAAGGGAACTTTTGAAGGGTTTTCTGGGGTGTTTCAGCAATACAAGATGCAGAAAGGTCTGCAAAGCAGCAGGGGTTTGGGGTCATATGCACTGTATGAACACTGTGCCTACCGGTGCAGTGAGGAGAAGAGATGGAGGTCAGAGCCCCTGAAAGGAAGCCACCAGGTCAGATTTCTGGAGAGCGAGGGCCTGGACGGTAATTTAGATAACCTACGGGAGGTCTGTCTGCCGATTTGGAGCAAGCGGGTGCCGAGGCGGTCATCACCGTGCAGTGACCGGCAGAGATGGAGAGGAGCCTATCAGGAGAGGATGCCATCAATTTACTCTGGAAAAGGCCCCGGAGCCTTCGGACTCCCCCCCATAGATAGGAAAGTCTATACAGAGGGGATATTAACTAATCCAGGATGGTGTTTTTTTCCTGGCACTGGGAAGCAGAGTAAATTCCCATCTGTGTTTTCATTCAGGCAGGAGTCAGCATTTAATGGGGCTCACTCATTAGGACCACACGATCATGACGGAAATCAAGTTCTGCAAGGAAATGAGAGGTTGTGGCCTCAATGACTGCCCAGTGCAGACCACCCCATTCGGACCACACGATCATGACGGAAATCAGGTTCTGCAAGGAAATGAGAGGTTGTGGCCTCAATGACTGCCCAGTGCAGACCACCCCATTCGGACCACACGATCATGACGGAAATCAGGTTCTGCAAGGAAATGAGAGGTTGTGGCCTCAATGACTGCCCAGTGCAGACCACCCCATTCGGACCACACGATCATGGTGGGAATTAGGTCCTGTAGGGAAATGAGAGGTTGTGGCCTCAATGACTGCCCAGTGCAGACCACCCCATTCAGACCACACGATCATGGCGGAAATCAGGTCCTGTAAGGAAATGAGAGGTTGTGGCCTCAATGACTGCCCAGTGCAGACCACCCCATTCGGACCACACGATCATGGCGGAAATCAGGTCCTGTAAGGAAATGAGAGGTTGTGGCCTCAATGACTGCCCAGTGCAGACCACCCCACTCCTTACCTTTAAATAGAGTGCTGACTAAACAGGAGGGCATATTTAGAAAGAACCCCCAATACATTAGATTACTCATGGCCCCGGGATCAAGGCTGCCTTCCCATTTTTGCGAGTCTGGAACATGATCTTCAGCATCCAAGAGCAGGAAAACAGCTGCGGATGAATGAGGTGTTGTGTGGCATCATGTGGCAAGCAGGAAGATAAAACTGCACATCACCACTGTGCATGTCTGTCGCGCAGTGCAAAGCGGTCTCCTGATCCCAGCCCTGCCAGTCTGAGCTGGCTACATTCCCACTGTATTCACATCATGCTACATTCACACTGTATTCACATCATGCTACATTCACACTGTATCCATAACAGGCTTTCATGCAAATACATCCATCCATCCACAGC
>JAODKE010000146.1:12288535-12302819 GCA_026779605.1 Mormyrus hasselquistii
CACTGTATTCACATCATGCTACATTCACACTGTATCCATAACAGGCTTTCATGCAAATACATCCATCCATCCACAGCCACCTATGCAGTGCTGGGTCAAGGTCTGCCTGAATCCTGTCCCAGGTGACACAGGGCACAAGACAGATGACAGCCTGGACAGGATGCCAGTCAGTCACAGTCTTACAAATATATATACTGAGTTTGAAATATTAAGAAGTGCTTGAGACCAAATGTCGAAATTCATCCATCCACGAGACACCATGACATAAGACGAGAGCTGTCAGTTCAGGTAAGATGCAGACAGACGAGGAAGAGAATGACCAGCGACCTGACAGGTGTACTCCACCAAAGATCTGCCTCTCCACAGAGCCCGAGATCTCCATAAATCAACCTGATTACCGCATATTTAAATTATTGCATCATATAATCTGTAACGAGTGAAATTAATTACATGAGCAATCCCAAATATATCATTAAAAAATTAAAAGTAGAACACATTATGGGACAACTGCAAAATTAATGATGTTTATTAAGATGGGGGGGGGTACTCTTCAAAGCATCATGACATTTGAACAGGTATCATTTGAACTTTAATAAAACAATATTGTAAAAGGACTGTAACACAGTTATAACCACAAAGACGGTGTTTTCTCAAAGATCTTTTCTCCTAAAAGCCTAACTTGATTTCAGAAACCTTCCTAATACATAAGTTATGAAAAAAATGTTCTGAAGTTTGTGTTTTTTTCACAATACCGTAACATGGCTCTTAAAATTCCATATTTCTGACCTTCATTCAAAAATGAGGGCTAGAGTGGAGATTCAACTTGCTAAATACAAGTGCTGGATCCCATCACAGTTTATGAAGACTGCTATTAAACTGGCAGGTGCGGGTCTGCCTTCTACGTGTCCAGCATGCATTTTTCATTAAGCTGGTCTGGGATTCACAATTCCGGCTGCCAGCTTCTTGGGGAGTTTAATCTACGCGTGTCAAGGCTGCTGCCTCATCGCTTTATTACAAATGACTGGCAGCTGCGTAACTGGGCCTGACTGCCTTGGACAGCTGACCAGATCGTGGGCCAAGCGGGCTGCCATGGGGACAGTGGACCTGGCCCATGTTCCACTTGTTTCTCAAATCTAATGGCAGTTTTATGCCACTCTGTAGCATTTGCATCTTGATGTGGTAACCCGTGGCGATGGGGCCCCGTTCAGCCTGATGTGGTAACCCGTGGCGATGGGGCCCCGTTCAGCCCACCCTGCCATTAACATCTGGATGCCCCAAGGCTGATCTTCAGGGTTCTGTTAGGGTTGTTAATGGCCTCTCATTACCTCTGCAGCCTAATTTTTGGCCAGATAGACCAGCAAACCATCTGCTCCACACTCTGGTCTGACACAAAGAGAAAGTATTGCAGCATTTTCTTCGGGGGGGGGGGGGGCATTCTCTGAAGTTTGGTATAAAAAAATCCCACTTCATTTATATCATTCAGGACATTGAGTCGTCAAGGAGACTGTTGCCATGGTAAGACCAGCCCCACATTCCATTCCAGGTCAGCACTGTGGCATCAGTGACATTCTAATCAGTGTCCAGTTACTGGGCCACACCTCTCCTGCACACCCCCCACCCCCCCC
This sequence comes from Mormyrus hasselquistii, assembly GCA_026779605.1. NCBI lineage: Eukaryota > Metazoa > Chordata > Actinopteri > Osteoglossiformes > Mormyridae > Mormyrus > Mormyrus hasselquistii. The sequence continues at coordinate 12,290,161 of JAODKE010000146.1, forward strand.
CACTCTAGCAGCCACCCACCTCCCACTAGTTTATTCTGGATGGTCAGCATCGCTGGACCACTTCAGCGGTACACAGAATGACACTCAAGTGCAGCTAATGCCTTGAGCCAAGGGGGTGGTGGCCTGGTACCTCAGGGAACCGCTTGCTGCATTTCCACACCCCACATAAAACAGCATTAATGATTCTGGGAAGGAAAGGAAGGTTTCACAAGACATACATGAATAAACGTCTGCATAGTGTGGGAAGGTGCCAGGGGGAATTATTGTATGAATCAAACATTTGGATGTTCAGGGTGCCCCCCCTTATCTGTCCCACCTCCCATTCATGTCACATGACCAGGGGTTTTTGAGTCCCCAACCCAGACCAATCTAATTATGTTCTAAATATTTGTCACTCAGGAGTTCAGTCCTCCTGTAGCTTGTGGTCTGTGTTTTCACCCTGTTTTGCTGTGCATGCGGACAATAAAGTTGTCTTTGATTATGGATTATGGCCACGCCTCCTCTTTGAGAGCCCTCTGTGTTGGTGTCATGTGATCATCAGTCCAATCGACATTGTGACCTGTCCACATCTCGCATCACGTGCAGTTTTCTTGTGCCATACAGATTCTGCGGAACATGAAACACGCAGAAGCCTTGCTCTCCTCCACAATTTCCTTTCTTTGCAAGAAAAAAAAAGCCAAGAAGTCCAGAAATAGCATGTGTGATTCACGGTAAAGCAGAAAGAGCCGATTCTGAGTGCGGCCACGCCTCAGATGCGCCGCGTTGGGACGGAGCGGCCTCCCCCGTCACCAGCAAACACTTGCTTTGAAAGCTGTGCTCTGTAAAATTCGAAGAAGACGGTGCAACTCAAAAAACAACTTCTAATTTTCATTTTACTGGATAACACGGCATACTGATTTTCCCTGCTGTGGCCGTTGCGACCACATGGCATCTGCTGAAGTGAATTAGACCCACTCTGTGTGGTACAACGCTATTCTGGACATGGTCAGGAAGGAGTGGGCAAGGCTGAGCGTGCGGCTTTACTACTCCACCATAATTTGGGACCGGGGGGGTGCAGGTCATAGAAAAGCACCATCAAAATCCAGGCCAGTAAATCAACAAGCGATCCTGGTTTCACACACAGCTCCGGTGATCATTAGAGTAATGGGGGAGGGGGCGGTGGGGGTGAAGTCGTCCATCATCACGGCCACGAAAGTGAAACCCCGGTAATTAAAACATCAGCGCTGGCCTCTCCCTGACGGAGAGCCGGTAATTAGTACACGGCCAGTGCTCTGCGGCTTCCCCGCTCGCTCGTTGACCCATGAAAGCTGTGGCATGCTTTAGAGTGGCCGCTCTGCAGATTGAGCGGAACGGCGGCATGCCCCCGCAAGCAGGAACGCCCCCGTCCGGGACCAGGAGAGTCAAAAGGGCTCCCGTTAATTCATGGCTTTGCTCAGCAAAGATGCCCACGAGCTATCCCTCACCTTCCGGGATGTTCCGGGCTCACATCAACTCTGGGGTCTTGTCACGCGTGGGCAGGTCTTTGCTCTGGCTCCCTCCCTTAAATTTTCAGCCAGTTCTGGAGCTGCAGGACTCTCCACATCATTTGGGTGATAAAGTTTACCCGAAGACTGCAGCTGGTGTACAATATAGGACAGCAGGTGGCAGAGTGATTAAAAACATGAGCTCATATCCCAACGGCTGGTGGGTCGAGTCTCTGGGGTGGCCCACTGTGATGCCCCTTAGCGAGGCGCTTAACCCAAATTACTGCAGTATGTAACACATAATCCCTGCAACAGTTGGAGCACCGCATGCTCCCCCGGCCTATCAAAGACGTCCTGATCTTGGCAGCCAGCCAATGAGGAGCCCGTTAGTTGAAGAGGACCTGCTCTTCTGATTAGTCAACAGGGATGCCTCTTACAGGCCATACTCAGGATGGTGTATAGCAAGAACAAGCTGAAAACTCTGCTGTGCTCCGTCAGGACGGTTTGCTCTCCTCCTCTCTCACTTTCTCTCTCTTTTCCACAGTTTACTTCCTAGCATTCCCTCCTCTTCTCTCATTTCACTTCTGCTTCTCCATTTTCTGTTTCATGCCCTACTTCTCATACGCCGTCCCATGACCCGTGTGATTCTCCCCGTAATACGACGACTGACCCTTCCCAGGCTCACACTCTCTCACCATGCCATGTGTAAATACTTGCTGCCTCGCAAATAAGACATCCACATTTATAAATAGATTAGACTGCATGGTGCTTTGATATGCCAAGCTACTCCTACCAGGTGCTGTGGTCGATCTGCAGTGAAAGACCTTCACAAACAACCACCGCTGATTGGCTGCAAATTAGCCCCCGGATGCCAATATCTGATCACCAGCTCTGTCGTACCTCCTAACCTAGTAACACAACTTTAACATCTTTGTCCTGCTTGATGCCTTTTCAATCCTCATCCTTGTTTGGGTCCTAATTGCAGGAAAACATGCCCCTGAAAGGTCTTTCAAAGGCTTTCATGTCAAATCACGTGTCCTTAGATGTTACATATGGCAGAAGATGCAATCTTACAGATAAACTGCTTCTTCCTCTCCCAAATAATAAGTTTGTTAATAAGTAAATAATACCAAATATTTTAAATCTGGCAGAAACTATTAGAGATGTGCTTCCAGGAGCTGACATACAAAGCAGATGTAAGGGATGCAGAGAAGCCCGAAGACATCTAGCGGCCTGCTGTGTGCGCAGGCTGTTTCTCTGTAAGTCTGTATCGTAAACAAGGGACAGGGATATTGATTTGGCGTGTTGAAGAGAGAGGGATATTCTTCCTTGCCCCGTGCCGGGTCACCGGAATGCCATCTCCACATCACGAGGGCTTCACAGACATGCTTGTCTCGGGACACCTGCCGTGGACTGCAAAATGAAAGGAGCATAAAACAAAACACTGGAGATTTGGCTACTGCATGGAATGCAGGCAACTGAAGGAGCTCTCGGGTCAGCATTCCAATGGATATTCCGATGGGGAAAACTGGTTCCTGAAGGAGCTTCCGGGTCAGCATTCTGACGGATATTCCGATGGGGAAACTGGTATCTGAAGGATCTTCCGGGTCTACATTCCGACGGATATCCTGATGTGGAAAACTGGTACCTGAAGGAGCTTCCGGGTCAGCATTCCGACGGATATTCCGATGGGGGAAAACTGGTACCTGAAGGAGCTTCTGGGTCAGCATTCCAATTAATATTACAGTAGAAAAAACATTCCATCAATCATACCACATGTCAAAAAAGTTCTCTTGAGCTGTGTGACCGTGAACACATCCGCCCCACGTGGGTGACAGCATTTGAATGCAGCAGTATTCCCTTCCATGAGACTTCAGGACCTTGAAGGGCTGGCCTTTACTCGGATGACCCAGATATCCACTCTTTCCCTGGATGCTGACGGCATCTGGGCTGAGTGGTGGAGGGGAGATGGCCTCATTAATTGGGAAGGCTGGGGCCTCTTGTGGGGGTCTCTTACGTTTCCAGACCAAAGTGTTCACCCCGTCTGGTTATGCTGATGACACACCCCCTTAGGGACATCCAGGGGTCACTACAAGAACTTCAAATGAGCACGGTTCTACTGGTGCCAGTGCGTAGCCTGTACACACACTCCCACCATGATGGGGCTGGATGTGACAGGTGCGCACTGGTCAGGAGAGCGAGCCATCACACAGCCTAAATATAACAATGTTCAGAACAGGCCTGACACCATGGAAACGGGCGAAGGCTCAGGGTCGAGGCTCTCGTGAGCCCCTTCGGATCTAACAGGCTGGCTTTGGAGCCTTCAGAGCAGTAATTATGTTACACCTGTGCTGTGCTGCAATCAGAAAATTGAGGAAGGATCATGGGAAGCTGCTTGGAGCCAGAGGTGCCTGGCTGGGAATCCCGTCCAGACAGATCTGGGCATCGCTGGCCACGCGTAAGGCTCGGAGCTCGGCTTGAGTCGGAGTCTGCTTTCAGGTGAGGTTTAGTTTGTGTTTTATCTTCAGGGTTTGGTCAGTGGTTTCTGGGTTGCAGGCACTGGTCAGCAGTTTCGTGGCTATGTGTACCATGGTGAGCTGGAATTCCACGTCTGGGGACCAGTGCAACCAGCATCTTGTTTTAGGTCCATTTTATCATGAAGGCATTCCCAGGAGATGTCCCATAAAGCAAGGAAGAAGCTCTTCATTAATGAGGAACATGGAAGAACCAGGCTGCAGTTTGCAAATATAATACATTATTCACAGACACACCCTCTTAAATTCAGAAATGAATGAAACAAAAAATTGTGCTGTGGTCTCTTCATTTTTTCCGCGGCTGTATCTGTGTTGGAGAAAAGCCTTGTTTGGACACTGTGGCGATGACAGTCCTACCGACCAAAACGCCAAAGCGTACATAACAGCACAGAGGGCAAGAAGGTTTCTCCCCTGTGGAATGATTATTCTGTTGCCCGTAGCATGAGCGCCAGCATGGAGTTGAGGTTTCAGAAACAATCCTCTTATTTATTTTCAGGTCTTAATGTAGAGCATGTGATCTTGAAAAGAGAGCGAGAAAAGTGACGGAATTCATCATTCAGAAGCTGCCGTCTAAATAACTATAAAGGCTCCATCTTCTGAAGACTGCTAGTTATCAGGGGCACATAAATCAGGAGCTGAAGGTGCGGCTGCATCATGCCTGAAAGCCCAGCTCCTCCTTGGGCCATCTCACATGCCTCTGTTGGATCATTCGGTGCACGCTGGAATTAATTGAATGTGCCAAATAAACTTGATTGCGACAAGACCATAAATAGCGAGCTTTGACTGGCAGGGGGCCCCACACGGCCTGGAATTAAAAAAGACAGATTGTCTCAAAATAAAAACCCAGAATTTTCAGGCTACAGATACAACGGGGATTCTGAATATTTTATGGAACAATCTTAGATGCATTTTCTAAAGCCTCTTTGAAAGCACAGAAAGGCCTAATAAATAAGAACAATAATGGAATATGGAGTTCACTGGAAAAGGGCTATTGCTGTTTGTTTATGGGGTTGTTGGCTTTCAGCTACCGGGTGCTTTTTTGTGCAAAATGGACTTTAAAATAGAACCTGTGGTTTTTTTTAATGAGCTCCTGCTTCAGTGCGTCTGCAGCTGCTGATTCTCCAGACCAGCCCCCACCAAGCCGCATCGTTTTTAATTTTCACTGTACCACTTGCAGAGGTGAAGCGTTATTCCATGTTAGAATTCAATAATGGCACTTTTAATCATCCCTGTTGGGGTATTGGTAAGCGCTCATCGAACCCATCCTGCTCTTTATGACAGACACACACATATACAGCATGTTGTGGGGTCAGAGCATAGGGTCAACCAGCCCAGTGACCCTGAAGCAGTTGGGGTTAAGGAATTTCCTAATGGGCCCAGCACTGATGATTGTCCTACATCATTCAAAACCACAACCTTCCGGACATGGACAGTGATCCTGTAACCTGCTGAGTGACTCACTGTCGCATTATTCTCCACACACAGCTGGACTCCCTTTCACTCAGCATGTCACTCAGCATGGCAGCATTGAGGTCAAGTTCAGGGTGAGAATTTCACCATGACCCCTAGACACTGACCGCGACTGCTGGGCCATCCTGCCCCTTGCTTAAATTTGTCTTTTAAGAAAAGATGTTATTTATTTTAAGCTCCCAATTTAACCGGGAGCTGCTAAGCTGCTGACGACATCGCAGCAAGGTGACAGAGCCAAGGTCACACCTTCACTCTCCAGAAACATTCCTTCTGGCCTGCACTTCTACTGCGGTCCAGTTAAGCTGCAGTCAGCAGTCGCGAGGGGCATATGGCAGTGTTTGCAGAGCGTCTCATCCATCATCCTGACCTCAGATCACTTGTGATGACTCTAATAGTCTGGCCTCACCCATAGAGTTACGGTGGTGTAGACAGAAACGGCCTGCATCGCTGTAACTGCATGGCCACTTGCAGAGAGGTCACGGCGGAAAGCAGCTCCCTAACTTAGTTTCTCTGACCTAACGGAGTTGATCTTCCTGATGTTTTTGTGGCTGCGTGTTACTCTATACACCTTACTGCCCGTGGCCTGTGTTTGTTCCATATTGAATTAGCTGGACCTGAAATTCATTTTAAAATATTTATTCTGCCAGAATGTATTCTTTTGTTTGTGTGGGGAACAAAGGATGTGAGAATTAATTTTCTGAGGTATTTCTGTCTCCCCTGAGGACCTGCAGCCTGTGTCGCTGCATTCTTGAGATGTTTTTGAAACTGGCTGTTTACCTTATTCAATTGTTATCATTATTTAATCTAATGCAGTCCTACATAAATATCTGAAACTCATTCTCTTCATACTCTTCAGTAAGCCTCACACTGCTATTTCCTACTCACACTCCCCAGTCATACTCACACTGCTATTTCCTACTCACACTCCCCAGTCATACTCACTCTGCTATTTCCTCCTGACAAATGTATGTATGTGTGTGTGTGTATATATATATATATATATATATATATATATAGAGAGAGAGAGAGACAGAGACTATATATGATTTTAATAATAAAAATAGCACTATTTTCTCTGGCGTGTCATAAAAGGTCCATGGCCAAAGCGGGTTTATACATTTTTGGCAGATAGATAAAAAACAGACATAATTTATTTAATACAAGTAATTCAGTTATCGTGCAAGGTATGCAGGGACAAAAAGCCTAACGATCTGCCCAAGTGAAAGAGTAGGATTGCTCAGTGGTGCGGTAACTTGCTGTTTGAAATGGCAGAACAAGACAAATGAGTCCATTATGAAGGGCAGTGCTGCAGCTTAATTTCGGAGTCTGACTTCATTTATAAAAATGAACTTGCCAAGCCTGAATACCTGCATCGGGCCGGGTCTTCAACATACATGTCATCAGTCACAAAGAGACAAGCATTACCCGCAGTTCATTTAATATTTAGGAAAAGGGGACTGAGTACAAAGTGACAGTTTTTTTTCTCATTGGATAAATTCACTAATACTGGCCTAAATGGTCTGACACATAGTTTGCAGTTTACTATTTCTAAGTAGCTTGTTTACTTATAAGAAGCTGAATAGGTATCATATGCTCTCTTTGGTCTGTATGTCACACTGTGGTCCTGGGGGAATATAATTTCATGCTACTAGATACACAAGTAACAAGAATCAGATGAGGTGGTTTGGTGATTACAGCTAATCTACAGTATAGTGCTCTGCACATGTGTGTTTGAATCCCATCCTCAATGAATGTTCTGTTATATAACAATAACGACCCAACGGATGCATACCAGCTAATTAAGGAATGAAAAAATATATCGGCTTCCATACCAAAGATGGATTTGGTTTGGGTCCAGTGAGTGCAGGTTTGGGTATTGCACCCAACCTTTTCTTTCGAAAACACAATTCCTGAGGTTAGCACAAAACCTAAATTTTAAAATGTTATTCCGAAGGGTATAAAAACATTCCTTACTGGTATAAATCTATATAAAAGTATCTTATGGTTATTGGATAATATTCTTGAAATGTTAAAGATTTCTGAAAATGTATAGAATGTTATATAATTATTCTAGGTAATCTGGAACAGAATGTTACTCTAATGTTATAAAATCTGCAGTAAAAATGTATGAAAATTTTAAATTTACATTTTTTAGATTTTAGTACTAGACAAAATGGATACTAGTCATTCCTGTGAGTGTGAACACATTGTACAAAGTAAAATATATTTCTTGCATAAGAAATCAGGGTATCGCTGGACAGGACTGTTTTGGCAGACATAATTCTCACTAAAACCATGCTAATGTTAAAGTCACTAAGGTTGAAGTAAAATCTGATTAACATTCCCTCAGAGAAACAGGTATGGGGCAAAAATAACTGTCATAACTGATGAGGCAATATTATGGTTCTTATATGAACAAAAAAAATTGGGATGATTCAAAATTAGCCTCTGGGGAAATTAAAAAATATACACAAAAAAACATTAAAGATCAAAGACTATGAAACATGAGCCTTTGAAGAACTTTACTGAAGGCACTGGTTGGGATTAGTGTCTCCCTCACTGCAAAGAGTTTTTGACTATTGACCAAAAATCTGACCAACTCTAGTTCTTGGAATAAAGCAGCAACCCAGTGGGCTGAGACTGGATTTCATGCTTGTGACCCGTGTACATAGCCCATGTGTACGTCGTGTAAGCAGCTGTATGTATTTGTTAGCGGGAATACTGGTGTTCCCGAGTATAGCGTGTGCCCTTACCTGTGTTGGATGTGTAATCCTGATGTGCGCTCGTTTTGTATAATCACCTACCGTGGATGAGCCTTCCTGTCTAGTGAGTAACCTCCACGCGTTTGCCTACCATGCCGTCGGCGTATTAATCTTCATTATTGTAGATTATAAGGTCGGATATAAAAAGCGGCTTTGTGTAAACCTGTTTTTCTTCGTCGATCGTTTGTCGTCGCTTGATTCCTCGGTTTGTCCAGCGTTGCATTATGATTTTTTGTTTGTTTTTATGTTTTTGGGAATTAAAGGTACATTTACTGCATAAGTCAAGCTTTGTTGTTGTTCTGCTTTGTGATAACAAAGTGAGTATTCACTCAATCAAGCGAGTATTTATCTGCAGCATTTGCACAAACAGCACAGTCAGAGTAATCCCTCCCATCTTCACATAGTTTGGATTTAACCAGGTAACTCAAGTCTGATGTGAAACCCAATTAATTCCCGATGGATGAAACTGCAAAATGTGCAGCTGTACCAGCCGACATTGTTTACAGGCAGCTGATTAAGGTGGTTGATGATCCTGGCTGCTGCCTGCCCGGTTTCAAGAACCATTTAATTAAATTCCCCATGATCAACACTGTAGACAGCGTGGTATCAAATTAATATGGTACTTCAAGGCAGATTTATACTAAGACTATGGCATAGAATAGTTTAAAGGCAGCCACTCTGAAATGAAAATCTGAACGAATGGGAATCCTTTACTGAAGTGGAACACAGGCTTCATTACTCTGAGGAAGCTTCTGTCACAGTCAGGGGCGAATACAGCAGTGGGCCCATAGTAGCACTGGCCTTAGCTGAAAGCTGATTGGCCCCTAGAGTGTCCCCTCCCCCGTCACTCATCGAATCAAAACATATTATTGGTATTTTATATGATTTATGGCCCCACTTATGTCCTCCACCTTAATAATTCTTAGAATCAGCTCTGGTCAAAGCGGGTCTCGTCCCTCCTGAGCCAAGAGAGTCTTTTTTGAGGAGGAGGCCCAAGGGAGACAGAAATTCAGCCCGTGCAAAAGTGTGAGAAGACTGGATTTCTCTCGTTCTCGTTGCTCCTGTGAATGAATGAAAAGGTGCCTGTCGACGACACCTGTAGTTCTCGGGGTGACGAGAAGTGAATGGCGATGGATAGACCGAGTGGATTCTTCTGGATGTTTGTGACCTCCATGCTCTTCCATGCTGAGAAAAAAGGCTTATTTTTTTTACCCTCAAAAAAGAATGTGATTTGGAATCTGATCGCCTTCCGACCCCCAAGCACATGGCAGCATGACGCTACGCTTGCTCGAGTAGCCGATATCGTGTGAAGGTCGGTACAACCGAAACTGGGCTGAACAGCGCAGCGTTGTCCTCGCTGTGTGGCAGCTGACAGCTGTCAGCATTTCGCGTCGGAGTCCCCGGAACGTCGGAGTCCCCGGAACGTCTGAGTGCTGAACGCATAAATCACTCAAAGCAAGATAGAAACGGCCTAGATCCCCCTGTCGACATTTAATTCACCAAATGCCAGATGTCTTATTTCGCTCACAAAAAAATAAATAAATAAATAAAATGGAACAGGTGGTACGGCAAATAGAATTTTCAAGCAATAAACTTCGATTGATACAGGAGAAAAATAATTACAGGGGACGGGTGTTGTTACCGAGGTACTGAACATTGTGACAGTCGATAAATTCACACACGCATCACAGTGCCACTACATGATAACGGAATGCATATAGAGTTTCTCTGAGAGAAAAAAAAAACATGTGGGCGTCTCTCTGCTGAGTACACTGCTGTTTTCTGGTCATGGAGATGGAGAAGGCGGTTAGCTGTGTATCACTTTTGGCAGCGCTCCCGTGAAAATCATTATAAATAAACCTGCTACAGTTATTCACTTGTGATGCACATCACAATGCAAATCAAACTACGCAGAGTGGCTAGCGGTCTCATCTAGAAATCTTCATTGTATCAGTAATGCTCTGTCATCGCGGGGTACATCCGTATATTTTTTAAGCGTTCCTAATAGTATACTTATGTTGTTACTCCAGAGTTCACAGTAATCAGTCACAAGGAGACTGGTACAACATAAACGGCCTCACATTTTGAATTAGCATATTTATAGTAAGGTCACAGAATCAGCAGTTTTATGCAGCCTGACGGGTGACAGATTTGGGTAATAACTTGTATATTCCCGGGGCCTCAGAGCACCAGCTGCACGTTGGAGTGGTGCGTAATGAGCGCTTTTCTCCATCCGCATGGAGAGCACTCTCTTCAGCCTGGCTATGGCTCGCACTCCATTAGCACACATTCATTCCTATTAACCTCAGCGACCTGGGGAGGATTTCCACAGCGACCTACGGCAAAATTAAAGAGCACCCAGGGGACCAGCTCGAAGCGGACCTCGCCAGTGAGAGGTTTAAAAAAATTAAAAGCATGTACAGGTGGGGAGCAGAGCAGGCCTGGCCTATGATTGGAGAATCTGACAGCCACTGTGCAGCCAATCTGGGTGCCTGGTTTGAGGGCTTGGTAGAGAAAACATAAAATGGCAGCAAACCGCTTTCACGAGAGCCCTTTGGTTGCTCTGCTGTTTACAGCTAAGTCGTTCTGGGTCTTCGCCTTACCTGTATTAGTATCCCGGCAGTGGATCACAGATGGCAGACCTTTGGCAGTGGTAATGGAAAATTTAACTGGTGGTGCCATTAGTTTCCTACTAGGTTAGCGTTCCTGCTGGGAGCCACAAGGATACAGCGTTTAACACTGACTGCAGTTGGATGTGCTCCCACTGTGTTATGTAACACCCCTCGCTATTGCAAAGAAGCAGTGATCCTTTCTGATGGCTATGCGTGATGGTTGAATCTTTAAATCTTTTACTTTAACCCGTCCGATGGCTCCAGCTAAAACACAACGCAGTGAATCTTGAACTCAAACTCAGAAAATGTGACCATTCTGTGCAGTTAGCTCCAATGCTGGTTAAGTGCCTTAATGCACATTCTAAATAATGACGTTTATCAAACGTTTAAATAATATCAGAATTTCCACCAAAAACTACTTGCCAAACTTGGACTCTTCTTGAAGTCCCTGTGTCAGGTTCTGCTCACCCATTTTTCTCATGGCATTGCAGATATTCCTATTTGCTTTCAAAATCCTCAGTAATGGAAATCTCATCCCAGAGATAAACACCACGGAGGCTTCAGGATGCCTGCTAAGGCTTCATCCCCGTTATTACATCATTTTCTTTGACAATACGTGTGGGTATTGTCAAACATGTTACCGGAGCTCATGTAGAGGAAACTACTGCTGCTTTGTGGCAGACTCCATCAGACTGTTTAAATCCCCATCCCCAATATCAGTAATCATCCACCCATTCATATTGCATTCCCTTTTATCCGGTACAAGGTCACAGTCACCTTGAACAGGATGCCAGTCCATCACAGGGCAGACTCACAGCATCACCCACAAATTAGAGATGCGTATTCACCTAACTGCATTTCGTTGGACTGTGGGAGGAAGCCCCCTCATCACAGTGTGAACATTCATGGCATGGGTGGGATGACACCTCCACCTTCAACGATATGAGTGCTACTCGCCGAGCCACCCCAGCAATAATCACGGTGCTTATTTTTTTCCTTTAAATGGAGGTAAATATGGACTAGACAAATGAGCTCCAAAGGTCACTTTGTACTGAAACCTTTAGTCAAGGACTCTTGGGGCAGGCAGTGGTCTTTTTCCTACAATCAAAAACCTATATTTGCTTTTAAGTCAAAACCATTAATGAAGCAAGTCTTTTCTTTGGCTCTTTCGCTTTTTATTTCGATTTACTTTACAAAGTGGTTCACTTTACAAAGACTTGTAGGTGAAGTTGGAGCCTGAGCCCTCAGATGTTGACTTATTGAAAAATAATCTCTTTCACAGTTCAGTAGGGTTATGTGTGGCACCCGTCACCCAGGTCATCCTGGCAAACGTCATCTGTAGCCCCTGGAGATGAAAGGACTCAAGCTGCACGCCTCAACCTGCAGTTTAAGGGCTCTTCACCAGAGGCATCATCATGCATTGGTCCGACATAAGCTGTCCTGCAATGATTCAAAGGTTACTCACTCTGTGGAGGTGAGGGGTTTGGCTGAATCAGTGACAGCAAACACAAGCATGATGTTACTAATGTCCTGGATGTCCACTTTTTTGAAGGTGGCACTGGGGATGTCCACTCTGCAATGATGACCCAGTCCATGGCAGCTGTGTGGTACTGCCCAGAACCTGGGCTGCACTTTGTCAGGGGCTTCTGGGGAAGATGTTGCCATCTTTAAAAACCTCTGTTTGATAGGTGTTATTTTTTCCACCAGCACCCCTCTTCTTTATCAAAAGAAATTGCATCGAAAACTAATATCCTTTGATTCCACTGTAGGGGGTACTATTCAAGCCACCCATGGAGCAGAACCTCCCATTTCCATCCT
>JAODKE010000146.1:12330931-12343978 GCA_026779605.1 Mormyrus hasselquistii
CCAGTGACAGTGACGACGAAGGCGCGGGGGGTGCCGCTCCCAGTGACAGTGACGACGAAGGCGCGGGGGGTGCCGCTGTCCCAGTGACAGTGACGACGAAGGCGCGAGTGGTGCAGGGTCAGTGATGGTCTGTAACATGGCACTTCTAGTTACAAAAGGAACGATAAAAGAGGAGGAGGGTCATGCTGACCCATGACGAAAGGGGACAGCAACGATTCACATCTTGTTCCTTGAACTGAAAAAATCCAGTAAAATATGCCTTCAATTAAGGCTAGTGACAGCCAACAACCTAATTATATAGAGGTATAGAGGGACATACGGATGTGCCCCCCCCGGGTCCTTCCTTCTGCAGCCCAAAAACACGCACTGATGTGAGAGGTATCTGTGATGGACTGGCATCCCATCCGGGGGAGGGGCATAGATCCCCCCCCCCGCACACAGAATAAATGGTTTCTCCAGTGTTCAGTCTGCTCTGAAATCGTGATGGCCAGTGAACTTTGGTACAGACACAATTTATAACTTCCACTAAAATGCAGCTCACACATTTCTCAGTACTGACCATGTGTCTACAGAGTTTAGCCATCTGGCAGTCAAATGTCCTCTGACCCGAAAGTTTTGTGAGCAGCTATTAATTTCTCGTATATAACACATTTGTTTTAATTGCACATATTGCCAAAATGAGTTTCCTGAGTGCTGAGTCTTAATGGCAAGGTCACAGTTTGGTAATGTTTAAAAGCCTTCTTAAACCATGATTTTCCTTTTTCTTAACCCTCCAGTTTTTACATGTAAAAATGTCGAAGAGTAATAATGTTTCCCATCATTCCTCACATTGGCTCCGTACCACGATTGGTTCTCCAGAAACCAAATGGGTTCCACCCGAGGGTGAGGACCCAAAAGGTCAACTTTGGGATTAATCACTGCATAAATGAGCAGAAGAGGTGTGTATAGTCGGAAAATGCTAATTAAAGAGGTAAATAAAATTTTCAATTCTACAGTGTGGCCAAAGAGCAGCGTAAGAAAATAAAAAAAAAAAGCTGCAGTGTTGTCTTTGGGGAATCATGTGAGGAAATAAAAATGAATCAGGGCTACAGAGTGCGTTTTGTACGCTGTGCTCTTCCTCGGTGCTCTTCATCTTCCTCGACAATAAGCAATCTCACGGCAAAATGGGGAGCTGGAAATAACTCAACATGATGGTTGGAAACTGTCTCATTCCCATTTTATCAGACGGTTCCTACAATCCCACGAGGAGAGACAGGAAATACTGCTCAGAGACGAAATGCAATCAACGCGATTTATAGTGACACGCTGAGGACCTCCAAGTCACTTAACAAATGTGATTTTTTTTTTATAGCTCCGAAGATGTTTCAAGTTCAATTTTCATTGTAGATTCATTGAACCAATGTCTGTATTGAAAATACCTTCACGGAACATTTCTCTAAAACTAAACACACCGTGGAGAGATGTTCAATAGGTGTGGAGACAGGTGTGCAGCCAGGCAGGGCAGAACTGGGCCAGCTGAGATGCCACCACCGTTCAAGGGAAGTATGGGAGCAACGTGGGACTGACATACAGAGAGCTGTGCTATTTTGGTTGGAAGACTAGTGCATGTTTTTGTGTGGAACGGAGGCTCAGTGGGCAGCTCTGTTACCTCTATAGCTGCGGGTTCGAATCCTGCCTCTGCGCTGTGGGCATGTCAGTCTCCTGCAGTTACTCCTGTTCTATCCCAAAGTCACGCAGTTAGGCTACCCGGCGCCTGTAAACCTGTAGTGTTTGAGTACACAATTACACCCTCGATGGCCCGGCATCCCACCCGGCCGCTGCCGCCCGGACCCGGCTCCGGCCCTGTGACCCCGACCAAGAGAAGCAGTTAGAAGATGTTGGCTTCTGAGAAAGTGCAGAGTGCTATGAAATATAAACCGTAAGATGGAAATGGATTTGTACTGTAAATGTGAAATCCAACATGATAATGACGTGTTCACATTAATGACCCAGAGCGATTTTTTCAAAACGTCATACATGTTAATTGTCACATAAACTTTTAGCGGCACCAGGAAATACAACAAGCACATTACATTCTTCTTTAATATTAATTCATGTGTTATTAAGGCAAGGTGTCCCAACTCGTTGTTCTTGCAGTCCTTGTATTGTACTGCTGAATGGTTTTAAAATGATCTCATTGGTTTACTTCATCAAATACAGAACATATATTTACACAGATTTATACATGTCTCTTTCATTTTATGATTGCCTCGCTTATAAAAATAATATGAGATTGATATCAAATCATAGTTTGGTGTAATTTACATTTAAATGACATAAATGCCAGGTGATTTACTTAACAAAATAACCATAAATGGAGACATTTTATATCCCTCGTTAAATTACACCTGTTTATTATTCATACTCCTGGTCTAATAATCTCCTGTCTTCAGGTTTCTTTATGATGTTAATAAATCAGAATAATCCATAAACTATTACGCCGTACTGGTGATTCTAAATTATAGAGAGAATCCAGCTGACTTACTGCAAAGCATCTGACACAATAACTTCAGCCCTGCGCTGAAAGGATAGTTAGGAGAAGCTCAAACAAATAATGGACGCAGAGTGTTTACTATCGACAGAGTGTCTAAGCTAAGGAGAAACACACTCAGGCCTGGCTGGTAGGTTTCCGGGGAAGGCAGTTATCTGGGAGGTGTTGACAGGATCTGCTGCTGCCAATGTTCAGGAAAAAACTGGCTGGGACTGAAAGCGGAGCGGAGTGCAGGGTGGCAGCTTGTCTCATGAAGATGAAGCGGCTTCACACGCTGTGGGTTAATGTCTCCCTGCAGATATAACCAAGCCTACTGGGAACCGGCTCACCTAGAGGCACGGCAGGCAGGTGTGGTCAGGGATGGACAATGCTGGAAGCCATCTTGTAAATAAAAGCCAACATCGCCTTAATGAAGAAGGGAGGATTCTTGCCCACCGATTTCGGCTGTTGTGCCGATCGCCCATAACAGACCAGGCCAAAAATGATACACTAGTCATTCTAACTTAATAGCAATGCACTTCTGTAACTCAGTGTGGGTGTGAAATTGGTTCCTTTGAAGTTTCTCTTTAAAAGCTTAGCTTAGCATTAACTTTGTGACATTTTGGGGATTTTTCTGGTTGATCAATTTTTTTTTTCATAAGTGTCCAGGTACCATTTAACTAATGATGTGTCTGCATCCCACAGTCCAGCCATCCAGAATGCAATTTAGACATTATGCTGAAGTTGGCCATGCAGGGTAACTATGGGAAAAGACATGGGGGGTGGATCAATCCTCCAGAAGTCAGCAAAAGGTTCCTGTTTGATGTACACAAAGTTGGGGGCCGTGTGTACCGAAACATGGAATGACTGACAATGGGAAGACCCCCGTCCTACCCAGAGTCCTCTCTGGCATGAAAAGGTCAGTCGGGCGTTTCATTAAGAATGGGGATACGAAGGCGTAGCGGGAAAATGTCAGCGGGGAAGTCCTGTAATGTGAAAGGTGACCCAGGGCCAGGCTCCGGCCTGCACGGTATTTATGTCCCATCTAGTGAGCGCTACGCCGTGACCCAATGCCACGTCACAAAATGCTCTCCCAAACTGTCTAATTAGTGGGGCCATTTGGAGGCTCCTATATACATTCTGAACATCCCTTAGACCGAACAAAACACACACAGTGGTGTTTAATAAAAATTTATCAAGGAATGAAGTGTTGCTTCTAATCAACTCTGACTAATTTATTTGAGATTAAAGAGCTGGAGTCAATTATAGTTTAAAAGAAAGAAAGTGTGACAGAAAACATTATGAAAGACTTACATCATGAGTGTTGCTGGCAGCCTTGTTTATTTTTAACAGTCGGTGCCTTTCACCGCTGGATCCTTTATCCACTTATACAGCTTAGTATTTTTAACATTACGCTTAAGGAGCGCTGCACCCTATCAGAGCACATTTCCAGTCTAACAACACAGCCAATTTGAGGCCGATTAAATGCAGGAAACTTAAAAATACTACAGCTCCTGGCCACATTTGCACAAACATCCAAATATCCATCTACCCTCCAAACAATTATCCAGTACAGAGGAGGATGAGATGCCAGTTTATTAGAAAATACATATAACCAGATACTGCGGTCAATTAAGGGAAAGCAGTTCAACTAATTAGATATATCTGAACTGAGGAAACACACATTTGAATTTCACGCAAGGCTGAGGTGCGTTCTGGATGTGATGCCAGTCTATCACAGAGCACAGTCACATGCTCACAGTCTACAGGCTATTTAGAGACTCCAGTCAATGCGACTGCATGACTTTGGAGGCCGAAACAGGGCTGTATCTGGAGGAAGTCTATGCAGATAGAGTGAATGCAGATCTCAGACCTCAAACCCTGGAGCTGTGAGGCACCAGCACTACGCACTGGTTCACTGGTTCACTGGATCAGGTTTAATATTTAAAAAGGCTTGTCTGGTGCGAAAGTGAGGCCCACATGTCCCCCAAAGTGCTGTAACATAAACCCGACGGTGGACACCCAGCTGCAGGGATTCCCAGAAAATAAAGGAAGACACTGTTTATTGTTTTTCTCTCTGGGCATGCAATATGAGACTACTGTAAAATGAGTGTACACTGCGGGGCCTAGTGAGCAGAGTACCTGTACACTGTGGGGCCTAGGGAGCAGAGTACCTGTACACTGCGGGGCCTAGTGAGCAGAGTACCTGTACACTGCGGGGCCTAGGGAGCAGAATACCTGTACACTGCAGGGCCTAGGGAGCAGAGTACCTGTACACTGCGGGGCCTAGGGAGCAAAGTACTTGTCAACAATTCATGGTCATTACTCTGGGAAATCATCTGAGATTTTTAAAGCCGTTTCAGTGGGAATTAATTGAAAACATCTCCTTCTTCTGTTTACCTCTGTCATCCTGTTATGTTCATCTCCATGCATTGTGACTGAGCTTTACCTGATGTCTTAGCCATCAGGTCTCGGTCCCAAGTGGAGCCAGTGTGTTTGCTGCAGCCCATGACTTAATTCATTGGTCCATTTTCCCTGAAGTTTTTACTAGATGAGGCACGTTGGACCTGAAGTTCATCCCAGGACATGCAAGGCATCATCTCTCCATGTTCTCCACACCCCAGGACATGCAATGCATCATCTCTCCATGTTTTGCACACTCACAAGCCCCAAAAAAATGTGATTCCAGTGCCCTGATGGCTCAACTCTGACCTTTGCGTGTGAATGTGCTGAAGTCCTGTCCAGGACCCGCTTTAACGCAAGAGTTGTGTGCTCTGAGGCCGGCTGCGGACTTGCACACGCCTAAGTGGATAAACTCTCTCAGAAAATGGATGGTTATATTTAGCTGGATCCATTTGCGATGAGGGAAACAAAGAGAGTGAGTCATAGTACTTTTAAGAGGTTTCTGCTCATGAACGGCGACGGCTTTTCAGATTTAAAACAATCACTGGTGTGTCATGAGGTATTTGTTTGGAGGTCAAAGTGAATCACAGGAAACCACGGTCCACGATTTCCCGACCGACTGCACGCGATCGATCTGGAGCTGCAAACCGATCAGGTCATTTTTAATCATTATTAACGGCTCGAGGAGCCGTGAGCATTAAGGCTCTTCTGAGTGCGATTCTCAAATGATTATTCTGTTCTTTTGATAGCGGCGAAAGCGAAAGGGCAAAAATAAATATGAGAGGAGCAGTAATGCATTCAGCTCTCTGAAAGCATTGGTGACACGCCGAACAGCAGAGAGGCAGAGCTGCAGTAAAGGCTGCAGAACATGCTAACATGCTAATGCCGCCGTTGGTTACATCGTAGAACATCAACAGATAGGAAGATTAAAAAAAAACAAAAAACAGCATTTTCACTGCGTCGCAGACCGTATGCTTTCATGCCATTCTTACACATCCCTGGTGTAAAAGACGAATCTCAGATCGGCTTCTCACAACAAAGTTGTGCTTAAGGGAACATTTTAATACAAGAGGCAAAATAGAAAGAGGTCAATAATGATTGTTAAAATCCACGCTCAAAGAACCCCTGGGCTTAGCTACTGTGCATTCTGGCTCAAAGTAATCCTGCTCTAAGTTCTCTAAAATCTTTTTTTATTCAGGCTATAACATTGATGTTTCATGATGCTAAATGAGCTAGCGGCACTCACTTAACAAGACAGCTCAGTGCACTGAATCCGCTGCCATTGTGTGCTTATTTAACAAGTACCAAGCACTTAGCAAAGTAGCATCCTGTGCTAATTGAGTTGGCATCGTGCAATGAATGAGCTGCCCCTGGTACCAGCGGAAACTCCAAACTGAAGAAGACAAAGCAACATGTGACATCCGCTAAAGAGTCTAGCAGCTGCTGTAGACTTGTTTGGGCACTTAGGACACAGTAACTATGAAGCTCCTTCAGGAACTATGGAAAGAGGAGCAATCAACTTACAAGCTTATGTTGAGGTGAGTATGGCGAACACCTTACCTATAACTGACAATATGGACATGGGACACTTCTGTCCACGTCCATAAAATGCTGCAACGTGGATATTATGGAATTATGGTTAACATCTATCAGAACAGGTGGTCTGGGTTGGTCTAGAGCCAAGACAAGACAAAACACGTACAGTTATCATCCCCAAAAAGCACGATTTGCATGCATGTGAATATCTCAGGGGTGCTTCCTCATGGCTTCTGCTGGAAAAGCAGAACAGTTTATTATTGTTCTTGTTCATATTAATATTGTTATTCTTGTTGCTCAATCAGTGCTGTCCAATGCAGACGGTAGATGGGCAGAGAAGTTTGCAGCCATTTTTTCAGGCTTTTCGGAAAGGGAATCAAACTTTTTGTCGCAGAGAAACTCTGGATAATTATTGACCAGCCAGGGTTTCCTAACAGCTCGAGGGCAAGTTTGTTTAATCTGCCAAAAATGACAGACTTTGAAGATGGAGCATCTCTGCTTGATTTTCTGAGAATCGGTAGCAAACCAACATACTTTGCTGTCTTAACGCTGGACAAGCCGTGTCTCTTTAGGAAGAGATTTTTCTTCCTGATGCCCAGTGAATTTAAAGTAAAGTGCAGGTACGCGGGCGGACAGCAGACACACTAATGCGATTCCCTCCCTAGGGACTGGGTACGTTACCGCTTGTTGTGCGAGGCCTTTCACAGAGAGGAAAGGGACGTGTCTCAGAAATTGGATTTGTCAGCCTCACCTTACAGACTTATGCCCCATCGGGATGGGCTCCACACATGCGCCCCCCACCCCCCCGCTCAAAGGTGGATGTTTCAGGTCCAGAGAGAAAAAATCCAGACCGACCAGTTTTCAGCATTTTGTAACTAATACATTTTAAAACACAACAAATTGTAACAAAGTGATCCAGCCTGTATCTTTAAATGTGGGCTAAAGCAAATCAGGAAAGAGTGGAAATGAATGCAGGGGAACAATGTGGCTCCCATGTGGATCACGGTCACCTTCTCCTCTGGGGCGGGTCATGGCCACCTACTCCGCTCTCAGATGGTGCGGGTCAGGAAAAAAGCTCCAGCACAATGACCAGGGAAAAAATGGCTGAGCCTATATTAGGTGGATAACATAAAGAGATTTACCAAAATGAGCTTATATTACACACGCTACGTCAGCTTTTCATTTCTAAATGGGACTGTGGTATGGATGGGCACGAAATCCTTCATGCAGATTCCCTGTTATTGACTCACAAAATCAGTTTAGTACAATCTTTTTAAAAAAATGTTTTCATTTTCTGTTTGCATGTCTTGGTAAAAAAAATTCTTCTAAACACACAGAAACAAGAATTTGTGCCAAACGTCTGGAATCATTTTGCTTTTTCTCCACAGAAAAAAAATGACACATGTCTCGAAACATTTCTGTGATACTTTGAACCCCCTTAATTTAAAATACAGTAACATTCAGGACAGATTAAGCAAGTTCTCTTTCAGAGCAGATGGGTGTTTCATCGAAATCTAAATCTCAGGCAGCATAATCACAGTATATGGATGTAGGATTACATTCTGTAAGCTGTGAATTAGAGGTGAACTGCAGTTCTAGGTAAAGACTAACCAGGGCTCCATTATTTAGGGTCACACGGGCTGCCTTCAGAAGATTGAACGCTTGTTGTGCAAACCACCATCTAGTGGTCGACAGTGGAAACAGAGGTGGATGGATACTTCACAGAGCACTACCTGCATGTGAGCCCAGCTGTCTGAGCAGCACCGTATACTGATGGCAAAAATACAGGGGCCATTTAAAGATAACCTGCACGCTCATATATATGATCGCATGATTGCATCACCACCTACACTAGCAATGGAAGCGGCGGCATCTATCCAGGCTGCGTACACATGATGCAATTTTCAGCAGAAACTGACATTTCTGCAACAGCTGCTCTGACTTTTTTCTCCCAAACTGATCATCGGTTCCATAAGGCACTTTAAAATGAATCAGCACCCAGAGAAAAAGCACCAATGCGCCACATTAACAGACAAGGTCTTTCTGAATTCTTCAAATTCACGCAGTTTCATGCACTAAATAACAGAAATTGCTGCGAAAACTGAAATAGTTACGGAATAGGACGTGTAACTAGACTCTCAATAATTAGCTGCCATTTAACTTTTTTTTTTGTTTTTTTTTTTTAACGGAGTCTGAAAGGGAACTTGATACTAGCCTCACATCTCAGGCACATGTACAGACCTTGAGAGGCTTATTTGCAGCACACAGAAAACAACGCATCGTGTTCCCAGCGAGGAAGGGAAACAAACACCAGCAGAGAGCCTGAGTATCTCCCGCCAAACTCACCCAAGCGAGAACTTTGATCAAGGCATTTAAAATGTCGGACAGTGAAATCACACAATGATTCATTTGCCGTTTCATGTTCTCTGCACACTGAGTTTTTCAGATACTGAACTACACGGCCGTAGATGTTAAATTAACGTGACTGGTGCAGCGTTCCCTCAGAGGAGGAGAACGAGTGTTCTCCATGGGGGCTGTGGGCTGTTGAGCGGACGTGAGCGTGTACTGAGCCGTAAGCTGCACCTTTGTGTCACCAGGTCACACTGCTTCCCCACTGGCCACTGGCAAGGCTCTTCATTTTTGGGGCCACTGTCTTTCCAGGGCTTAAGACAAAAAGACCCACTGTATCTCTCAAGTGTAAAATGTCTCTTAGAATCCTGGACTCGCTGCATCTTTCTTTGATTACAGGATATCAAAGACCTCTGACCCCTGGCAGGAACCTAATTTGGGTGGAAGCGGCGAAGTCATCGCCATTTCAACCTGTCACACTTTGTTTTGCAGCGAGAGTGAAAATGTCAGCTGCACCTTTTTAAGGGCGATGTTCTCTGGATGGGGAGGAACGAACAACATGTCAGACTTTGATAGAAAAGATGTCAGAGGGCTTCATAAAGACATGCCCTGTGTCTTTGGGAACACGGTCCACTGCGTGAGAAGATCACAGAATCATCTAAGCCAGAAGCCTGCCAGTTTTACTGAAGTATAATAACAAACAGAATCCTGTACATGCTTTAGAGTAGACCTGCCAGTCATTGTCTTTCATTAACTGAAAGCTACTGTAAACTGACTCATTTGTAAAGTATTGATTGAAAGCATCCTTACTTCTTTAAACGTTGAAGGGCTCTGTGGAAATAACACAAATTCTGTACACAGTTCCAGCTATTTATCACAGCAGGTCTTGAACTTTAGATTTAGTTGCAAAACAATTAGTTGTGAGTAGCGTCGAGCATTAAAGGCGAGACACGTTACCGAGGGAGGCAGCCGCGATATTAGACTGACCGGCATCGCTCTCGGCGTCTTGCTGCCCAGAGGCACCTAAACGCAACTAAAGGAGTAACATTTAATAACAGCGAGCATGGCATTTATTAACATACGCTGCAGCTGCAGCATTTGGCTGGATTACTGCGAAGCACCGAAAACATGATCTGCTCTCCCTTTTCGGAGAATCAGCAGGGGGACTAAAAGGGACCTTACCGGCGAGTCGCCTCCAGCGCTCTCACACAGCGGACCCCTGAAAACTCCCTTAATGTTCCGCAAATGGCCATTGCTGAGATGCGTGGAGCTGATCACTAGGTAGTAGCACGCCATACGGTCCACAGTGTCCCATATGTGGAGATGTCGACGCTGGTGCGGGTTATCCGGCGGCCGGCTGTCGGTTCCGGAGCCACGGTCAGAGCCCCCCGCTCGGAGGATCGGGGTGTCACTGACAGACACCTACAGCGGAGGAGGCTGCTGGGCGCCGTCAGCTCATGAAAGCGGCTCCGCAGCGCAGTCGGTGTAAACAACAGCTTGTCCCATACTGAGGGTTTCTCCGTGTCTATTACAATGCAAATTCTTCCCCCCGCCGGGCATTAAAAGGAAACTCCACTGGCTCCGATCGTATGTTCAGGTCCTCAGCTATGATTTAGCGACGCTAAACACACACACACCTAAAGTCAGTAATACACCAGAAAGTGCATAAAATCACTCTTCCACTTCTAGGTATAGCAGAAGCACGTGTGATGTGTTGCGTCCCGTAGATATTGATATTATTGAACGTCTCCAGACTATTGGATCATCTGTGACATTCCAGTGCCCATTCTTTTCGGCAAGTTGAACCTTTCACTTGGGTTGAGTCAGATATTTTCTTGCCTGGCATCTACAGACATTCACTCTCCTGAAGGATGCTTGAGTCTCTGTTCCTTCAAAGCCCGTATATCTTTCCTATCTCAATTCTCCAAACGCAGCATCAGAAGATCTTCACGATCTGCTCAGAGCTCCGGGTAGCAGCTGTCCGCTTTCTGCCGCCATAAGCCAATTCATCTCCCGGCGTCCAGAAACATCACCCTGGGCTCTTTGCATTTGGAAAGGAGTCAGTGCGGCGCTCAAAAGGGAGATCCAGATGAAGAGGGATCGTGAATGACACTCTGTCCTCCGCTCTTCTCCATGACGGTGTATCTGCAGGAGGTTTCTATGGGAGGTTTCTCTGTGTAGATAAATAGACAAGAGGGAGGGAAAAAAGACGAGACGCAACCATGTGAGCTGAAGACAACCAAAATGTTCGCTATTACTGGGACGTGTGCAAAGCTCGGTACGCGTGGCGAGCGATGCGCAGCGTTTAGGGGAGCCGAAGAGGAGCCGCCGCAGACACGCATGCAGGCACTGCGCTCGGCAGGAGCGGCGATCGCTGTGCTTGAACTTTGTACCGAGCACGGATCAGAACCACAGATGAAGAAGTGCATGGGTACGTCACGGCCAACTATGGACGCTTACAGTTATTGTTTATTACAGATGTATTAATCAGCTTCATGTTTTAATAAATTTTGATATTTGGATAATTTAATAGATTATATTTCTTTACATGGGCAATAAGCGTAGGCTATGTGTCTGTAGGCTATAATTCGCTGTAAAAGTTAGCACGCTGTGGTAACTAATGTAAATTGTTCTGAATTGTATTTGATTGTATGTTTATTTATGAGGGGTTGGGGGTCACAGATGTACAGGGTTGAGGTCAGGTGCCCAGGGTCTCAAATGGGCAAGGGGACTGCTGCTCATGTACGTGCACGGATGTGAGCACGCAGTTCCTACATTTCTATCATTGTGGGGGATCTCTTTTCATTCCTACGGCCAACTTCAATCCTAATAAACTGAGCTTTATATTGTGGGGACCTGAAACATGATTTTATCCCATCGTAGGGACAACACACTCGGAGGCACGCACGCGGAGACACATGTACTCACATTTTGTGGGAACTGTCCATTCATTTCTATGGGCAAATCCCTAATCTCAGCAATGACAGCCTTAAGGCCCACCCAGCCCTCACCTTAACCGCAAGTAACCAAACAAATCTTTTGGTATTTTTAATGTTTTGATTGCAGTCACAGATTTTTATAATAATAATAATAATAACAATTGATACCTTATTGCTCCCCAAGGGGAAATTGTCTTTACGCTTCCCTCAACCTGCTCTTTGTAGAGTTGTCTGTGAAAAAATAACAGGTTTTTAACACATTTTGGGGACATTTGGTCCCCACAGCGTAATATATACCTGGACCACACACACACACACACACACACACACACACAGATTTGGTATCTGTTTCTCTTTTGGGGGACCCATTCATTTCCATAACAACCTTAACTCCTACCCAGGAGTTAACCAAATAAGTAACAGCAAACAAAATGCAAGACTTTTGGCATTTTTAAAAATTATTATTTATTTATTTTATTTGATTTTTATCAAATTGAGATTCTCCTTGGGAAGGTCAACCCCCACCCCACACACACACACACACACACTCTTAAATCCTTCCGTGTCTGTCCCTGCTGCATTTCCAAACGTTATATTTTCACCATAGGTATTATGAACGCACAGCCCATTCTATGACATTATACTCATATTTCATTCCTACATCCCCTGCTTTAATTAATTTTGTCCGTATTTAACAATTTGTGACAAGCTGATGTAAGACGATACATATATGAGCCTGACAGAAATTGGCTAAGGAAAAAAGATTGTTGCAGTGTCCTACAAAACGTTATTAGATTCAAATGTTGGACTTTGTATCAGCCTGCAATATGCAGTATAAACTAAAGTTATTTCTTATATTTTCATATGTGTCAAATAGAAAGACACCGGAGGCAAATAGGCTAATCATCCCAACAACAACATCAGCTTTGATAGTGTTATCCCTCCCATTTTCATGCTATTATCCCACACTTATGCCACTCTTATCTGACTCATTATCCCACTCTTATCCCACTCTTATCTGACTCATCCCACTATTATCCCAATCTTATCTCACTCTTATCAGACTCTTATCTGACTCATCCCACTATTATCCCACTCTTATCCCACTCTTATCTGACTCATCCCACTATTATCCCACTATTATCCCACACTTTTCCCACTCTTATCCGACTCTTATCTGACTCATCCCACTATTATCCCACTCTTATCTGACTCATCCCACTATTATCACATGCTTATCCAACTATTATCCCACTCTTATCCCACTCTTATCTGACTCATCCCACTATTATCCCACTCTTATCCGACTTA
>JAODKE010000146.1:12395719-12413266 GCA_026779605.1 Mormyrus hasselquistii
CGGCCCCTGCAGTGTTCCCGTAGAGCAGTCTGGGAAGGGTGCTGTGTTTGGGGCCGTCACTGCAGCCCTTAGGGGCTGCCCAGTCTGACTGTGTCCTCTATTTTGCTTTTTAATGGCTGATTGAAATGTTCCGACATCAGAGGATCATTTTCCAGCTCCGTTTAACACATGTTGGTATTATCTAGGTAAGATTCTGAGTTTTTCAAAGGGCAGGCTGTTGTACGGAGATTAATTCTGTCTGATGTGACAGGAGGCGCCCTGAGGCCTGTCTTTATTCTGCCAAACATGGATAGGCGGAGGAAATGAACCCCGGCATAACCTGGGAATCAGACAGCCGCCTCCGGCAAGTCACGTGGCCGAGAGGCCAGGTTCTGATACCACTTACAGCCTGCAGAGGGCAGTGCAGGCATTTCCAGCCACTGGCGCAATTATGCATTGAAATCTTAATGTATAAACATCAAATTTATTATTATAATTTATTATTAAAAGGATTTTTATGTGTAAATATTTGAGGTTACTCTGGTTGATTTATCGAAACTGCCTTGCCGTTGCTTTTATGAGGTAGAAACTGTTCACAGAGCCTAATATAAATTCTACTGTGACAGTTAATTACATAAAAACAACAATTTCTTCATATCATCTTTTCACTACGTGTGACTTTGCAGTAATTTTTTTTTTCTTTCCTGTTAATTAAACAACCACCAAACCAAAAAATTTTGATCCATTAAATAATGAATGCTTGTTTTACACAAGTGTGCCACACCATCCTGGATGATAGACTACAAATGCCACAATGCACATCCAGTTATGGAAGGAGTTGATGAGCATGCCCCCTAGTGGAGACTAAGGGCCTTACTCAAGGGCACGGGAGACTAACCTGCTGAGCCCCACCCCACCATGTTCAAAAATAAATATTTGAGATGTGCGGGCTGGATACGGGCTTGGGGGAGCCGCCTTGAGACTGACTCGGGTCTCCCTCAGTCCTGCTCTCCCACTTATTTGCCACATTACCCTGAGGGTGTCTCATTTCTCTGGTGGTAACCGCTAGACCCTTGACAGGTTACGGTCAGACGGTTTATGTCTAACCTCAGTTATTCCTGCAGTCTCATGCAGACATGAATTCACTGGTAAAAAGGACAAACGGCATCGCTGCTCTCCGGAGGCTGCAGGGGAAGCGAAGGCTACGAACCTCGTGTGTCGCACGTACTGCGGTGAAGGGTGCACAGTGCCTGGTCTCACGCGCTCACCCTTCAGTACTCTCAGGCTCCTTATAAATGCTTTTAAATATTAAAATCTAATACGTCTTGGCTTGCTGAGCAGCCTGTCAGTGCGTGTCTGTTCGTGTTACTCTCCGCCAGTCCTTCAGCTGTTAGTGGTGTGCTCAGAGCGCAGAACGCGCGCCTTCCTGGTCACGGTCCGGGGGAGGAGTGTTACAGGTGTTACCAGGTTCTCCACTCGTTAATGTGCTGACCATGTCTCCTCCAGGGGGCGCCCCATCGCACGCCGCGAGTTACGGCCTCAAACTCCAACACATCGCCTCCGCTGCCCAGCTGGAAGTCCTCTGCCCCCCAGGGGTTGTCCCAGACCCCCCCTCTGCCGTGGATGGCCAACCCACCCCCCTACAGAGCAGTCTGCACGAGACCCTGCGTGCCCTGGCTGGCGGACTGGAGGAGGGGTACCGCGCCGGCGTCGTCACGGTGTTTGGCTGGACCATAGGTGAGGGCATCCCTGGGAACTGGGAGTCTGGTGGGGTTTGTCTTAAATGAAAACAGTGAGACTGTCATCACGGACCCCCCCCCCCCTTCTTTTACACTGGCCTGCCTGCTATCGGACGGGCTGTC
Source organism: Mormyrus hasselquistii (assembly GCA_026779605.1). Taxonomy (NCBI): domain Eukaryota; kingdom Metazoa; phylum Chordata; class Actinopteri; order Osteoglossiformes; family Mormyridae; genus Mormyrus; species Mormyrus hasselquistii. The sequence continues at coordinate 12,397,561 of JAODKE010000146.1, forward strand.
CGTCCCCCCCCAAATGTGGGAGATTTCAGTCTGATATGACATCACTGGAAAGTCTGGTAGTCAGCAGGGAGAAATAAGTAAGATGACCAGGAGGTGGGAAACTCTGTAGCTCAACACAGTAGAAGATTGTGCTAACAACCCGAAGGTCATGGGTTCAAATCCCAGGGAGCATGTGCAAATTTGGAGCCATTCCTGCTACTTTGAGTCACTTTCAATAAAAGCATCAGGTAATTGAAAAGAATGTAAAATACTAAAAGAGCAGCGGAGTCCCTGAGGGCGTTTTGGTCCTCGGAGGAGCGTGGCTTCGGCCCGCACCAGGCGCTTCGCCAGTACATACCATTTAGAAACAAAAGTGTGGTGAGTGAGAGACCTGGACCTCGCTTTCAGTCACGGCCCTCTCACCCTCCAAGGCATCAGAACAACTTTCTCTACTGCAGTATCACTGTAGGCCAGTGCTTCTCAGACCGGTCCTGGGGGGCTGCCAGGCCGTCCATGTTTCTGCTCCCTTCCTCAGCAACACCGGTTTTGCCCTGAGGTTTTGCTCTTGGAAGCCCCATCCGTGCATGTGTGCCCTGAGACTCTCTTTGCATCTGGGCAGTATATGTGCTGGTCCTCCATTTTCACTGTTGCATCTCCTGTGTTCTCCTTCCATCAGACGGAGAGTTGGTCCTGGATTCTGACAACAAGCCCATTAATTTGCTGGGCCTTAAGGCTCCCCACCTGCCGGGGGGTGGGGGGCTCAGCCCGCTGCCTCTGGGGGCCCACAGGTGAGCCTCTCCCAGTGCCTCTGAAACGTGGTATGGATGGTGACAATGCTGTCCGGCCTCGCCCTCACCCCCCCTGCCTCCCCGCAGGGTCGCCTTCCTGGCCTCTGAATTCTCCCACCACGGCTCCAAGGGCAGGGAGCTGCTGGGCCGCTATGCCATGCGACAGCGCCACCTGCAGCTGGCCGGGTTCCTCACCGTGCTGGTGAGTGGGCGGGGCAGACACGGGTCACATGGCCACATGTCTGCGTCGCCGGGGCGGTCTGTGCGTCAACCCGTCTCCCTCTGCTTGCTGCATTAACTGATGTTTATATCGGATACTTGTTGACTCGCTGCGTGTGTCGGCTTGGCGCGCTCACTTCGACGGGAGTGGCGTCACTCTGCTCTCTACTGCAAGGAACAGACAGATATAAAGAGTTCAGGTAATTAGCTGCTAATTGTACCAATTAAAGTAACGGAAGCAGCAGCCAGCAGGGATGCAGCCTGGAAAAAGCCTCATGTGCATTCTCTGCTTTCAGCAGCCCAGCTTCTACAGAACAAGTCCACTTATGTAAGCGCCCCCCCATCCCCCCCCGGGCACCCTCTCTGTCCCTCCCCCCACACTGTGGTCACTCCTGGAGGCCCGCTTTCTGTCCCCACAGTTGCTGTGACCTCACACAGTTAACCCTTCGCCCCCCCTATCCTAAGCAGCTTGTCTGACCTGGCTCTTGTACAGGCTTAGCAGATTCGGGGGCAGGTCCCAGAAGAGCCGTCAGTATCCGGACCTTTCATTTGTTCATGCACATGGGAGGGGTCTGTGTGGCGCCCCCTCCTGGAGGTCATGGGTCAAGTCCTTACCGTGGAACAGGATGGGAGTGATCGAGGCCTCTGTGAGACATGTGCTCAGAATGAGACCAGATCAGGTTTAATCCTGTGATTGGATTTGCACGGTCTGGTGATGTTTGACGTCCGATGGGTGTGTAGGTAAGGCCGCTATCTCCAGCCATCTTGGACTCGGGTGGAGGGTCCTCTTCCCCCTTGAACCCATCAGGACGTGCTTCCCCAGCCTGAGAGCTGCAGTCCAAAGCCCTTCCACTCGACTGGTTTAGGCCATGAACTTTCTGACAGGCTAAACCCTGTAAAACGTTTCTCAGATCTCCAGGAGTCTTTTCTGCAGAGTGGTGCTGTTCTTACCTTCCACCTCTATCCCACCTCTTCAGGTCCCGTACTACGAGTGGGCGGAGCTAAAAGATGACCGACAGAGAATGGCCTACCTGAAGGACAAGATGGGGAAGGCCGTGGCAGAAGACATGGCCAAATAGCGCCCCCACCTGACCATGGGCCCTGTTAAAAAATGGAAAAATAAAATTACATATGGCACCAATCAAGCAGCAGATCATCCCATCTCCACTCCCCAGTCCTCCTAATGCCTCCAGTCATTTTCCTCTGGTTGCCTAGGCAACGCTTGGGGCTTTCCCTGTTGCCATGGGGATAATCAAAGGGCATTCCTAAATGTGTAGGCTGGAATCTGCTAAGAGCAGGTGGTGCAATGAGGGGGGAAGAATGCATCATAACACAGGGATCCTCACTTTCAAAAAGCCCCATTTGCTCAGAAGATTCCAGTTGGAGCAGCTCCGCTTTCAAAAAACTGCTTTTTTTATCGTCATTTCAGCGATCAGATTAGTCAAAAGGTTGCTTTGTGATTCACAATTAAACGGCATGAAAACATCGGCCAGCGTGTGAGGGGGTAGCATCCCCCACCACACTGCATGTTGCTTTCATCCTGACCGCCGTCTCGATCAACCTTTTCCCTTTAATTAAGCTGTAATGCAGTGACATGATGTGTAAATCACATTAGAAGGGGCAGTGAACGGCTGACACATTCAGTGAAATGTCATTTTTATCCAGTGCTCGACCTCCATCGGAATCTGAATTAAATAAGTTCTACATTTTCTTGAGTCCAGTTCCCCACTGCAGACCAGGGCTGTTTCTCAACACCAAGAACGCGAAGATTGTACTTTGATCTTGGCAAGACCAGTCTTACAAATTGTCTTCCAAGAATAAACCTGGTACGAAATGCATCATGGGATGCAACCAACATATCCTTGATATTTGGGGCCGGACAAGAACGACCTGCGAGGATTTTTACCGTCCTCTGTATTTCTGTTCTTAGTATTGGAAGTGGTCTTCAGCAATGGAAGATGACATAAAATGGGTACGCAAGAGCACAAGAACGGTCAAGTACGCATATCGAGAAGCATCCCAGTTGTCCGTGGGGCATTTGCTGTCTCGGGGTTAAAGCAGAGGTACCAAGCCTAAGCCAGCTTGGTTTGGTGTAGCAGAGTGATGCTTGGCTTTCTGGGCTGACGCTATGCACTTCCCTAAAGTGACACATCAGGCTGTCTGTCCCTTTCACGGCCCTATATTCCCCAGCAGAAATACAACAGCAGAGCCCAGCCTGAGCAGGAACTGGGTCTTGGCTGCTCTCTTTCTCTCCTGGGCTTCACTGATCCACGGATCCCCAGCGTGTGAACAGAACTGTCATGTCCGCCCCAGCTTGTGTTTACTAGTGCGGAGTGGAGAATGTGCTTTGCTGAACTCTGCTGTTGTTTTTTATTTTTATTTTTTTGTTGGTGTCAATGTAATAAACGTCACGTTTGTTTGAACTTCTCTGGAAGTATGTGTACTAATAAAGCAGCGAAAAGATCTCATGCCGTTGTGGTTCCACAAGCATCCGCTACACTGCCTGTCAGAAGCTTACAAATATCCTGTGTTTCAGCAACTCCAGGCACTGAGCTCAGTGTAAAGCCCTGAAGGACATCTGAAGGACATCTGAAGGAGGAGGACAGTGAGGGGAGGGTCAGTGATGTCATTTTGGCCAGTTTTCCCCTCCTCCTGACCTCATCCAGTTGTGGGGGGGGGCTGCAGTCTATGCCTGGTAGCATAGGGCAGATGGCTGGGTTAACCCTGGATGGGATGCCAGTCCGTCACAGAGCATTTCATATTTTTCCTTAATTAGTTTCTGTTCTGTACCTATTCTCTTTTGTTTGTGGCATATGACTGTAATAATATGTATGTTTGTATCCTGAGGGCCTTCAGCAAATCCCCAGCTCTAAGAGACAGAGGCAGTGGGAGTTTCCCATCTCCATAGACTGGGCGGATTCTCTCATGTCCAGCTGCAGGCTTTGTTGTCGGCTGTAGGAGACGGAAGCACCCCCACCCGATTACGCAGGCATGACTGAGCAGATGTGATTTTTCTGAGACTGAATCGTTTCTGTATGTATGCTTTCAGATGGAAATGAGGGTGTGTTTTTTAAGTGAGGCAGGCCTGAATGTTCTGCGCGTGGTGGTCTGTACCCGCTCTCTCATGCGGTGGGTGTGGAATGTGGGGGGCGTGACTCTGCTGCCCCTGACTCGTCTTCGTGTGCCTGACCCGCTTCGTACCCTGCTCCTATCTTACACCTCCTGCAAAGGTCCTGCTGGTTCTCCGCCAGTGTTTCAGCCCGCACACGGCCCTGGGCAGCACGGAGTTAATGTGCGCCTCTGTGGCAGACTCTTAGCTCTTCGTCTCACTGGATGTTTAAAAATACTCTGCACCCCTCCCCCAGCCCCCCTAACGCGTACCTGCAGGACGGCCGAAATCCACTGATCCTGGGTGTGCGGGATGCTTGATGGAAACAGACGACACTGATGTTAGATGCGTGTAGGGAGGAGCTGAGAGGGGGCGGGGGGGGCCTCATGGGGCACCACGGCAACAGAGCCCCTGCGTGGTTACTGATGCTGGGGGCCAATGGATTGCTGGGGAACATCTCATCTACATGTCACCTACATCTCATCTACATGTCACCTACATCTCACCTACATTTCATCTACATGTCACCTACATCTGCAAATGCACTACTACACCGGAGTCGCCATGGGTGCGTCTCTCTACATACCCTGGGCTAATCTCAGACCACTCCATCCTGCGCACTGTTGTTCCTGACCATTCTGTGGCCTCACGTACCTCCGAGCACCACACAAGCCGAGAAGGTCACCGCCTGGCTGGGCCGGGAGCCAGATCCCGTGCTTCACCACTAGGGGTCACCGTTGGCTCCCTGCCGGAGTATTTTCGGCAAGCTGTTTTTCCTGGGGATTGGACGTGGAGCCCCTGAAAGCCACCATTTCATGATTAATAATAACTTTGACTAAAAAAAAAACTGAAGCAAATTGGTAGAGAGCCCTATGTCGCCTCCTGTGGGGTAGGAGGGGAACGTACATTGACTGGGGTCCTGCCTTAGGCCCACATCCCTCCGGGGTTTACATTAAGGGTCTCAGTCCTTTGCTTCACCTAGCAGTTCCTAGTCTTCATCTTTGATCTGTTTGTTGCATCCTTGCAAAAGATGGATTTGATCAGTTACTTATTTCATCATGTAATACTGTCACTCATTGATTTATTTCGTACTGTGATTCAGATCCAGGCCCTAAGGCACAACACCAACGTCTCTCTCAGATTTTTGAGTGCTGATAATGGAGAATTAGTGTACTGCGTGTACCATCATACTCAGGAGGGGGACCAAGGCTTTGGGGGGGGAGCTGCAAAGCAAAAAAAAATAACTCCACCCCCCCTCCACAAACTGCAAAGTGGAAGGATCCTTTCCCTCTTCAGCAGCCCGCAGCTTCTTTGTGTGAGTCCAGTAAAATTCCCCCAGAAGCCCCCAATGACGCAGCTGCAGGTCTCTGGATGCCATTGTCCCCCCCACAGCCATTCTGTGGTACGATCACTATGGAAACGGAGCTCGGCTCTCCTTCCCGTGCTGGTTCTGCTGCCCCGCTGCTGCGCTGGCCCACTGACCCGCTGGCCGGCAGGGAGCCCCCCCCCTCCCCTCCTGTCTTGGGGGGCTGCGTCTTGCGCGGCATTGCAGCATTCGCATGGTGGCTGCTGGGGGATCTGTACCTTTGGCCTGATGGTGTTGCCTCCCCCCTCTTCTGGGAAGCTCTCCAAGAGGCCTGGGCTCCCTTGGGACAAAGGGCCTAACAGCTGGCCGTGATGGAGGCGGATGGCTCTGCCCCCCCTGCCCCCCCCCCTGCTTTTTCGCAACGTTCACTGCTAATGTGCTTTTCATGTCTGTGTTGTTGTATTGTCTTTCAGTCGTTCCTTTCCTCCCTCCCCATTTCTCTTCCTTTCCCTTTCTTGCTCTCTCCATCTCTCTCTCTCTCTCTCTCTCTCTCTCTCTCTCTCTGCTCTCCCTCCAGCTCTGCAGTGCTGTGCCACCTCATCCAATCAAAAGGACTGATTGCAGTAACTGGCTTACCTCAGTACCAGGCAACCAATGGCAGGCCAGGAGGGGGGGGGGTTGGGTGAGAGGCGTGGCTTGGGGAGGCAGCGGTGTGATGAGACGAGGAGCCGCATCCTGCGCTCAGAGTCCACGCCATCCACAGCACATTGGAGAGGGACGCGTGCATTCGCTCCCACACCCACGTACCACCTCTGCCAGTGCTGGAAACTGAAAGCTAAGCCACTGCGGAAGAGAACTCCGGCCATCTTTGAGGATCCAACAGTTTCCACCATCACCTCAAGGGCTGCAGCTGTGGAGTGAGTGAGAAGGCATGCCAGGAGAGGCTGTCCACAGGACGGTGCCCCTGCCGGAGCGGGCACAGGACGACACGGGCATCCCAAGCCCAGGTAGGAGCGACGGGCAGCAGCAGACCATGGGCATGGTGGGGGAGGGAGGTTTGAAAGAAAAGTGGAATGAGAGAAACAATGGTGTAAATAGCGAAGGAGGTGTGTTTGGGAAGGGCACGGGGGGGGGGGGATAGGCTCCAGGAGGGTGAGGCCCTACGCTGACCCCACCACCTCTAACCCCCCCCCCCCAGTACACGGTAGAAGCATGACACAGCATCGGCAGTGGAGAATTCATGTGTAATGCTGATGATGTGAGGGGCCGTACCCCCACACGCTGGAAAGATGGCATGGCACCAGTCCAGTCTGGCCTAGGACAGGACAGGAGTACTCCAAAGCCCACTGGGCATATTTTTTGCACATTTTGAGTTAATTTGCTTCACAGATGCTTCTGAGAGAAATGCATATCCATCCAATTGATGCAGCTCAGACTCAAGGGTAAAACAGCTGTACTGCGTCTCTGAGCCACATGTCACATGTTTGTTTACAGTTACAGGGTGAGGCGGCAGTGCGGTGTGCAAGGGCCACTCCTCACTCCTCACTGCCTCACTGCCTCAGTCTGAGTATCGATGCTCTGGATCGCAGCCTTCCTCAGCACTGTGCTGATTATCTGGCCTGATCCCACCACAAAAAAGGAAGAAAATCGGAGCAGATGGGTGACTGGATGGATCAGGGTGCGGACACACCGGGGATAAAAACAGGCCCCGCCTGCTCTCAGCTCTTAGCGTTTTTATTTAGTAGCGATGCAGGAGATGGGAGGTCTGGATGGGATAATCTCTTTGTGCTGATGGTCCCGCTGTGAGCTCAGGCTGAGGTAGCACGCCCATCAGCATCTCATACAGGCTGGAGGGAGGCGGGGGTGCTGGAGCGGGAGGGGGGGGCAGGCAGCAACTCTGACGCAGCAGAAACAAGCTGGGGCCTGTCAGCAAGGCCCGGAGCAGGGGCCTCGATTACAGCGGCAGCCTCAGCGCCAAAGCCAGCAGTGGGGGGGAGGACTGACGCAGCACCCCCAGGCCCATGCAGGGCTCCCCCGGGGGCCTGCTGTCACATTCTGTCAGAGATGGCTTACCGGCACTCGGTGTACATGCTGATGGGGTGTGGCGGGACCTACAGTTATATCAGGTCTGGTTTCATGCCCAATGGCAACGATCTTCACGAGCAGATATCTAGCAAATAAGTGAGTCTATTCTTATTGTAACCGCTGTCTGACTGGCTGCATAACTGTGCCAAGCACTGCGCTGTGTTACACACGGTGTTGTATCTCAGGCAGCGTGTTTTCTGAGCTGCCGGGAAACAGCACTGCGTAGCTTTCACCTTGGAGAAAAAGGATCCTTGGCAGAGAGGGTACCACGATTAACGTGTGGCTCCACCTAGTGTCTGATCTGGGAAGGACACAGCTGCATCCCCGAGGTTCTCGAGCTGTTATGCAATGGGAGAGAGACGGCGTGGAGTGTCTTTACCGGGCTGCAGCCAGCGATCCTGACTGTGGCTACACCGCGGTTCCCAGAGCTGGGGGGACACAGTGGAATTCACCCCACTCCTGGGCTGGCAGCGAACTGTCATGTCGTGCCACGGAGATGGGAGGAGTGAAGGGGGGCGGCTGAGCTTCTCGGCTTCCCGTCGGCCAATCAGCACAGAGGATGAGGTCATCTCAGAGATGGCCCAGTTTGTGGGCGAGGGTGGCGGCGGGGGGTGGGGGGTGGGGGGGGTGATATAAGGGCCTGTTTGTTGTTTTGGCTCGTCAGCCTCTCTGCCTGGCACCAGCTGCCAGGAACAGGTCAAAGTCTATCGGGACCTACGCAGTGCATGCTCCCCCTCAACCGCAGCCGGCATTATCGCAGCGCACTCTCCCCGAAGACCGCGGGCGCCATTATCACAGAGCACACTCTCCCCGACTGTGGCTCTTTATTCGTAGTCGAGCTTAAGGTGCAGAGCTCGCTGAAGGTCTCACAGCAGCTCCCTTGGGCCCTGGTTGGCTCCTGGTCGGCCCTCAGTCAGCGCCAGGTCGGCGCCCATTCAGTGTTTGGTAATGCATTCGCTGGACTTTGTCATGGTCCTCAAACACAGACCCGCACAGTGTCAATGTAGCAGTGCTTCTGTTTCCTGTAAACTTCCATTTAGAGCCTGCCCCCCCCCCCCATGTGGTGCCTCTGTCCCCTGATGCGTTGTGTTTCACCGGCCTCCCATGGCCCCCGTGTCCTTTCCTTTCATCCCTATCGATCGCCCTCCTGCTCCTTTCTCAGTTCCCATCTGTCCATCCGTCCTACTTCTCTCCTTTTCTCTTTTTTTTGGGGGGTGGGACTACTTTAACTTGCACCCATTTTTAAAAAAAAAAATACATTACTTAAAAAGTAGAAATGACCCACCTCTCATAACTTTCTATTTTATTGTCAGCCGTTACCAGCAACCCCGCGGTCTGTGCGTCTCTATTAATTTATACATGGCCGATGGAATATCCTGTGACTGGCTTTCTCCTGCTGATATCGTTCACAGTGTCACGATCTATAGGGAGTCCCATTGGAGGAAATATGGTTCGGTTGCTTCATGTTCACATTCATATGATAGTGAGATGCACCCCGAAATAACCTCTCAGTTGTCTCCTTCCTATACATGCCAAGGACGGACCTGGGGTTAGGCTTAGGGTTAGGTTTAGGGTTAGGCTTAGGGTTAGCTGTAACACGGCGCCATGGAGGACATGCCTGAGCTCAGCACTTGCCCTGTGAGACAGCTCCAGGGAGTGAGAGAAGCACATCAGCACCAGGAGCTGTCCATCGAGTCAGACAAGGTGAAACTCTTGCAGCGTCAGGGTCATTTAAAAATCCAGTGGGACAAGTATGGTCCTTTTCACGCCGGCTGACCCGTTCCCAGAAAGTGCTGTATCATATGTCACGCCTGACCCGGGCCAGAAATGCTTTTTCCTCTCCAGTTTTTCTTTGTAATCTTAATTTTCGTTGCTGGTTTGTGTTTTTTGTCATCAGTCAATTCAGTATTCAAGATTTTTATTATGTTCATTGGAAACCTTAATTTTTCAAAATAAGATACAAAACAAAGCAAATCTATTCATCCATCCATCCATCTATCTATCTATCCATTTTCTGATACCGCTTGTCCTATTCAGGGTCGTGGTGGTCTGGAGACTATCCAGGAGGTTAGGGGCACAAGGCAGGGAACAACCAAGGATGGGGAGCCAACCCAGTGCAGGGCACACTCACAGACCAGTCACTCACACATGCATACTTAACTGAAAAACTAGACAATGTATATTCAGTGTTTGGTAAAGTGCAGTAGCAGATTTTCAGTGCACAGGTGCAGTGGATTTGACTGTTACAGGAAACACAGATGTTGGGAATTTGAATAGTTTGAAGAAAGAAGCTGTTCTTGAATCTGGTAATTCAGAGTTCTGATGCTGTAAAACCCTCTTCCAGACTACTGGGGGGCGGGGGCTGAAGTGTTTGTCTGTCAGCGCCGAGGCATCTCGGGGCCACATTGTGGTCTGATCAGGTGCATAGACAGACCCCCAGCCTTTACTCGGACATCTCCCCAGCCCTTCCCACCTCACCAGAAAATCCAGTAAAGACCAGGGTGATGATGCTCGGATTGAGGCAAGGTTAGTTACTGTGCCTGAATTGTCTGAGAATGGGGAGATTGAGTCAAACAACACAAAGAGGCCTAGAGAAACGACGGAAATGAGGATACAGTCCTGTACTTCCTTTACCCATCCACTACGTCACTCCATCATCCTGCATTCTTTTGCTGATCGCATACGTAGCATTAGCATTCAGTAAATCTCATGTATTTGGCATGTAAATACATGACTTAGCGTATAATTCATCATCAGCGCTGTGTGGAAGGCAGGAATGAATAAAATCTCTGGCTTTCGTCCATTTCCTCTTAATTCTCTTCATGTTTTTTCCTCTTCATTTATCTCTCCTTTTTCCATTTTCCTTTTCATTTTTGTACCTGTTAACATTCACTAGCCTGTAAAAATAGCAAATTAATCCAAGTTACATTTAGTAAGTTATAGATTTTTTTTTGATACCAAATAAGGGCACAAAAAATTTTAAGTCACGATCTTTACCTGGTAAATGGGGACCTCCGTGGATTGTAGGATTTGACGCAAACCTCCTGAAAAACCTCATGGGAAAACTGAAATTGACTAATATTTTAGCTGAAGAATGCTGACAAATCACTGCATTTCAATGGCATGGAAGTTCAGTGCAGTTTTTGAAAAAGTGCCGAAAAAGTATGAAATATCCTTTATTTTCATTAAAGATTTTTGATCTGGACAGAAAAATTATGTTAAGTCTGAGTTTTGGAGCACTTTACATTTTACTCCTGTCAATGCGCGTACCTGCTGCTACCTGCTGTTACCGTAATGAACAAAATATTTGCACTGTGCAAATACCATGGGTGTGCAAACTAGAAATGGGAAATCTCTCCACTTTGTCCATCTCTTATGATGGCTTTACTCTCCTCTCCATACCAGCACTTCCTGTTATGCAAGTTACCTTTTTTGTGTATAATGAATATTTTATTGTCAGACATTTAACATCTAACTGAAAGTATTAATAGATGAATGGGCAGTTTCTGAGCAGACAAAAAGGGAAAATTATATTATTTTAAAGAAGGCATTAAAAATATTAAAAATTAACCACATTCATAAAACAAGATGATATTTTACGGAACAGATAACAGAAAATGGTTGGTAATAACTGGTTACATGACTGATCTATTCCTTAAACAGAACCGTACTGACAGCTGTGTATTTTACTGCTGGATTAAATGCAGAATTTCTCAGCCATTAAAAACTCTGCCATCGGAAAAGTGTTTCATTAGTGCCTTTATATCCCAGCTAATCATCAGTATTTTTACTCACCATCTGCTCCTTTTCTTTTTACAGACATGCCCAGACATGCGTCAAGCTCTTCCGCCTCCACCCCTAGTGACAGTGCCTCCACCCCTTCCCCCACCACCCCGGCACAGCTGTCCCCAGAATGCACTTCTCCGTTTGGCCCGCGGCTGCCAAAGGCTAAGCAGGGCAGCTCTGCACTCCGGCCTCAGCCAGAGGGCGCTAGCTGCGATGGCGGCCTAGACGGCCGGCCCGGAAACATGGGCTGGCTCACAGGAAAGTTTGGCCGGGGCGCCTGCAAGCGTGGGCCTGTTAAGATGGAGAGGATCAAAGTGCTGACAGGCACGGAAGTGGAGAGTGACTATAAGGAACCGGAGGCCATGGACATGCGGGTGGTCATGGGCCAGGAAGCCCTGCTAAGGAACATGGAGGTTCAGGGGGGCCTGCCAGGGGACAAAGATCCAGAACCGGAAGTGTCAGGTCTGGAATTCCAGCCTCCAGTGCCCTCCATAGATTCAGAGGAGGGACAGGAAAGGTCCCCTGAAAAGGCAAAGTTGGATACTGGCCAAGAAATACCCTCAGCCGCCCTTAACGAGTCACTGACTCCTAATGTGGAGCAAGAGAATGACTCTGCACAGTTCTTAGCCTGTCCTATCATGGAACCCAAAGCTGTGGATGCTGGATTGACTGACAGCTGCAGCCCCCTGGGAGATAAAGAGTGGGAGGAGCTGTCACTATCTCAGGGTGAAGTGCCTTCCTTGTCCTTCTTAGAGCCGTCCTGTGCAGTTGACCCCCAACGAGTAGGTGTCCCTTCAGGTCTGGACCCAGATCTCTACTATACAGCCCCCTCTACTCCAATCAAGATGGCTTACTGCTCGCACCTTAAGCACCAGTGGTACCCAGGCTCAGGTTCTGGCCCAGGATCTCCCACTGATGACCTTCCTGAGAGTGAAGGATTATATTCCCCTCCAACCTCCCCTTCGGGTTCCTACATCACAGCCGAGGGAGGAAGTTGGACATCTTCCTACACTTCTAGCACCTCCCCCTCATGTTCCCCTAACCTAATTGCTGAGGCAGAGATGCAGGACGCCCCTGCCAGCTATGTAGAGTCCCTGTCAGAGATTGGAGATGAGCTTAGCGAAGACAGGAACAGCACTGAGAGGGAGGCCAGCAAGCTGGAAATGCAGGAGGTGTCAGAAAGTATCAACTTTGCCGACAACAGAGACACAGTAAGGAGAGAAACATGCCGGCCTCATTGGGTGACTGAGGTTGCCTCTCCTCAAAAATGCAATAGTTGGAGGAGCACATCCTCACAGGAAGGGGGTGGAGAGTCAGAAGGATCTCCTGTAGCCCTAGAGGAACAGGATTGTGCAATATTGGCACAATACAAGGATAAGGATCAAGACCTGGAGCTTGATCTCAAAGCCTGTGTCTCTGAACATTTTGGTTCTCTGGACAACCCAATAGAAGATGCCTCCCTGGAGCTGGCAGCCTCGTTCCCCTTTGTGCATCGCCTAGCAACAGCAACAGACACCGAAAGTTTGACCCCAGCCACTTGCTCTTCTGAAGTCTCAGATACTGACAATAACAGCCTTTATGGTGAAATGGCTTCTTCCCCTCTCTTGTTCCCAGGCCCTTGCAGGGAGATCGGGGGTGACGTGATGATACCCGCCTCAATGCTCCCTTTCAATGCCAGTCTCATCTTTCAAGCTGACTCCATGGAAATAACACTATTCCCCACAGAAGATGAACCAGGCAATGATGTAGATGCTTATGCTGCTGGTGAAGAGGAAGGAGATGTGGATGAAGACGATGAAGAAGAGGATGATGTTGATGAGGTTGAGGACGAAGAGGAGGAGGAGGAAGAAGAAGTGGTAGAGGATGAAGGAAAGGAAGACCCCAATGAAGAGGACACCTCTGCTTCATTCCTGAACTCCCTGTCGGAGACTTCGATCAATGAGGGTGTGGATGAATCATTTGCCTTCCAAGACGATACTGAAGAGTCAGTTGACTCTGCCTCCTACAACGGTGATGAGGATGAAAGGCTGTACAGCACCGAGAGGCACGCAGAGCTCACTCACCATTTCCTTGATCCCGGCATCCCAGTAGGTTCCACAGCACCCCTGCAGCAGGACTCCTCTTACTGTGAAAGTGAGAGTGAAATGGAGATATCCTCAGAATCCTCTGACGTAAACCACGTATCCAAGGAGCAGCTTGCAGTTGATCATGCTGAAATGGCGGAATCCATTCCATCACCTGTCTTATATGTCCCAAAAGACGAGCATGAACTACACTCCCCAGAGGGGGGCTGCATGTCTCATGGTATCGCTTTGGAGAATGAGACCCCAAAAGGGTCTTCAGAGCCCACTGGTAGTGTTGCACCAGGGACAGTTAAGGAATCTGTTGCACAACCATTACAGGTGGCTGCTTTGCAACTGGAGGAACACAGCAGCAATGAACCACTTATCCAAACTTCTGCAAACACAGTTAGTGAATTCCCACCACATTCCACTTTGGAGGCTCTGACTGGTGTAAGTGCGGAGCCTGAAACAGAAGCTGAGCTCACAGATCAGAAAAATGGCAACAGCACAGAATATGTAGAGTCAACACTATGTCTCGAGGAGACGGCCACTAACGATCTGAATAAAGGAGTCCCTGTGGTATCATATCTCAAAGAAGATCAGAGTCCCAGCAACATACCAATTTCCACAAGTCCAGAGATCTCCTCTGAAGTCCCAGACAACCTGATTGTCTCTACAGTAAACGTGTCAGTTCCCGAGTCCTCTCTCAATCAGGATAACCTGTCTGAGAATCAAGCTTGCCCTGATGACATTAATTTGCGCCCTCTCAATGTATCCTGTGCTGCATATAGCATGATAGCTGTTTCACCGAAGAAAGAGAACTCGGAAACAAACATCTCACGAAAAGGGTCCCCATCTCAAGTTTGGGAAGGAGAGCCATCACTGGCAGACTGCCGTGACTATGAGGCAGGGAGACTGTTAAGGTATGAGGGTGTCCAGCCCGTGTGCACAGAGCTGGCCTTCACCTCCAACATTGGCCCTAGAGACACAATAAGTGCAGACCGAGAGGACAACCAAGGTGGCTGTGAATTAAGGGAGGACCTAGCAGACAAAGAAAGTGCTGTTCTGGAATCTAATCTGTCAAACTGGAAATCCATTGAGGAAATTTCAGAGGCTGGTGGAGGGGAGGATGGGAGCTCACATTTTCCGGAGGATGATGACAGCAACCTTGAAAACCAGGCAGGCGATCAGCTGACACAGCATCCGACAGTTGCCGAGGAAACTAGCACACTGAATGACCCAGAAAGCAGCAGCTCACTGTTCTCCCCCACAGGACCCCCGAAATGCCTGCAGTTTAACATCCTTTCAGAGGAGGACAATGAGGATTTCAGAAATCAAGCTAAAGGTGATGAACAGGAAAATGCAGACATTCACAACGAGTCTGTATCAAACATATCAACTCACATGGCTGATGTGGTTTCTAGCAGCCAACCCTCAGAACCTGAAGGTGACATTGTGGAACATGGTGCCCTGCGGCACACTGCTTCAGTAGATCTCAGTCAGAAGTCTCACTTTTCAGAAGATAAAGAAAGTCAATCGTCTAGTCTTGGAAGCAAAACTGACAGCAGGGAAAAATCAGACGGCGCAGGTTGTGTTATGGAGAAGAATCATATGACAACACAGGAAATCAAAAGTGAAAGAGATGGAGACAAACAAAAGAACATCAGCCTCTTAGAACAGGAGCCTGAATTGTTTTTACTGGGTGGGTCCTTTGGCAAATTTAACCCCAGAAAAAAGTCAAATTATTGTAAAGCAGGCAAAGTACAAGTAGATGTTCCCGTTTTTGTAAACAAGGACAGGGAGATCCTTCTCCCAAGCCAAGTTGCGATGCCAAAGTCTACTGATTCAGTAAGTGCAAAGATACATGCCAATGCTAATAATAAAGCAGGTAGCATTGAAGATGGTGACATGCAGATGTTCAGCAAACATGTCAGTGAACCAAAGAATAAAGCTGCCTTTGCCAGACCAGAAAGCTCTCAGAGTAAAAGCCAGAAACAAGAAGAGAGTACAATGCAAGGTCCTCCTCTAGGGACTGATGGAGAACAACTGTCTTTGGTAGGGGAAGGCCAGATGTCTACGAACAAAGAGGTCAATAAGAAAAACATTGTAGAAGAGTTGTCTTTGTTGGGGCATGGTCAGCCATCAGAGAACACTGAAGAAAATAAAATACAAGATCTGGCTTTGGAGAGTGTTGAAGAACCAGTATCATTATCCAAGGAAGGTCAGACATCTGAGAGCAATGAAGAAAAGAGGGTACAAGATCCTGCTTTGATGAGTGTTGTAGAACATGTATCATTATCTGAGAAAAGTCAGACACCTCAGAACACTGAAGACAATAAGGTACATGATTCTCCTTTGGAGAGTGTTGTAG
>JAODKE010000146.1:12538506-12549117 GCA_026779605.1 Mormyrus hasselquistii
GGGGGGCAGAGCTCACTCATGGGAGAAAGGGCTCGTCCTCTTCCTCAGCTCCGCCAGGCCCTGGGTCACTCAGGCACCGCGTCAGGCGCTGCTGCTCCTTCCCGCTGTCCTGCTCCTCCTGCTTTTTTAGGTCTCCAAGGGGCACTTTCATCGTCAGGCCGCCCGTGTCCTCGTCCTCCTCCTTCGGCGGTGCGGCCTCCTTCTGGAACTCGTCCACCACGCTGACGTGCTCCGGCGACTGCGGCGAGGCCAGATCCACCTTGATGATGGGCACATTGCCCAGGGTGGGTTTGGGGCCGTAGTTCTGGGGGTCTGGGGGTGAGGTAACCCAGGCAAGGAAGGGGCTCAGACACTTCATCACGAGGATCACGGTCAGACTATGAGACCGGGGGCACAGCTGGAAATTCTAAGCCCCCAAAGAAAATGTCACCTTGGACCCCCCCCCTTACATTACAGCTTGCATCACGACTTTCCCTACTGCAGGGCTGCAAAAAGAAATTAAATGGCAAAATAAAAGCCACAGATGACAGATGCAGGCCAGCAGATGACACACACAAAAAGTTTAGTAACTCATAAACACAAGAAATATATGTACAGCGCTGTACAGGGCAGTAAGGACAGCCTCAGGTGACATCTCACAGTGATCTTTCTGACTTAAATTTGTCCTACCTTTTCATAAAGGGGACTGAAATTTTTTTTTTTTTTACTCTTTTTCCAGACTGCCAATGGCCTCCGCCCCTAACACCCGCAATGGGAAGGGCTGACTGTATATTTTATAATTTTATGTATTGAAGGGCTCCTGAAAAAATGCCAAGGCATCCATACTTCTACTCTGCATTACTTTGCAACTCAGAGTAAGATCTGTCTTGTGAAGTTAGCAAACTGTGAGCTATCACAGCTATCATCATTGGGATTACAACAGCTGCGGCAGAACCAGGGCCGGCGGTCTGACAAGTGTAGCCATGGCCACTAGGGGACACTGTCCTCCTCCACTCACCTGACGCAAGACGGAACCGGCTAAGCGTGGGTGATTCTGGGGGGGCAGCTGGCACGGTGAGGTAGTTACTCATCCTTGATATCTGCTACAGAGCGCAAATAAAAAAAAGATCCGGATTAGGCCAGGAGACCACCCATATCACAGGCCGGTGTTACTGTGAGGAAAACGGAATCTCACCTTGTCTATGTCCATTATTTTCTGCCTCTTGAGGAGTAATTCATTCCAACCATCTTCATCGGGGTCCCCCACCAGCGTGTGCCTGTTGTAGGAACGCAACTGGATCGGGGGAAGAGGAGGTTTCAAGTTTTATTTGTCTCATACACACAAGTTGGTCTTCCTATCTAAATGGGGACCATCCATTCATTTCTATGGGAAAAACCCTAATCCCAATCACGACACCCTTAACCCCTACCCATCCCTAACCTTAACCATAAGGAACCAACCCAAATACAAGACTTTTGGCATTTTTACTTTTCTGATTGCATTCACAGATTTTTATAAAACTGAGGCTATACAAATGAGGACCTCAAAAGATGTCACACACACAGTCACACACACACACACACACACACCACAGTCATACCCTGTACTACTGCATATTGAAAAGCTTGCCCACCTGCTGCCTGGATTGTGCTTGAGGAAATAGGCAATACAAAAAAAAAATACATATATTAAAAGACAAGAATAAAACAATAAAAAACAAAGATAAAATGACTGCAAAATAGACAAAATCAGCTTTTCCTGAGTCTTTTGGTTTTAGCCTTTAGGCTGCGGGGAGGATCTCCCTGACCACACATGCGGATTGTTGTTGGGATTGGTAAGGTCTTTTATTTTCAATGCTTTGCACCACTCACTGTGAGTGGCCTGCAGGTTCAAATTACACCAGACAGGATGCTCTCAAACGGGGCAGTTGTAGAATGCCATCAGGATCTTGGGGGCCAGTCTGAACATCTTAAGCATTCTGACGTAGTGGAGGCACTGACATGCCTTATTAGCAAGGCCGCTGGTGGGGGCTATCCGCACCACGTCCTCTGTGATGTGGATACCCAGGTATTTGAAGTTGAACCCCCTCTCCACTAGAGTTGCACAGGCACCTTTTTTCCCAGACCGAGTACGAATATGAGTACTTACATTTGTGTACTTGCCGATACAGAGTACCAAACAAGTACTTAAAATTTGATTAGACAGCAAAAAGAAGAAAATGCCACAGGCTTTGAATTTTAACATAATGTTACCGACCCGATACCAAATGCCGGTATTGGTGCATCTTTACTCTCCACAGACAAAAGACTTGATTGCGAGCAGGTTTTAGTGGCCCACCTATTCCCCTCCCCCCCAAGTCCACAATCAGCTCTTGTCTCACCATGATCAGGAGGAGATTTTTTTCCTAACTCAGCTTGCCTGGTTCCACACCTGGTAGGCCGTTTCATCATTACTTAAGATCCAACCCAGCACGACCGAGTCATCAGCAAAGCTAACAATGATGTGACAAGCCAGGGTCTGCACGTCTGAAAGCACAGCTACACAGGGTGGTGATCAGCCCCAAGTGCTTGAGCTTGCTGATGAACTTCTCAGGGATTATTGAGTTAAAAGCGGAGCAGTAAACAAATTGCAGCAGGACCAGACAGGACAGAGCAGATCGATTCCAGTCTCTCACAGCACTTCATAACTGTTGAGGTGGGCGCAATTGGGAGGTAGCCGTTAGGACATGGTGGTGGGGCTTCTTGGGGACAGGGGTCATGGTGGTTCTTTTGAAGCATGGTGGTACTCTGGCCTGCGGCTGTGGTGAGTTGACTATGGATAAAAAAAAACACCGGAGCTAGCTAGTCTGTGCAGGCTTTCAGGTTCTGCCTGGGAGCGTTTCTCATTTAATCTTTTGATTAGATTTTGGTTATAAGAAGACAGAGGCATCCAATCATCCAAACGGAGGTCGAGACGGTGCTTTGTAACATTTATACAGCTCGGAATCTGCGATATCCGTATTCACATGGGATGGCATGTAGACAGCCGAGAAGATAGAATGATCGGCATGTAACCGTTAGCTGCTCCAGGTCAGCTGAGCACAAATGAGAAAGAATCGTAACCTTCTCCTTTCATCTTAGCCCTGAAGTCATCCAGTTAGTTCTCCAAGGTCTGCACGTTCACCAGCAAGAAATTGAGCAGAGGTGTTTGATATCTTTTGTACCCCAGACTACTTTCTTCAGGTCTTTGCTCGTTTGTCGTTGATCTGAAGGACATCCACTGGCAAAGCCGAGTCGGTTCTTTAAAAAGCTGGGATACCATGAGTAGACCGCAATCTATTTATGAGTGTCAGGTGATCTTAAGCGACAAACGCAAGTAATACGAGTAAGTAAAAGCACAATCCAGTCGGAGCAGGCAGGACTGTGTCTGGACCTGGCCGTACCATCTCATGTATCTTGAAGTGAAGTCAACCAAATTGAAACCTTTGTGCTACACTATCGGGATCAAATTGACCTACAAGACAGGAGATTCCCAACTATTTTTGGATGAGCAGTGTCTCCGGCAGCCGATACGGGAGAAACTAAAAACAGATAGTGACCAAAAAATAAGTGTATACTTCAACGCAAGACCTCAAGCTTTGTGGTTGCGCCCTAAGAATCTGACTATCGATCGGACATCAGTTAAAGCCCCAGGATATTCTGGGCGGTGAAGGAACTGAGAAATGGAGTCTCACTCTCTGCCGGGTCTTTTGCAGGTTGCTCCGCAGAATCTTCCGGATCTCTTCCTCACGGCTCTTGGAGATCTGGGGCAGAGCGCGGTCAGAGTTGGACTTCTTGGGTTGGATGTTCCTGGGAAAACGAGAGAACAACATGAAGCACACAATCACAGTGCATGCCGGTGTCTCTCCAAAATACAACTTAAAAACCTAAGGAGATGTGCGTCTACCCATAAATCCTGCTTAATTAAAATCGGCAGGTTTTAGTTGAAGAGAGCAGAGTGACCTGGTGGGCCAGAGGAAAGTCAGCATAGGAGGCACTTTCCAGCACCTCGACGAACCATCACGGTTCTCTAGAAGCTCAGGGTTCACCATTTAACAGCTGCCACTTACCCAGCAAATGCCAAGCTCTTAGTCATCGACCAACCGAATAATACAGACACTCAAAAGATTATTTTTGGAATGTATTTTCAAAACTATTTTTGTAAGAGGCTATATTGTGCGAGCGGAAGCCTGTGATAATCTGTGGTCTTGAGCTGGGAACATTTGTCTGATCCCGGGGGAAATTCTTGTGCATACAGCAGCAAGGTTCTAAAAGTAGACAAACCCGACATACACCATGAAAAGTTTGGGGGGAGCTGTTAGGGTGAACTTTAGGACACTCTCAACTGGAGTTTGGGGTTTGATTGCCACAGAGGCGTCACGCTCTTCCGACTGGATCCAAGTGTTTTTCAGGTCACAGCAACACCACCGCATGGCATTGCTACCCTCTGCTGATCAGGTGGGAACAGCTGTGTTTGGGGGCGGGGCTTGGGGGCGGGACTTACTGCATGGAAACGGTAGAGGGCACAGCGGAGGGTAGCTTGACGCCCCCACCGCTCTCCACTAGCTCGATGGCTTGCTTCATCTCCATCTTGTGGTAGAAGGCGATCAGCTGTGGCTCCTTGGAGCGTTCTCCTGCGATCAGGCACTTCTTCACATACTTCTTGTTGAAGCGGTTAAGCCTGAGGGCAAGACACTATCGCTGAGGCCATCCTCCGCACTTCCTCCCCCGGCCACAGAACGTGTGACAGGCGCGTGACATGCGCGAACCAGACGCTGATCGCGGATTACAGGAACCCTCCCCCCCCCCTCGCTTCTCACACTGAAATGCAATGTCACTGGCGGCTGTCACTGACATTGAGTCAGCCCTCTACATCAAAGCTGGCAGGCTTTTAATCTTCACAGGATTAATCACGCGGGCTGTGTTAAAGAAGCTCCACCCTGGGGGCCCTGCTAACATTATTTTACATTTATTTTACGTCCTGTAGCCCAAACATAAGCCAGTCTGTAAAATTACTGCAAAATCCTAGACATAACTGTCCAACAGTACATAAACACACAGACTCCCCATCCCGATCAGTAATATATGAGCACATTCTTCTGCTGGATATCTGACACAGGAAGAGAAACCCACTTGTCCTTCCAGTGATGGTGGCCATAGTGCCCACAAATGTCCTCGATGCCTGTCAGTAGGTGGTCTAGGAACTGGGAAAAACAGGGGAGGGAGAGAGAGAGAGAGAGAGAGAGAGAGAGAGAGAGAGAGCAAGCTGTCATTCATAAGTGTCATCTGCATCCAAGTGCCGCTGTAGTCAGCTCCGAATCTGCGACAGAGAGACCCAGTGCTGCAGACTGCAGGCCTCAGCTTCCGACACGCAGGCAGACGTTTGATGATGCACGGAGCCACAGCGGCAGAATTTTGCTGACTCATGCATGCAACTGGAGGCTCAGAACACAGCAGTCAGCTGTCACTTCCTGGGGGGGTGGGGGGGGGGGGGGGGCGGGAATTTCCCGTCTACCCTGAGAGATTGCGACTGCAGACAGCCAGCAGCCTGACTAGCTTATGCCCCAGAATACCTAGTGCGCCAGCTCCACGGGACCAGCAGGGGGTACTATTACAGGAATTTGTGTGTGTGTGTGTGGGGGGGGTCTCTTAAATTACTACTCCAGTAAGCCAGAAGAGAGCACCCAGCACAACCTAGTACCTCAGTCCCACGCAAGCATAATAGAGAGAACAAGTTTGTGAACCGGATGCCCAGTGGGAGATTAGATGTCAATGGTGATGAGTCTCTGCAAGGCGTCTGACACCTGGAATCTGACGCAGACGGCGGCTCCAGCCAGGTCTAACCAGGTCTACTGGTCAGGGTAGTCACCATTCTGCTTTGCCCATCACCATGGCCGCAGTGAGGACCTACCTGCGTGTGGATCTCCTCGTTGATGGAACGCTTGGTCTCCTGCTTCTTCTTCACGGCCAGGAGGTCCACCAGAGGTCGGATTGTCATGCCCTGATGCATAAGAGGGATTTACACAGCAGGATGAATCAGTCTAGAGAATTACAGGCTTGATAAAACATCAAACTTGACGAAGGCATCATTAGCCGTGGCCACCATGCCAAGAGACCAGGTTCAGTAGAAAGTCTCCTGAGGACCTTAATGACGAATAGCAGGAGGACCCCTCTGCACTGTAACCCTACCTTGCCATAGGCCACGTGACGAAAACACCATGACCAGGCATCCAAAGGTGCAGATAAATTATTCACACCGAGGCAAACAAAGGCAGAGAGGCTTCATCACCCAGCCTAACCTTCGTGACAATACCAACCACACAGAAAAGCTACTTCTCCTATTTTTATTGTCCCGGATTTCTACCTACGGCACATTCTCAGAATCTTGCCTCATATCTGCGAAATGTTTTAATAAATCACGGATCCAGGTGTCCTCGACCCAGCAAACGGCTTGCTGTGGGAGGCCGGAATAGGATACAGAGATCCATCTCTAACCTGCTCTGCAACATTGGTCTCTGTGGCATAATCATGCAACCTACATATGTGACCAATCGTTTTTTTTTTTAACAGCAAAGAGTAGCACAGTTAGCATTTTGCAAAGGGTCTAAAGAAGGGATTTAATCATTTTTAAGTAAGACCATTTTATCTGGATGATTTCTGGGATGAAAGCACCTTTAATCCTGGTATATTGCTGAAGTGAACAAGAGCAGCTCTCCTCCTGGGATTTGAACCAGTCACAAACTCAGTTAGCAAACATGTGGCTAATGATCTGCCTTGGGAGGACGCAGCGCACAGATCTCCTCCTGCTAGCTCTGCAAAAAGATCTCTCAATTCATATGCCGCGATGGGACAGGGTCAGGGTTATGGACCTATGCCGTATCTGGAAGGTCATGGGTTTAAATACAGCGACTGGCTGAGCAATATTATTACCATGGGGTGTGAGTGCAAGACCCTTCGAACCCTGGGCTCCAGCGGGAATGGATGCTGGCTGAGTCTGTGCTCTGACCCTGAACTCGCTCTAACCTGTATATACACAAGTGTCTCTCTCAAGGGGACATATGCAAAGATTACCCAATTTCTCCATGGGGTTCAGCAAAGCACAATTACTCATACTATTCCAATTAACTCTCCAAAAGGAGTCTGCATCACAGTAACTACAGCCTCAAGAGTTTTGCAGGGATTGCGGCTATACCTTCCACACAAGACCTACCTGCACGAAGACAGTGAAAAAGATGACTGTGATGATGGTGGTAAGGAACATGTTCCGCATGGGAAACTCTTCGAGATGCAGGAGATAGCCCAGAGAGAATGCTATCGCCCCCCGCAGGCCACCGTAGGCTATGATGAACTGGTCTTTGTTGGTGAGCTTGACGATGCGGAACTTGTTGATCACGAAGGTGAGGCCCATGACGCCTTGGGGGAGCGAAAAAGGGGCGTGAACAAGGCAGACAGCTCAGAGGGTGATGAAATTATGCTGCTTTACACTAACACTGGGTAAGGGTCTCGGTTCGAGGATGGGAGGGGGAGGGGCAGCTATTGAGGTTTTGACGATACAGTGGGGAGGACCGAAGACCAAAACCCATGGGCCCTCCCCCTTCAAGCCCCCCTCCCCCAACACAGTGAAATTTATTACCACTATTTTAGCATTAAGTCTAAATGAATACTATCAAAGAGAATTTAATGAACACAAGACCTTCATTTTCACTTTTGTGAAAAAAAAAACAGAATGCATGAATAAAGCATTGCACATTGCAGTGTACTGTGTAAATCCGTAAATTACCGTTACAATGTACTGTGTAAATCGGCCACCCACAGGGGGCGCTCTCCCAGCTTAGAGCCCCAGGCAATTGCCTGCCCTGTCTTGTCCTGTCACTATGCCTCTCATCATAAATATGGCACAGGTCAAATGAATCATGTCACTACCCTCAGTATTCTATTCCCCAGAATGTCCAGGACATCTCAACGACCTGGTCCGAAGTACTTCATCACCCTTACAGACACATCACTGACATACAGCCCGGGGGTCAGCTGTGGTGGGGGCGGTTTCTCACCAAGCACACGAGCCACAAGGCAGAGGATGATGGTGACCGTGACGAAGGTCCAGTTCCACGAGTGAAGCCCAGCCACCGTGGAGACACCGAGGAAGATGAAGATTAGCGTCTCACTCACACTGCTCCACATCTTCAAGAAGTACTTGGTGGTGGTATGTGACTTGTGGGAGATGTTAGCCTCCACATAAGGGCGCATGACGGCACCACAGGCGATCAGCCTGGAGGGCGACGTCAACACAGACACAAGGGGAACAAAAGAGAACCTTTGATCAGGACCATCCTTCAGAAGGGCACAGGCTTAACTGGAATACGGGAAGCAAAGTCTTCAGCATCAGCGGGGGTCACCATTTTACCACAGCCAACCTTTACATGTACTCCCACCACAAATCGGTCAACTCAAAACCACAACTGACCGCCTGCTTGCTGACACCGGTTATGATTCCACTTGCCCCCCCATAGAACGACATCGGACACAGAAACCCCTGAGTGGATCAAACAAGACCCACCAGGAGCCTAACACGCCCAAATCAAGCCCTGCTTCTGCGAGGTGATCCAGACAACAAACCACAACACAGGCTAAAGCATCATGTAGAAGCACCACCCTGTTACTGAACCACTTCACTGCAGAAGCTAATCCTGCGAGCGCGAGTAACATTTTCCTATCTCGTTCATTTCTTTCTAAAGCTGGAGTTTCCACAATGTGGAAACCACACAATCTGAAGAGACAGTAACTGACATCCTGGACGAAGACATGGACGAAGGGAAAAATGGACAAACACGTAAGAGCTTACGCCATGATGCCGGACAGGTGGAACACCTCGGCAGACAGGTATGACATGTAGCTGTAGACGAAGACGAAGAGTGGCTCGATGACGCGAGTGTGCGAGGTGAAGCGGGAGGTGAAGGCAGCCAGGATACCGTAGAAAGCCCCCACCAGCACGCCGCCTAGGGACACCACCAGAAAGCAGACTATGCCAAGGAAGACGTCCTTGAATTCGACCGTGCCCACACCTGTGTACTCCTCAAACAGGTGGTACAGGACCTGGGGAGAAGGGGAGGAGAAGGTAGTCACCCATCCATCCATCCACTCAAAACTAAACAACCAACAATCCTGGGATTGTAAAATTCTGGAAGTTTTCCCATTAAATTCCCATAAATTCCTGTCAATTCCCATGCAGAGTTTCCAAACTGGGGGCGGGGTTACCACTGGTTAACCTTGCCTACTTGCTGGCACGGATTGGCAGATTGACATTATATAATTTTTCTCTGTGGAAAACAAAAGACCAATTTCCAGGCCACATTTAATAAGGCCGGTAAACTGAGACCTCTTCTAAGTGATGAATGAGCCAATAATCCCTTGTTCTCCAGCACAGAAAATGGACAAACTTTGTTTTTCCAATTGTCTCCATTATTTTGGTGGTTATATATTTAGCTCTGATGTTGCCGACTTTGAACACTGATGAAGCTTACATATTAGCTCGCAATATCAACCAAGAAAGACAACAGGTCTATGACTTGGCTTTTAACAAGTATCGGCCATTAAGCATTATTCTTCTCTAGGCTGCTCGTTTGCTGTCGGAGTTCCTGGAATCAGCCGGAGAGCTCCTTCGGGCGTCATTCACACTGTGAAAATGACTGGCTAACACTCTCTTTCACACAAACACACTTCTGCAGTGCCCTGTAAGAGCCATTCATTAAAATAGGCAGCCGCTAACCCTCTCCTTTATCTCGGAGGTATTTGGGCCCGGGATGGTCCGACTGTGCAGAGTCCTCTGCTACAGAAAGGGTGCTTTGTGCAGACAGGGCTCAGGCACAGCATGGGGAGACAGACGGGGACAGTGAGATCCTCAGAATGGCTCCGCGAAGAGACACAGTTGAGCGTGTGTGCAAGAGCGTGCTTGAGCAAGAATGCAGAAACCCCCCCGCCTTGTGGGCACCTGTGAGCGTGACTCATCCCTGAACGAGTGTGACTCACCCTTGCCATTAAGCCATTTACACATCTTGACCACCATACAGAGACGCTATTATTAGCTTAGATGTCCTTCATGCCGTGAGGGGAAGGTATCACTGCAGAACATCAATAAAACTGGATCTAGCTAATCCCGAGTTGGTTCGAACAAGTTCTCATACAGGAATGTTTTTTAGACCGTTAAGGGTTTAACAAACCCCAGAAGTGTAACCGTCCTTCAGGACCACCTCTCCCCAGCCAGTGTCAGGACACGGCCTCCTCTCTCTGCACCATTATCTCCCTCGTCATCTCTGCTCTAGAACATTCGGGGGCCTGCCCAAGCCTGCAGAAGAGGTCGGGACAGTCGGCATCAGTCAGCCCTTCAACGTAGATGCAGAGGCACTGCACAACACTAAAGCTGGAATCAGTCCCGGGTACACCCCCCCCCCACCCCGCACTGCAGAGCTTCCCTGCCTCGACGCATTCTGAAGATCCCCCCCCCCCCCCCCCCCCCCCCCGCCATACCCCCCCCCCGGGTGGCCCCGCGGGCGCGCCCTGGGAGCCCGTTGCCAGGCGGGGCAGCACACCAGCACTGTCCCCGTCCCAACAGGCGGC
>JAODKE010000146.1:12565357-12587892 GCA_026779605.1 Mormyrus hasselquistii
TACCTGATTGGGGGCGGGGTGGGGGGGTCGACTCAAGAGATCATAAATATTGGGGGGGGGGGTCAGTGATACAGGAACAGCCATGGGGTGGGGCAAAAATAAAAAAAAATTTAAATAGCCAGAAACAGAGGGAGGATGTCATAGAAGGAGGGGAGGAGAACAACACACAGAAAGAGGAGAAGAAGGAGGGAAGGGCATCAAATCGCACACCACTGAATAAATGAAGGAGGGGGCGGGACGGCAGTGGTTGCTAGGATATGATGATATCGCAGGGCATGTGCACACAGGTGTAGGCCGAGCGACGGGGGCCAACGTGCGGCGCACAAATCCAACCGCGCACTTCCGCGGTAAACCTGCAGAGTCACGCACTTCTGACAGCAGGAGGAGAACAAGGCTTTGTTTCATCTGGACATGGAGGGGGTGTGAATCAGGAGGAACCGGCTAGGGAATTATCAGGGAGCGCGCTGGCAATCCCTGGAATGCTGAGAGACCCAGCCGGCCACATCCCTGCCACATTTTCTGACGCTGAAACCATACATCCAGCGGCCTCCTGCCCGCAGACTCCAGCTACTCCGCTCCAGCTATGATGTTCGGAAGACTTCCGTCACAGAGGTGCATGCAAAGCAGGGCCCAGACCCAGCCACCAAGCCACCATTCATCTTTCCTAAAGGAAAATGGGACTTTCCACCCAGTTTTAAAACATTGATTCCCTTGAAAACCAAAACACAGACTTAACTTGGAGGATCACCATGCAGCACAGCGAATCACGCACAAGGGTGATCAAGATGACAAGGTTAATTCAGTTAGACTGACAAATTGACATGAAACATGCACTGAAGAGTTCTGGACGGAACAGATATCTGGTATATCTGCGTACATCTGTGCTCTGGGTACACCATCCCTGGTGCTAAGAGAGTGTGTGCGTTGGTGGGGGGTAGGGTGCATCTTCTAAAGACTTATTTGCTGAACATGAACATGAAGACACCACCCTCTAAGCTAAAAGGTAAGACGAAAGCTCTGTTCTCCAACAACCATTACAGGTGCCCAGGTGGCGCCCCCAGACCGCCTGTGAAAAAGTCACCAGAAAAGGAAGGGAGGAAGACACTAATCCCGGACGGCCTTACCGAGCTTCATGAGGGAGGCCAGCAGGACCCATAGCGAGATCTCGAAGGGGATTTTCACATGCGCGAAGTCGAAGGTCAGGACAGGAAACATCTTCTTCGTCTTGTTGCCTCCGTGCCCGCCGCCATGCGACTCATTCGGCAGCATCGTGACTCCGGTCCCGTGGTCGTTTCCCACCGACCGCCGGGGCTTTTCCGCGGCGCCCAGGGACAACGCCATCGGCACAAGGAGCGCAAGCCCCAGGGCCAGCAC
Organism: Mormyrus hasselquistii; assembly: GCA_026779605.1. NCBI lineage: Eukaryota > Metazoa > Chordata > Actinopteri > Osteoglossiformes > Mormyridae > Mormyrus > Mormyrus hasselquistii. Next base: position 12,566,732 of record JAODKE010000146.1, read on the forward strand.
CAGCATCGCTCCCCGACGGGTCCAACGCGACATACTGGGGTACATCCGAGAAACCCAGTTAGTCAGCGATCGGGTTAAGTCTCATCCAGTTTAACCAGAGCTACGCTTGTTTTATTTACTCTGCGGAAAGCGGTGGATGCCGGTCCGGCGCGGGCTGAAGTCGGAGACAGAGACGGGGCTGGACGAGCAGCCCGGGATGGAGCCGAGGATCGGCTAGTGCGCCCGAGCTCCGACGAGGCGCGGGGAAGCGCAGCTCTGCACGCCTGCGGGCGACGCGGGGAGCAGTGCGGACGGACGCATCGCTGCCTAGCCGATCCGAGCCCGTCAGCACTCCGCCAGCTCCGCGCTCATCGCCGGGATGTCCCGCATGCCATATATCCTCTTCCTCTTCCTCTTCCTTCCTGCATGTACTCCTTTTTCGTGGCAGAGTGTGTATGTGTATCTCCTCCTCCGTCCCCTACTGCCGGCGTTCGCCGATTCACTGCGTCTGCCACGCCGTGCACTTCACTCAATGCTCTAAGTACAGCCTCCGGGCAGTCGCACATAATACACACCCTTTAGGGGAAGGGCAATTAAACGGAGGAGTGGTTGGGAATATTTTCCGCACGCAGCGACATCTACGGGAGAGGAGGGTCAACGCTTTCGCCGTAACGTAGCATTCGCTAGCTCCTCATTTAACCCTAATTTCGTGCCGCCGATACCTGCAGCGACCGTAGTCTGCTTATCTTCAGCATCGGGATTTGGGTGTGTTTATATCCCCGACATGTACATACACATCAAAGATACAAACACCTAAGGAGGCGGTCTGTGTGTGTGTGTGGGTATGGGTGTGGCAACACCCAGGACAACGTCGTGACGTAAGAGCAGCCTGGGCCACAATCCTTTATTTACCGGTGCCTTAACCAGGGGTTATTCTCGGATTTTTTTTGCGGTGGGAGAACATAAACAGGCTGTAATTCATTCAGATGGACCAACCTTATTATTATTAGCCAATGATATGTTTTGAACCAGTGAGTGACTCTGGTGGACAGTCATCTTTCAGCTGCCCCTGCAGCCTAGTGCTGTATGCGCTCCTGGCCTTGACATTTTCGTTTACCTGACCTATATTATGCGAGTTCATTCTCATGTTCTGCTGCTTCAGCGGTCCTAAAACTTTTTTGGCAATAAAATAAAAGTTCTTTTTTTAAGCAATCCTCCGCAGAGGCGATTCTAGGGACTCTGGGGGCCTCCGACTTCTCCTCCCCCAACACGGTGAAATTTATTACCACTATTTTCGCATTACGTCTCAATGAATACTATCAACAAAGAGAATTTAATAAACACCTGCAGTTTATTTTATCTTTTGTGAAAAACAGAATGCACAAATTAAGCAGACTTGTCATTGTAACCTACTACACAATAGGTCGGCCTTGGTGGGCCCCTCCCAGCTCGGGGCCCCAGACAATGACCTGCCTGACCTGTCCTGTCGCTATGCCTCTATCTGTCTGTGCTCCTCACCCCTCCCAGTTTCTGTTGTGGAGTGAAAAATGAGGCGTCTGTAAAGCACACGTTTCATTATGGTGACACCACAGGCTGGGGGTTCTCAGTGCGGCTGTGGCAATCGCAGGTCTTTGGCACGGGGAGCACAAACCGTTAACAAGGAGTTTAAGAAAAGTTTGAGACTGGCTCAGCAGGTGATGTAGCTTGTGAGGGTCATGTGTAAGAGCACCTAATTAAATATTTACAAAAATCTGGTATCGCACCTTAGTAGGCACCCCAAAGGGACACCGGCTTTTTATCGCGAAAATGTTCCGTTGACGGGGAGTTTTGACAGTGGCCCAAGAGATAACAGTAAACGTGGTAACTGCAGACTTCCCTTTGTCTGTTTTCAGTCTTTACTCATGTAAAATGGGAGCAGCAGTAGCCGTCTTGCCCAGGCTAGTGCTGTCTTGATGACATGGAATTGGGTTTATATATATATATATATATATATATATATATATATATATGTATGTTTATGTTAAATTGGATGGATGACACGAAAATTTGGCATCTCAGTGTAGTGTCTGCTAGTAATGCAGAGGTCTTTAAAAGTCTCCATAGCCAGAGTCCTACCTGGACGCAAACTGAGAATTAAGCCGACATGCTAACATCACCTCCACACACTGACCCTGTGGCATGTACTGCAGTTTTGAAATTATCTGACAGAATTCTTGAAATCTCAAATATATCTAGCGAGTCTATTTGAAATGGCCAAAGTCCACCTGAGTCACACAAAGCAGGAAGGACGTCTGTGATTTCTGTCTCTTCTAAGCTCACAACAGTAAACGAGCAGCAATGAATATTAATCTGTCATCTGTCTTCATGAATATTACTGTTTCCCAGGCATATGTCACATGCCTTGTTCTTTTCTGAGCAAGCTGTCTAAATTTACTACACTTAAATATAAATAAAAACTGTTTTTTTCGCTTTTTCCAAGTATGCATGTGCTTAATTGTCATGCCAATGGCCCAGGTTTCAACTTGTGCTGTAAAGGTACGTCTTTCATTACTGGTTTTCTTTTCTCTTGTGGTTTTTTGCGCTTCTTCCAGTCGTGTCTGTGTTCAAGCATATAAATCAATGCGCCTCCCTCTTTTGTTTTTGCTGTGGTTCAGGTCCCACTGGCAGCCCTCACTTTGCACATGGGAACAGCCCTGCAATGCTGTCAGCCGCTTGAGGACCCAAGACCACGCACGTGGCCACGGTTGGGTGAAAATAGGCCAGATTACCCAGCATGCTCCAGTTAAGGCCACGTCGCACTTTCTTTAGAATTGCGCTGGAGTCGTGCTTTTTATGTATGCTGTGACGTACTGGAAGGCCGGTTTGTCCATTATGGCTGTAAACTGGCAAGGTTGCTGCTCTTGGTCCAGTTTTCTAGTGACCTATAACCCAGAAACATGAGAAGCTTGAAGATCATCCATTTTGAAAAATCACAGAAAACAGAGCTGATGTTTTGGCAGGAAAGTCACCACCCTTCCTAAACCCTACATGAGAGAATTATTTTGATGCAGGGGACGATTCCTCTGCAGGTCTCCTACTGGAGTCACATGGCTCTTTTAAAGTGCCTATTTTTGCATCTCCCATTGCCCAGTGACACACAAAAATAAGTTCCCCAAAACAATATAATTAAAAAACACTAATTCTGTCTCTTTGAAGGAATTTAATAAGAAAGAGGAAATTTCGAAAAAGGGGCTGGCTTTATCTGGCCACTTCTCCCTTTGCCGTTAGTTGGACGACTTTGTTGGAAGACACCGTATACACTCCATCTCCTTCTAATACGATTTTAAACCACAATGAGTATTTAATTTATTAAGTTACTGAGCGCTCTACAGGATATTCAAATAGCATCTGTTCAGATGGAGGTTGGGGGGGCAGGACTGCTTGTTTCCCCATACAGGTGACGGTCCTGAGGTCCTCCAGTGTCCCGACAGCAAATCCCCCCCACACACACACATTTGCCGACGTGGCAAGATGGGACTGGCCCAGTCGCCCTGCCACTGAGGGCAGCATCCGGAGTTCAAACGCCAATGCCGACAGGCTGGTACTTAGGAATACATGAGAGGTGATGGGAATTGTACCGCCTATCTTACAATAACTACAGCGGGCTGACATTCTCCCATTACGCCGTCGAGGGTGTACGGTGTCCCGCTGCATAATTCATCTGTGCTTATGTCAGCCACTCATATAGCATCCTCAGGGGAAGCATACTTTCTCAAGATGTTCGGTGCCCTGCAATGGGTTGGCGCCCCAACCTGGATTATTCCCTGTCTTCTGCCCGCAGCCCCCAGGCCAGGCTCCAGATGCCCTGCAACCCTGAATAGCATAAGTGGTGACAAACAATGGATGGATGGATGATGTTCGGTTACTCCTAATTTTAATCACAAACCAGAACCACAACCCCCAATACAGCACTGGAGGCCTACTGGTGATGTCTAAAAATTTCGCCTCTCCAACCCTTTCCAATAAGCTTGTGCAACAGATCCTTCACAGTTCCCAAATTCTGTATAAAAGTTTCTATTGTGTTTCCCTGGCTGAAATCCCAGGCTGTGTGGAGGAGGAAGTATCCCCTGTCACCTAGGATCCCTCGTGCTCGTTCTTCGGTTCTGGGGTCATTTTCGGCACCTTAACCTGCTGCTCCATGAGGCCTGCACAGCCATGCAATGTAGAGGCATCGATGTGTGTTCCACAGGCAACAAAGCCACATTGGCAATTGTCAGCATGTGTGAAATATTTCGGCTTAAATGCATGTGAATGGGTCACCTTGGAGCCAGTTTCAGGAAGCGCAGGGGTAAATGGGAGACCAAAGCAGACCAAGACGCAAGATGAGAGGGGGGCAAAGAGTGTGGGGGAAGAGGGTCTGAAAGGGCACATAGCAGAATGGGAGGCAGACGGTGAAGCTGTGAGGCAGAGTGTGAGGTAGAGGTTGGGGCAGAACGTGAGGCAGGACATGAAGCCGGGTGGGCATGACATAGAATTTGAAGCCGGGCATGAGACAAAGAGAGAGGCAAAATGTGAGGCAGGGAGTGAAGGCAGAGCTTCTTGCAGGATGTGAAGCAAGACATAAGCAGGGTCATGAGGCAGTACTCCTCAAAGGTTCCGTGGAATTCTTGAACTGAAACGAACGGTGATAAATTCACACGGAGATGTGCTGATAAAATGACCTACCAGTTCCAAGCAACCAAGCATATGTTGTAAATGAACAACCGAATGGAAATGGAGGTTGAGTGCAAAGAGAGGCAACTCTGCCACTCGGTGAATCCGAAAATACACCTTTGGCAGTGATGTCAGCAATGAATCTCATAAAGTTTTTTTTTTAGTTTTGGAAATGAATCGTTTGGTCAGTAACAATATCTGAGCCAAGAGGGGAAGTTTTGAACAGCAGAATGTACATCACTGTACAAAGAGCCACAGAACGACTTCCGGAAGTTGGAAAGCACTTCTCCTTTATCACATGTGTATTTTGTCAGTGAGAGCCGGAAACCCCGTTGCAGACAGCTCTCTCAACAGCCTGACATTTCACCGCTTGCCTATATCCCTCGCACTTCTCACAGAGAAGTTTAACCGGTTTCCCACCTTGCGCGACCTGGCAATGTCCAATATAACGCACACGCCCCCTGCTGCAGGCTTTCCCTTATTACACCATGATGAGGAAGTGAGGATTAGTCTGACCTAAGAGGACTTCACACAGAATCCTGTGCAACACTTCCCCCCAAAACACCAAAGAGTGACGCCAGATAGAGGTTTCAAAACACTCTCAACTTGCTTCCCATGACAAGCTTTGCTATCCATGATTTGGTCACTTTTAGGGCTGGTGGTGAGAAGCCCCATGAGATGCGAGATGAACAATTCATCATTTCTGATGATGTACTATCACATTATAAAAGCAGGTTTAAAATAAAATAAACCAAAGATTATTTAATGTGCCGGATAAAGAACATTCCCTGAATGTTCTTATGTTACACTTCTGGTCCTTGAATATCTTATTAGGTTCTTGCTTTGTTACATGTTGCCGTGTAGCTCTCTGTTACATTTGTACCTGGGCTGTTCACTGGACGCTTGGCTTACGTATACTTGTGCTTAGTTAATTCCTCAACAGAACATATATTTGCAATGCTATTTGTCTCACTTTTCTGTTACAAAAGGTAAATTGATAAATAGGAGTATGTTATATGTAAATGCATGTTGAGGCATCAACAGTCAACAAGGTATCAAAGTGACAAATCATCCAGCGAATATCGCTGGCAGTCAGGAATAGTGGAAAATAAACACAATAAACAATAAAATAGTATGATTTCACATGGACACAGCAGTTTCTTGGCTGACTATTTGCACTGTAGTTTGAGATAAGTACTGCCGCAGGAAGATATGATTTATTTAAGCGCGTCGGTGTTTTTCCGTGTTGTAAATGTCACCCTGGGTTCTGGGAATGCTTTGCGGAACTGAAGTCATCTACGTATGTAAACATTTCCTTCTCTGAAAATTGTTCTAAAGACCTTCTGCATTTCCATTATGATCTGTCACCAGGTATTTGCTGACAGTTGTCCAAGTCACTGGAACTTTTTTTTTTATTATTTAGTGATTAATTGTCATTGCTCACACACCACAGTGCACAACAACGAAATGTGTTCTCTGCATTTAACCCATATGTGCCAATGTGACATAGCAGGGTGCAGCTAATTCAGCGCCCGGGCAGCAGTGCTTGGGGGGCGGTACCTTGGTCAGGGTACCTCAGTGGTGCCTTAGTGGGCGAGGATTCGAACCTACAATCTTTCAATTACAAACCCGCATCCTCTTAGTGGTCCCTGTTCAATCAATTCGCCTTATTACGGAGGTTTATGTCTCATTGTAGTTTTGTTGGGGCATCTTAAGTTTCACTTTCCTTGGTAACAACAGGCCCAGACCCCTTGTGGTAATTTTTTTCCTATAAATAACAGGGTCCTTTCAAATGATAGACAACAGCTGTGCAGTGATTGCCTGACTCTGATGGACTATGAGTCTAAATGTTGAAATATATGTGACATTACAGGTGTGCCTTGTCCTTTATGATAAATAATAAACCTTTCCTTTCGCCCATCTATCCATCCATCCATTCATCCATCCATCCATCCCTCCATAATCCTTTCCTTAATTTAAACCTGCTTCATGTAGACACACCAGCTTTGTTCAGCTGCCTGCCATGTTTGATGGCTATCTGTATACCTTGTCCTTACTGGATGTGCTGGTTTCGAGCAGCATTTGTACTCTGCTATCACCGCAGTGAAAAGCCAGCATTGCTGTTCAGCTAATTTCTGCTGATGTTCTTTGCAGCTCTTGCTCCCAAAGTCATCAGTGTCCCAGAGGTAGCCTTTACCTGGCAGGGCTGAGAGTGAAGAACAGAAACGATTACTCTAAAGATGGCAGGCCACATTAACTAACTTATTGTGTAATCGAATTCCCTCAGTTGTAAAAATGAAATTTCAGTTTTAAAGGTAGACTTCTGTAAATGGAGACAGACCAAATGATTCACCAGTCACTGTTTCCAGCATAATGCAGTATTCAAACATCACGTGTAATTAACTTAATGTTGTTCCCTGAATGCCCAGAAGAGGGAGCTCTACACATGCCGCAAAGAATTCGGACAGGGGGAGCTATTTCTGTTCTAGTGAAACACACTGTCTCTAGAGAGGAGCCAGCAGAGGAAAAAATTGATGATAACAATATGAAGCAGTCCACAAATTAATGGCTACTTGAATTAATACTAATGAAATGCAGGATGCCTTGGTGAATCTTAAGGAGAATAATGTTTCGCAGCTCATGGAGGTTTTGAGCCTGCAGTGGGTCAGTTATCACCAGCTGAATGTCACGGCTAGAGACTGGGGAAGGTGAGGCCATGAGGTCGGTGCCGGCACAACGTGTTTGCTCATCTCTTCATCTAAAGCAGTCATTCTGATGGTGAGGATGGTAGAAAATGCACAGAAAACAAAAGCAATTGAAGCTCATCTCTGGGTCTGTCCACCCCCTTCATGCATTCCCAGAAGGGTCAGCAACTCCCACTACCTGTGAGTAAAGGGTATGGCTGTTTGAGTGTCCTGCGGGGTGATGTAACATTACCCGGAGCTCTCATTCCCAAAGCCAAACCCAAACGGCGACTGTCGGTTCTGTTTATGTCACTGTTTATTTATCTCTTTCGGGTGGGGTGTAAATCGGGGCCATCAGTTCACGGGTGGGGCTGCCGTTTCGGAGACATGGAAAGCTCCGCAGTGGCGGTGCGTGGCAGCCATCCCAAATCCCACATGAGAGGTGTCCCGCGGCTATAAACGGAAAGTGGTGGGGCCCTTGGGGGCCGTGGTCTGCAGGACCCACTTGCGGGCCAAACGCCGGCGCCTGAGCGGTGGCTGAAGCAGGGCCAGTGTACCGATATGGCATGAGATCCGAGCCTGGTTTTGTGCATGTTCACATAGACAGTGATCACTCACAGACCCAAAGTTACAGGACAGCCGCTCCGACAGCAGCTGTGGAAGTGTGCACAAGTCATTGTGGGAATTATTCCTTAAATTATGGATAACTGTCTATGGGTAAGATGAAACCACGGCATATTGGGCCCCCATACAGGACCAATTAAATTATGCTGCAAAAAATTTAGGGCCCTTTGTCACTCAGGGGCCCTTGGAATCTTTCTCCCCTTGATGGTGCCCCTGTAACTATGAATGTTTTGCCTTTTCAGCATAACAGCTCTAAAAGAAAAAAATCATTCATTTTCAAATGTGCAATGACCTCCCCCAGCACCGGGGTGCAAAGCTGAATAGTGAGTCATCCGGATGCATTTACCTTCTTAGCCCAGCATCCCATTTTGATCTAGCAAACAGCACCTCAGATCCTGCAAATATGGAGTAAGGAGTGGCAGAGAGTTTAGATCACAGGCAGGAATAATGCCAGGTATCTGGCAGAAAGATTACCAACAGAATAATGTGTGATTAAGCTTTCCATTATTAATCAGCACCAAGAAAAACAGATAAATTATCACTTTAAGGTAACTACAGTGGGCCACAACTGTGGTGTGCCCCCAGATGTGAGGCAGCTACACCTCTCCACCCATCCACCCCAGAGTCAACAGAAAACGTCACTGGTGTTTCGGCCAAATCGGCTGCAGTCATGTTCACCAAACCAGCAACTACACCGTCATTGCTCTGGTTTAACTGGTCTGTTGGCCTTTAGTGAATCACAGTGTTCAAAATTCGTATTAAGTCCAATAAGGCTGAAGTGTACAGAGCTAGAGGAAGTTTAGCTACAGGAAGTTTGGTCAGCTAGGCGTCTGGCTGGCAGAGACAGATCAACCTCCCATCCGGTGCCAATTACCACATAACTGCACTAAATGTGTGAAACTCATTAGCTGCCAATTCTGAAGGTCAAGCCGTCGGACCTCGACCAACACTGCCCAGCTCTGCCCAACTTTACTGCAGGGCTTGTGTGAGGATGGCGCTCTCATGATTGCTGAGGGGTTTCTGGTGATGAAATTTGCTTAGAGATTGCTAACGATAAAGTTGGTCAAGTGTGGGGGCCGGGGCTGGGGGGTTGTGTTCTCTGATGTGCCATGGTAGACATGATGCTCATCGGGCTGGCTGGGCAGGCGGGAGAGCATCGCCCTGCAGAGGTGTGTGAAAGAACAGCAGACACGGTAGCTTAACTAGGATGAGAATTCAGCTCTGTGTGTGTGTGTGTGTGTGTGTGTGTGCAACTGTGTGTGAACTTGTGTGTGTGTGTGTGTGCAACTGTGTGTGTGTGTATGTGCAACTGTGTGCGTGTGTCTGTGTGTGTGTGTATGTGTGTGTGTGTCTGTGTGTGTGTCTGTGTGTGTGTGCGCTACATTGAGCATTGTTTTTCCACACAGCCCCACCACAAAAATGTGGCCGTAAAGCAAAAGTGTAGGAGGCAGGAATCATCCCACGGGGGGGGGGGGTGACACAACGGTGGTGGGGCTCCCCTAGAGAGCTAACAGGGTACTTTAAAAATTAAGAAGAAGTGTGCTTGGTGCCTGTTTGGCTGACCTCTGTCCCTGGGTTCCCCTGTCGCCCCCTAAGGAGCACAACACTGCCCCCAAGGGGCCATACTGTGACAAGTGACAGAATAAAGAGATCCCTGTTGTCCTGGGGTTGGTGGTCAGAGTTGTGGTTTGGGACAAAACCACAGTACTGTATGTTTGGAAACCTGGCAAGGAGCCAACAAACTGAGGGGCAGGGATGGAAAAGCCGAAAAGGGCAGGAGGATCAAGGATGGATGTGCACAACGTCCCGAAGATGAAGGGGATGAGTAAGAAGAAAAACAGTAGATGGACGTCGGACAATGTCGAGGATTTAGTGGTGACTCAAAAACAATGTGATTTCTTACGTTATGGCAGATTAAGAGTCGCGCAGGAGGAACATCTGGCAAAGAGTTTGAGTTAATGACCGTGTTTTATTGAACTCAACATGACTCAGTCGTTTGTAGCCCTCAAAGAGCCAGAGTGGGGGGACGAGCAGAGCCACAGGATGGACAGAGCAGCATGATTGGTGGGGCCACGGGAAAGGGAGGCAGAGTGGCGGGATGGATGAGCAGCGGGACGGGGAGGTGGTGTCTTGGGGGGGGGGGGTATCCGGACAGGGATGAGCCTATGCTCCCACCCCCGCGGCCACGGTGCCTTTGTCGCCATGACAGAATGGTGAAAGGCTGCTACGCCCACTACCACCCACCCCTACCGGAATGTCACTCCTGCACAAATAACTGCCAGACAGAACCTTGTCAGCCGCTCACCGTCAAAAGGGCTGGAGCCCCCACCAGACTAAATGACAGCGAATCAGCGCAGACCGGCAGTCTGTTATCTCAGAGAAAACCCAAAGCTTTGCTAACAGCCCTTTTGGAGGGGGGGGGGGTTATTGGGCAGCAGCCTCTTCAGGAGAGTGACCAAAGGGGGACAAATGGGCACCTCCCGCCCCAACATAGACAGACAAAAGTTAAGCAATCATTAGTGACTAACAGAATCATCCTAGAAGCCCCCCCATAAGAGAGAACAATAATTCAATGCCACCCCACCCCCCAAAACCTCTGACACTGATGCCCACCAAGCATACTCAACTGGCCAACCCCAGGATGGTGTCCTGGAAGTACCCCTAATCTTCTTTCTGGTTGTTGAAGGATTGGGTTGACCAAGGCCCCAGCTGAACTCAGTGCCAAGGCTGGTACTACCCAGATACACGGCCAACACAGGAAGTCAGAGGCCTAAAAACAGCCTTTGTCTGGATTCGGTTGGTCAGCAGTAGCGCTGGGGCGAGACAGGGCAATGCTGCAGCTGATTTAATGAAGCTGGGGGCATGTGATCATGTGGCATTGTCCAGCAGGACCAGGATGTACTCTGCTTAATAAATGATAAAGTCCTCTCTTTGTTCTTCTCTAAAGGGCAGCTTGGTGTCTGATGTAGGTGTAACATGACACACATTTCAGTTGAGCTTGGCCTGATAGTGATCGTAAGAAAAACATTTCCAGTTTGACCCAAGCCTGTTTTGAATCTTTTCTGGTCACGTGCACAGACAGGTTGGTCTCTCATATTAATAACTGTGCACCAGGATAATCTGGGAGATGGAGCGTAACCAGGACCAGGTGGAAACTCCGCTGAGATTCTCATCCCATTTTCATCCCCCTGGCACACCTAGAAAACTTAGATCTGATTTGAATAACAGTGGCGAACGCGGGCGGTGGGCCTTGGGCCGTCACCTCACCGGAGGGCAAGTCTGAACGCTGTGTGCCAGACTGCTGGAAGGTAGACGAGGGCCCATATTGGAATAGGCTTGCTTTTTAGATGTCTGGGGAAATTTGCCAACCAGGTGGGGCAGGGTTGCCCTGGTAGAACTACTTGCCAACCAGTTTTACTATCACTGGGTCACAGAAAGACAGAATTCTGGGAGATTGCACATCATTCGTAGATGTCAGGGAGCCGCTGTCAATTTCCAGGAGACTCCCGGACCTTCCCGGAGAGCTGGGATTCTGCTGCTCCTGCACAGCACTACTAACTGGCGGCTCTTTGGCGCGGTACCACAGCCGGGACTGGACTTCTGTCAGCATGATTTATTTGCGGGCCTTTTCCTGAGCCGGGCCGTGCAGTGAACAGGAGCCACCGCTATAATTAGAGAGTCCCTTCTGCTTTGAAACATTAGAGTCATCTACAGCTGGGACTTTCTCTGGCGGTGACATCAGCGAGATGCATGCCTTGGCGTTATTAAACGGCACATCCACGGCCCCATCCGGAATGTGCCGGAAATGCCTCTGGCCAGGAAGCGAAAACACGCCTTTTATATTTTACTACCTGAATCCTGGCCGTACTTCACTTCATCTTGCTATGTTTTGAAATATTAAGCACAAGGTTCTTGCTCGTCTTGAGAGGGAGAGGTACAGCTGCAGGTGGCTGCACTCCCACGTGTCATATTTGTGGCGTGATTTTGGAGCGTTAGAAGTAGATAAGATTAGACGGGTAAACAGAGTGTGATGTCTCAGTCGTACACGGTGAACATCAACCTGGATCCCTGTCAGGTGTCTCAGTTTACCAAGTTTGTCCTTCATTGTGCATCTGTGTGCCGATCCGCACCCTTTATGACCGTGTTAGGCTACATGTCGCACCTGCAAAATACCCTGAAATACAAGCTGCTTAAACATTACCAGAACTATGAGTCCGGGCTCTTTGTCGTAGCGGTCGGAGCGCTCTTTAATTGGAATAACAAATTCACAGCCTGGGAGGCTTTCAGACACCGGGTGCTTCTGCCCATCACTGGGGAACAGATGGGTGCAGCACACACAACCCAGGTGACCGAAGAAGCGATTCACAACTTCTGTGCTGCCCGGAATTATACTCCTCTCCTGGAGGTTTTCCGCATGCTCACCCGCACAAGGTCACATGTCTCTGTGTGTGCGTGACTGTCACAGCGGTACCTCTGGGCCTGTCGCCTGTCCTCTCCTTCCTGCCCCAGGGACTCTCCAGACTCTCCAGTGCTCCAGACAAATTCTAAGCCCCAGGATGACTGGGAACTAGTGGACAGGAAGGAAATTGAATGCACCCCCTTCCTCCTGTTTCCTCTTCCCCGTACCCCTAATCTCCGTTTGATCCATAGCTCGTTCTGCCACCCTCTGCCCCCTGTGCTGACACAGCTGCTGCCCGGGGGATTTCAATGGACTCTAACAGACTCCATCTGTGAGATCCCATTAAGGTGGTGGTGGGGGGCGGGGTTTATCTGGGTCTCCGGGCTTCCAGGAAGCCTGCAAAACAGGAAATTTCAACAGCATGCGTTTGTGTGACAGGCCGTCTCTGTCGCCGGTGCAGGCCGCTGTGGGGCTGCAGTCCATTAACCCTGCAGGAACATGCTTCCTTCCGATGACAGAGTACTTTACAGTGACTAACTAGTGCCCCTAAAGGCTCAAGCCCCGGTTATTGTAAGCGTTTGCAGAAGACCAGGGCATGTAACCAGTACAGGGTCACTTACTGGTAAGCTGAAAAAAGTCTGGCACCAGCATCAGCATGTGACTCACACAGGCGTCACACAGTGTGTTTCTGGTCTCGATTTTCCCAAATCACGTTCATTCCGTGCTCTTTGGGACCATCCATCCAGGGGCGTCGGAGGGGTATGAATACCGTGACAAATTCAGGGGGCCTCGCACTTTGTAGGGGCCCCGAGATCACGCTGCAAAATCAGCTGAGCGAATGAAAGTGCCAAACTGAGCAGGGGGCCCAAGGTGACGTTTTCTCAGGGGAGCTGGGATGTCTAGCTAGTCCTCTGCAAATATCCACAATGTGGGAAGCCCCACTTAATGCCCAGCTCTCCCAGTTACAGCCAAAGGCTACCAGCAACTCCCTACCTCTCCATACAGCATTTCCTACCAGCATCCCGGCGTCTGAGCCACTATTGTAAAGAACTGGAACAAAAGGTAAGAGAATCCCAGCTCTTGACAACATACCAAGCCTGCTTTCCCCGAGGGCGCGAGCCCTCCTCTCCTCCTGCTTTTTGTCACCCGACGACTGAAGTCTTTCGGAGATCTCCTCCTGGGTGGCTGCTTCCACCAGTTCCAAGTGGACAAAGGAGTCCGTCTCTGTTCCTGTTTATAGCCCTCCGTCATTCATGTTTTGTGCCCAGAACGCAAGGCAGAAGGTGTGGAGAGATAAGGACGTGGGGAGCTTGGGAATGGCTTGCTGTAAACACACAGATAAACAAGCATGCATGAAAGGTGGTCTGGTTTGGGGTCTAAGCCGTCTGAGGACCTCAGTGAAATGAAATGATGCTTTATTTGCCATGTTTCTCAGATGTGTTGAAACGCTTCTTTTCACATATCTGAGTTTTTCTCTTTTGAGACACACATATACTATTGAGAGCAAAGCTTGGGGTCTGAGCACAGGGTCAGTCATTCATCTGGCACTCCATCAGCATTTTTTTTTTGGGGGGGGGGGCTCAAGGGCCTTGCTCAGCGGCCCAGTAGAGATGTGATTATTCAGCCAAGGTTGGGATTCAAACCAATGACGTTCTGATCAGGGACACAGAGAGAGTGACAGAGAGAGCCTCTGTCACTGTGTACTTCTAACCTTTGCTCTACCTCCATGTCAGTGGAGAGCTGCCTCTGTGGGGTTCTTCTTTAGCGGTGTGTCTCTCCAGCAAATCGTCTCCCCGATTTCATGACCATCCCCCCTACTGTGCTCCTCCAGGTACAGCTCCTCCTCCATGGGGTGCTGGCACAGACGCTGCTGAAATCACTATCTGCTCCCTTTTCTCCCCATGGTGATAAACGCCACAGGAGACTCAGGCCTCAGCATCTTTGAGAGGGGTGATGTGTAGCTCAGTGGGTTAAAGCCTCCGTTGCCGTAATCAAAAGGTTGTTGGCCCAATTCTCATCCTTGGTAGAATATTTGTATCTCTGTTGGGTCCTTGAGCAAGGCTCCTAACTACCATTCCCCCTCCAAAAATGTCCCAAGGCCACCAGATAAATGGCTGACCCTGAGCATATCATCCATGCATTTTCTATCCCCTCTAATCGTATGCAGGGTTGCTGGGGTCCGGACTCTGTCTGAACTGACCTGGGCCAAGCCGGTCGCTCATCCAGCATGACAAAACTGTACTTGAGTTTGTATTTAAAAACAAATAATTTGAATATAGCAATTCTGGATATTTACTGCCACTAGTAAACAGAGGTGGAGATTTCAGGTCCAGAGAGTACAAATCCAGACCCAGATTTTGTTTCAACCAACCAGTTGAGTATAAAGAGTCACAGTTACAGAGGACTCAACTGGTTGGTTGAAACAAAATCTTGGTCTGGATTTGTACTCTCTGGACCTGGAATCTCCACCTCTGCTAGTAAAGACCAGAAAAACTAGGAAAAACCATCTAGTATGTCTGCCTGAAGTATGATTTGGATGAGACTTTCTATGACTTAGACGTTTCTACTATACTTTGCTTCTCAAGGTGAAGACAGAGTTTCAGAAATCATGATCTCACCGCCCAAACCCACAGGGTGTCCTACCCACACATTCAGAACATAACCTGGACAGAACTTCCCCACAACTAGAAGACAGTGGTTAGTGTGTAACTTGACTGTAAATCAATGAAGCGCACTGAGGGTCACAAGTTTAACATGCCCCCAGGTCCATAAAAAGGTCATCCCACCAAAACGGTCAAACAATGGGCCTCAATGTGTGAAGGCCCTCATCAGGTTCTGACTGGCGGTGCCTCAACATCGTAGCGACACCAGAAGATTTAAAGTTCCGCACTATGGACACTAAACGTCCAGCCTGGTGCTGGTCACACTGACTGAATTACAACACTGCAGGCCAGCACACCTCAGGGTTGGAAGAAATTCTGGCACAAAGGGCCGCCTTCCGTTGCAGGCACAGAAGAAGCTGGAAAGGGCCCCTAAAACTGATTGATGGGTCAGGAAGGGGGTGTTTGCCGCCCCCCTGTCACACTTCACTGCACCATTTGGTGGAAGACAGCGGCAGAAACACAAAAGGTCGCCGGCTCATGTGGCAGACACTCCTGGTATCGCTGGAGTCCTGTAGCGCGGGAGATAAACACGGCACAATGTGGGACGTATTCGCACAGGAGGGATCCAGGATCCGGGAGCTGGGATTAATGTTACAGACATTTCCCAAGTGCATGGCGCTCCAGACAAGCGCTGGTGCATTAAAAAAAACCCATCAGTGACATGTTAGTGCTTTTTGTTTCTCCTTATAAACACAGAGAAAGGACCAGTTGAAAAGGCATCTGGTAAACAGTGAGCAGAATCCGGGAAGTAATGAATGCTGTTCATCCCTGTTTTTGAGATGTAGCTCTGTTATGAAAGCTGTCTGATGATGAGAGGATGGCTGCAGGGAATAAACTTTGCGAACGCTTTCACCCTATTGTCCTCCCGTTCTGTTTAAAAATTCAAGCTGGTTTGCCATCTGGCCGGAGTCACCTTAGGTCCGGCCGCGTTCGGCCGGCATGAAAGTTGACAGGAGCTGCTTTAGTCTGACACGTGTTTCCCAGATGTCTTGACGAGGGAGGTCTACATTAGGGTGGCCCCCCAAGCCTGACGGCGTTTAGCTTGCGCGGGATGTTTTTGATAGCTGCAGGTGTCCAATGCGGCATGCATCTCTCACCATCGAAATGACCCACAGTTCGGATACGGTTGTTTACATCCACAGTCCCTTTGGTCCTGTGGTATTTCCTGGCTCCGATCCCCAGCCCCTATGTAACAGTGGGGGCCCGGGCACGTGTGAACAGCCATGATGGCTTCCTGATCCCACCCTCCAAGTAAAGACAAGAAAAGCGAGAAAGGGAGAGTCCAGTACCATCTCCACTTAGTAGCTTCTGTTTGGAGACGAGGTGTGTGCTGACAGGACACATCCGCTGGTGTCAATGTTCCCAAAACAGAAGGAGGGCGGGCCCATGCAGGTAGGACCCCACAAGAGCAGGTGTCCCGCTGACAATGTAGGGGGGGGGAATAATTGACCCTCTCAGGTAACTGCTTAGTGTTATGTTCTGCAACATCGACACTGGGGAACAGGTGGAGAGACATGTCTAAATGGATCCCACCTGTGTGCCCCCCCCACTAAGCAGCAAAGGAGATCCACCTCCAAGGATCAAGCCACACCATGGAGCTCCAGGGCCTGGCTCTCCGGGGTCTGATATGGTGAGGACCAGTTTGCTTGGTTGCCACTCCTACCTTCTGCACAAAGATGTGCTATTTCCAGTTTATTCTTTTCTTACCAAGACCCATCTGCAAAGCCGACTGGGGCCAAATATCTGATAGATGCCTTCTGCTATTCCAGGTTTTTTTATCCATCTTTGAAGTCTGCTTCTCTTCCCCCTCTGCCTGCATCCTTCCCGAGTCCGTCTCCCCCCATGAAGCCTCACGAACACAGAGCCGGTGCCCGCTCAAGTAACGACACTGAAGAAAATGCGCGACGTCCTCAGCGCTTGCATCTGTCAGATTACAGTGCTTCACTATTCTCAGCTTCCTGGAAAAAGTGGCTGAGAGTCTGAGAGTCCGTTTGGTGAAGACCGTGACTCAAACAGCACCAGGCTTTGAAACTGACCTCGGAATTCCTTCTGGGTGTGACTGGATAAATGTGTTTTTTACACTCTGATGGTGGAGATGGTATCTCGTGCAATAATGCATCCAAACACAAGCCCTATTTCCTGACAAGTTTCTACCGCTTGTCAGGATTGTAGACCTTCATGTGGCTGAACAAAGGGGAGTCTTCAGAATCCAATATCTTACCCTTGCAGCGTTAATGTGAATGCTTCCAAGCGAGGGACAATGCGATTGCCGACATCCTATTGAGTCCTCTGTTCCCTCCCTGTCCTCTTTAATTCTTTCATTGATGCACAAATCCTCACCCTGGGTAGAAACCCCTACCGGCCTTGTTGTCTCTCCCGCATGCTCAGGATAAGTATTGTCTATTAGTAACAAAATCATGACTTCTCTGCATTCCTTCTTTGTAAAGGCCTGCTCCTGGCTTCCTCTGGTCAAGAGGGACTCCTGTGAACAAAAGGCAGAGGACTCCACGTGTAAACACAGCCCACATCCTTGCACATCTGCCATCCATCAGGATGTGCTGTCCACTAGGAAGCCATGCGTCTGGATAGCCAAAACAGAGGCTTCTGCAGATCGCCCTCCCCGTGGCTCCGATCCACCCTCCGTCTCCCGTCAGTGACACACATGCTCGCTTGGAGCTCTGTTCCCCTCTCCCTGCCTCCTGCACCTCCCTTTCCCCCCCCTGGCATTAAGGATTAAGGACTCCATGAAGACACGATGGTCCCCGACAGACACTATGGGGCGGCTGTGAGCAAGCTGGGCATGTCACAGAGTACAGATAACCTGTGGGTCAACAGCTGAACCTCTGCCCTGGTCTGGAAGTGTAAACCACACGCTAGGATGAACTGTGGCAGGAGCAGCAGGGGTTCATGATAGCCACATACTCTGGAATGAACAACTAAGGTAGCACTTTTACATCATCATTCTTAAGGAACCAAAACCACTCATAAAAATAGGATAAGTGACCGGATCATTTGTTCCGCAACTCTGTCTTTTGTAAGAGATGCTCTGTGTGTTTGTCTAGGATGAGAGGGTCAGGATTTTAAATAAGTAATTCCCTACAGGGGGGCATGAACAACCAATCCTGTCAGGGTCAGCCGCTGTTGTCTCACTCTGTGTCCCTTCCCCGTTTGACCAGCAGGCGTTGCCGGTCATCCCGTCCTTCATGTGAGTCTTTGTGTTTTCCCCCCTGTTCTCTGCTGGTATCATGGCTCAACACGTTGAGCAGCCAGTTGTCTGTGTTCCCTTCTGTCCTGCGTTTGAATCCCACCTCCTCTGCTTTTGTATTTTGCTCCCTAGTGTTTCAGTTGAGTTTCTCTAGTTCTTGTGTCTGATTTTGTAGTTGGTTTTCGTTTTGTTCCTTGTGTCCCTGCTTGTGTCTTTACCTGTTTGTAATTCCCTACTGTTGGTTTCTGTTTCCTTGTTTAGTTTTTAGTTTCCCTGTCTTGCTCCTTTTGAGTTTATTAGCTTCACCTGTGCCCTGTTTTCCTGGTCTCTGTTAATTAGTCTCACCTGTCCTGTCGTAGTCTTGTTACCCAGTTTTGGTTTCTGTATTTAAGTCCCTGCTTCTGTTCTGTTCTCTAGTGGTTCATTGATTTGGATTCAGATGTGCTTGTTTGTCTTATGATCTGTATTATGTTTACCTGCCTAGTTTATGGGTTTTTGTTTTTGTAGTTTTATTTTATTCCCTTTAGTTTTTGACCCCATGTGATCCTTTTGGTTTTGTTGTATTTGTAGTGTTTTCTGTTTTGTTTAATAAACCCTGTTTTTGTGCTCCTGAAGCCGCCAGTGGGTCGTCCACCCTTTCTTGTGCACCATCCCTCGTTCCCGCAACCGAGCCGCCCGCATTCGTGACACAATCCAGGTGCAATTCAATCTGGAAGGGGGAGCGCCGGCTTGATCTACGCTTCATATGGCATTCCAGGGCCTCAGTGGTGAATCTTCTGGACTGGAGTAGATAGATATGTCACAGGTTTATGCACGTCCCTGAGTTGTGGGCGGGCACCCAAGCCTGCCTCATTTTTACTGCCACAGGGCTAGGAAGTTAGCCACCAAGGAAAAAGACACAAGCAGGTAGTGGAAATGTGGTGGGGGTGGGTGGGACAGGAAGCATACTCCCACCCTTGAAGGTGGGATTCACACAGGTCCCTTTGCCTATGTCTGTAGCCTGTGTGAATCACTCTGGATTAGGTTTGGCTGAGGTGACTGCAAACCTTTTATTTAGAGAATGCAAGAGATATCAAGACCTGACAGGGACAATTTGGAAAGCATGAAAAACGCTGCCAACACAAACCAGTACCTAGCTTCAGATATCCGTAGCTGACAAGCTGTGCAAGACAGTAGAGGTATGACGCCATGTGTAATTCGGCTGAGGAAGCCTTTGAAGTTGGGTGCGGGGGAAAAAGCACTTTTGACTCTCACTGAGTAGTTTTGCTTGGCTTCTCAACCAACGTGTGTCGGCATCTGACTGGCAAACAGCCGGATGATTCACTGCTGCTAAACACGCAGTGCTGCCAGCGGAGGCTTCTGGAGGCAGCAGTAACACGGCCTTGATGTGACGGCGATGTGGCCGTAGCCACAAGGCAGAATTCTGGGAAGGCTGCCCAAAGGTGGATGTCCACGATCTGCGCTGATCCAGATCCTCCAGCAGGGGGCCTCTGAGGGACCCCAGGAGAGTGCAGAGGCGGGGTGGTGCATGTCAGGCTAACATTAGCTCCCACTAGAGCTGCGCTCTCGTCGCCACCCATCCCCCCGACATTTCAGGAGTGTGGGCGAATGGCTGAGGCGGCACGGTGGGCAAGCTGGGGACCCGGCCCACCTGACATGGGCGCTAAACCACAAGGCAGAACCATCAGTGAGGACAAGGTCAGGACCTCCCACCGCTAAGAATTTAAACATGAACTCTGACCTGAGGCATGGAGTGTAATGATAGGGGCAGAATGCCCTGTGATTTCCCCTCCCCAGGCCAGGCAGTCTGACATATGCAGGTAATCTGACACTCAGTCTTATTTCTTCTGTGGCATATACCCGTTTGTCTCCTCCGGCTGGATGCGAATCTATAACCTACTGGTGTAATTTGGTTTTGTAGCCAATATAGCTCAGTGATTCCTTGAGTCACACATCAGCAGCTCTCACTATGTCAGGACCAGAGTTCTCCAAAATTCCCAGAAAGTTCCAAAAGTGT
The DNA here is from genome assembly GCA_026779605.1 of Mormyrus hasselquistii. Classification (NCBI taxonomy): domain Eukaryota; kingdom Metazoa; phylum Chordata; class Actinopteri; order Osteoglossiformes; family Mormyridae; genus Mormyrus; species Mormyrus hasselquistii. The sequence continues at coordinate 12,586,995 of JAODKE010000146.1, forward strand.
GTGACGTACACTGTCACGTTCCCAGACGTGACATAAAAACACCGATCGGGACTCCCTGCCACACCTCTGTGCGACAGGCTGGCGTGGACAGAAACTTACAGGATTACAGGTCGTAATGTAAGACCAGCGCAAGACAAACAAGGAGCCAAAGCTCTGAATGTCGGCCCACATGAGAGCGAGGACCTTACGATCATGAAGGTGGCGGCCACCACCTCTCTGCACCCCAAGGTGACGACATACAGTAGCTGCTCTCTCAGCCAGACGGTGGATAAGAGCCTCTCTTCTCAAAGGTCCATCTATCCGGAAGAAGGTAAGCTGACATCTCCTCTCTTCTGACCTCATTTCTTAAATCGGATCAAATGTCTGACTTTGACTACACCTGTAAAGAAAAAGTTCTATGTTTGTGACCTCAGCGTCCACATGTGTTTGTAGGTAGTGTGTGTATGGTGTGTTGGGAAGGGGACTGTCACTTAAATGTGTGTGTGTGTCTATCTGTCAGTCTATCTGTCAGTCTCTCTGTGCGCTGATTCTGCCTGGCTCCCAGGGAGAATTCTGGAGCCTCCTGCGATGCCTGTCATCTCAGCCTTGAGTGATGAGGTGATGATAAGGGACAGGTGTGCAGTCTGCAGATTCCCCCGTCGTCAGCCTTTTGCAGCAAGCAAAGCGGGATGCAAAGGATTCTGGGAAGAAAGCCATGACACTGTTGCGCTGCATGGGGGCTGGGAAAAGCACACTGATTGGCTGGCCTTGTCACATGACTTTTCTGTGTGCAGATGGAGAACCTAGTTTGTCGACGTCTGTATGATCCCTGGCCATGACCATTTGTGCCATTTTAGACTCATTCTCTACTGCTTAACTTAGAACTCAATCACACTTTTATGTGACAGGGTCTGAAAAA
>JAODKE010000146.1:12598989-12609794 GCA_026779605.1 Mormyrus hasselquistii
AAGGGGATGGAGGCGCGTGGCGGGGGGTGGGGGGTGGGGGGGCGGGGGCGGGTGTTTGTTTTGCCGTCTGTGGGGGGGCGCGCTTTTGGGGGGGGGGGGGGGGGGGGGGGGCCAGTTACTAGGTGAGCCCCAGACAAGGCAGCCGTTCCCACCCGACCGGCCCATGACATACATCCTGACCCGTCCTCTCCGAAAGGCCGGGAACATCAACTCCACACGGCCCACCTGCAGCTCTTTAGCGACTTGGGTAATTGTCACTGAGAACTTCCACCGGTTCCAAACGCCTGGTTCTGTTTGCCTGAGGTGAGGATGTCTTTCCCGGCAGAGGAGGTGAACTATTGTTCGTTTTCGAAACGGGAAGCCTTGAAATAGCTCTGGTGGTGTTTTGGTGGCCCCATGAGAGCAGGCTGAGGTAAAATGAAGCGTTCTGCACCAAGGACAAAATGTGTGATTTGCGTTTAGGCCAGAAACTAACACTGTGGTCACATCAGACGTAGCTTCTGTTCGGTGCTTATTATGCCTTACCACCATGAGAACATGGATATGAGAAGCACAGGCCAATCAGAGAAGATGTCACTTTGGTGTGAAGTTGCCTGTTTCTCTCTTGCCCGTTGATGAAACTCAGGCATTCCTAAATAATTAGCTGCTTTTAAAGCTCGTATTATGTCTATCACAGTTACCACTTAACCATGTTTTTGCTGACTTGGCTATTAGCATATGTTTTGCTAATCGTTAATCATATAATTTTTTAAATGATTAGGTTAATGAATTCATTAAGCTGGCGGTGATATTTAATCAGTACATGGAATGGCTGAGGTGCCCCCGAGGAGAGGTTTGGGAACTGAAGCGGTATTCATCTAGCCATCCAGCAAGATGTCAGTAACTTTCTGGAGAAGAAAATCTTCTTAGTTTTATTGTTACTCTTAATTTGCACATGGGCCACTTTTGCTCAGTACTCTATTTTTTGTCTAAAAGCACCTCAGCTCTGGCTGGTGACCTGCCTGCTTCTTTCGTCAATGCAAAATCTTTTGGAGGAAGATTTGGAGAAAAGGGAAAATAAGCGAGTGAGGCGGCACCAGACTCGGCTGGCAGGATGGACCGCAGCCTCGCCGCCCTGCCCACAGTGGACCCCGACCCCCCGTTTTCAATCACAATCCCTCGTCTCCGCCTCTGAGACTCATTGTGGAGAACTGACGCGTCGACATGTACGCAATAACCGGGTGGGAGAGTCTTCCCAGCTATAAATATCCCGTGGCTATTCCGAGATGTCGCCGCCGATTGGACCCGTCAGTCCATTCCCCTCAGCCCATCCAGGGCCTAAAAATAACACCCACTGGTCTCCCGGCATGGGCCGTTCTGTTGCCGTGCCGACTCCCTATCAGGCTGCCTCTTCACACTTTTAGTAGACCTTTCTTTCTTGTAGCTTGTTAAAGATTCACCAGCTGATGCATTATTTAGTCTCAGCTTGTGACTCGGAGCTCCCTGGGACCGAGTTGCGATTCGAGGGCTGTGGAGCTTCTGGAGTGGCTGAACTACATGCCGACCGACTGTGCGTCTGCCAACCCGGAGAGCAATGACCTGCTTAATTCCCTCCTTCATTTATTGTCCAATGCTCACGGTTCTTAAACTTTTTGTCTGGAGACCTCCTCCAAAAAACACGTCTCGCAATCCCCTTAGATATGATAAAAATTGGCAGCCACAAGGGGGTCCAATCTTGATCAATAATGTTGGCCGGATGATGAAATTTAGTAACGGACTGCAATGGACAAAATTTGTCCGGGGGGGCAAAAAATGAAAACAACCAAAACATTATGGTCTCTTGCCGAGGGCTATGTTGCGGATTCTCAGATCTCTTTGGGCTCAGAGGCAGGAAGAGGTTTAGTCAAGAACAGCAGGAAATGGAGGCGGGGTGGAGGAACCGACTTCCGGGTTCTGAGCTGCCCTGGATAGCGGGGTGCCGAGTGACCCCCCCATGACCCTGGAGACCGGACGCTTCCATCTACTAACGCGATTCTTTTTTTCTCTCTCTCTCTTTCTCCCTCTGTCTCTCACCCTTCCTTCCACCTAGTTCGTGACTTCACAGGGAGCATCGTGAATAAGACAAAGATCCGACAGGGGTCACCTCATCGGCAGCGGTCAGCACGTCAGACAGTCCTGAGACAGCCGACAAGGGCAAATATTTGAGTCAATTACACCTCCCTTTCCGGGGCCACCATCACAAAAGGAAGATCAAGGGGGAGGTGGAGCTCTTGAAGAGAGAGGGACAAGGGCAGGGAAAAATAGCGGCCCCTTCCCAGTGAACTCTGGAGGCTATTTCTGGTGCTTCGTGGGCAAACTGGCTACTCATTTAGGGAAACTTGGATGTTGGAAAAAGGATTTACCAGTTGCCTACCCATTCATCCCCGGGTCTGTGTAAGTGCTGGATATAGATATCAATTTGTACGGCTCCCAATCTGACCGACAAACACGCTAACTTTAGCGAAGCCGAGAGTGAGCTCTGCTATTGCGGCTCCTGGAATTGGTACCCTTCTCCGGGACAGACTTCCGACACCGCGGGGTCCAGGGATTTCTGTTTACAGCCCAGTTTCTCTCACTGAGCTCCTGGAGTAAAGTTCATGTCCATCTTCAGAGCCACATATCGTTAGCCTGTTGCGCTGTTGTGTGCTGGCCCACATCAGAGTCACGCCCTCAGTGCCACCAGGCAGCCGTTTGCTGCCCCAGCTGCTTTGATGTCCTTAACCAGCAAGGCGGCGCACCATGAAGCCTCTGACTCCAATCGGCTCTCCATCCCCCCTGAGGCTCCTGAACAAGGGTCCTGAGTACCTGCGTAGGCAGATGGATGGCGGGGGCAGGGGCCCTGTACTCAGTGCTGTGGAGCGACTGGAGGCAGATAAGGCCAAATATGTGAAGAGCCAGCAGGTCATCAACACCAAGCAGGAGCCAGTGCTGGCACCCTGTGCCACCCCTCCCCCTGTGCCTCGGCGTCCACTTGCTGTGTCTGGTGCCTCGAAACCTCGCCCAAGCTCCCGCCGCACACCAGACTCCCCATATTTAGTCCTGGGCTCCCTCGTCATTCGACATGAGGATGAGGAGGACGCCAAAAAGGAGAACTGCCGTAATGCTGGTGTGGAGGAGCGAAACTGGAACAACACTGGGCGGGCATCCCCTGGACCCATCGTCCTGATCTCGCCCCTGGTGGCCCCTCACAGCGCCCCCCTTCTGCGTCGCAGCACCGGCAAGCGCATGCTGAGGCCCGACTCGCTCGTCATCTATCGGCAGAAGAAGGAGTGCAAAAACACCAGTGGCAGCGGAGTTGAGGCTAAGACTTACAGCTTTGTGCGGCGGCTTTTCCAGGGGTCCATGCGGGATCGGGGCAGGCCCCCAAAAATGACCATCAGCGAGGAAAGGGCGCTGGCGCAGGACGAAGAGTCCCACATGTCCTGGACGGACCAACGGGACACGTCACAGGAGACCAAGAACTTCATCAAGATGGACCATAGCTCAATGTCGACCCCCAACAGCCCTCGCACACCTGAGAGAATGCAGAGTGCGCCAGAGGACCCCAGCGACCCCTGGAGGCTGGCTGTGCCTCGCGAGACAGCCGGGCTGCGGCGATCGAAATCAGAACTCCGCCTACGCTGCTCACTGGCACTGTCTGACAAGGAGCGCTTCTTTGACTACTGTGGGCTGGACTTGGAAATGGTGCATAGGCTGGGCCCTGAAAACTTCCCATCAGGCGGCAGCTCTGTGGACACGCTGTCTCTGGTGCTGCGCAGTGTCAGCAGCGGTGGCGGACCTGGGTCAGAGGCCAGCGAGTTCTCCCGGCACTCGGGGGAGGGGCTCGCCGAGGAGGAGCTGACGGAGCAGTTGCCGTCGGTCGTGTCCATCGTCGAGAGGAACGCCCGCATAATCAAGTGGCTCTACGGGTGCAGGAATGCTGTCCAGCAGGGACCCAAGGAGTCCACCGTGTAGCTGAATGCCTCTGCGGATTGGCATCGCATATCGTCAATTCTGGGGTGTACTGCTGTGCCCCCGGTTTGGGATATCAGGAATCTCGGCAGTCCGGGAGCTTGCGGCTGCTGACGGTGTCCTCTCTCATCAGTAACGACAAGGCACATAAATTCCAGAGGGGAAACCCCTAATAGCACTGACTGTGTTGTTTACCAGTTGGTGGCTCTGTTGTTTTGGGGTGACGCAAGCATCTCTCAGCACCAGACAGATCTGCGCCAGCTTCCTTAGTGCTGGATCTCTCTCTTCTTGTGTACCATGGCCAAAGACTACCTTTGGGCCCGTTAGAGTCCTGAGCTGTTTGGGGGGGGGGGCAGAGGGGGCAATGATTGGCGAATTGAAAAACAGGTTTATCTCTGCGCTGTAAACATTCACAGGGGACAGGGAGGCATCTGATTGCGAGGGGAGTTGAAAACCCCCGTGGGTTATTTTAACAGACCACTTCGTTGGCATGTCTGATGAGTCTGGTAATGTATGTGTGTGTGTGTGTGTGTCTGAGATGCATTGGCACCCCCATCCCGCCTAGATGCCCCCTGCCTCATAATGTGGGCTTCCTGGAATAAGCTTTTTAGATAAGATGTTATGGGATATTGTGAACAAATGGATGGAGGCTGGGTCTCCTTGTGAGGAGTCTGTGTACTATTCTTGATGTATTTCTCATCAGTCTGAGCAATACAAGGTCATCTTATAAATACAGTCATGAAACACAGCACATGAGTCTTTAGGTCCATTAACAGGTGACTGGCAGTATTGTACAGAAATCAGAATCACATGAGCATCTGGAATGTGCCATTATTACTGCTGTGGGGTACAGCTGCCCGATTCTCTCCTGCCGTGTTAGGCCACTCCCTCAAGGTCCCTTCTGGACCTTCCCTTCGGCCATCGTCCTGGGTGGGACCCCGAGGCACGTAGTATACACTGAGAAGGCTCACAACCTTCATCAGACATGCTTTTACGAACCACTTCTTGTGCAGCATGTTGTAGCTTCATGAAAACCAACCCGGAAGTGTTTAGTGATATTTCTGAGAAATGTTGTTATGCATGTTTACACCCCTGGGTCTGTATATATTTGGTTTATTTCTGAGAGCTTTATTCTCACAGGAAACCAAATCACAATAAAGCAGTTTTTTTCTGACTGTGAATGGCTATTTGTGATTCTGTTTTTGTCCACGTTCGTCTGAGTCCCCGACCTCGTAATCTTCTCACCACACAGGCACGTTGCACATTGACCAAAACTCTCGAGTTATATAGCACTAACTTAAATGCTGAATTTCTAATTAGAATGTCTCTATATTTTATTGTTGACATTTCAATGTCTCTGAAAGGGCCCCGTGCTACAGGTTCAGACGTGGAGCGTTCCACACGATCTATGCCTATGACTCACAGTTCACATGGGGCCTGGCTGGGGGCCAATGTGCAAGGGCAGTATACCTGTGATCAGAAGGTTGCTGGTTCACATCCCATGGTCAGCTGAGTAATTTCACCTGTGGGCCTCAGAGCAAGGCCCTTACCCTCAATTGCTGCTAATTAAAAGTAACTGTAATTTTTCCCCTCTAGCATCTCCACCCTCCTCGTCTCTCCTTTCACATCTCCAGCAGCATCATTCTGTTCTTCCCCTGCTCTCCTTTGGGAGAGAGTGAGGCAGGAGGTGGAGCTTAATTGATTGGCAGTGAGAACTGTTTGCACATAACAAAAGACCAAAAGCTGATTCTGGGCCCTGGTGATCAAGTTACCTTAGCTCCTGACGACAAACCCTCCCGGGGCTGTGGCCCCCCCTCGCACTCGAGGAGGACAATGGGCCCCTGTCACTCACACTCGCTGTGGGGCCCCATGACTCATTCTGTTTAGGCTTGTAGAAAAAGGTTTTTTATGCTCATTTGGGTTTGGATCCGTCATCTAGCTGTGCCCCTCCCACCTTTGTTGGTCCCATGCAGACAAACAGCTGGTGTCTAGTCCCAGCCCCCCAGGCTTAAAACCTCAACTCAGGGTAAGCGGCCCCAGCCACCCTGGTCTCCAGGTGTGATTGCGGTTGCAGTTCTGCTCGCTAGCACGGCCCAGCAGGACGTGGTGTTTCTCACAGCTCGAAGGCTTTTAAAGCACCACCACGTCTCTGGGGTGCGGAGGGGGCGGTCACAAGGTCAGTGGTGGAGTAGAACAGAAGTTAAAAGTCCCACTTTATTGGAGTTGCTAACTTTGAATGGCTGGTAGGTGCCGCATTAAATGGTCTGGGCTTGCAGGAATTCAAAGGCACGCAGCCCCCCGCCGGAGCAGGATTATCGCTGACCGCTGTTTTTCCAAATATTAAACTTCAGGGAGTCAGGAAGCCTCACCACCAACATTGTTAGGTTACCTAGCAACAGGTGTCAAACGAATCGCTTGCACTTACAGCCTGAGATATCGGGCCTTTCTCTCTTTTTGACGTCTTCCAGTCCCCAGCATGGGTAGCACAGTAAACAGGGTAAAGTGCCACAAAAAAATGCCTTCGTTGTTTTCAAAGGCAGTTACGCAATTGTGTGTATGTGTCCAACCCTCACAATTCCTAATTCCTAAGATCGCCTGAGAGTGCAAGTGAAGTGAGTGCAGTGAGTGAGTGTACATAAACACAGGCACATTAACATGGTCCGAGGCCCTGGGCTATTTGGGTGGTCAGTGGCCCACTATCATTTTCTACCATGGTGTATTTATTGGCTTTTGTGAGGGGGTGACAACAGTAAAAGTAGCTGATTGAGGGAGGCATTTTTTTGCCTTAAAGTGTCCCTGGTGAAGCAGGCCTATGTGCAAGATAGAAGACAGATCAACAGAGGGTAAAATGAGCCCAGAAGTCCAGCAAAGCTAAGTCCACCGGCCGTGGAAACATCAGGCATTCCGAATGTGTGTCTCAAGAGCCCCGAGGACAAGAAAGCTTCCAGCGCAAAAGCTTTTAAAAGTCCCCCAGAAGGTATGAGAGTCACATGGGCTGTGGATATGATGTGTGACGGGTCAGACCTAGTTCTTCTGGTCCAGCAGTTTGATGGAGCACAGTGAGAGGGGTGGGGGGTCATCGAGAGTCGCCTGTGAGGCGGCTTTCTGAGCACTCTCATTCACCCTGCCCCCGGGGCGATCTTGCTGAAGAAGCAGCCATGTTGTTCGGAGTGAGAGGGCAGAGAGCGAAGTGAGATCCAGACAGTTGAACACCTAGGAGTTGCAGCTTCTGGGGGGGGGGACATTTATACACCTGGTTTCATTCGGGCAACAGGACCCCCTGCAATGCAACATGTAATGCGAGGCCCGCATGTCTGTGAAAGCGCCGACGGTGCAGCACTCGCAACCATCCGTGAAGCAGCCAAGGCCGGCAGCCAGAGGGACCATCGGCTTCCCGTTGGCTTCCACACGCGGTTAGGGCACACCGTCCATTTCGGCACATTTCACTGCTAGCGTGCATTAAACATGGAAGGAGGCCAGCCCAACCGAACACGATATAAACACTAAAGCTAAACAAGGAAATATACAAAAAAACTGGTTACTGGTTGGAATTTGCATAGGTTATCGCATAATTCCAAGGTAAATGCAAATCCATCCACCATTTCCAATACCTGAAATTTCTGAACTTGTATTTTAAACGCAAAGTTCAGTTTCTCATCGTCTCTGGGGCATGTGGCTGGTATCTGACTGTCCATTTTGTGTTTTTCATACGACAGGAAGACCATGACTGCGATTTGTCCTCACGACTCCTCTTCCCCGTCCCCCTGCCCCCGACACTGTCCCAACAGGAGCCGGAAACCTGACCCCTCTGCCCTGGTGTCCCTCCCCCTAACAAAACCCTGGTCAGGGCAAAAGGAGATCCGATGGCAGTCTGAGCTCATAAATCAGGGGGGGGGGTCAGCCCTTTTCTCTGCTCTCTTTCACCCATGACCCCCCCGGTGCCCCAGGGCTCACCGAGCAAGGCTCTGCTTCTCCTATCTGTGACTAATAGCCCCCCCCCCTCCCCAGTGCAGGCCTGACGTCACCCCTGGTATGGAGAGAGGGCAGACATGGGTCGTCCACAGAAAAGTCCAAAGGCTTGGGCAGGGCTGGGAAGTCCTGGTACACAGCTGGGCCGAATTCGAACCCGGTGAGCAGCGGTACTCCATCGCTCAGGATAGCTGGCGAACGCGGCTGCAGATGACGCCACCTGCTTATTCAATCTGCAAGTAGTGTCACATTCAGAAGGTCTTAGTATCGCATTTAGAAGGTCATCCTTGAGACACGAATTTAAAGTGTGCGTGTGATCCGGAGTGACCTGGCACAAGGCCAGGGCAGGGGGCGTGATTAAACGGGTGTGCGTGGGATGCGTCGTAGGGAGGACGTAACCCAGTTTGGCCAGGGACATTTGGACCAATGGTAGCGCCAGTAGTCACTTCATGTCAGTCAATGAAGATACACGGGGAGGGAGGGGGGCAAGAGTGGAAGGAGCTGTCAGGATGAGTGATTTGTGTCAAACCGGCCTGGCGACAGGCCCAGGATGGTGGGAAGGAATACCACCTGTTACAACTCGTACGTTTTACTTCGGCACTAATAGCATGTTACTTAGTGCCTCGGCGTTCCCGCCTTGGCAGCTGTGCATGCTTCCTGTTTTTCACGAACGCGCCGGCCTCACACAGTCTAGGACCATGTCCTCAGTGGCTGGACCGTACCCAGTCTCCTCTCTGTCCTCAATGTTCATGTGTTTCTTAAAATACTCTCAGGCTGGACCAACCTGGTGTTATCGGGATAAACAGGCCTGAGACAATGTGCCTTTATGCGCTGTGGTTTGTGGGGGAGACATTCAGGCTCATTCCAGCGGTTAGGAGCGTCTGTCCCGGGGTATGGAGTTAAGGCGAGGCCCAGGCTGCCGTGAGCGGAGCAGGCCTTCTGTTGAAGATGGAAGAGGGAAAGGATCCTCATTATTTGGGCAGAGGGTGGGTGGGGTCACTGTTGCGCACTTTGAGGTTCTTAAGATAGAGAGAGACAGAAATCGTGACGGAAATGCCACATCTGCCAGCCTCTGTGTGTGGCTGCTCTACACATCAAAGCTTAGCCTCGCCCACGGCCTCGGGGCCGAGCGTCTGTATTTAAAGCTCAGGCCGGTCAACCACGGCGCCACACAGCGTTTGACCTCCCCCACCGACGCCCCAGGACTAACCCATGCAGGACGCACCCACTACATGCAGCAAAGGTAGGTCAGACTTGGGATGTGAGCACTGCTGACACACTCCTTAATGAGGACACCACACAGATCACCAGCAACATGCCATGTATGAACGTCTGGAGTTCAACTTCGGCTGCTTCTTCTCCTGGGTGCCGCAGATCGCATAACGTCGGTTGATCCATCCATCTTCCATGGCCACTTACACATTCCAGGGTTGCAGTTTCGGTTTATGCTTCCAAAAACTTGGAACTTCCTCCAGTCTTAGGGGAAATAATTCAGACAACAAAGAGATATCCAGTGTTTCTCCAACAAAACAATAAAAAAAATTAAAACACTTGTGGGGGACATGGCAAGTTAAAACAGAGACTTTTATTCTGAAAGTCCTAATAAATAAACATTGCCATGTGACTAGACTGGAGTTAATGCAGAGCTTGCAGCATGAAAAAAACAAAAGCCTAAACTGTTTAATATGAAAAAAGGTCCAGATAAAGGCCTTCTTGTGTCTCAGGGGGAGGAGATATTTTGCAAATCAGCGTGAGGTTATGATAATGACATCCCATTGTCTTTCAGAATAAGTATCAGTGAGATTACAAAGATCATATCCAGAAGCTGTGACAATCGGTCGTCAAAGGGGATCTCTGCAATAATCAATAATCAAGAAATATTGCTGGCAATTTGACCCAAATCTTCCGGAATTAGGTTGTGGTCAAAATGACAATGGCTAGGTGTTGGTTTGGGGAAATGTGAATTGGATCACGCAGCTGAAGGCACCCAATTTGAACATCGCACATACGAAAAGTCTCTGCAGTTAGCCCTAGTGGTCAATTTATGAAACAGCAGCCTGAAAGCACTGTGGAGTCCAGGCCTGGTCCAGCAAGCTTAAGGCAGATTTTCTAACTGATGATGTGTCCCTGATAGATGGGGTCCCCAGATAGGTAACTAGGACATCACCCTCTCACCCTCAAAAGTCTAAAGCAGTGTTTCCCAACCCAGTCCTTAGGGAAAAGGCCTCTATCCTCCTCTGGCTGTAGGATATAACCAACACTGCAGCCCTAACTCTGGCCCTAACTGCGTAACTGCATCCTTAACTGCAGCCCCAACTGTGTAACTGCAGCCCTAACTGTGGCTCTAACTGCGTAACTGCATCCTTAACTGCAGCCCAAACTGCGACCCTAACTGCAGCCCTAACTGCGGCCCTAACTGCAGCCCTAACTGTGGCCTTAACTGCAGCCCACTACATCCAGCCACCTCCACCATTTCTGCACACGCTGGACCCCGGAACTTGGCCATTGGCGCTGAACATGGCCTGAGCCCTGCTGCTGAGAACCTGTGGAATCCCTATGAGGTTTGACATATTATCCATGCTGCTTGGAGCCACTGCTGGGGAGGGATGTCTGCCCCCATCCCCTGACTATGAAAGCCTCCCCAAAGACTGGAAGGCGGGCCTTTAACAGATAACATCACTGGCCAGCTTAGGATTACTGCCGTAACAAGCGCATTCACAACAGAGCTTGCGGTTGGGGCTATGGTTAGGGCTGATAGAGGATGGGGGGGGGGGGGGGGGGAAAAAGGGCCCGGGGTGCCCCCGCGGGGGGAGGGGAAAAAAAAAAACCCACATCCCCACCACGTTGGAACAAAAAAACCAGAAAAA
>JAODKE010000146.1:12612927-12625713 GCA_026779605.1 Mormyrus hasselquistii
AATTGATTTCCCCCGCCGATCTGGGAGGGGGAACACCACAACTTTGGTGTTAGAGGGGGGGGGGGGGGGGGGGGGGAGGGGGGTTAGGTTTTGCTCTACAAACCTTGTTTCGGCAAATCTGCTTCAAAAGCTGTTTTTGATGTCCGGAAAGCAAAGACAGGTCTGGGGGTGGCCTGGGGGGAGGGGTGCGGGCTCTGTTATTCTTAATGACAGGAAGTTTGTCCCACGGAAAGCTGAGTGTGTTTTAATCCGCTTGAAAGTTCCTGCTTTTATTATCCCGTAATTCCTGTCAGCTCTGCTCCCACTTCCCGGCCCAGGAAGTTCAGAGGAACAATTTGAAAGGTGTGACAATGGAAACAGACTTCAGATCAGGCGGGGTCGCCCTTAGGAACTGCGGCTCTGGCGCTGGAAGTCTGCGGATAGCTGCTGTTTTCTTGTTAAGCAGGAGGAGGCAGAGTCAAGAGAGACAGGAGAGAGGAGGAAATGGGGGCATCCATAATGACTGGAAGGGGGGAAAGAGAGAGAGGGAGAGAGACTCTCAATGGTAGGGGTTTCAAAATCAAGACCAAAAGCTAAACACATGATTTTCCAGCAGCATTAATATGCAAACTCCACACAGGTGTGAGGCAACAGTGCTAACCACTGCACCACCATGTCACCCCCATTAATATTACTGATATTGATTTTGCATCTATGAAGCTTGACATTTTATTTCCAGATGGGTTAATTGCCGTAGCTTATTCCTGCTTTCACAAACATTGCCGCAGTTTTAGCACAAGTATGGTGCAAGAGCACCCTCTGCTGGAGAGAATATGCATTGAGCGGCAGCCTTGTTCCCAGTTCAGTTGATTCTGCGCCACAGGCACAGTCGGCTGGTCACGGATGGGACAGATGATAGTGCGAACAGGCAAGAGGAGACCAGAAACACCTGGATGTAATCACAGGGGTTAATGAGTTCTCAGTGTGTGAAATGACTTCACGGCATTAGGTGCTTTTCAGCGCAACAGCATTTATTGAAACACAGGAGCTGCTCACATTTTGTCACACGAGAACAAAGACAGCTTTTCGGAAGAATGCGCCGCAGAGTCGACTCGCTGCAGACTGGCGGATCAAGGGACTCCGCCACCCCCAGACCCGGGAGCGAGACACCTTCCCATCCATCTCATTCCACCTCTGTTCATCCTGAGCCAATCCGGATGCCCTAGATGTGTTGAAGCCTCATGAAGGGACGTGTGCCACATTTCTGCGGGGGGGGGGGTACTCCATTGTGAAGGTCCTCACTCTCTGTCTGCCTTCTCCATAATCTCTCTTTCTCTCTCTTCATCTCTCTATAAATCTCTCTCTTCCTCCAACTTTCTTCCTTACTTCATCATCCCTCCCTTCCTCTCTCCAGATCTCTTTTTCTCTTCATAATCTCTCTTCCTTCAGCGAGAGTGAGGTGCATGCAGATCTCCTACCGCCTGCCCGATGTGCTTTGCTGCACAGGCTTTTGCAGGCTGAGACCCAGGGGCCTCTGCTAATCATGAAATTCTCAGATGATCGGATTGACGCTTTGGGTTTCAAACTTCAACACCTCCAACCGCAAACGGAAGCAAAGAGAAATAAAAGATCCATAACAATTCCAGTGTTGACAGAATATTTCAGACAGTGTCTGCATTTGCTTCCAGCTCCTTTGGTCCTCTTCTGAGGGCCTCGGACCACGTTAGCGTGCCTCTGCCGTCTGCATACGGATCCTGTTCTTTCCCCAAAGACATCAACATTCACAGCGACGAGCATGTAGGAAAGGACAGCGGTAATGAAGGCTCCTATTTAACACACAGTGTCTAGTGCTCTATAAACCACTAATAAACCACTAATGTTACGGTGATCACAGTGATCTATGGAGGACGTGTAAGCGGGGCTGGAAATCTGTGTGCAGGCCGTGGGTGGGTTGGGGACCTTGGAGGTGGGTTGGGGACCTTGGAGGCAGGCTGCACCCCACCCCGGCCATTGGCTAGTTTGTTTTATTCATGCTCTTGGACTTCAATTCGACCAACTTACTGGTGACAAAGTTCCACTTAAATGGTGTGTCTTCGCCGTTCCCTCCGGGGGAGGCGTGCTTGGAGAAGACGTTCCCGCTGTCTCCCCCCTCGTTCTCTTGCCTCACCTGGCTTGCCTCCTGGCCCCGCCCCCCATCCCCCTCTGGGCCTCCGGCCTCCTCGCCGGCCTTGCCGCCGGCCGCACCCTGTCTCATGGTGGCCGCCTGCTGCCACTTGGTGGCGAAGTTATCCCAGAATCCCGCGTTCTGCTTGCTGGGCGGCGGCTCCTCCGGCTTGATGGCCAATGGGCTGGGGGGACATGGGAAAGGTTGAGGGACATGCCATCTGCACGATCTCCCACGCAAAGCAGAACTGGAATCAGGGCCAAATTTTTTTTTTTGGCCAAATGTGTTGGCACACACAGGGAATTTGTTTCCAGTTGTCAGTGGCTCACATTTAGACAGTATCCATATGGAAAAGGTTTTTAAAAAGAACATAAGACTTAACTTACGGTGTTTGACCAAAATCATATAGGTTCTTTATATGACGCCAAAAATAAATTCACCATGCATATTAACTAAATGTCATTAGACATATATGTCCTTTATTGATGTAAAACATTAATTTAATATGTATTTTGTGAAACATAAGTTCGACATTTATGTAGTAAATGATTTGTCAGTATTAGTTTTTATGTATAATTGAGCTCAGTTGACTATTTTGAAATGAAAACATTTTTTCTCAGTTGATGCATTCACTTGGTGTTCTGAGAACTTAACATAGTTGAGTTGAATCTTACTGAATTTTCTCATGTCTAATTAAACCAACTGAATGTGGAGAGATCATACATTTGTTCATTTGTTAGGACTTGTAGTGAACATAAAAGAAACATCATGGCTTGATGGCCTTATATGAGCCATGGGTGGCTAAAGAGAAGACAAGACAATGACCAGAAAGAAAGAATGAATGAATGAATGAATGAATGAATCACGCTGGGACTGTGCTGACCTTGGTGCATCAGACACCCCTCTGACCCTAACACCCCTCCCAGCAGCACACCGTGCATGCCTGTCCTTCGCTTTCCCAGCAGTGACTCTGACACCTAGAGATGACCTTACATGTCATAAATGGCCACGATCGTGCACTGATGGCTGTCAGGCTCACGGAAACACTGTACAGTAAGTAAGTCTATTGCGATGAAACTTTATCGTGAGAAACACACAAATCTCCACAGCCTAACCTGTTTCCTGGAGTGATTTGGGCTAAATGCCCCGTACCAGAGAGGTTGTGCTGCAGAAGAAGACGGGTCAGATTTCACTTGCCTCCTAGATCACATGACTTCTTCAGATCATGTGACTGGTTTGTTGCGGAAACTGAGGAGAAGATCAGAAGCCGGAAGAGAAAGAGGTCTACCTTACATGAGATGATCCTTATCTGCTGTCACCAGACCATGGCTGGTCGCCCAGACAACCAGTCTTGAGACTTACTCAAGACACCAAATGCAACGCAGTCGCTGAGGCTACAAGTGAGTTTGAGTCCAGTGCATTTCAAAGATTCAAGGGTTTGATTTGTCGTGAGCAAGGTATACAGTCAGACTACAACCCGCAGTGAAATGCACGGTGGCCAGTTCCACCATAATGAAAATAAGACAGAAAGGTAGCAATGTAATGAATATAATAAATAAAGAACAGAATTATACTGGGAAAAAAGAAAAACACCAGAGATGTGCAACACAATTTAAAAAAAGGGTAAAGTACATACTAAAGGAGCAAATGTTAAGTTATAACCATCAATTAAGTATTTAGTAATCTGATGCCTTGAGGATAGAAGCTCCATCTGACCCTCTCAGTTAATTTTTCTATAAGACTACAATGCCCAATCAGCTTGGGGGGGGTGGAGCTTGGCAAGGCGGAGCTTGGTAAAGGGCGGAGTTACTCACTGGTCAGCAACAGGCTGGTTCTCTGCCTCCAGCAGCTGGTGCTCATCTTCCTTGTTGAAGAGCGCCGACATGCTTTTCCAGCCTCTGGACCCCGCCCCCTGCATCTACGATAAAGGGCAGACAGAGGGGCTGTCTTTGAGTGCCGCCACCTACCCTACTAAGGATTTGGACTCTGTGTGCCCATTAGTTCTGAAACCAAGCCAGGGGGCTGGATACCTCTGCTAACTCATGTCGGCGGTGCATTCAGAGAGGCAGTAGGCCATCTTTAATCACCATAATGCCATCGGCCGTAGCCTGGATCCAGTACTTTACGCTACAGATATGTGCACGCCCGTGGATCATCTGACCGATGCTCTTTGCACTGTATGAATAGTGTTCTGTGGTCCGGTACCTGTTATAGTTCATGTAAAATGACCACAGATGGAAGGTTCTGGACTCAATCCAACTCTTACCTTTTTAGCCAACTGGGACACGGTGTTGGGATTCTCATCCTCCTGGACTGGTGTCAGGTTGCTGTCAGGTTCGCTGCTCTGCTAATAAACAGAATGTCAATGCACCGTCAAAACTCCACCAGCCATATTCACATTCTGTATGAAGATTTTCAGTGCGTTGGCTTTTTCTTTAGTGTTGTAATAATATAATTTGAAAATTATTATGTTATCTTGTTGCTTTTGACCTGCAGTAAACAAAGAGGCCTATTTTCAGTCCACACAAAAAGACAAAAGCATCCCTGCAAACAAATTATTGCACCTATAAAAGTAAGGCTGCCCCCTGTGTTTGGAAACGATGCTGTTAGCAGTTTTATGAGGAAGGTTAGATTACGTTAGATTATCGACATTGGCCAAAGTACTCAAATGATATAATGCAGTTTCACATCTGCGCCAAAAGTGTCAAATAGTGTACAAGTGCTAGAAACAGCTTTACAATATATATATGTGTGATAAAGTTAGAAAAATTTATATTTATATGGTGGTATACATAGTACACAAGGTGTGGTATAAGGTACCAGGACCACAGAGCATCCTGAGAACCGTGGGATCCTGCTGAAGCCACAATTTGTTAGTGCAGATGAGGAAAAGGGGGGGGGGTGTCTGGCTACATCAATCTAGGGCAGCAGGAAGGAGGAACATGAAGGGAGTCTCTGAAACTGGCTGGGTCTCATTTTTGCTCGTGTGGCACAATTGTTTGCAGCCTCATTTCAGGCAAAACATCATCACTCAAATCAGACGATATCCGTATGTTACATTCAATTTACAAGCCTGAGGTCCTCAGACCAAAGACATGGCAGCTTATTAGTGCTTTCGTTTGAAAGGCAAAACACAATGAAAATGGTTAAACACAGACAGCAGTACTTGAGTAATACACATAATCATTATTTTCAGTTTAAGAGGATTTGGTTTTATCTAACATGAAAAAGCTGTTAGTTATGTCCCAGCCACTGCAGATAAGTTCCTTCCTTTCAGTGCAAATCCTCAGTGTAAACTGGGAACCCAGTCAATTTTTTACATTGTTAAATTTAAGTTTAGAGTGATTAGTTGCAACCATGCCCACGATAGCAGAATGGTGTATGCCTCTCTGCCTCTCTGCCTGTCAAAGAGTAGCTCTTGATGTGAATGAAGCCGTTATGCATTACAGTGGTTTCCGTCACACCTCTCCTTGTGGAGAAAGGTGTGATACTGTGAGAGCTTCTGGATGGTCCGTTGGGTCTGACTTCTGGGCCGACGTCAGCTGTCCCACCAGCAGTGCAGAAATTACTTTGGCGAAAGATTAGTCAACTCAAAAGTACTACAATAGCCCATAGCGGAACATATTTGGTGACTGGTTCCAGAGTGGGCCTGGTCAGTCTAGCATATCGTCTGTCAGTCACTGTAATGTCATTCTATCCTACGTTCTGCTTCTGGTCTACGGTTACAACTAGTTCCACAAAAGGATCGAAGAAGGTCAACACAGCTTTAGGGATCAAATGAAAGGAGGCTCTAGACATACTAAGTAAACCATTGAAGGCTACTGTTGGCAAACAGATCTTTTGGTTTTGAGGCTTTAATCAATTATCAGCCCAGTTAGCCATTTAGTTTCCCATAAGCAACTTTGGTAACACTTTACTTAAAACAGCCATCATAATGCATTATAGATACCTTCATCATGATATTTAATGCATTCATAAAGTATTATAAACATGGCTATAACTATTTATAAAAAGGCATAGCACATTACAGCCATGTTTATTATGCATTATGAATGCTCTATGAAGCTCTCATCTATAATGCACTATGGATACCTTTATAACGCATTCTAAATGTCAGTATAAGAATCATGTATCTATATTGCTCAAGGTATCTATATTGCATTTTAGATGAGACATGTTTATAATACTTTATGAATACATTATGATGCATTATGAAGTTATCTATAATGTATTTTACATGCTTTAAGTATAGTGTTACTGCAACTTTTAAACATCTATCGGCAATGTCTTACCAGCATTCACATATAGTAGCCTATAGACGTGGGAGAATGAAAGTAGACAAATTTTGAGTAAACAAAATCTAACATCCAAAAGTTAACATAATAGAGGCTAGCATTCTGCTAAAGATGATATAACAAGTCAAATGGAAGTTGGAAGGTTTGGACTGTGGGATTCAAAGGATGTAATAAAAACCTGTTCAGGTATCTGTAGATCCTTCACCACACCACAGCTTTCATAGATATTAGACAACCAACCATTATACACACAGAGCATCCAAGGCGAGATACTCTGAGCCTGTTCACTTCCAAAGAGAACATGAACCGCAAGAGTCTCCAGCCTGCCCCTCACCAGCCCCCTCAACCTTCCCAGCTTCAGCACCACCCAGATGTCAGTTTGGCTGTAAGAAGAAAGGGCAAGAGAGCAGAGCACCAGACATGGATAGAGGAAGACCAAGGAAGCACCAGCAGTCTTCAACCTCTACCTCATCCACAGCATCTTCTGACACTTCAGGGTTGATGGTCTTCATAACCTTGTTCTTGTACGTTTTCCAAAGCGGATTCATGTTCACGACAAAAGGGCCTGTGTTTCAGTCTTTATCACCATTAAATGATTCCTTAAGGGACTGATGTCCTAGTCATGGACCTACAGACTCAAGCAAAGCTCTACTTCACATGTATAGATATATATTCATCTGTGAAGATACAAGAAAACACAAACTAAGCTGAAGTCCAGAGCTCTTCAAACCAGTGCAGGTGGGAGCCGTCTCATGATGTCCTGGCCAGGTGTCGAGTCCGAACCCAACGCAGACAGCGCTCCCGTCCAATGTCGAGACTAATGACAGACGAGGACACGCCCACCGCGGCTCTGTTACCTGGAGACAGGTATGGGTTTTCTCATGAAACTTTCAGGAGTCCCCCTTTCAATACATGGCAGCCATTGTGACTTTGACAGGAATATGGGATGTGTAATTCTAGCTGTGGAACAGGCACGGCGACCCTGAAGACCGGCCAGTCTCATGCCAAGGGTGGGAATATCTGCAGTGTGCCAAGGGTGAACCTTGAGAGTTTTGGATGCTGGAAGAGAATTTCAACAGTTACGTTTCCAAATACTAATCTGATCACCCTAAACCACCATATGAGTATCTCACTGCTACCTGCCCATCTGCTGGCCGTGTAAGATGGGGTGTAAGACCGTTCTCACCAGGACATGTAACTCAAACCAGTCTGTTAGTCTTCTGCTCACATATCCTACCACGTGTATGGTAACATAAACACTTACATCCATTCAATGCAGGACTGTGTTCTCAGAGTCATGTTAGCTTTTACTGTTACAAGTTTTCCTATGCATGAACACTCAGAAATACATCAGTCATTATTTCTGCTCTATTGCCCTAAGACACCCTCCCGCAACTTCTTATGGATGCTATTGGTGCAGAAATAATGTCATTTAAGGTATCAGCCAATCAGAAAATGGTCTATTCATCACGGTCTCCTAGCAACCAGCCTAAGCTTGATATGTTCTAAGACACGATAAAAGATTGAGAGGTATAAGAGTGTCAGTCTGCTATTTCCCTCTGAAGAGACAATGGTTCAGAAGGATTATTTAGATAGATAATTATGTTTTTGTTACAGTTCTGTGTAGAATATCTAAATTTGTAGCACGTAAATCTATTTTCATTTTATATCTATAGACCTCTCCATAAACAAGTCACATCAGTATTTGCAGCTACCAATTTTCATTCGACCACCAACACATCTTGTTTGACTAATCAATACGTCATTGAGTTATTTAACTAGTTAAATTAATTAATTAAGCATGCTGCTGTAAAAATTTAATGTATTCACGGTGCCGCTGAGGAGAGCTTTGGGAGCCTGAGCGGTGTTTCTTTGGTTCATCACTTACTACCTAGAAAAATAACCTTAAACATTTTCTTTGACGTGACTCAGGAGACAAGGAGGCAATAATCACATCAAAAGCACAAAGAGCGCTTAGTGAGTCTGCTGTATGAAATACTACAGCAGTACTCTACATCACAGGAGTACGACACACAGTAAATATCACAGAAGAACACTTTAAGAGCCAATGAACTATCCATTGAACAACTACATACATAAAAAACCTGATACTGCAGCCAAAACAAAGTGCTTAATTTATACAGATATCCTAACATGGAGACAGATGCTGCTGAGACTATATACTCCGTGCTTGGCAGTCCTCCATTAGCAGATAGCCTCCTGGATGAATAATGACACTCCAGTGGGAGCAACTACAGGCACTACGTGAGATACGGGCTGTCAAACTGATCCTTCACTGCTCCCAGGCAGTGGACCTTCCACAGACCACTGGCAGTTCCTCAAATTGCAGATATTTCCACGCCACGTTCTTGAAATTGTGAGTTTGCTATCCCTCCAGCGGAGGCTGGGCAGCCTGGCAGCAGCCAGCTGTGAGCTTACTCCCCTGGGTGATATTTTCAAAGTACGTCTAATAAACTGCTTTAGAGGTGTCTGTGCTGTGCTTCTCCCATCCAGAGAGCCTGTTTTATGTTACCATAAAAACCATAATAATCTGTAATATTATGAGAAGATACAACACCCGCTACCCTATAAATCTACAAGAATGTGTAAACTTAACATCTAGTAATACAACTGCAGCCAATTGATGTCGACATAAATGCCACCAGGAGAACCACCTGGACACTATCAGTCACTTCATACTGCTTAGTCAGAGAGGTAACCTCTGTTTTTGGTGATGGGAACTCCATAGCTACAAACCCAGCAGGTCCCAGTCCAGCCCTGACCCATGACCAAACAAACATGACCATGTGGGCTCAGCTTTCAGTCTTCTTGGAAAAGCGACCTGCATTATTCACGAAGACCCAACACTGCGGTTGAGATCTCAAAATAGAGCCCAGTTCTGCTCCCTCGCACCAGTTGTCAGGGAGTCATCAGCCAATCACAAGTCCCTGTCCTGCTTTCACCACTGGAACCATTAGCAGACTCATGCTGTGAATGTGCAAACTCACACAAAGCTTTAGTCCGCCTGTATATACCCTGGAAGGCGTGTCTTATGTATGTCCTATGGCACCCAAAAGCACCACTTAAAGGGTGCGTTTTATTAGTTTGCATCCAGGTATTTAAAATGTGAAGTTTTTTGGAATGTCTTGATATTATATATTACATTCTTCACTTCAAAAATATCTTGTGTTCATGTTTAGCAAAATTCAAAGCGTCATACAGCACTGGAAAAAATTAGGAGACCACAGCGAAACTTTCAGTTCCACTCATTCCTTAATTTATGGCTGTGCTCCTGTCTAAGTGATATACGTTTTTTTTGCAAACTCCAGCTAGGCTCCTCCCTGTATTTCATGCATGAAAAGCTTCTCCTTGCATATAGGCATCCTAGACCTAACTGTCCTAGCAGGCGACTTCACGACACTTAATTGGGGGTTCATGACACTATTTCCATTCTTTTTGAAGGTCACTTGAGGTCATCCTCCAATTTATGAGGCTCTCCTGGATAACTTGACGGTCATCTCTGGCATTAGAAAGACGATTCTGCCCTCTCCCTGGCTGGCTTTTGGTTATTGCCAGTGTCTCTTGCCTCACTGCTGTCTTTGAAAATCTGAGCCCGGATGCAGCCTGCTGCACAGTGTTGTCTTCTGCCAGCAAAATCAGGGTTAAACCAGCAGATTTTTAAAAATAAAATAGAGCAGTTTCTTAATTTTTCCAGAGCTGCATATTTTTGAGAAAGCAAGGTCAGACAATCCCGATGGCAAGTGGCGGAGACACTCTGCCGATCCTGGGCTATGAACCACTGAGCTTCGTATCACAGATACAGCACGCTGACCCACTGGGCCACACCCCACACACACCGTTCCCATTACTGACTGCTTGTTAAGGTTACTGGTTCATTTACTATTCTTACCTCTCTAGCATCAATGCTCAGACCTCCACACAGGGCTGTACTGACTACCTCCCTATTTGGATATATAGTCAGTAAGATGAAAGAGTCTGTGATGTCATCTCTATAGAGAATAATACTCAGATGTGTTTATGTAAGCTTTTTACATCTTTAGACTGCAGGCACTCTGCTACCCAGACATCTATACCTCCCGCTGCCTTCACAGAGCTACAACCTTCCTCAGTGATGCCTCACACTCTGGACACCATTTGTTCCAGCTGTTACCATCCGGTAGACGGTACAGGGCCATCAAATCCCATACTAACAAACTTAAGAACAGTTTTTACCCCAGTGTGGTAACCGGGCTGAAATCAGGCACTAAAGGACTCTCACTGCAGACTCTAAGGCCCCAACGCCTCACCACCGTAGATTACCTACCCATTGTACACTGCTCAAAAAAATTAAAGGAACACTTTGGAAACACATCAGATCTCAATAGAGATAAAAAAAAAACATCCTGGATATCTATACTGATATGGACGGGGTAACTTGTAAGAAATTAAAGGATGCCACTGCATTTGATGGAAATGAAAATCATCAACCATACAGAGGGCTGAATTCAAAAATGATGCAGCAGGCTGGTCCATTTTGCCGAAATTTCATTGCAGCAACTCAGAATCGTACTCAGTAGTTTGTGTGGCCCCCACAGGCTTGTATGCATGCCTGACAACATCAGGGCTAATGCTCCTAATGAGACAACGGATGGTATCCTGGGGGATCTCCTCCTAGATCTGGACCAGGGCATCACTGAGCTCCTGGACAGTCTGAGATGCAACCTGGTGGCGTCGGATGGACTGAAACATAATGTCCCAGAGGTGTTCTATTGGATTTAGGTCAGGCGAACATGGGGGCCAGTCAATGGTATCAATTCCTTCATCGTCCAGGAACTGCCTGCATACTTTCACCACATGAGGTCGGGCATTTTCGTGCACCAGGAGGAACCCAGGACTCACCAGCGTAGGGTCTGGCAATGGGTCCAAGGATTTCATCTCGATACCTAATGGCAGTCAAGGTGCTGTTGTCTAGCCTGTAGAGGTCTGTGCGTACCTCCATGGATATGCCTCCCCAGGCCATCACTGACCGACCACCAAACTGGTCATGCTGAACAATGTTACAGGAAACAGAACGTTCTCCACAGCATCTCCAGACCCTTTCATGTCTGTCACATGCTCAAGGTGAACCTGCTCCCATCTGTGAAAAGCACAGGACACCAGTGGTGGACCTGCCAATTCTGGTATTCTATGGCAAATGCCAATCGAGCTCCATGGTGGCAGGCAGTGAGCACAAGGCCCACTAGAGGACTTCGGGCCCTCAGGTCACCCTCATGAAGTCTGATTGTTTGGTCAGAGACATTCACACCAATGGCCTGCTGGAGGTCATTCTGTAGGGCTCTGGCAGTGCTCATGCTGTTCCTCCTGCACAAAGGAGCAGATTCCAGTCCTGCTGATGGGTTAAGGACCTTCTATGGCCCTGTCCAGCTCTCCTAGAGTAACCGCCTGTCTCCTGGAATCTCCTCCATGCCCTTGAGACTCTGCTGGGAGACACAGCAAACCTTCTGGCAATGGCATATATTTATGCGCCATTCCAGTGCGAGTTGGACTACCTGTGAAACCTCTGTAGGGTCCAGGTATCGCCTCATACTACCAGTAGTGACTCTGACCATAGCCAAATGCAAAACTAGTGAAAAAAATAGTCAGAAAAGATGAGATGAAAAAAATGCCAGTGGCCTCCACCTGTTAAACTATTCCTGTTTAGGGGGTCGTCTCATTGTTGCCCCTCTAGTGCGCCTGTTGTTAATTTCATTACCACCAAAATAGAAACTGATTAACAACCACCTCTGCTACTTAACTGACCAGATCAATATCCCAAAAGTTTAACTGACTTGATGCTATACTCCGATTAAAAAAATGTTCCTTTAATTTTTTTAGCAGCGTACTTTGCACATATTTATTGTTTCAAACGTATTTACTGACTATTTTGTATTTTGTGTATTGGTGAATTCACATGTTTTGTACTGACCTATGTACAATAACAACTGAAGAACTGAATCTGAACCAATGGAATTAAAATGTGAGAGAGGCGCTTTTGGTGTGAGTATAGAAAGTGACCACCAGATGGCAGCAAAGCAGCCATCTTCCCATCGCATTCAACTACACCACGTTCAAAATTATTATGCAAATTATATTTTTCTCCGATATTCCTGAACAGTCGATGCAAATGACAGGCAGCATAATTTTCGAGTCATCAACAATTCGAGTATAATTCGAATGTTACTCAAAAAACCTCCCAATGATAACAGTATGTTTTTCAAAAATAAAAAACTTAAAAATGCACTGTTCCAAATTATTATGCACAACAGAGTTTCAAAACATTTTATAGGTTGTAAGGAACTGAAAATGGTC
>JAODKE010000146.1:12638893-12684079 GCA_026779605.1 Mormyrus hasselquistii
GATGTAAATACCCTCAAATAAAAGCTGACAGTCTGCAGTTAAAGCACATCTTGTTCGTTTCATTTGATATCCATTGTAATGGTGTATAGAGCCAAAAATGTTAGCATTGTGTCGATGTCCCAATATTTATGGACCTGACTGTATGTAGTAATACTTTGATCTCTGTCGTTGGTCTGTGAGTGGCGTCATAGAACGTTTTGTCGGGGAAGCTTGTGGTACCCATGATGCCTGTGCAGTGAAAGCTGGGCGATGATGAGAAATTGGGCGTGTATCGAACCCACAGCGCGTTGCGTTTGTGCTAATCAGAAGAGTATGAAGGAGGATCAGTGAAATGAGGGTCACAGGGTCACCAAGGTCGCTCTCAGGTGCCAAGATGGCCACACCCTGCCTTCCTTGACGGACCTGCTGAGTGAGCACTGACCGCAAGTAACCTTAACCAGCACATGCTGATGCCCTCCTAATCTCTATGAGGACCCCCATAAAAAAGGTAGCGGCTCTCACAGAAACCCCGCAGGGCCGCAAAGTTGTAACTAATAGCTGTACCTCAGGCTGGTCTGAAGCCTCTGAAAGACAAGCTAATCAGAAAGGGACACAAGGCACATTATCCCCAGTTCCTACAAGTCCCCACTCCATTTTCCTGAACACTGGTGTACTGAAACAAACAACTTTGAAGTTTTATTGTCACATGTGTTCCAAGGAACACAAGGAAATTCTTATGCTGCAGTTGCAGGGTAGGTCATCAGGGGATAGGACAAACAATAGTCCAAAACTGGATAAGACACTGCAGGAAAACAATACAGTGCAATACCGGTTATGACAGCGGAGGAGAAACTGCAGTGAAATTCAGGATAAGACAGTGTAGGACAAACTGCAGTGCAATACACGATAAGACAGTGCAGTATAAACAGTAGCATGGTACAGGATAAAACTGCAGGACAAACCACAGTGAAATACAGGATAAGACAGTGCAGTTCAAACAATAGTTCAATATAGGATGACAGTGTAGGACAAACTCCAGTGCAGTAGTTCAAAGTTCAGTGCTCCAAGGTTGAGGACTAAGCTTGGGTTTCTGTCTAAAAGCACCCAAAATTCCAACACGATGGAGCTGGGATATAAAATCTGTGGAGGTATTCCAAGCTTAGCAAACACCATACTATGAGCTGAAAATGAGAACCATGGCTGGAAAATCACTGCTGCCAGGATACCTAGAGGATTCCATTACTACAGACGGATTATTCTGAAGACCTTTAGTCATTGAAACAAAGTGGTTATTGATCAAATGGTTTAAATGAATGAACAAGTTTTTTTTCTTGCTATTATTTGAACTTTAGAGGCTATTCTCATAAGGTAGTAACTAAATAATTATCACTGTCTCGAGGAATGGTGTGTGTGCGCCCTGTGATGGGTTGATGCCCCATCCTGGGTTGTTCCCTCTGAGGTAGGCTCCAGACCCCCCACCACTCTGAATAGGACGAACAGTTTCAGAAGATGGATGGATGGATGGTGTCCGGTGTCATTTACCCTCTGATTCTCCCCTTTGAAAATTAAATATTGATAAAAAAATTAAACATACTTAATAAAACGAACAGAAGAATCATGCACACGTCTAAAGGTGTATCCCAAAATCAGAGGAGCAACACAACTTAGAGTCCTGCAAGCTTATCTCACACAGAGGAAATGCAAAACTGGATATTAGATATTATACAGTAGTCAACAAAACAGATATAAGGGTGTACTGGGCAGTTTGCAGCCAAGTGTGAAGCAGTGAGGACGAGGATCACCACTTCTACACCAGAGGCCATGGTTCTCAATCAGAAGAGTGGACTGCCCCCTCCAGTTACTGTGTCAAGTGGAAGTGTTTCAGCATCTTAGGATCTTGCTCACGAGTGAGAGAAGAATGGAGCGGAAGGTCGACAGGCAGATCAGTGCAGCATCGGCAGTTATATGGTCACGTCTGTCATGTTAAAGACAGAGCCGAGTAAGAAGGCAAAGATTTCGATTTACCAGTTGATCTATGTTCTTACCCTCACCAGTGTCACACGTTCAGGGTAGTGATTGAAATAATATCACAGATACAAGTGGCAGAAATGAGTTTCCTCCACTGGCTGTCTAGGTTCAGCCTTAGAGATAGAGTGAGGGGCTTGGACATTCAAAAGGGGCTTAAAGTAAAACCGCTGCTCCTTCGCCTCAAATGGAATTAGTTGTGATTTGTGTATCTATCAGGGATGCCTTCGACATGCCTATTTCAGGGGGTGCTCCGTGCATATCCAACCAGGAGGAGACCCAGGACACGCTGGAGAGACTCTCTCTCTCTCTCGCGGCTGGCCTGAGAATGCCTTTGTATTCCCCCAGAGGAGCTGGAGGTAGCTGGGGGGAGGGAGGTCTGGACATCTCTGCTCAGACTGCTGCCCCCATGAATCAGATAAGCAGTGGACAATGGATGAACAAACAGAATCAAGGATATTTATAAAATAAAAGTACATTTAATGTACCGTGTTTTTGATTAACCACATATTTTAAAATCATTCGTGCTAAAATATGGTCCACTTTTGTGCATGGACTAAAACCCATTAATTAGATCAGAAAAGAAGCAAACAGACTCCCAAGCCTTATGTTAAAATCTTTATTAAATACAGATAAGAATATATCCCAGAGGGGGGCCCTCCCCTCCGGGAACACTTCCACGCAGCAGCCTGCCCAGTCAGGGCAGAATGAAGTTGGTTGGTGGTCAATAAGCCTGGAGCCATCATGTTAAAAAAAACATATAACCTTCACGAAATTGTATAAAGCGGTCACAGCCTAAGGTCTGGGAGGGACGTCACGCACAGCTCAAAGGCCACACACAAACATTAAACTCGATCCTATCTGATCCCAAAGTTTTTTTGGGATCTCCTCACAACCACAGAGCAACATCCTGACACAGTCTCACCATGTAGAACTTACAGTTAAACAGGATTTCAAAACAGGTTCAAGTAGTTCCTCAAATCACAAAAATGCTAATGAAACTTCAGCAAAAACCCCCAGATGAGCAATTATTCCAGCTACACTGGCCATCTCATGTGTCACCACTGGGGGTCCCATTTTCACAACTCTTATCTGGGTCAACTGAAATACTGTCCGGCGGTAGCCAATGGGATCATCGCTCTGCCGTTCCAGCCGGCTTAGTGATTCAGAAGTTCACGGCCCATCGCGCAGCATCACATCAGCTGGCGGCGCCTCTTGGGTCCCGCCCACAGAGAGCCCCACCCCCCCCCGCTCCAGGTGGCTACCAGAAAGCATTAGCTGGCAATAGGGAGACGCCTGAAAGGCTGCCCAGCATACAAGCTATTGCATAAATTAAAAAATAGCCACAAATCTGAGATTGTTACACGCACACAGACATGGCCACAAAGCTAATGCACATGCACCCACACGTTACATTTTCAAAAAGCTACTTAACCAGCCAATAGAAATATCAAACATATCAACAGACTCTACAGTAAATGTGAGTGGCTTTGCAGGCACGTTTCAGCACAGACTGGCACGGTACGCCTGGGCTACGGAGAAGCGGAATCGCTGGCACCCACAGCTCCGACCCCACCCTCCCCATCTCTGCCCACTTCCTCTCAGACGGCACGCTCTCGCAGAGCCATGCAGGAAGACGCGGCAGCAGTGGCTAGCTCCAGAGCACATGTGCAGAGGCAAAAGCAAACAAATAAGTGCAAGCTTGCCCTTTAAAAGCAGGGCAGCTCGTACGCGAGATCATGAAGATCCTCTCTTCACATGTATAGGTCATAGCTTTATTTCACAGTTTTAAAACATATAGATAATACAGCAGACATCATATTATCTCATTCTAAAACGGCATCTCCACACCCATGCAGAATCTTCGTAGTGTGACCTCCGCAGTCTTGCAAATGTGCTTTTAATAGTCAGTTGTCACAGATTGCACACCAAATGGGAAATGGGAAAGAGGCTGATTGTCGCCGCCCTGGTGGCAGTAACTGTCTTGTCTTCATAGAGAGGACCAAGGGCTCAGTAAAGCTCCATTAAAATCACTTTACACAAACTAAACAATGGTGGGGGGGCATTCCTCAACAGTACCACTATTTCTAAAGTTGCCCATTTGATACTTGATATTCCCAAAATTTTCCTCCAAGTGCCCCCAGCAGCTTTCAATGGTGATTTTTTTAAGTTGGTTCGCCAAAACCAAGGAGTCCCAAGCAGGCACCCCCCTGCGTGATCTGGTGCTCACATCGACAGTAGCTGCGCAGAGCAAGGGGGGCAGAGCGGCTCAGGAGGGGGGACCTCAGGCAGTCGGCCCGTTGTTCACCGTCTCCGTCATCCGCCGTGCGCTGTAGTAGGAAAGGCTGAGGCCCATGGCGGCCAGCAGGGCAGCGAGCTGGTTTATGCCTCGGTCCCGAGGCGGGGTCCGCACCTCCCCCGCCGCCTGCCGCTGTTGAAGGGATACTATGAATTAGAGAGTCCGGCTGGGGCAGAACGCCTGGCCCTCCCTCCATATTCATGTTCCCTTCACATTTTGCTTTAATATTGCACTCCACTGCTATCACCACCATTTGCCTGCACCCCCAGCAGAGGTGCACTGACCTGGAGGAGCCTGAAGTATCCCGGAGTGAGACGCCCAAGCCTGATTATCATGGCTCCAGCACGACAAGATCACTGCAGCACGGCTCTGATCTGCGGGAGGGAGACAGCACCCTAGGTCAGGCTCCCCCCCCCTGCACAGCAGCGTATCAGCCCCTCCTCACAGAAAACCCCATCGGTGTTGCGAGGCAAAAACTGGGGCTAGGCTGGGCTCCACACCACCCCAAAGACCCAGAATGCAGTCACCCGCCCCCTCCCTCTTTGGTCAGGAACACTTGATGCCTCAGGCCAACGTGAGCATCAAAATCCCCCCACTCTCCCACCCCCTCTGTGACCTGTACCATCTCCCTACAGACTGACCAATCAGATCAGACGGCATGACCACACCAATCCCTTCACATCTGGTTCTGCTTTGGACTCAACCCACACCAACACCACCCTATCAAATGTTATGGATGCACTGAATTAAACACGCAAGCCTGAACTGGATTCAATAAGCAACAACAGAGCTTTCATTCACGTTCAATTAACCACTCTGGCGAAAAAAAAAAGTGGAACATTAAGGCAGGCTTCAGACCGAAAGGTTTCCCCCACGATTCATAACTGCCGACTTCAGTTAAAGAAAAGGAGCTTTCTGACTAAACAACAGGAAGCTATTCCAAAAAGCTGGAGAAGCTAGACCGATAATTGGAATTCTGTAGAAATCTGCCTAGAGGTCCGGAGATGCAGAGTATCGGCAGATGGGGAATTGACTCGGCACTGTGGAGTTTAAGCATTAACCCAGTGAGGGAATCGCTTACCCGGGACTACTACCGAGAGGAGAGCAGGAGTAGCCGTAGCCGTATTCATAAAACTCCGTCTACCTCTGAGAAGTCGGCAGTGGGGGGTCCCTTTAACATTCTACAGACCTAGCTATATAGCACTGTGGTTCAGGTGTGAAAATGGAATAATTAAATCACACCAAAATGAAATCCCAGGCCATGGAACATTTCAGGAATTCAAGCAGGTTCAAGGAATGGGTCGAGTACCCAGCTGTGTGTGTGTGTATGTGGGTGGGGGGGGGGTAAGAAAAGGGGAAGACCCTTAGAATTCTCACCTTCAACAGGCTGTTGGGGACCGCCGGTTCTCCACCCAGGCCCGCCTGCCCACCAACTAAAAGCCCCTGGCAGCATATAACATCCCAGAGCTCAGCGAAAACTCGTCGTACTGAGTCGGCTCCGCCTCACGCTCCGCCCTTTTATACAACCCACCTCATCCAACCAGAAGGGCAGGCTCACGCACGCGCTCACACAAACCAACACACTCACAGAGCTGTCAGCACATGTCACATTATCAGCACACGCCTCCAAAGTCGTCAGAAGAGACTTTCTCATCTAGTAAGCACATGGGAATGTTTTTTTTTTTGTGGGGTGTGGGGATTACAACAAGCCTGAAAACACAATTGCATCAAAGAGCTATGGAGAGTTTCCGGGATAACCACAGTACCTTAACTGACCCACTAAGCTAGTGGAAGGCAGAAAGCAGATTTGCAGAATGCAGCCAGAGGGAGGACCAGGATGTCTGGTCACATGACCGGCGACCACCATAGAGGGCCAGGCAGACCACATGGGTTGTGACATCACAGCAGGCATGCCCATTCCGGTCTGCCTGCAGGTCACATAACCGAAATGGCTCCTTTACCGAAAGCCTAAATTGCGTACAGTGAATCCAGCGACTACATCTAATGCAATGTGACAGTGCCAGCTATGCCTGGAGCCACAAACCCTACCCATGCATAACTCAGCACGAACCAAACAGCCATTTGACCACCGAGCAATGTGGTAAAATACAGCTACATAGCGCATCACTGCATAGGTTCCATTCTGTACTACATGCTCCCCCACCCCAGTCAACCCTATGACATTATTTCACAGAGCAACACCAACATGGTGTCAATATAGTCACACCTGCCACCTGAGGCTATTGACACGTTTACACCTCACAAAAGGAGCGCCCGTAGAAGAAAAGCGAAAT
The DNA here is from genome assembly GCA_026779605.1 of Mormyrus hasselquistii. Lineage (NCBI taxonomy): Eukaryota > Metazoa > Chordata > Actinopteri > Osteoglossiformes > Mormyridae > Mormyrus > Mormyrus hasselquistii. The sequence goes on from JAODKE010000146.1 coordinate 12,645,491, forward strand.
AACTCGGTTTTCCATCAAACGCGACCATGTAAAGTGGGTGGAGGAGCAGCTGTCTGGTGAACCCTCCCTAAAATTCATTATTCATTGAATACATTGAATTCATTAATTGTGCCTTTGACGCAAACCGTTTGGCAGATGAAATCCAGCAGCACCTTGAGGGTGCAGAAACATCTGTACTTTTAAAAAAGCTTTAAACGTACATCTATACCTTTAAGAAAAAATACTATGTCAATTATACTCAATATAAATGTGCTAGTGTGGTTAATGAAACATTTCCAGCTGCCTGTGATCCCCCCCCAAAACCCAAAAGGCAGCCCCCCCCCCCCCCCCTCTGGTCAGGAACACTTGATGCCTCAGGCCAACATGAGCATCAAAATCCCCCCACTCTCCCACCCCTTTGTGACCTGTACCATCTCCCTACACACTGACCAATCAGATCAGACGGCATGACCACAACAGTCCCTTCACATCTGGTTCTGCTTTGGATTCAACACACACCAACACCACCCAATCATATTTTATGGATGCACTGAATTGAACCCGCAAGCCTGAACTGGATTCAATAAGCAACAACATCTCCAGCTGCCCATGCATATGGCATATGGGTGTGTGACCTCACTCTGGGTTTTTCGTCTATCCCACACACTCTCCCCAACCCAGAGGAATGCAGATCAGCCCAAAAGGAAGCTGTAACTGCCCCTGATGCCTGCATAGGTGTGGGTGAAGATGACCAGGAAGTCAAAGAGAGGCCTATGAAAAACATCCATGTCTCCCTTACATACTGCTTTGTCTCACCACACACCAATGAAGGATTTCCACTCCTCTGAACAGTAAGTGTCTGTGCTGTTTTGACATGAAATTACAGTGCATTTTAAACTATATACCACAAAGGCATACTTGCATACCAGTTATGTCAGTCCCTGCCTATATGATCAAATTTGTTTAGCTAACAGGTACAAACTAGAGATGGGGGTGGGACTACAGCCTATTTGTATAGGACACTAAGCATTGGTACACCCTGAATGGGATTCCAGTCCATCTCTGGCAGACATGGAGGACTGCTGGGCAAAAGCTGAGTACTCAGAGGGAACCTGCTTAGTATGGCAAGAACATAAAAACTGCACAGACCGATTAGATGACTGAACTAAATTAAAATATTTTACACACAGTGCAGCTCCCTGGATAACTTAAAAGTAAAGAATTGGGCTTTTCTCTAATGTTTCACAAACAGGCACTATACATTTTAAAAAGTTACCTCCTGCTAAAGAATAGGGAGACGTTTACCGGACAACAACATTCAGAGAGTCACTATGCCCCCGCTAAAGTAACTGGTTTCATAACATCTTTACGCACCAGCCCCATACTTAAACTGCAGCAAACCTGAAAAAAACTAATCTCTGGTTAACAAGAACTGTTGCGCAAAAGAGAGACTGAAAAAGCCAATTAATTAAATTACACATTAAGAGTATAGCCAAAGCGCCAAATTCCCTCCTTTCGCAGAATGCCAACCCGACCACAAGGTCCCAGGGCTCACGGTCTCAACGTTGGGTACGAATATGACAGTTCTCCGATATATGACAGATCCGATTAACCATAGCACCAGACCTGCGGTCTATACTATGAAGCGGGGTTACTGCCTTATCGGAGTAACTTGTCGGATTTAAGGTAGTCTGGGCAAAATGTAAGTGAACGAATATGATGTCCATTCAAAATGTACCTTAAATCCGACACGTAACCCCGATAAACCAGTAACCCCGCTTTGTAGTACAGACCACAGAAATTTCATCACGTATCTCCATTCCGCTCCCGAACTTCTACTTTAATCCAACATAAACGCCCCGCCCGCAGGAAAAACTTTAGACGGGGCGTAAATTGAACTGGAATCGTAAAATACGCCCAATGCTGCCGAATCGTTTGCGGTTCGTGACAAAATCGGCAGATGAACGAACTAGAGTAGAACGTGCGGATAAAATGTTTAGAGAAAATGATGATCCCTTTCAGTAGAAGGCGTCTTTGAGTGATATCCATTCTTTTGAGTGCCTCGCCGTATTAACACAATCTGTTACGCCGTTTCGCAAACTTACACTCAGTCACCCAGCCAAATAACCACAAAAACACGAAGTCCTCTAAAGTTATTCCAAATATACTTACGCGCGCACCGTATCCGGGTCCAGGTCCAGACAACCGTGTCGGAAACTTATGTGCTTAAGAATTTAAAACTGACAGTTCAAATAATTATAATAACCGTACAAAACAACGCTCGATTGCGTCACGATGTAAAGTCGCGCGGCGGTTATTCGAACATTTTTCGTCTGCATGAAATCTGTGCGTCTCTGTTGGTCACCAGATTAACCGTTTGTTTGCTGTATCTATTCGTTCGACGTGAAGCACGTTACCCTCTTACCTGCCCCTGTGTTCCTCTGTCCTGGTCCTAGCCGATCTCTGGCTGTTGGATGACACCTCGCGGTGCCCACGTAGCACGTTACATACAAAACCAATGCAGCCTATATGTTCGGGGGTGGGGAAGGGGCTGACAAATGAGCTCACAGAACATTGTATATCTAACCCCCCTGGTATAATGCACTGACAACAGGTCGTTTGCCCCACCCCAATGGCATTTATAACTTTCCTGGATCTCAGCAGCTCACAATACTATTGTACTATAATTAGCTCTCCCAGATGGGTGTTTGGTCCACCTCAAATTAATGTAATTTATTTGCCTCCAATGTTGAACCTTTCTGATGGTTGACCAAAAAGATCCTCTTTCTAAATTGATTAAAACTGTATCTAGAAAAGTTTACCATTCTTAATGTATGCATTAATTCATCATCAGTGTGCATTTTGTTGCAAATACAATGGATGCAAGTAAATGAATGAAGTAAATTAATGAATGAGTTTAAACATACAGCTTCTCCACTGTTAGGGACAGACTTCGTGGGGGATACATTATGCATATTTGCCTCTTCCACTCAACTGATTTTTTTGTTCAATGTGTTACTTTTCAGTTAAGTAGGTGCAGCAGTGCAAAGCCTGTTGATATTACAGATTTAAACCTTCCCAGGTCACTTTGTATGAAGAGGTACTTGAAGATGACAGTATATTTGTGCTCCTGCTGTGTACACTGTATGTACACTGTATGTACACTGTATAGACAAAAGTGTTGGGACACCTGGCCATTATACCCACAGGAACTTTTATGACGTACATTTCTAAACAAATAGGTATCGATATGAAGTTGGGCCCCACTTTGCAGCTAAAACAGCCATCACTGTTTTGGGATGGCTTTCCACAAGATTTTGGAGTGTGCCTGTGGGAATTTTTGCCCATTGATCCAGAAGAGCACTTGTGAGGTCAGGCACTAATGGTGGATGTCATGACCTGTCAATCTCCATTTATCCGAAGGTGTTCAATAGGGTTGAGGTCAGAGCTCACCCACTTATGTCTTTATGCATACATGTATGCAAGACATTTCTGACAATTCTATGCTACCAACTTCGTGGAACAGTTTTGTTTTTGTTTCAGCATGACTGTGCCCCAGTGCACAAAGCAAGGTTCATAATGACATGGTTTGGTAAGTTTAGTGTGGAAGAACTTTACTGGTCAGCACAGAACTCTGACCACAACCCCATCAAATACCTTCGGCATGAATTACAATGGAAACTGCCAGCCAGGCTTTCATCTACAACATCAGTGTCTGACTTAACAATAATGGGATCACTGTGATCTTCAAGGACCTCAGACCATAACTGTATATGCCCTCATTCAAAGTAACCTGTGAAGGCTTATATCTGTAAAATCATCATGCTTTGCACTTGTGCAACAGCTCTGAAATTAATTGAAAACCCAAACATTTAAAGTCAGCCTTCATGTCCAACATCAGTACCTGACCTCAGAGCTACGCTTCAAAGTCATGTGGAAAGTCTTCCCAGAAGAGTGACAGCTGTTATAGCTGCAAAGGAGGGCCCACCTTCATATTGATGTGTATGAATGTACAATGGGATGTAATAAAAGTTCCTGTGGATGTATTGGCCAGGTGTCCCTATACTATATTATCCACATAGTGTAAATGGGTATAATTAAAAGCAAAAGCAATTTATTATTTTGGTTTAGACTGGGACAGAGAGTGACACCTGCTGGACAGGAGATATCGTACTTCACTGTTACTGTTCTCTGTGTCTGTTTAGTACCAAAACCATGGTGTAAGGCTGCCCTCTACTGTGAACTTTGCCTACTGCAGATATTGTTTTTACACACATGGTTTGACATCACTCTAATAATTAGATTTCATTTTACTTATTAAGTGGATGCTTGTCTTCAAAGCAATTTTCAATCGAGAGCCGGGACAACCAGTCCCAGGAGTAATTTGGGTTGAGGGCTAATCTGAGGGGCTCAATGGTGAAATAAATACCAGGGGATTTGAACCAGTGACCGTCCAAACCACTTAGCCACACAGAATCCATTATGACCCTCACCCACAACATACTCTATTTGGACCATAAAAATTCTAAATTAATGCATTTGTCAATGCTACAGTAGCTACAGTCTCATTTTGTTCCTTATACCTCCACTCTGCACTGGAAAATGATCCAAGATTTATCTGTGTATAATAGACATGCAATAGTATAGTGTAAACATATAACAGGACAATTCATATAAAGTGCAGGTGCAAGTGGTGCAAGTACTACATTTCAGATTTAGCTACTGATGATGATGATGGCTGGAATGAAACTGTTCTTACACATCTTCAACTCAGCCTTTTCAGGGTGTGATGATGCTGACGGGCTTTCATGAGGATTACTTTAGGGTTTTCTGTTCACCTCAGCCTTGCTCCTGATGTCACTTACAGTTTCCACTGGAGTATCAAGAATGATATTCAGTGGGTGTCTGCTGTTGTGTTTTATGAGGACACCAATAATCTCCATTGTATTACTGAGCTTCAGACTGTGGTTATTTTTATAGTATCACTCCATCGGCTATATCACTCCACTCCAATCCACTGTATGAGGATTAATCACTATTGGTGATGAGACCCATTATTGTGGTGTCACTGGAAAACTTGATGATGCAGTTTTTCCTGAATTTGGCCACACAAGCAAAGATGAAGATGGAGTACAGGCTTATACTCAGATAGCAGTCTCATCAAGACAGATAAGGTTTTATTCAGGAAATCCAGGAATACAGTATCATCATGTTACTTGCAGCACTTTAAAAAGAATAGGGGGTTTAATTATTAAATATCTATAAAACAGAAGCATTTTGCAGATTCAGACCAGATTTTGTGATGTAGTAAGAGATATATAAGCAACGTCATACCTATTGGACATTTGATTTTGGGACACCTTAAATGAAAACTATAGTGCAGGCGTGTTCAGTCATTCTAATCAAATCACTCTGAGGGTGAGCAATTAATTAGGCCTGTTCATCTACTGTGGGTCAATGTACACATACATTAACAAATGTTTCTCACATATATAGTGGTGATGTTCAGGTTAAAATGTTCATTAATAAAGGTCAGGACAGGTTGGGGAGCATGTGCTGATGCTGACCCACCACTCAGTGAAACTCCTCGGTATCCTGGCTGGCAATCCCCAAGGCAGATACACGGTCCAGTCCCACCCTCAAGAAATGGCCATCCATCGGCCACAGCCAAGTGTTACATGGGCGTCCCCTTAGCCTGGTCCAGCAACATGGGTCCTCAGCAATGAGGATCCTGCAAGCCAGATCACCCTCAGGGAAATGCTCCACATGACCGTAGTGTCGTAACTGACACTCCCTCACAATGCAGGTAATGTGCCTCATTCAGGACCCCTCTAGCAACCACTCATTCGACACAAAGTCAAACCAGTGGTACCCAAGGATTCTCCGAAGTGACAGTCAGGATTATGCCTGACTCCCAAATGGAAGCGAAAATTGCCTGCAGTGCCAGGAGGACAGCCTTCACTAGCCTGGAGAAGTTCACCCCGGATACCACAGATCCCTGTAGCCCTCCCTGCCCTCAGCTGATTCACCACCTGTGCAATCTCAGTGAGACTGGGTGGTTCACAGCTATTTGGAGGGTCAGCTTCAAGAACTGTGGACCCAGAGATGTCCAACATCCTAGCTGGAGGGTCAGCTTTAAACAACTGCTCAAAGTAGCCGGCCCAGCAGGTCAAAACTGCAGCGTCATCTGTAAGGACTGTTCCATCACACGCCCTGACTGCAAGTCTTAGAGGAACAGATTCAATGATGTACATATCAAAAGTTTTACTTTTTTGTCCATTTATTAAACACAAAGTGCTTATGTGTTGAAGTTCCGGAAAGTCATTAATCACTGACTGTATCAGTGCTATTACTGTAACAAAATGAACACTTGCAATTAATCTGGAATCCTTAACATGCTATTTTGTTTTTAATGCAATTTAGCTCTGGAGTTGGTGATCTTACCGAACGGCCTAAAACATCACCAGAAATCTTGATCAGTTTACGTTTTAAAAATATAAGTTGAAACTAAATACATTTTTTGAACTCTGGAAGGAGAATACAAAGAACAAGAGTCCTGATTGCCCACCCATTTCCAAATAGCGCTATTCATGATTACCACACGGTAAATCATCAGTTGTTATTGGGTCAGGAAAACAAGTAATATGCCCAGTTTGACTCACATAGACACAGAGGTGGAGATTTCAGGTCCAGAAAGTACAAATCCAGACCAGGATTTTGTTTCAACCAACCAGTTGAGTACAAAAAGTCACATTCACAAAGTACTCAACTGGCTGGTTGAAACAAAATCCTGGTCTGGATTTGTATTTTCTGGACCTGAAATCTCCATCTCTGCATAAACAAGAGCACATGTCTGGTTATGTTCACACTGACTGAGGAGCTTCAACCTTTTATTTTGTGATGTGCGAGAGTTTTCACTGAGGAAATATAAAAATATCTTTCAATCCATGGATAACTGCAAATTTGGATAAGCAATAACTTTGTTATTACAAAATGTCACTTTTTATTCTAATATTGATCATAACTGTAATACCCTGTCTAACTAAAAAGAAATATATATCAGTCACTGGCAGACAAATTGTGGTCTATGAAAAAAAATCACAAATCAGATTGGTTAGTATGAACCTGGTTGGACCTGTTTATATGATTTATTATGCAAGTTCGAAAATAAAACGTGAAGTATAATATCTGCAGATTTCGGGGTGGGGTGATGTCATCCAAATTCATAAATAACAAGTAGCCACTCTGTTTACTAGTGTACCTCACAGCGCTGATGAATTAAACGGAATTCCGAATCGCTAACTGCAAACCATCTTTACAGCGGTGCTAAATTGTGACAAAAACTTAAAAAATAATAGTCACCAGAGGCGCCTGTCGTGCCCGTCGCCGCGGTCGCCCACCGTGTGCTGCCCGCTGACAGAAGTGCCTGCCGCACTCCAGCTGCTCATTGCCCTCCGGTGCCCTGATTGTGCTCTGTTCACTCACACAGCTCCTGCTCAGTCTGTGGCCGTCAACCAGACTGCTCCTGTCTACTCACCCACACCTCAGTGGCCGTGGCCCCACCTGTCTGTCTACCCACCGTTGGCCGCCAGAGTTGGGGTCAAGTCCTTTTAAGCTCCCACTGGATCAGCACCTTCTCCCTACACCTCTGGTAGCCTGCTCCATGGTCTTCCAGGAGGAGGCCGTGGGGAGGAGGGAACAGCGGGGTCATGGGAGAAAGAGCCTGCTTCGTTGCAAAGCCCCTCGCCAGAGTCCACCGCACCGTAGCTGGGCCCCCTCCCAGAGCCCTTTACAAGAGGGCTGGTGGCCAAGCTGTTGGTGTATTCTGCTGTCTACCAGCTCTAACATGCCTGCAGCCTATAACCCGGTAACCGGCATGCCTGTTTCTCACAACCCAGAGGAACCAGGACAAGAGGAAGAACTTGAATGGGACCCTCTGGGCATTAACCTGAATTACAAGTTGTGGACCCCTGTTCAGAACTTAAATCACACCGGTCCCTGGCTCCAAAAATTTCTCCAGTACCGAGGTAAGAACAGAAAAGGGACGGACCAAGTCTTTGTCTCCCGACAAGGGAGATGGGGACATGCCATCCATGGAAGCCGGGCCAGTCCCAACTTCAGCCGTGCTGGGCCCTCTGGACCCTCCTGCCATCTCTGCTCTTGCCAGCAGGTCCCTTGGCATCCATGAGTTCTAGCACCCCCCTTGCCCTACAGTTTCCATGAAACCCACCTGTTTCTGCTCAGGTTCCCGCCTTGTGAGTCCTGCAGCGCCCTTCAGGTCTGGCCCAGCTGTCCCTTCGATGCTACCCTGCTCTGCTGACCCCTCGGTGCCACCTGGTCCCACTGGTTCACATAAGTGTTGGAGGCAGACCTGAGCTGTGGGACCAACATCCAATACTCTGGGGTTCTCCAGGCCCCCTCTCCTGCCTAAGTGTTTGTCTTCCTACCCTGTCTCGTCTTGGTTTTCCCCTAGTCTGTACCCTTTTCTGTTGTCTTGCCCTGGCCTACTTCCCCTATGGTTCACACTAGTGTCCCTGTGGATCCTCCACATGTCTTTCTTGTCTCTGTCCTGTTGTCTGTTTAGCCTGTCATCCCTACAGTCCTTCGCCCCGTTTCTGTCCATCATCTGGCCCAAGTAAAGTCCTGTCTTGTCCCATGGTGTCACTGATTCTTGTTCACTGTAGTGCATGCCCCCTGGTTCATGTGATGTCTTGCCTTGTCCAATGGTGCCCTGTTAGTCCTGAGTAGTCCTGTGCTGTCTGGTATCATAGCCCACAGTTTTGCTGGCTTGGTCCTGATTGTATTTGTTTCCCGACGTGCTTGATCCTGAAAACATCTATGCGTCTAGTGTTCTACCCTGTCCAGCATCCTTGGTCCTGCCTCATGTCCTTGAGCCATGTGCCCATTCTCTCATCTGTTCCCTTGGGTTCCCTCCCCGGCCTGCTTGACATACTCTGAGTGTGATCCGTTTGGGGGGGGGGGGGTAGTACTGTTACATCCGGCTCTGCCCTGCTTGTCCATTCCCAGCATTTAGCTTGGGCATGGCTGCATGGCCTTAACAATATGCAGTGATGAATAAATAGCCGTTAATGTTTATAGGTTTGAGAACCACTGGTCTAGGCGTCTGAAATCCTGGAATTGAAGCATCCTGAGTTGCAGTCAAGGCTGGTGATGGGATAGTCCTTACAATTAACACTGCAGTTATGGCTTGCTGGGACTTTGAGCAGCTGATTAAAGCTGACCCTTCAGCATCTCTGTGTCCACAGTTCTGAGTTCACTGAGATTGCACAGGTGGTGGATCAGCTGAGGGGAGGGAAACCTGCAGCGTTCTGTGGTCTCCAGGGTGATCTTCTCCAGGCTGATGGTACGGCTGTCCTCCTGGCAGAAGAACTGTTCAGCGACCAGGGGAAGAATTTCAAGGTGCAGATGTTCGGCAAAGTCTAATTCAAATTCAGTTTTGTTATTTGTAACATGCATCATTATACACATGCCTGCAGTGAAATGCTTATTGCAGTGCTCTGAGGAAGTATGGGTAAAAAACTATATAAAAAAAGATAGATAGAAAGAGATTAGATATAGTACTATCTATACTACAGTATATACAGGGATATACTATGCTATATAGCAAGGCCATATGTTATATTGCAAGTGAAATTTAAAATAAATATACATATAATACATATATTGCACTATAGAATGATATTAAACATGGAGTTTACAATAAAATAGCATAGATGTATGGAGTGTATAATATAATATAATCCACAGTGTTATGCATTGGGGGAAGAAAAGTTTAAGAATAGATTGTTCCTGTGGCACTAGCACTCCAGGTTACTGACCTCCTGCAGGTAGACCTTCTCATTATTATTTGAGATTAGGCTTATCACTGCAGTATCGTCAGCAAACTCGATGATGGTGGTGGAGTTTGATAAGGCTATGTGGTCTATCAACGGCTGGGGATCGTGAGGACTCTCAACACCCCCTTCACCCTCAGCGCAACAGGTTGGTGGAGCGGTTTCACTGTACCCTAGCTGTACAACTAGCGACCCTCAAGCACCAGCATGACTGGGATACCCACCTTGCCCTGGTCCTGTGGGCATATTGAGCGGTGGTGCAGGAAAACACCAGCTTCACCTTCGTTGCCCTCATGTTTGGCCATGAGCTACAAACTGCGGTGGACCTGGTGTTCAGCGTGCCACTTGAGCCAGAGCTGCTGGCAACACTGGGACTGGAGCTCCGTAAGCATGTGCAGACTGTGCACAAGCCGGCCAGGGACCATCAAGGTGTGGCTACGGCCACTTATGCCGTCCGCTGCCAGGGACAGGCCTTCCACCCTGGGGACCCTGTTTGGGTGTACTGCCCCATCTAAAAGAAGAGCTGGTGCAGCAGGTTGGATTGATGCCAGTATTGTAAATAGTTCTCTGTAGTTGCCTGTATTGTATTTTAATTATGCTACATTGTTCTGTGAAGTTTAGTATTGAATGTTTATCATTGTACATAGTGTCAGTGTGTGTCTGTGTGTGTGTGTGTGTATGTGTGTGTGTGTGTGTGTGTGCCCACCATGCATGTTAGGAGTAAGCATGGTGATGGGCACGGTGGGCATTGTGAATGTGTTGTCAGTATGACTGGTATGGATGCAATAAAAGACACCTGGTGATTAAAATCTGGAGCTGTCTCTGTCTGTTAATTAAAGCTTGGAATAGCTCAGCAGCCCTCTTTTACAATATATTTTTAAATAGTTTTACATTCCTTCGCAGATCTTTTCCGATACCACTACACTTGCCCACTTGCTATTTGCTGCAACGCGATGGCAAGGATAAACCTAAATAATTCAGACATGTTTTGTAAAGTTTTTTTAAACCTTAACACCAAAACTACAGCAAAATTAGCTTCATATGCTGTTTTCTGGCTGTAATATCTTTCAGTTTCTGTAATATATTTCAGTGTTTGTGTGTGCACTTCACGTTCAGTAGCCCACTTGGCTTGCTTAAAGTCATTAGCAGTGCATAGTGCACTTATTAATAAACACGTATAAAAACACACATAATAAAGTTACATGGTGTGCACTGTCCCCCATAGTTTAATGCTTAAAGCACACTTAACAGGACATTTTTTGTATTGTTCAGGTTTATATTTACTAGTCCATTAATTCTATGTTTTGTACTTCAAATGGGCACAGTACAGTCATAATTATTAATGCAAAACTATTACGAGGGATCCCAATGCACAGTATGACCAGGCAGAACATTTAAATTAGGGCTAAACAAGATTTCAATACAGGTTTAAGAAGTTCCTCAAATCACCAAAAAAAAGAGTAAACCAAAAAACCCCAGATGAGCAATTATTCCAGCTACACTGGCCATCTCATGTGTCACCACTGGGGGTCCCATTTCCACAACTCTTATCTGGGTCAACTAAAATACTGTCTAGCGGTAGCCAATGGGATCATCGCTCTGCCATTCCAGCCGGCTTAGAGATTCAGAAGCTCACGGCGCATCGCGCAGCATCACATCAGCTGGCGGCGCCTCTTGGGTCCCGCCCGCAGCGCACTGGGTGGGCATAGAGAGGTGCTTGAAAATCAGGCTACTCCACACTGCAGCTATTCCATAAACTGTATTTTAAAAAAATTAGCTGCAAATCTGACACTGTCAAACCCCAAAAAACACCTGGAGTCAGACACACACACACATAAAGGTTTGGAATTATGTCCTTGTGGGGACTCTCCAGTCATTTCTATGGGGAAAACTCTAATCCCAATATGACAACCTTAACCCCCTACCCAGTCCTAACCTTTCCATAAGTAATCAAACAAAATATAAGAGTTTGTGCATTTTTGATTGCATTCGCATTCACAATGTCAGAATAACGGGTTTTTATTAAATTGTGAGGAACACAAAGCTGATGCACATGCTCCCACACACACATAACATCTGCCATTTTTAAAAAACTACTTAACCAGTTTGACTTAAAAACCCAATAAAAATATCAAACACCTAAACAGAATCTACAATAAATGGCTTCCGCACAGACTGGCACAGCATCGACGGCCAGCAGGGCAGCAAGCCCCTTTCTGCATTGGTCCTGAGGCAGGGGCCGCACATTCCCCGCCATTCGTTTTTGCGGCACCTCAGGTCAGCCCCTCCTGCAAAGCAGCGTATCGGGGCTTTAGAGATGGTGGGGATGGCTGAGACAAAGCTGCCTTACTGAGAAGACCCCGCTAATGTCGGAGCCGGAAACTGGGACTGAGCTGGGCTTCACACCACCCCAGAGACCCAGAATCCAATCACCCGTCCCCCAGATTCGCAGAAAACACCCAGAGGCAGGACAGGTAAGTCTCGTCCCATGTCCAGCGACCACCACTGTACTTTGGAGGTAACCACATTCCCATAAATCAAGTTGCAAAGATGTTTTAAAAAGCAAGACTTCTTGCTCAGCCATATAACTATTCGGATTTAATTTACCCCAGTTTAAATGACCTTTATCTCCTTTTACATTTAACCCAGACTACCTTAAATCTAACAAATAATCTGGCTACTCAACAAATCCTGCTTTTTGAGAGAGGCAGTAGTTCAACCCCAGTTAAATGTTAGCCATTGTTAGCAATATCAGTGGATAACAACATATTACATGATATTTTGCACACAAACGTGTCCACAAATAGCGATTTCACAGTACTGTGTGTACAACTGATTTATAGAGTCAATAATAAGATGTAATTGCTAATAAACAGTAAAAAAAAAAACTATGGATTTAACTTCTGCTGAAAAAGGACACAATCATCTTGAATTCTGAGGGCAGAGATTCCTCCAAGTCCACGAGTAGGAATTCCGATTTCAAGGGGCATTCTAGTTGAAATTTCCGACGAGGAACTCAGAATTTCAAAGCATTATGCACGTCTGAGTCTGCTCCTTTAAGATTTGCAGTAAGGGCTGGTGATGGAACGGTCCTTATGGTTGTGATCCATTGGGTCAGCTACTTTGAGCAGTTGTTTAAAGCTGACCCTCCAGCTAGGATGTTGGACATCTCTGGGTCCACGGTTCTTGAAGCTGAACCTCCGATCAGCTGTGAACCACGCAATGTCACTGAGATTGCAGAGGTGGTGAATTAGCTGGGGGTAGGGAAGGCGGCTGGGATCTGTGGTATTCATGGTGAACTTCTCCAAGCTGTTGGTAAGTCTGTCCTCCTGGTATTGCTGACAATCTTTGCTTACATTTGGGAGTCAGGCATCTTCCCAACTGACTGGAAAACAGGACTTGTAGTCCTTATCTGGAAAGGGAAGGGCGATCGCCTGGATTGTGGCAACTACAGAGGTATAACACTGCTCTCTGTGCCAGGTAAAGTCCTTGCTAAGGTCAGCCTTAAAAGGATCCGTGATGATCCGTCAGTGACCGGAGCAGTCTGGTTTTACACCTAAGAAGTCTACCATCAACCGTATCCTGGCAATGAAAGTTCTTTCTATGGAGTGCAAGTGTGAATATCGACAGAGTTTCTTTGCAGCCATCGCTGATTTTTGTAAAGCATTCGACTCGAGTTGCCCTGTGGGATATCCCCGACTTGAAGTTGCTGAACATCATGGCTGGCCTGTATACTCGAACTGTGAGTGTTATGCAGAGTTGAGGGAGAACCTCTGCGTTCTTCCCAGTTGATTCTGGGGTTCGCCAGGAGTGTGTTCTTACTCCTACTTTGTGTGTGGGGCAGGGTTATGGGGTTCAGCAGTTGTGGGGCATCTGATGGTGAACAAAGATTTACTGATCTTGACTTTGCTGACAATGTTGTAATCCTAGCTGAGTCAATGGACGCTCTGATCGGGGCTCTCGAGAGACTGAGTGAGGAGCCTGAGTGTCTGGGATTGTGGGTGTCCTGGATAAAGACCAAAAATCCTGGCATTTAATGACTTTTTGGGCACAGCAATCAGTAGTATGTCTCTCTGCAGGGAGAATGTTGACCTTGTCAAGATATTTACCTACATTCATGTCTCTGGTGACTCTTACTATGAAGTCAGCAGACAAATTGGAAGAACATGGGGGGTCATGAGGTCACTAGAAAGGGGTGTGTGGCGCTCCAGATATCTTTGCAAGAGGATGAAAGTCCAAGTCTTTAGTCTTTGTGCTTCCTGTCTTGCTGTATGGCTATGAGACATGGACACTGTCCAGTGAGCTGAGATGAAGACTGGTCTCCTTCGGTACTGTGTCTCTTCGGAGAATCTTTGGATACTGCTGGTTTGACTTTGTGTAGAACGAGCGGCTTCTGGAGGAGTCCCAAATTAGGCACATTACCTGCATTGTAGAGAAAAGTCAGTTACGGCATGACCCTGAGGGTGATCCGGCTCACAGGATCCTCGTTGCTGGGGACCCAAGCGGCTGGACCAGACCAAGGGGATGCCCATGTAACACTTAGCTGTAGCAGTTGGATGGCCATTTCCGGAGTGTGGGATGGGACTGTGTGTCTGCCTGGGGTGCTGGGATCCCAAGGAGATTCGCCGTGTGGTGAGTGCGGCAACACGTTGCATCAGCGCATAATCACCAACCTGACCTGACTTGCAGGTACCTAGATAACTGAAGAGTAAACAAGCTGAATTAGGCTTTTTCTCCAATGGACACTGTATACCCCTTGTTTAAGAAGAGGGAGATGTTTTCTGGACAACAACATTTGCCAAGATTTGCTGAATCGTTTGCATGAAAATGGAGAGCAGTTGAGCTCCTGTCAAACGCAAACGACAATCTTGATTGGCTTGTGACATGAATATAACCACACATGTACAAATGCGAGTAGAAAGTGCAAATAAAATGTTTAGCGAAAAAGAAATTGATGCCTCCCTTTCAGTCGAAGGTGTATTTATGTTATATCCATTGCCTTCAATCAGTTAATCGGGATACGGTTGCTTTTTCCTCAAATGCTGGCTATGCATTTATGCCGTCTCTCAAACTTAGACTCAGGCACACGGGCAAACAGCCACAAAAACATAGTCCCTTAAAGTTATTCCATATTTACTTACAGATGCACTACATCCCAGAGCAGTTCCAGACGGCCGTGTCAAAAACTGTCGTATAAAAATGAAAATTGCCAGTTCAAAAAACAATAATGAACTTATGGAGCGACATGCTGTTGCAAATGCAAAGCCATACAACAGATAATTGAATATTTTTCATCTACATTAAATCTGTGCATCTTTGTTGGTTAACAGATGAACCGTTTGTTTGCCGTGTCAATTCATTCAACACCAAAGCACGTTACCCTCTTACCTGCTCCTATGTTCCTCTGTCCTGGTCCAGGCCGATCTCTGGCTGTTGGATGACACCTTGCGTTGCCCACGTAGCACGTTACATACAAAACCAATGCAGCCTATATGTTCGGGGGTGGGGAAGGGGCTGACAAATGCACTCACAGGTCATAGTATGTACTATAATTAGCTCTACCAGGTGGTTGTTTGGTCCACCTCCCAACCCCGATTTTACACACAAAAAATTGAGTATGAAAAGTAAACATTTAAACGTCTTTTAAGTTTTAATTAAAGTATACAGTCTCTCAAATCCAGCTAATATTTATATGCCTCTTCCTCTCAATTGAAGATTTACTTGAAATGTGTACATTTTCAAATAAGTATAGAGCTGTTGCACCAACGCAAAGCCAGCTGATGTTACAGATCTAATCCCTCCAATGATGAGGTACTTGAAGATCACAGTATTCAGGATTATTGTTAGCTCAAAATTGGGGTCCTGCTGTGTATAACCGTGGCCAAAAGTTTTGAGAATGACACAAATATTAATTTTCACAAACTCTGCTGCCTCAGTTTTATAATGGCAATTTGCAAATACTCCAGATTGTTATGAAGAGTGATGAATTGCAATTAATTGCAAAGTCCCTCTTTGCAATGAAAATGAAGTTAATCCCAAAAGACCCATTTCCACTGCATTTCAGCCCTGCCACAAAAAGACTTGCTTGCATCATTTGTCATTCTGTCATTAACACAGGTGAGTGTTGACGAGGACAAGGCTGGAGGTCACTCTGTAATACTGATTGAGTTAGAATAGCAGACTGGATGTTTTAAAAGGAGGATGGTGCTTGAAATTATTGTTCTTTCTCGGTTAAACATGGTTACCTGCAAGGAAACACGTGCAGTCACCATTGCTTTGCACAAGAAAGGCTTCACAGGCAAGGATATTGCTGCTAGTAAGATTGCACTTAAATCAACCATTTATTGGATCATTGGGAACTACAAGGAGAGAGATTAAATTGTGAAGAAGGCTTCAGGACGCCCAAGAAACTTTAGCAAGGACTGGGACTGTCTCCAAAAGTTGATTCAGCTGCGGGATCGGGGCACCACCAGTGCAGAGCTTTCCCAGGAATGGCAGCTGGTAGGTGTGACTGCATCTGCACACACAGTGAGGCGAAGACTTTTTGAGAATGGCCTGGTGTCAAGAAGGGCAGCAAAGAAGCCACTTCTCTCCAAGATATTCTGCTAAAGCTACAGGGACTGGACTGCCGTGAAATGGGGTAAAGTCATTTTCTCTAATTAATTTCCTTTCTGATTTTTTGCAGGCATCCGGAAAAAAGATTGTCTGGAGAAGAAACGGTGATCACTACCATCAATCCTGTGTCATGCCAACAGTACAGCAATCTGAGATCATGTATGTTGTTGCTTCTCTGCCAAGGGAGTGGGCTCACTCACAATTTTGCCTAAGAACACAGCCATGAATAAAGAATGGTACCAAACCATCCTCCCAACCATCCAAGAACAGTTTGGAGATGAACAATGACTTTTCCAGCACTGTGGAGCACCATGCCATTAGGAAAAAGTGGTTCAGGGAACAAAACATCGACATTTTGGGTCCATGGCCAGGAAACTCCCCAGACTATAATCTCATAAGAACTTGTGGTCAATCCTCAAGAAAACCCCACAAACTCTGACAAACGCCAAGCATTGATTATGGAAGAATGGGCTGCAATCAGTCAGGATTTAGCCCAGAAGTTGATTGACAGCAGCCAGGGTGAATTGCAGAGGTCTTGAAAAAGAAGGGCCAACACTGCAAATATTGACTCTTTGCATAAACTTAATGTAACTGTCAATAAAAGCCTTTGACACTTATGAAATGTTTGTAATTATACGTCAGCATATCACAGAAACATCTGACAAAAAGATCTACAACCACTGAAGCAGCAAACTTTGTGAAAACCAATACTTGTGTCATTATCAAATGTTTTGGCCATGACTGTACATTACATATATAAATGGACATAATTAAAAGTAAAAGCATATCATTTATATATCTTAGTTATCTTAGGCTGGGAGAGAGAGTGACACCTGCTGGACAAGAGATATCATGCATCACTGTTACTGTTCTCTCTCTCTGTTCAGTACACGTCTAATGTTGGAGTAAGGCTGCCCTCTACTGTGAACCATGTCTACTACATACCTTGTCTTTCAACACATGGTTTGACGTCACCCTAACAATTACATTTCATTTCACTTATTTAGCAGATGCTTATATCCAAGGCAAAGTGCAACTCAGAGCAGGGACACTCAGTCCCTGGAACAATCAGGGTGGAGGGCCATGTTGAAGAGCCCAATTGTGAAATAACTTTGCCAACCCGGGGATTTGAACCAGTGACCTTCCAACCCACTGAGCCACACAGAATCCATTTATGACCCTCACCCACAACATACTCTGTTTGGCTCATAAAAATTTAAACCAATGCATTTTTGTTAATGTTCTTTCTGATTTGTAGCGACTGTCATTTTGTTCCCTATACCTGCACTCTTCACTGGAAAATGACCCAAGATTTAAAATGTTTAATTGACCATGTGCACAAAGTGCTTCGGAATCCGCACCCAGTTCAAGAATTATCAGCATATAAACTAATAGCATTAGGCATTCAATAGTACAGTGTAAACAACAGGACCATTCACATGAAGTGCAGGTACAAGTACTATAACAAAAGTTCAGATTTAGCTACTGATGATGATGATGGCTGGAATGAAACTGTTCTTACACATCTTCAACTCAGCCTTTTCAGGGTGTGATGATGCTGACGGGCTTTCATGAGGATTATTTCAGGGTTTTCTGTTCACCTCAGCCTTGCAGAGATCTGCATTGATGATTTGATGATGATGATGGCTTGGGGAAGAAGCTGTTCTTGAATCCGGGAACGCTATCTGTGTATTTCAAAAAACAGAACCATTTGGCAGATTCAGACCAGATTTTTATTTTTTTACATTTTGATGAGGTAAGAGCTACAGAAGTCTGTAGAGGACATGCATAAACTTTTTTTTTTCTTTTTCGTTAACTCGAGATCACGACTTATTTTTCTTGTGATCTCAACATAACCCAAGTCACTTTCCCGTGATCTTGGGACAGGTTTAGTATTATCCTCATGGATGACTGCATCAGATTTTACTTTGATCGTGGACTGTCCCAGTCACAATCAAAATCAGAACACTTTATTAATCCCGGAGGAAATTGCTCACATTGCTCACATATAAACACTAAGACAAGAACGATACAAGTATAAAATAGGAATGAAGTGTAAAACAAATTACGGCACTATAAATACTAATACAATCCCAATTTCAAAAAAGCTGGGACGTTGTGCAAATTGTAAAGAAAAACAGAATGGAATGATATGGAAATCTCATAAGCCATATTTTATTCATAACAAAACATAGAAAAAACATTAAAAGTTTAAACTGAGGAAATGTATCATTTTAATGAAAAAATAAGGTAATTTTGAATGTCATGGCAGCAGCACGTTGCAAAAAAGTTGGGAGAAGGCCATGTTTACCACTGTGTGGCATCACCTCCTCTTTTAACAACAGTCTGTAAACAACTGGGGACTGAGGAGATCGGTTGCTCGAAGAATGTTGTACCATTCTTGTCTGATGCTAGTTGCTCAACTGTCCTAGGTCTTCTGTGTCATAATTTTAGTTTTATGATACAGATGTTCTCAATGAGTGAAAGATCTGGACCGCTGGCAGGCCGGTTCAGTACCTGGATCCTACTTCTATGAATCCATTATGTTGTAATTGATGCAGTGTGTGGTTTGGCATTGTCATGTTGGAAAATGCAAGGTCTTCCCTGAAAGAGGGAATGGGATGGGATGGGTATATGTTGCTCTAGAACCTGGATATACCTTTCAGCATTGATGGTGCCTTTCCAGATATGCAAGCTGTCCATGCCATATGTACTAATGCACCCCCATACCATCAGAGATGCTGACTTTTGAACTGAGTGCAGATAAGACACTTGTATGATCCTTCTCCTCTTTAGTCTGGATGATACAGCATCCCTGGTTTCCAAAAAGAATGTCAAATTTAGAATCGTCAAGTTAGACGTCAAACTGTGAGAAAAAGTCGAGATATATTGCACCGAATCAGGGATAAGAGGAAATAACAGCGTGTCTATTAGTACTAGACAATTTTCATATTAGTGTTCATCATTTCAGAAGGAGGCTCAGAGATTTGCATCTATACCGCCTGACAAATTATAGTGAGCCTGAACGAGTAGGCAGTTCATTACCAACCAACTGGAGAGTCCAGGACGTCTTCATGGTTACTGGATAATGTTTGAAGGATGTCGGCTTAAAAAATAAGTTGTAAGTTGTGATCTCGAGATAACAAAAAGAAAAAAAAGTTTATGCGTGTCCTCTACAGACTTCCGTGAAGAGGTATATAAAGAATATAAAGAAATTATGGAGGCATTTCCTGTACATTTTCATTCGCTGAAGAGGAACGACTTCGGGGGTAAGTAACCTCATACCTATTGGACATCTGATTTTGGGACACCTTAAATGGAAATTATAGTGCAGACGTGTTCAGTCATTCTAATCACTCTGAGGGTGAGCAATTAATTAGACCTGTTCATCTACTGTGGATCAATGTTCACGCACTTCGACAAATGTTTCTCGCATATACAGTGGTTATATTCATGTTAAAATGTTCAGTAATACAATGTTGTACATACCGAAAGTTTTTAAAAAAAAAAAAAAAAACGAAACCAAGGTCTTATAAATCTGCTTAAGTCTGACATCTATCCTTCCAACAAATAATCTTTTTAATTAGGTAATGCATTACCCATGACCTATGGTTTCCACATTACCATTAGACATAAAATGTACCAAAGCAAGTATCATGTTAACAAGAGCTGCAAAAAAAATCATTCTGATATCTGAAATATTTTGATACATTTTGCAGTATTTATAAAACAAAATTGACCCAAAACAAAGTAATGCTGAGAAATTACATTCTTTTAAATCATACCCTAGATGACTTTCAAAAGGAACAATCATTAAATAGCAAAGCTTGCTAAGTTTTGTGTCCTATGACAGTAAAAATGTCTTAGTGAAACTAATTGATGGTCACAAGAGGCACATTAATATAGTCAGAGACTCTAGAACTATTTCAGTTGTCAAACAGGCTCCTACTATTTTGTAATGTTCTTCACCACAGGGGATAAGATATAAAATTTGACAGAAGAAGAAATCCTCAATAACAGAATTTAAAAATTATTTGGGGAAAAGGGGGGCATAAGGATTAAGTTTTATTTTGGCTTGGACACAAAAAAAAAAAATACAGGATAAATCATTATTGTGTACCGGTTCAAAACTGGTCAGTCCCATAAAACATATGTTTTATGGGACACATAAACAAATTTAAAATGACACTAAACAGGATGAGTTGAGGCCCTGGGCTTCAGCTTGGGTACGCCTGTGCATTAAAGCACCCCAGGCCACAACCTGGCAAATTTACAGTCCTTGTGGTGTGATAGTTTCATGTGGATTGTACATCATGCAGGCATACTGTAAACAATGCTTAGTCAAACTCGACTCCCTTTTCATTTTTTCAGGCTACTCTTACCGGCACTTATAATGAACTAACCAGGGGTGGATGGGAATTTTTTTGTGTCAGATTAAAGTGGGCGTTTAGCATGCCCTGAAACCAGTCCTTTGCTAAAACACTACCAGACAAGCTTTTTTCCCAGCCTTCTGTACAGGGGTGAGACAAACTTTTATAACAATCAAACCAAACAAGTCATGTTCTTTTTTTTTTATTCATGAAAATGACTTTCCTCCAATATTTCCAAAAATATTTCATGAAAACACAAAAAACATAAGTTTCAAACTAAGTCAACGTTCGCATCATAAATGTCAATTGGGAAGGATTTTACTTTTAAAAATGTTAATTCTGCTGTTCCTAACTGATTTACCTTCATAATGCTGCTGTTTGGATTCAAAACATTATAACAAGGGACCTTCAATCCCATTTCTTTTACAAATATTTTAGCTGCCTTATGATGTTTGGTATTTAAAACTGCATTTTAAAAACCAAAATGTAGGATAAAAATTGTAACATTCAGCAGTTTAACTGATTTAGAAAGGGCACGACATTCTGAGAGAATAAGGACGGAGTTTATGACAATGGCATTAAAAAAAAGATTAGAACACGATAGACTCCTTTACACACGCTTCAATACATCAAATGTAACTAACGATAGAACTAAAAAGGGCATTTTTATATAAAACTTGGTAAAAAATAGTTATTTCAAACTGTACAGTCACCAAGTACATAGAATGCTCAAAAATTCAAAAAACACTGTTCATTTGGTGTCCCCAGCAGCCTCCACCTTCTGCGCCTGGAAAATACAAGGCTTTTGTCACATGTGACATCAATTACAAAGCATTTAAAGTCTACCTTTGCAAGTCTGACAAGCACTATGCATGATAAATCACATACATTAAAAGAGAAGGGTGACATATCTGACATATTCTTCCCAACTGATTACATGGTGCTCGAAAGCAAAAAGGGGACCATGAGACTGAACATGGGAAACAGCTTCTTTAACACTGAGCCACTGACCACGCTATGAATGCTTACGGCCTGGATGCAATAGATGCTGTACATGCACGCCTTGGAAACAAAGCATTACCTGGTCTATCTTGGCATCTCCATTTTCAGCGGGGTTGTCTTTGCCCTTCTTTCCTTTGGGCGCCTTCTGTTAATCAGAAAACATACGTCACACAAACCCAGTGCACAAGCCATGTTGATTCCTATTTGGCACATGGCTTCTGTGAAAAACACCCCAACTCCCAGACTCTCTCCCCAATCCACACACACACACACACACACACACACACACACACACACCACTCTGCATCACCGGGGACCATCAAAACTAAGCCCAGCCTCACCTTGGGTGCAGCCTTTTTCGGCTTGGGTGCTGGTTTAGGGGCAGCAGGTTTCTAATGGAGATACAAAGGGTACAGGGTTCAGGAGGTGTGGCACGAGGCAAGTGATACACAGTCACAGGAGGATGCGTAACAAAACAGTACTAGGGTACTTACAGCTAACAACCTCGCAGAGCGTCTGGGCTGCAGGGCGGAAGGAAACGAAAAAGAATCAGTCACTGAACACCAAAGGGGTTGGTGCACAGAAAACCCCATTTGGCCACGCAAACCAAACAGAGAGCACACAGCAGAAGAGCGCGAAGACACAAACCTCCTCCTTGGTCTTGGCTGTCTTCTCTCCGTCAAGCTGAAAAGGAAATAATAAAAAACTTTAGTCCAATGCACAGGTGCAGCCACTGCAAAAAAAGAAAAATAGCACCTCCATATTGCCAATCTCGCCATAAATCACTTGTTTAATATGATATAGACTACATTATACACAATAAACGATCCTTATGTTTCATGGCTGCTACCTGCATCTGTCAGTCAGCTAATTAAAAAATTGGACACAGGCCCTCAAAAATATCATAGTGCATAGTTATCATGTTATTAATTAAATCGCATTAATGTAGATAAAATGCCTTATCCACGCAAATCTCACTGAGCTGCAGCGCGGGAACGCGCTTCCGCGTCGCCGACACCGCGCTTAACGGTTAGACGGCAGTGAGTCTCCCGCGCAGATTCAAATTCAAACGTGCGCTATAGCGCCGCCGGCGCGCTTCCCCAGCTAGCTGACAGAACGAGGCGCGCTCACGAAGCGCCGGGGCTGCCAGCAAAGAAGGAGGCGCGGTTCTAACGGCGAGCAGCGCAGCCGCCCTCTCCCGGAGCCACTTCTCCGCAACGTTTCTAATTTTTAATCCCCCAGTCGCCCTCTCCCGCAGCCCCGTCCGAATTCCCCAGTCCCTCTCCCCGCAACGTTTTGTTCCATTATTAAAACCGGGGACGCCTTCCCCCACAGCCCCGTCCGCGTCCCCGCATCGTTTCTGTCCATTTTTATCCCCGTGGCCGCCTTCTCACACAGCCTCATCCGCGTCCCCACACCGTTTCTGTCCATTTTTAACCCCGCGGCTGCACACAGCGTCCCGTCCTTCCCCATCGCCGATATTAGCATCCAGCTGGTCGGGAAGGTCATGCAAGGAAACCGCCCACTTTTAAAGGCGACAAAGACGCCTAAGCTGTAACGTCTCCGACATTATTTATTTGGCTACATGACAAAAGACCCTACCATACACAATTTTTTAAAAAAACAGGTGTTTTATTTTTCAAAACAGATTTGCTTATATTTTTGTGTGTGGCTTATGAGCATTTATTACCACTAATTTGCAGGGGCAACAGCCTATTTAACGGAAGACTTCGCGCCTGTGTAAAGATTATTTTCGCTAAATAATGAGGCGGTAGCTCGCATGGAGCTGGGCGGACATGACAAGCTAACGAACACAACAATAACAAAGATGGCAGCTTAACGTCTGGAGGGAAGTGGCCGTGAAAGACCGAGGCGGGCACCGTCCGCGACTTCAAAAAAAAAAAAGTTGTCAAACGTACTGAATAAACTCAAATTTCTGCCATAAAATTATATACATATATGATAAACGTAGCGGCCACCTTGTTTTAAACGCTAATGCAAATGCACACCAAATTTGATCAATTTAGAAACACCTCACTGCTGGTTATGTTGTCTGCAAAATATTATTACATAAAAAAAAATAACCTTAATTGCCTGCAAAGACGTTGATTTCAGGTATTTTAGCAGAGACTGAATGCTGAAACAAATTGGCGCCGGCGCCATCGCTCTCGTAGGGACAGCTTTTAGCCTACGAGCCGGACTGCTGTCACTCAGCCTCACGGAGCCCGCCAACGCCGAGGTGCAGTCGACTGCTCGGCCGTGAATCACGCAGAAATAACTAAAGAGCAGCATCACCGACTAGACTCCCAAAAAGCGCCGTTCTACACCCAAAATAAATGCCGCCGCGAAACGACAGAAATGCTGCGTTTTACAGCGGTGCAAAGTAAAAGGTCCTGAGTACGTAAGAGAAAAAAACTTCACTGATTTGTAAATAATGTCAGAAATGACTACAGCGAGCTGCTTCGCAGCATAAAAAGTGCATTAAGTTACAAGCCATTTCCCTACCTTTCTCTTAGGCATGTTGACCGTCTGAAGTAGGACAAAAATTCAGCAAAGGGGAGTAGGCTTTTTCACCGCCACAGAGATCACTGCGCCAGCCGACAGTGGCTAAATGTAAAATAATAACGGCTGTATGTTTTATAAAGTTTTTATATAGAAATATAAGATGGAAACCGGTTCAAACCAGATTTCACATTCTGCGCACAGCCATTGGGCACAAACGGTATTACGTGCTCAGGGGAGTCGCGTATTTCTTAAAGAGACAGAGACACCGCGCCTTTCGCGGACTTCAGAAGATTTCCGAGACCGCCGAATTCGTGCAACTGAAGGAAATACTAAACTAACTTCGTTTTGAATGCAAAAAGTATCTAAAATCTATTTTTAAAATGTTTTATCTAGTTTGTCAAGTTTGAATTTTCAGGGCCGAACTCCAAGACCCGTTTTCTTGCATAATTTTATCATTTCAATGGAGGTAATATTTAAGGACAATTTATTTGTATCATTGGTCAGAAAAACGATATTGAAATTATAGATTGTAAATGTGTATGCGTGAAATATTAATTGCATACATTACCTTTATTTTACTTGTTTTCAGTTTATTACTTGAATGTCCCAGGGCTCAATGAAAAATACCCCAAATAAAGATATTTTACAATTACACCAACACTTATGGCAGACAAAAACAAGCAATTAATCACATTAAACGTTCTGTCATACCACAAAATTTTAAACAAATAGTCTAATTAAGATCTAGTGTGACAGCTGCACAATGCAACAGCTTTATCTCCAGCTCAAACACAGTTCCAAGCTTTCAATTCTGCTTGAAGTCATTGATCATATCTACAGGTGAGAGCTAACCAATATTAAAAGTCCAAAATGGTTACCTCGTCACACGGATGTTTCTTGGATTGTGACTAGTATGACAATGCACAGGCTGCAGTGTATGATACTGTCCTTGATGGAAATTCTGTATTTACCAGAGAACATCACCAGAGTTTCCAGCTCTTGGGGCCCAGTCTCAAATGTGGCTGTGTTTGTATAAATGTTATTGGGACATTGACAGGGTTCCTGTAAGTCTGACTTTGATAATACAATTCCCCATAGGGGTAAAACCACAGTTGAGTCCCCTGGTACAGTACTTTCTGATAAAATACAAAATAACTGCCAATTTCCCACAACCTGCAAATACTTGAGAATGGACTTATCCTTCATGTCTTCTGGACTATACAAGAACAGCCTGGCTGTTTAAGTCTGTGAAGAAACTGTCCCTCTTATGCTGAAGTGCACCGAGGAAGCCTTGTATCCTCTGGTCCCTGTCCACTGCATAGCTCAGCAGAAGGTCCTGTCTGGTGCGGGCCTCAGCTGACTTTGCAC
This sequence comes from Mormyrus hasselquistii, assembly GCA_026779605.1. Lineage (NCBI taxonomy): Eukaryota > Metazoa > Chordata > Actinopteri > Osteoglossiformes > Mormyridae > Mormyrus > Mormyrus hasselquistii. Next base: position 12,671,184 of record JAODKE010000146.1, read on the forward strand.
TCCCATGTTGCTGCAGAAGTTCTGCTACACAGCTGCAGTCTGCCTCCAGCTGCTGCCGGGCTTGTTCCTCGTGGTGCTGGTCCCGTGCTTTCTGCAACATGTTTTATAACTGTGGTTTACATACAGCCGCCACCCTGCGGGCTCAGAACAAAGCGATGGCACAGTGCGAGTGGCATCTAGGTACCAAGTAGATGCAGTAAAGTGTCACTGTTCAAGCATGTGCTGCACGCCATGCCTGACCCACTAAAACCACCAGCATTTGTTTAGCCCGTAAAACTTTTTACATTTAAATGTTCAGACCTGCATCTGGGTAGATTTTTGACTCCGACACATAGGTGCGTTACACACATACCGATGTGCGGCCCGCATCTAGAAACACCCCCCCCACAAAGCTCAAACTTGATGAGTCATAAGCGATACCACAATAACCCTGCTTGCCTTTTCCACCTTAAAAAAAAAAATCTTAGACACACATTGTACTTTGAGAAATGTAGTATAAACTAAACCAAACAATAAGATTATACTATATACATTAGTATATACACCTGCCTCTTATTACAAATGTGCACCAGATGTTAAAATGACTAGTTTCTACCCAGACAATTAAAAACGTACATACAGTACAGAGAGTGAACAATGAGATGGAATGACAGATTACTTTCCTAAGACTGTGACCTTATTTAATGCAATCTTAGAAGTATGACTAGTTTGAGATGAGTTGATAAATGACTGCATGTAAAGTGGACTGTACCTGAAGGGGCCAGTAATTGAGCTGGTACTGCAAGATCGCCTCACAGAGGTTCCAGAAGGAATATTCAGGCCATAAGACAGACTGGAACACCAGGCAAGAGTAGGTAGTCTACGGGATGGACAAGAGCACCATCAACTTTGACTTAATGAAGCACACAAGCATGTTACATGTGAGGCAAAACAGCACAAATACATGCACTTGGCGTGTCAGGGACAGAGGAAGCAGTGAGACGCACCTGCCAAAGCAGGAAGTCGCTGAGGCGTACCTCCCCTGAGGTACGGATGAGCAGGTCAGGATCAGGGGAGCCACTGCTATACAGGCACTTGCTTAGCAGAGACTCTGAGACGTCACTGAGCAGAGGATGTGTTATTCAGGAAGTCAGTCACGCCCTGCCAGCTACCATTTATTAACTACTAATTTAAAATCAATCCTGCTCTGCATAGCTGTGACCCTGTATGTCACTGCGCACTCTTTTAATGCGAAGATTCTTTTGCAATTGCAACTGCTAGTGATGTAGTCAAGAACATCTACACTGAAACCAAGTCATTACCAAGACCAGAGCGTTAAGACAAGACCAAGACATAATAAATTATAAACATTCTGGTAACACTACCTAAGCCCATATTCATAAAGCCTAATAAGTATTACGAAGGTCTTTCATCTATGTTGCACTATGAATACCATCATAATGAACAATGGTCAGTATAACAATTAAGAATGAATGCAAATAAAGGTATTTATAGTGCATTATAGATGACACTTTCAAAGAGCATTCATAATGCATAACATGACAAAGGGTTGTGCTTTTTTATGAAGTTATAGCTGTGTTTATAATGCTTTATTAATGTATTATAATGCATTATGAAGGTATGTATAATGCTATATGACAACTGCTTTTAGTGTTACCAATATTTATTTCCCAGAAGGTTAGTAGTGCATGTATCATTGTGGAAGTAAATATGCACTTTGTTGTCCATCTAATGCGAATATCGATGTTTATGGATTATTAGAGATGCTTTTTGAGGGAAATGTTTTAGATATATACCTCATCATGCAAATGATTACTCTGGAATATTTTAGCGCACTACGCTGCAACCTGGATGACCTGATCAAGCAAGTTCAATTGCAAAGATTCATGTCTGTATTATACCTATCCAAAATCACAAGCCTGAGATTAATTGGTGCAAAAATCTACACATCTTGTGTTTGTCAGGTTCTCAGGGGTAACAGATGAATATTAAGCCATTGTGATAAATATTGAGATGTCTTAATGAGTGGTCTTGACTGGTCTTAGAATAAAACCTCGAGCCCTCTATGTTCGAGACAAGAAAAAGTCAAATCAATTCTGAGAACAGACCAAGACCGTGAAAAAGCGGTCTCAGGCTGTTCTCAAAACAAAGACCGGTCTCGAGTACTAACACACTAGTGACTAGACAAATTGAAAAATATCAGAATAAAATGTAAAAGTTCTTTAAAAAAAAAAAAAAAATATCAAAGCATTAACACCAAACAATAAAAAGGTCTACCCTAAACTAAAAAAACATGGAAAACCATTGTGCAATACAATGCATTCCCATGGAGCGGTATGGTTTTGAAATCGTTTACCTCACGATATCTTGTACTGCATCGAGCAGTTCAATAATCATTAGTGTGCATACATCAAAAGGTTGAAGTAAGTTTAAGAAAACTTATAATTCTGTTTTTCCAGAGTACAAACTCAAATTTCTGCCACAAAATTCTATACATATACAATAAATGTAGCGGGAGCAATCTGGCAGTGACTTGGTGTGGATGTGGCCAGATATGAAAACTTTTACTGTATATGCACACACACGGGCAAGTACACACACACACGGGCAAGTACACACACACACGTTCAACATTTTTAACAGATTCCTGTACTGCAAGCCTCCACCCCCACGCCATACACTAAAGACTACTGAAGAATACCTGGATTTTATCAAGCCTTGCTCCACACCCCAGGCCATCTCCTTCACAGCATTTGTGATCTCATGTCTGGAGGTATAAGCGAAACAGACGTTCAGGAAGCACCTGCTCAGGAAGAAAAGGAAAAATCGACAGACAGGAAGCAGCATTAATGGAGGTGGTCAACATGTAGACCCTGGTGGAAATACCTTAAACCTCATACATCTGAACTTAGAAACTGACCAGTCATTGCAATCTATTTTATTGAGCATAAATGACTTTCTAAATGTAGGCAATGGAAAAACCAACCAGAGGAAGATTACTCTACAAAGTAACCATATCAATGACAGCTGTGGGGTTGGATTTTCGGTTATTATTATTCAAATACTTTGGTCGTCTGATGAGACTCATTTGAAGGGTGTGACATTCTAACCACAGTGGATATTGGTTTTTCATATTTTTTGGTAAGAAAACACCAGCTCTGGCATTCAGAAACAATCCCAGAGCATTATACAGTATAACTGTACTTCTATGTATTTATAACATTAAAGGAGAAAGGTTGATCATGAACTGCGATCCATAATTTTCCAAATATCATCTTTCAGTGCAGACAGCGTGAAAACGATTTCCCCCCCGCCGCTTTCAGATGTTCGCATTACTGACAGACTAGCGTTATTCAGCAGCATTGCAGCCTTCATTACTGACGGACTAGCGTTATTCAGCAGCATTGCAGCCTTCGTTACTGACGGACTAGCGTTATTCAGCAGCATTGCAGCCTTCATTACTGGAATGGATTTGCTTTTTCAGAAACTTCATACTCTTCACTTTCACAAGTTGACCAATCAAATTCTTTGTGTTGAAACACTTATTAGAAGATCCATCTCGTGAAATGTTAGCAAAGTGATGTTTGTAAAATGCATTTCTAATGTCGTTTTCGCCAACATTAAAATAATTCCACATAAACATTTTTTCTATCTGTTTAGTACTCGGCTGTGCAAAGCAATATGGGTCACCATCTTAAATGGAATTATCAGTGGTAAATATCGGCTCATTTTTAACCATTGGCCGATGGCCTATAGTTGCTGTACTGGCTAATACAGATAGTTCACCAATACAATAGGTGCATCTCTAAACAAGATGAACACCACTTCAGTTCCCAAACTTCTCCTCAGGGGCACCCTAGCCATTCCACATATTCCTTAAATTTCACCACCAGCTCAATTAAACCATTCATTTAGTTAGTTAATCAACTCAATGAAGCATTGATTAGCCAAACAAGGTGCGCTAGTGCTCGAGTCAAAAAAATATATGAATGTATTGGATAGCTGCGGCCAGTACTGGGGTGACCTTAGGAGATGTTTTGAAGTGGTAAAGCTGACACACTGATAGATATAATACAGTTTTACATCAGCATGAAGACCATTTAAACATCATTTTCTTTGATTGCCTAAGACAGGGGTGGCCAATCTTATCCGCAAAGGGCCGGTGTGTGCAGGTTTTTGGGATAACCTTTAGGTCAGCTGTTCCAACCTAGGTGTGAAGACTCTTCAGCCAATCAGTCCTCTAATTAGTGACCTAACTAGGGAGTTGCAGCGAAAACCTGCATACACACCGACCCTTTGCGAATAAGATTGGCCACCCCTGGCCTAAGACTTTTGCACAGTACCATATAAATATATAAAAATTACAGCCACAGAGGATAAAATTCGCAGGGCATGCTGGTGTGCCGGGAAGCCGTAGAGGTGCCTACTTGTTGTGTGTCCTGGTGGACACCACGGCCTGGGCGATGACCTGCTGGAGATCCAGCGGCAGCAGGGTCAGGTCTCCTAACACTCGGATGCACACGCCATGCTTTTCCAGATTCCCCCTGGGACGTGGGAGACGGGGTCACGTTTGACACCATGCTTTTCTGGAGTGAGGTAGACGACTGTCTGACAAGCATCTCTCACACCATACACACAGACAAACGGCACTGCCCCACAGTGGCTAGATTCCAGGTTATTCTACTGTGCTCGCTAATAACATGCGTGTTCACCTATGCGAAACGATGACAGCAGTAGTTTAGCATATGATTTTATTGCCGTCTTCAAATAGGCTCCAAGTCCTACCCTTCTGATCCACTGTCCCCTAATACTCACTGTTCCTCCAAAAGCTTCTTAAACTTCTGTCTGGCAAGCTCCATCAGACCTTCCACCTCCTCTTTGGAACGCTTGAAGTTCTCAATACTGAAGGCATACACCGTCACCTCCCGGATGTCCAGGTTTAAACACCAGCGCAGGGTCTGCAGAGTGCAAAATAATGCAATCAGATGTGTGTGTTTGAAAAGCAACTACAGGAGGCAGGGCAGAGCTTGGATCTATGACCATGGGGTAGATAGGTCTGGTCAGCAGACTAGTCAGTTTTTGTTGTTTCCCCGCTTTGCTGAATAGGTCATCTTATGAGCTTAGATGTATGCAATGTATAAATTAACTGGCAATTAAAAGTTAACTGACAAATAGGGTGGATATTAGGAGCAGAGCAGGTCTCCATGCAATCAGGAACAGCCAAATGACTCCGGGTTTTGTATGACATCACCTCACCTCGGCCAGCTTGTCAAAGCCCTGTGTGTGTCCCTCCTGACGCTCCACATGGCACTTGCGGGCGTAACGCCGGTTACCATCCATGATGAAAGCCACATGCTTAGGCATTGGACCAGCCTGCAAGAGCAGATGTAATAAAATGATGATACTGCTTTATTTTTCATTGGCATAAGTACGAGTGCAGATACAATAGAAATCCATCATATCCTATCATCTCTCATTTTGACTCACTCACTCACTCACTCACTCACTCACTCAGCCATTTATCTGACACCCCTGGACCATTTTTGGGGGGTTTGGACCCAACAGACATGTGACTATTCTGCCAAAGATGGGGTTCAAACCAGTGACAAGCCCACTGTATCACACACTGGGATGCAGGATGAACAGGTGAAAAAAAAAAGACATTAGTGTATCATCTCTGATGACAGAAACTGAGGGCAGACTTTGACCCATCCAAAAGAAAACTTTAAAAAAATTTTTAAAAAGACTTGTTTGAGTGATACACCAGAGGTTTAGAAACCCAATGGAAATGATTTTCCACTATGATTTTTCTGGGTTGACTGTGTAAGAACACCACAACATGCAAGACAGCAGGGTATACTCATGCTTGAAGAACAAACCTTCAGTATATTAGCAGTGAGCTTCTCAATGAAACTCAGCTCTCCCTCACGGATCCATGACATTTTGTGCTTCAAGATGTCCCTGTTTTTTTATATATATAAAAAAAAAAAACAAAAAAAAACAAACAAAGTGTTGATGTTGAGACCCCTTATCAGTTGAGCCCAGCGCAAAACATAAGAACCATTTCATAAGTAGGACATTGAAACTAAGGGTGATACAGCGTTCAAACGTATTGCTACCGGTTCTGAAATTGCACAAAGGAAACACGACTGGTACGATACTGAGAACGGCGATCTGCCTGATGTCAGTTCTGCTCAAAGCTCCCACTCCCATGACCACACCAAACCCCGTACAGCTCACGCGACCTTTTTTTTTATTAATAAATTATCATTCCGTATGGGCAGCGTCCACTGAATTCTTTACGTGGATTCACTTACTGTGACATACACAATATCACAAATACGTACGCCTGCCTCGTTATGACTGTAGTGTATCAGTATCAGTATCAGGTTAATAACACCGCCCTGTGAGGAAAAGAAAACAAAGTAGTGTAAATGGTTAGAACGAATCCAACACTGATTTAGAAGAAAACACTCAATTCCACTTAAGTCAGCAACGACACTACAGTAACCTTAAAATGAAAAAAAAGAACAGTCGCCAACTTAATAAAACATATTTCAACTCAACAAAAAGGCGCAATTCATAAGAGACTTTTAAAATGTCTGTATTTCGTAACTCACGGTTTTTCCACAGATGTTAATTCACTAGCAATACGCAAGCCGTTAGTAACAAATGAGCTGCGGCTTATGTTAAAGATGACGTCTTCTTCCGCGTCCAATGGCTTACGTCATAATCAAAGCGACGCCCTTTGCCCCTGACGTTTAATGTGCTCGCCATCTGTTTTTTTCAAATAGGATCTCCCATATATGACCATTTCCAGGAATGTGCTTTATGGAAGTATAAAGTGCTTGGTTCTGATTAATATAGCTGCTGACGCAAGTTAATTAAGTCATTTCTACTTATCCAGTTAATTCACAATCAGTTTACTATTACCCACCAGTATTTACGTAATTAGTTTACTTGACTTTACTTTCTGAAATATTTATGTTTAGGAATAGCGGAGTCAGAAATCATAGACTGGGTGGGCCGGTGTTATGACAAAATAATCTACCTATCGAGAGGTGCTATCGAGGCTTTCTGCGCATGTGCAAATCCACCGTCTTGGAATAAGGGTTAGTGGTTAGGGTCAAAGTAAGGGTTTTGGGGGGTTAGGGTTGGGGTATTAGTTAGGGTTAGGGCTATCGATTAGCACTACGGTAGGATGTTTTGACAAAGTAGGACGTTTTGTCAGAACGCCGGCATAAAATTAGGTTGGCCAGACCCGTAACTTGCGACAAAATCACACTACACTCCAGTATATGTTTTAAACAGTTTTAAATGACCCATGGTATTACTATTATCAAATGAACAAAGATAATGAAAAATTTATTTGCCTCTGAAAAGCACTTTTCCTCCAATTGATCTGACCATGCATACACATTCCTGTCAGACATTTTATCTTACTGTATCGCTTACTATGAGTGCTGAATGGCATTCCATCTGGGTGGGCCCAGCACCACCTGGCCCAATCTGTACAGCTGCAATAGGTGTATAGTTTACCAGACTCATTTTAGTATACTGAAAAAAACAGCACCAAGTTAAATCCTAGCAGATACTAGAATGACACTTTACTGATCCTTCATGGGGAAATTCTTTTTTTACCTACCCCATCTTGCTTTCCAAGACACATAAACATATATACTGTAGGTGAGAGCAAGCTTGGCGGCGAAGGGCACCCACCTGCAGAGGTGCCCATGTGGTTGGGGGGTTAAGGGCCTTGATCACCCAGAGATGTGACTATTCTGGCAAGGGGATCTTCTGATCACAGGCACAGAAGCGTAGCCTGCTGAGCCACACACTGCCCTCAGATGTCATAAAGAAAGCTGTGACCAACTACTTGTACAATGAAGGTAACCAACAGCGGATACATTTAGCAGCTTTTATGGTAGAATAGCCTTTCTCTTAGGCAGCAAACAAAACAGACATTGAAGAAATAGAAAGAACAGAAACATGTTGTCTTTCTAGTTATTTAAATGTAAACTCAAGAGATCGTTAACATACCACTTAATCTTGGAAATTCATACACACCAGGGCAGTTCCTCTGCCACAAGGAGAGCGCAGAAGCCAAACCTAAAGTAGAATTTCTAATGGAAGATGCAGCACTTTGCTTCTACGTGTGCTCAGCCCCAATGGGCACTAACTCTTGCGTACCTGCAGAACCAGGTGGATGGTGGCCAGCTCTTCACAGGTAGCAGGGGCACAAGCTGAACTGTCAGCATGTTGGCATGACTAGACACTTGGACATGCACACGGATTCTATATTTGGAAGTCATCCCACTTCCTCTCCATTGGTGTGAAGGATAGCTTGTATCATTTACACCCGGATCCACAAGTCACATACTCTGGGCCTCTCTGTACTTGAAGTGGGCGCGCCTGCAACACAACCAAAAAGCCTTTTGAAATGCCCATTTGTTTAATAAATTAACTTAGGTCCAAGTCTGAACATAAAAGGCAAATAGTCAGATCATCCAGAAGATGCATCATGAGTCCTCATGCAGTGAGTGCGATTCTCAATCTCCATCTGAATAGCAGAAACTTAAAGCAATGCAATTAATCTGCCTTTAAGAAAAAGCCACCATTTTGGTTACCTGAAGTGTATTGTGAAGTAAGAAAACCCAGAGCTGAAAGGCATTTAATCATAAAATTGAAAATCATTATTTTCTGAGAAATCAGATTTGGTGCAAGTATGAAACTTATTTTATTATTTTAGTTAGTACACAAGTATTTTATTATTTTAGTTAGTACACAAGATTTTATTGTTATGATTATCAGTCGTAAAATTATTTTGATTATATACATTCGGTCTGCAAAAATGTCTTCGCTAAAATAAATCTGAGCCTTAAGTTAAGTTAACCACTGGATGGCAGCAAAAACAGTGCTGGAGCTGCCGACAGGAAAAAAAAAAAACAATCACGGCTAATTAATGTTTCCTTTATTCTGTGTTTGTTTTATCCTTCAGCGCAACATTTATCACTTTTTCTAAATAACAAAACAAGACTGCTTAAAGTGGTGCTCAGTAGAGTATGCCATGCTTTGAATACAGTGTAATTACAAGAGGCCAATGATGTGTTGATTATAATCTCAGTGAAACAGTCGAGTATGGGGAACAGAAGGCGCCATGCGCGTTCCCGCAGTCCGCGTCTCCGCCTGCCGCACGGGGGCGCCCACAGAAAAGCACCGTTCGTGCCGAGGCGCCTCAGAACTGGGCTTTTTGTCCCTCTTTGTTCCGCTGGAAAGTGCTGGCTGAACGGCTAGCAAGAGCACAACAGACCCGAGCTCCGGGGTAGTTATACAACCACTTCGATTTTCCGGGTCGTTAAGGGAGCCCAGAAAGTGACGGAGAGCTCACGTTGGGACGCGAGCATCCGAGGTCGCCCGAGGAAGAGGACTCGGTGGGATCGGCCAGGGAGAAGGGCCGCGGGGCTGGGGGCTCCAGGAGGAACAGGGGGCGGGGGGTGTAGCAAAGACGGAGACGCCTGCACGCCGAGCTCGGGGGCTGCAAATCGCCGGAGCCAGCGGGGCGGAGGGGCCGGCGTCGCAGCTGTAGAGTCCTGGCCTTTCTGAGTGGATGGGATGGACCCGGGTCCGTCTGGCGCAGGTGAGTCGGCGACGCTGCCGGTGGCCAGTTCTGAAGGAAGCGGCCGCGTGGATATGTCGGGCCGCGGGACCCAGGGGTGATGTCGGAGCCCTTCTGGTCCCGACCCAGAGTCAGGCGAGTTTACCCGTGTGTACCGATTTAACCGTGGCTGGTGACTTCTAGGGGGACTCGTTGCGGGGGTTAGATTAACGACAGCGCTTCAGATCATGGGGGGTCGTGAGAACCTGAGGCAGTCAGGCAGAGGTGGTGCCCCCATCCACCCCCTCCGGACCAGCTGCTCACACGCCCACACACACGCCCGTCTGTCTGCACGGCGTTACGCGGCAGCTCCGCCCCGGCATCCCCCTGTACCCCGAGGCTCACCCTGCGATGGGGTTCATACCGTAAAGGTGGCAGTCCTTTGCTTTAAGAAGCGAGAGGTCGCCTGAAGTTGCTCTCGTCTCTTAATCTTCTGTTTCGACAGCATGTTTCTAGGCGGTGCGCGTGCGGTCCTACACAGGCCACGTCAGTGGTCTCCCCACGTGGGGGTGTCTTGTATAGAGCACTGGTTTAGGAAATCTGTCTTGTTTAAGTGCTGTGAGAGCCCTGACCTAGCTGATAGGGTTCCTTTTTTTGGGGGGGGGGGGGTGTAACCTGGGCTGGTTCATGATGTCAGAAGGGGAGCTGTTTCTTCTTTCTAGGGGGCTTATTCCATCTGCCACGGTGCTCCCGTATGGGGTGTCCCACTGGGGGAGGGCGGGGAGTGGATGTTTGGTGCTCCTTGGAGTCAGGCAGAGGGAGATCAGATCGCCCCCCTCTGCTTCATGCTTGGGTTCATCTCACTAAATCACGCCAATTCGAATGGCATAATTGAACAATCCCTGAAATGGAATGCTGGCAAAGTCGTTGTAAAAATGTTTTACAGTTGATTATTGCACATTTAATTGTGAATTACACCATTAGCGTGTCATGGCAAATGTAGTGTAAACATCAGGAGTGTCTTTTGTCTGAAAGTCACTTTCAGCTGACATTTTAACAGCAGTGTGTAATGTTGTAAATTGGGCGTTTTGTGATTTTCCCCAGCCTCCGTGTTCCCAGTACATTTGTGGTTTTTGGACTGGCGAGGAAGATGCCAGGCAGGTAGTGTAGTGTCTTCGTCACCGTGTGTAGGTCTGTGTGTGGGTGCGGTCTCTGGCGCTCCTGGGTATAGGTTGTTCGCTGCTGCTGTTACACCCTTAGTGTTAACGTTGTCGTGTGAAGGTGTTCCCGATGCGTAGCATCAATGCCACCGTTTTTCCTCTCGCACGAGTCACCGCTAAGGAGGACGTGCTCCTCTACATGCTTCACCTAGTGTAATTCAGGTGGTCTGGACTGGGAAGAATTAGTCGATACTGAGTGTGTCTTGTGTCTGAAGTTTGTGCAGGAGAGGATAAATGAAATTGTTCGGCAGGGGAATAAGGAAAATCGTACCCCCTAAATGTGAGTGTTCTGCTTGCAGGACAGTGTTCAATGCAAGAATATTCCATAAAAGGTTGTTGTTATGGATGCGTAACCAAAAGCACCCCCCCCCCCCTTCCAGAAGGCAGCTGGTGAGATCTATGCTCACTTGTGTGAGTTTCGTCTTGGTTTATGTCACCCTCTCTGTAAGCTGAGTCCCACGTTGACCCTGGGGCATTGTTCGCGGCTACTTGCTCTAATTCGCGCCCGTTTAAATACTCAAGTCATGACAAGGAGAAGTGGCCGGTCTCGTTCGCCAGGTCCGCAGATGTCACAGCAAATATGGTTGCTGCCACTTGGTGGCACTAGTCATAGGAAAGCGATATTACTGCTAAAGTACTGTACTGAACTGTTTGACGCTTGTCCATTTAAAGTGGCTGTAGTACTGCTGAATATTTATTATGACGTGTTAAATTTTGCTGCTTTGAAATGCATGCGCCTTTGACTTTCAGTTACTTTAAATGTGATTCAGACGAGCTTGTGAAAGACTATAGCATTTCAGCGAACATGCACGTGTCACTTATCACGGCTAGTGGGGAACTAGTTTCTGTGTACGTGATGTTATTAAATTTCTCACTTTGTACAGGCAGTTTGTGTTTAAACTGCTCTTCAGCTCAGGGTGGTGATATCTATTACCATTTGATTAGGGGCAGCTGGTAATAATGTTTCACATGTAAGGTCTGTATTATTATTATTATTATTATTATTATTATTCAATTATTCAAGTCAACGCAGTAGTATTGCTATTATCAGGAAGTGTGGACCCACCACAAACATTATCCTCGGTTACGCACATTATGTGTGAAATGCCGAAGCTGTTTCTGGCTTGCACACTCTTAACACGTTAAATGCCCTCTGGGGGGACGGTCTCCCCCAGCATGGACAACGAGAGACCCCACAGATGACATTTAAAGCATGTTCTAGCAAGATGTTCTCTCTCTCCTCCAAAGGGTATGTTGTACTATAAAAAGAATCCGTGGCCATGTTGCTAGGGAACGTGATGCAGCGCTAACGAAGCGCGGTCCATCGTGCCGGCGTGAGCCTTCTTTAAAAGGGGCCACCCCATTACGCGGTCTTACCGTTCAATTGGGCCGCGCGCCCTACGGCTCGCCACTTCCCTTTAGCCCCTGCTATACCTGCCTCTGTTCTGCCCCTGGAGTTGCCGTGGTGACACCAGTGCCAGTTATCTATGTCTGATGTGTTTGTTTCAACTGAAGTCCTGAAAGCATGTTCAGGGGACCCCCCCCCTTCCATTTGAAGTCTCTTCATTAACCCCAAACATTTCTGGCAAAATAATAATTCCCAGCATCTTCGATCCCTGCGCAGCGAAGCGCTTGGCCGTGTCTCTCACGTTTGTAATATGGCACAGCGCTCTGCATACTAGGGGTCACTCTGTCTTTGTTTCTTGATTTTATTGTCGGTATTAGCAGTCGCTTAGATGAATTGTACAAATGTCAGTTTTGTAAATTATCATCGCTACGATTTAAGCTTCACTGGCCCAGCCCGGCCCTCCCCATTCTCCCCCAGCGCAGACGTACTGATCTCCATGACAATGTGTTTCTGTGGCGTCTCCATGGTGAGCCTGAGAATGTTGGGGGGCCCTTGTAGTGCGTGTGAGAGGTGGGCTTCTGTCCCCCTTTGCCACAGCCCGCTCAGTGCAGGGGCAGCTGGCCCCTTTGTTATCAAGGCGGGAGAAGTGGGGGAGTGAAATTAGGATGCAGACACCCCTTACCCCCCCCCCCCCCCCCCCCCCCCCCCCCCCCCCCCCATCACCCCCCCCCTC
>JAODKE010000146.1:12684179-12699419 GCA_026779605.1 Mormyrus hasselquistii
AGGTCGCCGACCCCCCTTCCCCCCCCCCCCCCCCCTGCCAAGCATAGCTCATTCCAGATTTGCTCTCTAAGCTTCTCTTGTGGACAAGCACTTCCTGTTTGACACCTCCTGTCCTGAATCACGTTCAGAGCGCCATGGGCACTCCAGATGAAGTGCTACGTTGTCTTAGCGGCGACACATTGCGTTCTTTTGGCATCTTTGATTGAAGTTTACTTGTTTTTAAGGTCGGCTTTAGCAGTATATTTAAATTCAGAGTGCTTGGTTATATAGCAGCAGACAGTGGGTCAGACGCCGCATCTGTTCATGGATCCGCTGCCGCCTTCTAAATCTCGTCTCCCTTCATCCCATCCCTCCTTTTCTACATCCCACCCGCCCCACGCTTCCTCTCGTTTTCTGCTCCTCTCACTTTATTCCGTCTCCTTTCTCTTTCTTCCACCTCGTTTCACTCTATTCGCCCTCTGTCGCTCTCCCCCAGTGCCCATGGGGCCCTTCCCCCCACCCCTGCAGCAGGTGTTCCAGGCACCACGGCGGCCTGGAATGGGCACGGTGGGGAAGCCCATCAAGCTACTGGCCAACTACTTCGAGGTGGAGATCCCCAAGATGGACGTCTACCACTACGAGGTGGACATCAAGCCTGACAAGTGTCCCCGTAGGGTCAACAGGTACCGATTCCTCCTCACCCCAGCCAGCTGTTGCTCACTGGGGTCGTCATGTGCCACTGTGCCACTGGTCCTGCACTCTCCATGAGCAAGCAGTGTCATTTCTACCCTTCGGTCGGGCATCTCGAAGGTGGTACGTTTTACCTGAATGGATACATTCCAGAGAGATCCACGAGATGTCTGAGCTGTTGAAGAGTGCCACCCTGAATAAAACCACATTATCCAGTCTGGTACATAAATTCTGTACTCAGATGGCCAGTGAGGTCACCTAAAAGCTTAAACTACTTTGGTTTTTTGTTCCGAAATATCTGTTACACTGGAAGTGCATGCAGTAACGTTTTGCAGAAGCCATGCATTTTCATATACGGCTCTGGGGGGGAAAAATGAGAGACCACTCCTATAATTTAAAAAAATCTGCATTTTTAAATGCTGGTTTAATCCTGGTTCTGCTGGCAGAAGGCTACACTGTGAGACAGGCTGCTTCCATGCTCAAAGTTTCTAGGACAGCAGTACACAAGAATAAGATGAAGCAGGAGACACTGGGAATGACCAGAAACCAGTCAGGTAGAGGACAGAAGCAGCTGTCTAATGCCAGAGATGACCGTTTCTCTGACAGTTTCTCATGAACTGAAGGAGGACCTGAAGTGACCTTCAAAAGGAACGGGAAACACTAAGTGCAGGTGTGAAGCACACTGCTAGGACAATTCGTATCAGGCTTCTAGAAGCAGGACTGCCGAACTATAAATCAAGAAAGAAACCACGCAGGCACGCACCCATAAATCGAGTAATGAGTGAAAATTAAAATTTTGCTGTGGTCCTTTAATTTCTTTCAGAGCTATATAATGTAGAATTACACCCAATCATCACTGGTGTTTTATTTTTACAGAAATTTAGTTTTTAAAACTTCCATCACCTTTCGATATGTCACATAGAGAACTGAAATGCTTCGTTAAGTTAAAAACTTGTGACTGGTGAGAGTTCAATTATAAGAACAGATGTACCGTCTGTGTTTTTACTTACTGACACCTGTTGAATTGCGAAAACGTCAGAATCACTGATGAATACCATCCATGCATCTTCTATCCACTAGACTCAGGGGGCTGATAAACATGCTGGAAACGACACAAGGGGCAGGTAGTAGAAGACGCGTGTCTCCGTTCATCCGCGCTGAGTGATTTCTCTGTTCCACAGGGAGGTAGTAGAGTACATGGTCCAACACTTCAAGCCACAGCTCTTTGGTGACAGAAAACCAGTGTATGATGGGAAGAAGAACATCTACACGGTGCTGGCTCTGCCCATCGGGAATGAGAAGGTGAGGGTGCTTCTGTCCTGGCTGCTTCTCTTCAGCAAGTAGAGCTTTTGTGCTAACAATGCAAAGGGTATGGGTTCAAATCCCAGGGAGCACACACAGAAAATCTGTAATGTGAGTCACTTTCCGATTAACAATGTCAGATAACTGGAATTGAGGTCTGCACTACCCATGTTGTATGTCCTCTTGACATTATAACTGGTTTACGACTTCCTCTTCTTTGCACCAGTCCTCTGATCTGTCCTGCCACGCATGCGTCTAGGTGGACTTTGAGGTGACCATTCCAGGAGAGGGAAAGGACCGCATCTTCAAGGTGTCCATCCGCTGGCTGGCCGTGGTGTCTTGGCGTCTCCTCCAGGAGACGTTGGTGAGCGGGCGCTTGCAGGTGCCCCTGGATTCCGTGCAGGCCCTGGACGTCGCCATGAGGCACCTCGCTTCCATGAGGTACAAGCCTGAGAATCCCTGGGTCAGGGGCTGTCGAATGAAGGCTGGGCTCAGCTCCAACAAGGTTCGCTGCAGGAATCTAGCCGTCTTCATGGGTGCACACAGTGCAAATGGACCGATTTACATGTCTTTCAGTACAGCGTATGCTTAGCTGACACCTGTATCTGCCTGTCATATATGGTCCTTTTAAATGTACTGATAGTTTGACTTGGTGGTATGGGTAATAAGAAAATAAGCTTATTGCATAATTATAACTGACCAGTTCCCTTTCTGAGCCTTTGTGCTGCCAACTTGATAATTAATCATCATATGCCGCAAGGCATCTTCTGAACTGTGAATACAGACACTCCTGGGGCTGTGATGGTCCGTTACATGATATTTTAACTTTATGACGGGTAAATCTTTTTCACTTTCAGTACATTACTCAATAAATTACAGGAGAAATTCAACACTTTATCATTATAAAACAGGCTTTGTGTTAATAATATTGTCCAAGTGTAGGCTAATGTAGCTAAGCATGTTTAAGTAAGCTATGATGTTTGTTAGGTTAGGTTAGGTGTACTATATTAGAATGCATTTTCGCCTTAGGATGTTTTTCATTTATGAGACGTTTATCGGAACGTAACCCCTTTGTAACCTGGGGAGAGGCTGTACGCTCTCTGGAGTGCTATAGAAGATAGTGACTTTGGTAAGGAGAGCGGCCAACCTTAGGCCTAAGCAGACAGTGGGTTTATATGGACAAGCTTTTCTTTGAGAGGGTTCCATTTTATTTTGGGTCCAGGTACACCCCAGTTGGACGCTCCTTCTTTTCCCCACCAGAGGGCTACTACCATCCACTGGGAGGTGGTAGGGAGGTGTGGTTCGGGTTCCACCAGTCCGTGCGGCCCGCCATGTGGAAGATGATGCTCAACATTGACGGTGAGGGAGCAGTTTGGCCACAAGCTTGTAGGTCAGAGTAACTGTGACTCTTCGCAGATCATTGCACACAGCCCGGAAACACAACCTATGAACGATCACTAGCGCACAGATGAGTGTGAGTTTGGGTGATGTTTCACTGGCGAACCAGATCCCAGATAGAGCTGCATGAATCCATTTCTGGTGTACCTGCCCTCCCAGTTTCTCACACTGTCTTGGTTAAACAAATTTCCTCAGCAGTTTTGAAGTTGAGATTTTTCGTCCCATCCAAACCCCCCTCACACAGCCCAGGGGCTGCTGCGGATAGTGAATCGTGTGGCATGTTTAGTTTGACATGCCCTGTATCAGGAGGGGAACACGTGTCATCTTAAGACCAATCTGAGGTTCCAGCTGGGCCATTTCTGACGTTTCCACGAGAAGCCCATACTCACCTCCGTGTCCGCTTACGCTCCAGTGTCCGCCACGGCCTTCTACAAAGCACAGCCAGTGATCGAGTTCATGTGCGAGGTCCTGGACATCCGCAATATTGACGAGCAGCCCAAAACTCTGACGGACTCCCAGAGGGTCCGCTTCACCAAGGAGATCAAAGGTACTCTTCTTGGCAGTGAGTTACTGACCCCGGGACCACACGCTTGCTCCTCACCATCTCCTTGCAAGGTTGTTTCCTGCCTCACAATTGTGTTTGTTTGGTTGTGTGTGTGTGTGTGTGCGCGTGCGCGCACGATTCAGGCCTCAAGGTGGAGGTGACGCACTGTGGCCAGATGAAGAGGAAATACCGCGTGTGTAACGTCACCCGCCGTCCCGCCAGCCACCAAACGTGAGTGTCAAGACTCCAGCACTCATTGGATAGCCTTGTACCCCTACAAATGAAATGTGTGAGCGAAGGCTGATTAATACTCCTGCTTCGAGCCTATGTTGTGACCAGTGATGTAGTCTCTGCAGATCAGACCAACTTATGCGTGTGTGCTGTCGTTGCTGAGCCGCTCGGCAGGTTTGTGCCTGAGCACTAGTCAGTGGTGTTCACTTTACAGCACACAAGCAAAGGAGAAAAACGGGTTCCATAAATGAATATTATGTTCGTTAATATTAATATTAAACCTCGGATCAACATGATCTGCCTCGAAGCAGAAGGCAAAGGAGTGCATCGCGAGACGTTGGTATATAAGAGCAGCGGACATGATTGGGTGCGGCGAGAGAGATAGACGGATGAGGAGATGCATTTCGGGGGTGCCAGCTGCCCCCGCTCTCAGACCCTAAGCTGCGCTCTTGGCGGTATATATATATATATATATATATATATAGAGCATGTGTCTGTGTCTCAAAACAGATAAGGTGGGATGGTATGAAAAGAAGCATTCCAGTGTACCTCTTTAAATTTGTGCAAAGGGCAAATAAAGTGGTGTTTAACTTCCAGTTTTTCAATGAATGCCAACAGGTAGATTTTATCATTTGGTTTGTCGAGCAGACCAATCGGAATCGTCGGTGGTTCACGTCGACATGACGCATCATTACATTTTTGGGGATTTGGGGAGGTGCATCTCAGCCAATGCTGTCTCCATGCCGTAGGCTTGACGCAGAAAGTATAAATCAGCCTCAACTAAACAGGTTGAGCCTGTGTAAAATGGGTGGGAACACTGTCGTTTCAAAGGATTTGGGGTGTGCTGCTTTTAGCTCCTCCCCCTAGTCCTCCGTCCACCTTCCTAGCTGCTGTCGTCCCAGGAGTTGAAGGCCTGTAGATGTTTCACCTCCCACCTCACCCAATACAGGTTTCCTCTTCAGCTCGAGAGCGGCCAAACTGTAGAATGTACGGTAGCCCAGTACTTCAAGCAGAAGTACAACCTGCAGCTCAAGTACCCTCACCTGCCCTGCTTGCAGGTGGGCCAAGAGCAGAAGCATACCTACCTGCCCCTGGAGGTAAGGCTTGCTGGGGCGGTTCACTGGCCGATTTCCCAGTATGGCTGCTGGCCCACATCGGCGTAGTCTGACTGGGTCCCGTCCCTCCAGGTGTGTAACATTGTGGCGGGGCAGCGCTGCATCAAGAAACTGACAGATAATCAGACCTCCACCATGATCAAAGCCACGGCGCGCTCTGCACCTGACAGACAGGAGGAAATAAGCAGGCTGGTGAGTGGTGCTGCCTTCTGGTGGCTGGAGGCTGAATTCTCAGTTGCAAACAAAATAAATGGTCCCTTATTGTAGTAGCATGTCATTTCACGCAAAACAAAAAAGAATTGTATATAAGTTTTATGACATGTAACCAAATTACAAAGTTTCATTGTTGCTAATAAAACAAAAAACAAAATGTAAATTAAACATTTCTAGCAAAATAAATATTTTGCAACATTACATGGATTTTTACAGCTATGTCTATTTACCTTAAAATTCAGTATAGGGTATGTCCAAGGCTGTATAATACCATGGTAAGGAGGCCTGTTCATCACAGGAATCCAGACATATAGACTCACCTGCAAATGGACCAATTGCATGTCTTTCGATTGCAAGCGTAAACCTGCATGACACAGGGAGAGAGTGCAAGCTGTGGGCATTCAGACCCCCAACTCTGGATGTACTATACCACTGTGCCAACCTCCATCTTTATTCATGTTCGTAATAGTATCATGCTTTATGAATGACTTCATTCACAACACTAACCAGGATTCAAGGTTTCTTCTAACCCCTCTGAGCCAGGCCCTTAACCTCCAATTCTTCCAAGGACTGTCTGGCCCAGGAATAAACGCGTCTGCTGAATAAATTGAATCTAAAATGTTGCCTGACGTCCTTGTGGCCTCCTCCGGCTCCCTGTCCTCCCAGATGAAGAATGCCAACTTCAATCTGGACCCCTACATTCAGGAGTTTGGGATCAAGGTGAAGGACGACATGGCGGAGGTGACGGGCCGGGTGCTTCCCGCTCCCATCCTGCAGTACGGAGGCCGGGTGAGCGTCTGGGCGAGCGGGGAATGCCTGCAGCTCCTCCAGCTGCTCGTCTGCCGACACGTGGGGAATATCTGCTGCTGCTTGGCCTTGTGTGCTGAGGAAGGCAGCGCAGGCAGAGCCCCAGCTGGGAGCCTGTGGGAAACCGTCTGCTTTTCCCAGCTGATTGGATTGACTCGTAACCCGTAAAGGTTTTTGCAGTTGATGTTTGAAAGGCGACTGTGACTAGAACTGGATTATTAGGTGTAATGCAGTGGTACCTATTATATGTTAGTGGTTCTCAATCTTTTTGGTCCAAAGACTAACCTAACCCCCTCCTTTATGTCTAAACCCATTGGTCTAACAGCAGATTTTCCATTCCTCCAAAATTGCAGACCGGGCATCCTTCCATGATATAAATCTGAGTTTCTAACAATTAACAATTGTTAATTTCTAACAATTGGTGCATGGAGGGTGGGGTGCCAAATAAAAAAATGTTCGGCACATTGAGAAAATCATTTTGCAAGCCCACACCATAACTACCTGGGGGTCGCGACCCAGACCTTGAGGACCTAAGTTGTATGTAGTGCCATTTATTTTACTCCCTGCTGGTTGGGGTCCTAACTGAGCGTGTGTCTTTGCAGAACCGGGCTATTGCCACTCCCAATCAAGGTGTGTGGGACATGAGGGGAAAGCAGTTCTACAATGGCATCGAGATTAAGGTGTGGGCCATTGCCTGCTTCGCTCCGCAGAAGCAGTGCCGTGAGGAGGTGCTGAAGTAAGTGTGGGTGGGGGTATCAGCTTGTGGAGACCGTGTGGGTCTTCTGGGCCTTTTCATGGGTCACTGTTAGTGCCTTTGGGTATTGATGATGAAGATAATTATTGGCTTTCACTTTGAAGCGAATCACACCAAAATTGAAGTAGCAGTGCTCGATGGCTGGTGAAGCAGTGGTGGCCTAATGGTTAGGGAAGCACACTTGTAATCAACAACCAGCAAGGCGCCGCCCTCAAGCATTGCTCCCTGGGCGCTGAATTAGCTGCCCCCTGCTATGTCACATATGGTTTAAATGCAGATGACACATTTTTTGTGAGTGCTGTAGTCTGTCAACAATCATTACAGATCACCTAATTAAAAAAGGATGCAATGGACAGCTGAAGAAGACCCTTGATCTTGTGTACACAGTAACTCTAAAAGTATTTGCTGGATCTTTCTCAAACTTCCCAGGAACATTGTATAAGTGATGATTTGGAACGTATTTTGAAACAAATCGCACCAAAACTAAGCAGTGTCATTTAGTGGTAGCACATGAAAGGACAGCCACAGATGCAGATCTGGTGAACTGAGCAAGGCACAGAAATGTTAGCTTTTGTTAAAAAATTTTGAGGAGATGTAGGGGAGCTAGACCTAGTAGAGGTGGTCCATCCGGGGAGTACATTGCTGTTCCGACAGCATCTAGCTTAACCTAAATGGGACATGACGTGTCCAGGGGTTGTCGGTGGCAGGTCTGAATATGTTTTAATGTCTTGGAGGAAGGGGGCTTTAAAGAAGTCTGGCCTGCATAGTTGTTTGGTCATTTAAATTGTGTGTGTGTGCATGCTTGATCTTGCCAGGAACTTCACGGACCAACTGCGGAAGATCTCAAAGGACGCGGGGATGCCAATTCAGGGCCAGCCGTGTTTCTGCAAGTACGCGCAGGGTGCGGACAGCGTGGAGCCCATGTTCAGGCACCTGAAGAACACCTACTCTGGGCTGCAGCTCATCATCGTCATCCTGCCCGGAAAGACACCCGTCTATGGTACGTGCCAGCGCAGAATCGGGCGCCCCATACAAAGACCTGTGTGACGCGTGCTACGGCCAGGCTCAGAAAGCCGTACGGGGTAGGCTAATGCTAACTGCAAAGTTGCTGTGGTTTGTGTTAGGGAAATGTCTGTGAGGTGTAGTGGTGTATGTGCTCATGCTCTATAAAAGGTCAAATATGTGTGCTAATATGAAATTCAGAAGTCACTGTGGTATAGAGTGATTCCAAATGAGTCGTCTGTGGTTTCTGGCAAAGCTAAACGTGGAATGAGAGGGGAGGAATACAAAAGCATTGCTGCACTTTCCTGTGATAATGGGATGATGCGTCCCCCATGGTGAAGTTTGCTGGCCCATACCCATCGGACCACTGAGAAATCCGGAAGTCTGTCCAGTCCAGCCCTGTTTTGAACCCTCTTTCATACATGTTTTTGTGACATTTTGTTGTGCCTAATGCTGGCCACATAGATGATGCAAGTTTGTGCTAATTTAATGAAAACTCATATGACTGACTTCACATGTGAAGGTCTAAGGAAGGGGACATTTGTTTCTGCAGTTATTCAGTTATTCAGAGTGTCTCCTGCAGAAACCGTACATATAATACACATAATTGTACTTAATTGGGCGCAGTGTGCCCCAGTGGGTTGGAACACTGTTCTTGTGATCAGAATGTTTTTGTTCAAATCCCAGGGTCGACAGAGTGATTTCACCCTTAACCCCCAATTGCCCCCAGGACCGCGTGAGACTGCTTTCTCAAAAACTGCACGTCTCTGTGGACAAAAGCTTCTGCTAAACAAATAAAATGTAAAATGTATCTATTATCTTCTTTCTTTACTGCAGCCGAGGTGAAGCGGGTAGGAGACACCCTGCTGGGAATGGCCACCCAGTGCGTCCAGGTGAAGAACGTGGTGAAGACGTCCCCCCAGACCCTGTCCAACCTCTGCCTCAAGATCAATGTCAAGCTGGGCGGCATCAACAACATCCTGGTGCCTCATCAGCGGTGAGATCGTGTGACTTTATATTAGCCCCATTGTTGCTAGGAGCTGTTTGTTTGACTGTGTGTAACATGGTTCTGTGATCTCCCAACAGGTCAGCAGTGTTCCAGCAGCCAGTCATCTTCCTGGGGGCCGATGTGACCCACCCCCCTGCCGGTGATGGGAAGAAGCCCTCCATCACAGCGGTGAGCCATCCTCCCCCCTCCCTCCGCCCATCTGCTGC
The DNA here is from genome assembly GCA_026779605.1 of Mormyrus hasselquistii. NCBI lineage: Eukaryota > Metazoa > Chordata > Actinopteri > Osteoglossiformes > Mormyridae > Mormyrus > Mormyrus hasselquistii. The sequence continues at coordinate 12,693,430 of JAODKE010000146.1, forward strand.
AAAGTCAAGATGACTTTATCACCTCGCTCTCTTGAGACCCGGGTGAATTACAGAAATCCCAGAATCCCAAACGTTACTTCATATCAGTTAGACAAAAGCGGTCCTCAGTCACAGACAGGCGAGTCAAATGCCTGTACCCTCCCCTGTATTTTCTGGATTTCTGTTTTTGCCCACTTAAAGGCCAATTCATACTTCACTTTAGGTGTTCTTTCGAGGGGACATGACGTAAATTTCGTCATCAGGGGTTGGCTGTGGATGGCGATGATCGGCACGCGTGTAGCCCAGATTTTGCAGAGCGGTCTTTCACAGATCAGCGGTCACTGACAAAGGAATAGAGGAAGGAGTTGATGTTACAGTTGATGTTATAGTAATTATGGTGAGCAGCTGTATGAAGAGGGTCAGAGATGCCAGCATATCTAATTTTTCATACTGTCTAGACATTATACCGAGGTCAGCGGTGTTTTTAAGAGCAGCACGATTGTAGCATTTTGAAATCTCGGCTATAAAGTGGAGTGGAGGAAGGGGGTCCCAGCTAATTTTGTCAAGGATTTCAATACACAACGTTATGCCATATTATAGTAGTACTGGCCAAGCCTAGACTAATCATTTTGAAACTGTTGATAAAAGTTTACCCATTTCACTACACCGCTTGTATTTGTGTTTATTGCAATACATCTGCCCCCTGCTGGTCTGGTGGAATATCACTGCTGTATGCACAACCGACCACCACCGTCCCCATCCGCAGCAAAATATAGTATGAACACAAGCTGTCACGAACATGACCATCCGTAGCCAGGAAGTGCACGTGGAACAGTGAAGTATGAATTGGCCTTATTGGAGTTATTAAGGAGTTTTCCTTGAGTATCCATCTATGTCAGGGATTCTCAATCTTTCCAGCCTCAAGGTCTGAATGGTAACCATTACAAAGTGTTTGCTGGCCTTTATAGACCAAAAGGCATTTACCTAATATACATTTGCAGCCCACTAGAGGGCACTCTTCTACACGAGTGACACTGGACTACACGATGGTGAAAACAAACTGAGTCAGGCAGTAGGAACGGATGTTGGCACTGCGGTCAGGCTGACTGTGAGAAGCAGACTGTAGCGAGTTTGGTTTGTGGTTCCGTCCACTGCCTTCAACGGCCAGCGCTTGGCACTGAGAGAAGAAAAAAGGGGGGGGGGGGGGGGGGGGGGGGGGGGGGGGGGGGGGGGGGGGTCCTTCATGAGTCAGCCCGCGCAGGAAATGACGCGTCCCTGGAGTCCCGCCGCCGCGTGCCTGACCGCCAGGGCCTTGTTGCCTAGCAATGGTGAGGCAGCGCTGACTCACCGGGACAGCGGGAGCAGGGTCGGGTGAGGAAGACGAGGGGGGTGGGTGCGATACGGTGGTGACAATAAGGAGAGACAGGTAAGGGAACAGGAAGAGGCTGACGCACTGTCGCTGACGTGATGCTGTTCCTGTCACCCCCACGGGGCCTACACCGTGCCCCCATCACCTTTCTCCCACACTGCACAGGGTGGTGTTTTAAAGTCGTTAGAAGCTCCTGGTGGCTGTGACATGGGCCAGGCAACCGTCACTCTTCGTTGTGGTTTATTTAAGCGCTGTGGTAAATGTCCTTGCTCTCGCTTTGGAGGGAAACTTCTCATACTCTCTAGTTATTTTATCTGTATCTCATTGTTTCTCTCCAATTCCTGTCACCGCTGTTGGTTTGGCAGTCCTGTCCCCTCCCTAGACTAGTATCTGTTCTCGGTCTTTGTCCCGTTATCACCAGCATCAGCTAACACCAGCCACTGACGTTCCCATCTTCATGTTCCATTGCAAAGTGCAGGCGTGCGAGCGTGCGTGCGTGCGAGCGTACCTCCCACACACAGCACCCCTGTAGACATAGGCTTTTTTTCTTTTCACCTTGACGTCCTGAACGGAAGGCAAATGGCTCTGATGTTTTTCTTCCGTTACTTGTAATCAATTCGAGGACGATGTGGCTCTTCAGTGCCTCCTTGGATATGGCCAGCGTGACGTCACTTGCCTGTGACCTTGTTTTCTCTCTACCTCTTTCTCTCCTGCTCTTTCTCAAGTTCTGAAAGACCTTCAATGACAGAAAGAGAGGCTTCCACTGTGTTGTATTGGATGTACAAGGCATAGAGCTGAAGAAATGAATGACTACATGAAAAACAGAACTGTTGCCCCCTCTCTGATTTGAACCCTGCCTCACGCTCCGCTCCACCCCCAGGTGGTGGGCAGTATGGACGCCCACCCCAGCCGCTACTGCGCCACAGTGCGGGTCCAGCGACCCCGGCAGGAGGTGATCGAGGACCTCTCTTACATGGTGCGAGAGCTGCTGATCCAGTTTTACAAGTCGACCCGCTTCAAGCCCACGCGCATCATCTTCTACAGGGACGGTGTCCCTGAGGGGCAGCTGCCTCAGGTATGGGGCTTCTCCCATTGGCCGAGGCCAGGCCGGCGGAGGGCTGTGATTTGCGGTTCGAGAGGGAGGGCGGGGCAGAAGGCTGTTCTCTCTCAGGTTGAGCCATATTGCTGCATCCCGGCAGATCCTGCACTACGAGCTGCTGGCCATCCGAGATGCCTGCATCAAACTGGAGAAGGACTACCAGCCAGGCATCACCTACATCGTAGTGCAGAAACGCCACCACACGCGGCTCTTCTGCGCCGATAAATCTGAACGGGTGAGTGTCCGTCGGAGCAGGCGCGGGCCTCCTGGTCCTGCTGGCACGATGGCCATGCCGATGCCCACGATGCTCTAAAAGCAGGCGGGTACGACTCCCTTTGTGTTTGTTGATAAATGCTTGAAATGTCTCCTGGTCGTCAGATTGGGAAGAGTGGAAACATCCCAGCAGGTACCACGGTGGACACCAGCATCACGCACCCCTTTGAGTTCGACTTCTACCTGTGCAGCCACGCGGGCATACAGGTGAGCCCTCATGTAAGGGTGGGGATATTTGCGCGAGACTCAGCCATGTGTCGCTGCTGCTGATGGAACATATCCCCCCCCCCCCAGGGCACAAGTCGGCCATCCCACTACTACGTCCTCTGGGACGACAACCGCTTCACCGCCGACGAGCTGCAGATCCTCACTTACCAGCTGTGCCACACCTACGTGCGCTGCACGCGCTCCGTCTCCATCCCCGCGCCCGCCTACTACGCCCGCCTGGTGGCGTTTCGAGCCCGCTACCACCTGGTGGACAAGGAGCATGACAGGTGAGCGGAGCTCGTTTCCTGCTCCGGCTGCAGGCTGGGTGGAGACTAGCTCAGAGATGAGGCCTTGTGGATGTTTGATACGGCTTCATAAGAACGATCACGAGACGATATTTCGGAAGGGAGCACCAAGAACCACAACTCATAATCTTGTCTTTGGGTTTAAAGGGCCAAACAATTAGGGTGAAATTCCCATAGAGAAGTTTTGGTTATAGTGCCACTCACTGACCTCTCCCTCACTCCCCACGCAACAGCGGAGAAGGCAGCCACGTCTCCGGGCAGAGCAACGGCCGGGACCCCCAGGCGCTGGCCAAGGCCGTCCAGATCCACCACGACACCCTGCGGACCATGTACTTCGCCTGAGAGGCCCCTCATCGGCTCCCCCCACTCCACCCCACCCCCAGATCCCGAGACCCAAGCTACATGCCCGGTCTGCCTGGGAGGGTCCGTCTCCCCGGCGGGGCGGCCTCACCTTGCCAGTCAATCCGCACCTGACACTGTGCAGAAGGGGGGGCGGGGGGTGTACACCCCCTTCCTCTGTAAAGCTGCTTTGACACAAAATGACGAAGAATTGAAAAAGAAAAAAAAAAATGACAAAGGAACACAGCACTATTATGCAATATGAAACCAGCCAACTGCATTTAGGCCTCCCCTGCCACCTCTGTGTGCCCCCTCTTGGTCGGCCACGGCGGGGGGGGGCACGCACACTCGGCGTGTTTGTTTCTGCACCCCCTCTGATCTCCTCGTCACGCCTTTACCTCAGAGGTGTAAAGCAGCACTCTCCGTCTGTTTTCCTTTCTTTGTTTTTATTCGTTTCAGTCTGTTTTCTTGTTGGGGAGAAAAGGAGTGGAAAAAGGAGAGCGGGAGCAGCGCGTTTTGGGGTGGGGTCGGGCTGGGGGGAACCGGAAGCCCCGCCCACATAGCTGACTGGCCCCCACTCGGCCCCCGCATGTCCTCACATGCCCCCCGCCCCCCTTTCCCACTTCCTTTGTTTTAGCCAATGGTGACTTAACAACGTGTGTGTGTCAATTTGGAGCACTGAACTAATTCCGGACAAAAACCAATCAAGCAGGGTGGGGGGGGGGGGGGGATGTTTAGATTTTGGATTTGTAATTGTGAGCACAGTGCCACCCTCAGGCAACAAGGTGTAAGTGTACTCGGAACAGCCACTGAAGCCTTTGCTTGGGGGGAAAGCAAGTCAAGCGATGTTTTGATTTTCATGCTGACTAGTGATGTTTCCTGCTAACAGAGTGATGCACATTATAATCTAATAATAATATCAAGTTCGGGGGGGGGGGCGCTGGAGCCTGGCTCCCCCTTCTATCGGCTTTTCTCGTCGTGTTGTAATCTGTTTCCTTTCGGGTCGCGTTTGATACTTTCCCACCGGTTCGTTTCTCCCTGCCCAGTATTTATTAGCCTAGCGAAGCGTAATTATTTGATGTTGATTCTCTGCTCAACATTATTTCTGTCCGTCTGCTTAGAATAGTGCCCCCTCCAGAACACTCTGAAGGCCGCACATCACATCGCCGCTATCCTTTAGTGCAATAATCCGTGTTTTGCGCAGGTGACAACCCGGGATCAAGAGGGGCAGCTCTCATTGGCTACCCCGGGCCTGAAAAAAAAATGTGGTGGGGGAATCGGGTTGGGAGGCTGTTTGCTTTAAAGGGATCCGTGGGCTTCGTTTGCAGTGTGGTGGGTTGCTGTATGTCAAAGTGCGAGTCCGTGGTGTACTTAGGCCTTGGGATGCTGGTCCCTCGGATAGGGTTCTTGGCTGGGCAGTAGCCTGAGATCAAGTGCCTGATCATTTTATTTTATTTAGAAGGGAAGTGTAACATATAATGTTCGCTTTTATTTTTTTGAGTGAGAGAACATAAACACAGCTGGTCAAGCAAGGCCAGAGGGGCTCAGATAGAGGCGACGTTTTTCACAGACTATTTCTTTCTTTTTATTTCGGTTTTGTTTAATCCAGAATGTGAATATGAACAGTACAACTGGCTGAGCTCTTTTTTTTTTTTTTGCTCTTTCCTTTTTTCCTCCAAAATAGTATGAGTGTATAATTTGCACTGAAGAAGCAACAAGAACAGTAGTTTTTTTTTTCTTTTCCTTTTTCTCTCCTCTCCGTGAAGGGCATTGTGTTTTCCCAGTCAGCCGTATCCTCTGCCCCCTGGTGTCCCGCGTGCTGCCCAGCACACCACCAGCCTCCAGACCCTTTCTCTTTGTTGTGTGTTGCCTTCCGCTGCACTCTGTATGCGGGAAACACCAGGTGAGTGGATCTAGCTGCTATTCATCATATGTGTATAGAGTGAGTGTGAGCCTATTTCTGCACTAAAAGATGCACGTGTCGGACTGAACACAGGCCTGGTGCTATGCGGTGTGGCTGCTGAGTCACATCACCTTGGAGGATTTGGGGAGTGGTTTCATGTTGGGGGGGGGGGGGCGTGGTGTTCTGCCTATCACCCCCCCCCCACACACCTGTTTAAGTAATTATAAGGAACCTCATGTGGTCACTTTTGGAGTCCGGAGAGTGGACACGGGATTTCATGTTACACTCAAATCAGGAGTTTATGTGCACGTGTGATTTTGTGTGCGTGTTTTTTTGGGGGGGGGGGATGGGATTGGGGGCGTGACACTCTGTGAGGGTGATAGATGGGATGAGTCGTGGCATTCGGTTCGAAGGAGCTGCCGCATGTGGGAGCAGGGCCTCTGGTGGCACTCTGGGGGGGGGTGGTGGGGGGGGGGGGGGGTGAGTGCCTGGGGGTGGAGCATCCCCTTGCTTCTG
>JAODKE010000146.1:12710027-12736382 GCA_026779605.1 Mormyrus hasselquistii
TATTGCTGCTAAGGGTGGCCCAACCAGTTATTAGGTTCAGGGGGCAATCACTTTTTCACACAGGTCCATGTAGGTTTTTTTTTCTCCCTAAATAATAAAAATCTTCATTTAAGAACTGCATTTTGTGTTTACTTGTGTTATCTTTGACTAATAGTTAAAGGTTTTTGATGATCAGAAACATTTTGTGTGACACACATGCAAAAGAATAAGAAATCAGGATTCAAATAGTTTTTCACACCACTGTATATATATATATATATGGCGGAGTGGTCTACAATACCCTTTTTATGAATAGTCGACTATGCCACCCCAGGGACAATGATAACAACCCAACGCACCAATACAGCACATAGGTTAGATTCACCGGAAAGAGCCAAAGACGTGAATCGGTAAAAGTTTTTATTACATTCAATGGGAGATTCAATTATCCACGTGACACACAATAGCGCTAAAACCCCTTTGGCTCCAAACCCCTGCAGCAAACCACACTGGATAAAAGCACAACTGATCTCCAGCCCAGGAACTCCCCACGGGCAAGACCTCCGTATGTACTTCACGTGAGCACCGACAACCGCACACGTGCTTGGTGAACTAAAACCAGTGATTTATACTGCACATGCACATGGGTGAGGTCTACCACCAGCCAGGAGGGTGCCAATCAAGGCTACCAGCCCTGAAACACAGGCAGATAGACAGAACACCAGGTTAGTATAGACGCTTTCCGTTACCCCGCAATGCCCACTTGACCACCCAAACTTAATACAAAATCACAGCAATAAATAAAATAAACCAAAAATACAATCAATCCATACAATATAAATCAAACCAAAAGAAACCAAAATACAAAATCTTGAGGCAGTATACAGTATAGGCTGTACGCAGAGATCGGCAGCGGAACGGCGCCACTCCAAACAGCTCCAAGCCCCAAAGTACCAAGCTGGGCTCCCCCCACCCCCCCCCAGCACTAACAGGCTGGGAGAAATCCCCCGCGAGCTCCACAGGATACGCTGATGTCAATTACGTGTAAACAGACAGACGAAACAAAACAGCGGCAAGCTCCACGTTCCCAGTAAACCTGCAATATTAAAATAATTACAAGACACACTAGTAATGAATAACCCGGCTAATATCCCCGATATACCTACCGCAAACCGGAGAACTTATAACACTGCTGGGGCTACCTTCGCCACCTCCCAAAGCAGTGCTTGAAGTGGGAAAAAATAAGTGCAGGAACTCTAGTTTTCCGACATTTGACATTTGTGCGGTGAAAAAAGAAAAAAGTGGCGGAACCCAAAAGACGAAAATACAGAAGTTCCGAAACTGCGTTCCGCTGCGTTCCGGCCCACTTCAAGCACTGTCCCCAACTACAAAAACACAAGCCGCTTAATGACTGTAGGTATAATTATGGGGCACCCATTAAAGCCGAGGGCTTACCTGCAACAGGACGCAGCTCCCTATAGGCGTGCATTACGCCAACCGCACGATCCAACGTACCACAATGGTTAAGGGGTGATAATGGGCGTGCCAGTCAACTTCCAGCGAACTCACACCACGGTCTTTGGGATGTGCTGAAGGAGGCTTTATGGAGTGGTCCAACTCACTTGTCAATACAGGATCTCGGTGAGAAATGAATGCAAATCTGGATTAAAATAAATGATGAGAGGTTGCATAAGCCTGTGGAAACAATGCCATGACAAATGTGTGCCATAATCAAAGATAAAGGAGGTCCAACGAAAAATTCAAAGAGGGACCGTTTTTTTTGGCCTGGCATTGCATAATTAAACAAATGAAAATGGCATGGACGAAAAAGATGGTACCCTTAATTTAGTATTTTGTGGCACCACACAGCTTTTGCAGCAATCACTGATTCACTGCTAACAAGTGATCTCTGTACTTCACAATGAGACGTTTGCATTTGCCAACAGGTAGTTTGACCTACTGTTCTTGAGCAAACTGCTCAAGAGGTCTCAGATTACTTTTAAAGCTTAATTTTCCTTCTGCAATCATAGAGTCTCTTTAGGGGTGCCAACTAATCTGTCCATACCATTTTTGCATATCTTTGTAAAATAACAAATCATTTCTCTTCACAATACTACTGGTTTACTCTATCCCATACTAAAGTTGTGCAGGTACTGTATACATTGTTTTTAATTGAATCATTTTTCAGGAGAAATTAAGCATTGTGTAATTGAGTTACAAAAAGCTTGCTAATATTAACACTGACTGACTCACTCAAGATGTTTCCTACCGTTCGTATCACGCATGCATAAGCCACATGGTTTAAGCAAATTTTCCAGTCTTTGAAGAATTAACATTTTTAAACAAACCTGCAGGAGGTATACAAGCGTCATCCCGCAGTTTCTTCGCAGTTTTATTTTCTCTGCCCCCGACTCTCGTAGCCTTTTTGGGGTCGTTTCCAAAATTGTTGTCAAGCACAATTAATCGAACCACGAGGAAACCAGAGACTTCATAATTCATTTTCTGATTTTAAGAAATCTTGTATAATGGTTTAATGACGCCTATTGATCCATCTGAAATTTGAATAATTCATCACTATGACTACTATGATGATCATTGGGCTGTTTTGCCAGCCTGTAACCCTCCGGCATGTTGGCTGACCCTGTGCTGTGAGCCCAAGCTTGTCTTCACCTGTCAGCGAAGAGACTTTGCCCATGGTGATTAATAAGGTATCACTCTTCTGTTCTTGCTTGCCAAGCCCCTGCTCCCCCTCCCTCTACCCCAGATCCAGTGCCAGTACTACTGACTTCTGCTCTTCACCAGCACCCCTACCTACTTGCACTGGCTGCTGTGAAAATATGAGGCAATAAGCCCTGGGATTCCTTCAGCACCCCACTCCCCTCTACTCTCTTCCCACCTTTTCCCCTCAGTATGCCTCAGAAGTTGCCCCACCGTTTCCACTCTTCCTTTCTCCATGTTCTCCTCCTTTTCCCGTCATCCTCTCCAGACATCCAACCCCGCTGAGATCCACCGGTTTGGCCCGATGCCGGATCTCCATGGCATGACTCTCCTTGTGTTCCACCTTCCTGTTTGAATTTCCGCTCGCTGGTTGAACTGGGTCTATTCAAACATGTTCTTCTCTGGAGGAAGTGGAACACAATACTCATAATCCAGCAGGAATGAACAGATGGCAGGCTGATAAGATGAAGGGGAGGGTGAGATGAAGGTGGTCCCTTTCTCTCGATTCTACTTGCAAACCATAGACCTGTGCACACGTGTAGGATGTGCATCAGCATCCAAGTACTCAGGATGACTGAGTCCAATCGGCTCTAACTCTATGTACCAAAAGCCCATGCGACAGATGCCCCCTAAGAGCTTATATCGAAACTACACTTCATAAGATGGACTTGTTTCAGAATGCAGTACAGCAAGTCCAGCAGCTGTCAGGATCCCCTCTTACGGGGGAAATGATTCATGTGAGACCAGGTCGAGGCACAAGAACAGTCTCTCTGTGCTTTTGCTTGTGTTACCATCGGGACTGAGCTATCTGCCTGAATATGCTGCCATTAGATTAGCTATGTATCAGCGTGCTTCCCCGTGGTCCTCATGTGATACTGAAGCCTGACGGGGATATAGGCCACTAATCAAGGCTGCCCAGCTGGAAGGCGGCACTGCAGATATGCAGGGTAGCCTATTCCTGGCTTGGTGAGCGATTCCAGTCCGACTAAACAGGCTGCTTTCCCTCTGTGTGGCCACACCCGATGATGTGTGGCCCATTACCCCAGAAAAAGCCCTGCAGCGCCGTAGAGCGACCCATGGGAACAGGCATGCTTTTCAGCTGCAGAACCTCTGTGTTTTTTCTGTGCGTGTCTGAGGCAGATACTGCAGTTCCTGCAGCAGCACCAGGCCTAACTAGGGGGGGGGGGGGATCTGCCTCCACTGCAGCACTGCCTGGAAGCCAGCCAGCACCTCTGGGGCTTGGTTACTGCTACATCGCATCACTGGTGCCCTCCAAGCATCAGGACATCCACCTGCGTTCAGTGAGGGGAATCCACGCATCCTGAGACTATACAGGGCACTGAGGTAATTAGTTGTGCCGGTCAGAATCAGAATAGCTGTCTGGAGTCTCACTGCAGTGCTCTCTGCTGGTGCGAATATGCACTTTTTTATAAAAGTCTGTAAAAGAATTTTAGGCAAAGCAGGATGTATAAATCAAGCTGTACATGTGTGCAAGAATTTGTCTGCCTTGCAAATGAAGGGCATCCTGTCCAGGGCTCTGCTGCCTGTGGTAGGATACAGAATCACCCGGCCCTGTACTGGGTAAGCAGCTGGAAGATGGACGAATGATTGGCTTCTAGAAAATTCCTCAGACCTGACATACTTACCTGTTTCGGAACTCTACTATACAAATACTTCATTATATGAAGCATCTTTCATCAAGCATATATTATCTCCAGAAATTAACTGCAAACGAGTTGCTACTTTAATTATCATGTAGCCACAGGTAAGAAAAAGCCAGGCACACAAAATCCTTCTTATCATCTGCAGGTATTTATTATCCTACATAAAGGCTCCAATCAAAATAAATTCTAACTAATCTGGAGAAAGTTTACTGGAGTAATAAGGATGCTTTCTGTTGGTCCTTTGCACAGCCCAATCCACAGCCCATTCTTCACCACTCAATTTCTGATTCGGAAATGCATTAAACCTGATGCATTTTATAGCAATGTGGTACCGAAACAGAAAGATTAAATACATATTAAAGCAGGAAAGGCAGCATTTATACTTTGTATGGGGCCATTGCACAAAACACAGATATATTACAAAGAATGACTACTGCGTTAGGAGGAGAATTTGTGGAATTAAGTTTGGGGGGAGGGGGTTCTTCACGCATCCGCATATGGGTCAGTGCCCAGAGGGAAAAAAAACACTCCCAAAGAAAGCCATGAGCTTCCTGGAGTTTCAGGATGTTTGCCAGGGACAGGGAAGTTCAGGGCTCCTCACAGACGCTCTTCATACAGCCTCTCCTCTCTGTTCCACAGTCTGCTGCGTCTCCTGATGGGGCACAGGTGGGCATGCACTGTCAGGTTTAAAGCCGTCGTACCCCTCAGATAAACTAACACACCTTCAGATCGTTTCGGGGTAAAGGGGATTCCAGTACTGGCCAATCTATTATTAAATATGTCCATAAAAACATATCTTAGTAATACCAAACCTGTGGAAACAAACAGATTTTTTAGGCAAATTTCCAGCTATTTTTAGGGGAATTCTTGGTGGGAGTGTTGTGGATGTACCCTACCTCCACATGTAGTAAGTGAAGATGCCAACACAGCTGAGGAGGACAGTGAGGGAGATGGTGACCGCGAGTATACTGCTTCCTTGCCTCTTACAGGGCTCTGAGACAGGGGGGCAAATGTGTGGCCGCAGTTCAGTGTCCAGCCACTCAGGGGCAGTCACATACACATAAATATATACGCACACATGCACACACAGGTACAATTAGTATCATGCAGCAAACACATGATGTGTTTTCTGCGCCGGATTGGCAGAGAAATTGCCTGGTTTACGCCACCTGCCATAAAGCTGGCCGAGTCCTTCCCAATACTGTTACTGACGACACAAGTAAAGTGTCCACATGGCTCAGAAGACAGGTAGAGCACCCGACTGTCGGCTGACAGGTACCCCAACTCCTCCGGGACCGTCTGCTCTTCATGTAGCCAGCTGAAATGGGGGTCTGTGCCTGAGGCCTTACAGTGCAGGGAGGGGTGGGACATGTTGATCGACGTGGACACCTGGCTCATGGCTTCTGGTGGGTGAATGGGGGGGGGGGGGGAAAAAGGATTTTAGGGTTGTAGTGAACAGTTTTGATTTGCTAGTCTAAGCACTACTGACATTTAGCTTACTGTATTCTCTCACGAGGCAGCTGGCGTTGTGTAGCACATTGGTCTGGTTCATCACTGAGATCGTGTAAACACCACAGTCCTCCACCCTGAAGTCTTTCACGATCAGCGTAGCCCCCCCGTCATCCACACTCATGCGTGGGTCTGCGTTCTGTCCTGGGAACTCCGCCACCCTGACCTTTGCTAGACCTGCCCGGTTCTCTGCATCTCGCTCCCACATCACTTTGGTCAACTGCTCTCCAGTCTTCCTGGAAATCTGGGCCTTCAGCACCAGGCTACTACCCGGAATCACGTGCAGAGGTTGCCGAGTTTGGATGTAAACTGTTAAACAGAGGCACTGCGGAGATACTGAGAGAGAAAGCCATGGCACACATAAATGCTACGTTTAATTAAAAGACAGCCAGCTTGGCTCTCGAATAATCGGAAGCCCTTCCATCTGCCAAAGGAGTTAGACTAATCGTGTTTTAATAAATGTTAATAAATGAAAGAAATACATACTGCTTGTTTCCGAGCTAACCGGTCCTGAGAAAGTCATAACCGATTAATCGAGTGGCTACAGTAATTACAATGTGCAATGAATAAAACAGAAAAGTAACACTCACACAGCACAAGAAGTAGTTTAGTCCACGTCGGATTCAGCGCCATGACCCCAGGAACTCGGCGAGAAAATCGTGTACACTTTACTTGCTTCGGCGTCACGTATAAAGTAAGCCCGAGGCGCGTTCTTTGCGGGACTCTCAGTGTGCGGACCTTTGCGCGTTCCCGAGGGCGATTCCGCACGTCCAGAGTTATGTCGCGCTCACTTTTTCTCCGATTTGCACCGAGAATAGTTCATAAGAGGAGGAGCTCAAGTGGCCCAGGTACTTTTGTAGGATTAACAAAAAGAAGTGCCGCTTCCCTTCCTTCCTTCCTTGAGTGAATGATAGGCGCGCCGCATAGTTTTTTAAGGACCGCGTTTTCCCTTTCCTGTGCTGCCCTGTTGGTGGGCAATGCTTGTTTTTATTCATATTGAGAGAGAAGAATAGCTATTCCATATCTGTTCCGATAGCTGCCTAAGCTATTGAACTAATTTGTCACCTTGTCAAAAGCATAAACGCGAAGTAATAGACTAAACAACAGACTAAAACAAAAGCAAAATACGATTTGTCTTAAAATGATATACAATATATTCAATAATAATAATAATTCATAACCAAAATAATCAAAGGGTACTTTGTATGACTACATTGTGTGCAATAAATGACGACGTTGTATAATCTGTATTTGTAGATTTTAATATTTTACTGTGTAAATAGCATATATTAATAGAACCTCGCGACCAAGTTAAGGTGTCAACGTTATATTGAAATTGCCAATTGTCCAATGGCATCCCAGCTAACAAGCGACATCACCGTGGCGTTTTTGGACGTCTGATTTTAGTCCGCCCGGTAACGTTTCATTCACAACGTTAGGCGGACGTCCGATTTTGGTCCGCCAGATAACGTTTCATTCACAATGTTAAGCGAACGTCCGATTTTAGTCGTTGAATCCTTGAAATAAATGTATTTAATCGTTTTCATGACAGCTAGCTTTTTACACATAGCCACTATACATAATAGTCTATTTTTTCACTGCTAACAGTTTGGATCAGGAGTTGGTTATTGTAAAAGAATTAATGTACGTGCATGCGGTGATATTTGTATAGTTTTATCTGCACCCTTCTGGCAGTGCGGCCATTGCACTACGACAAGAAGTTGTCCACCCCTGCTGACAAAGGCAGATCTCGCTCCATGTCACATCAGCTGCGGACAGCCCAAGTCGAACGCACCCAATTTCACACACCAAACCCGATAATTAACATTGTCACTCAAAATAAGTTGAAGATGTTTATTTAATTAAGCAGTGTTATGCGATAGGATCGAAATTAGACGCCCGAAGAGCATATTTGTAAAATATGACCTGTCTGTAATATTCACAAGATCCTCAAAGCCTCTGCCTAATGTTCTGAATAAAACGTTACGTGGCGTAGGAAAATCGGAAGCCTGCCAAATGAAACGTTACCTGCAGCTCTGGCGAACCAAAATCAGACAGATTCCGTTAAATCAAATGTATAGTTTTACTAAAATGAATACATATATACATTTCAATACAAGAAAAGACATTTGGCCACGAATGAGCCCTTAAATCAGTGGTCTCTCTCTCAAATACAATCGAGCCCATACAGTATCTCTGTCGATATGGCATTAACATCCGCTGCAAACGCTCATATCATGAGAGAGAGTGACCACTGCTGTTTAAGGGGCTCTGGCGCAAAATGTCACTAAGCTGAGAACATGCGAGATGTTGATGGTGAACTAGGTCAAGGACAGCTGGATTTGTTTCAGGACCCAGACATGCTTACTGCAAATTCTGACAGTGTACATTAGACGCTGCTTCTTGTCGTTAAGGACGTTATTCAGGCAGTAGTTCTCTGAGGGAAGAATTAGCCAGATGGGTGTCTATGTTTAATGTCAAGCACAATGCAGTTGACTCTTTTCTGAAAGTACTGGTAAAACATGGGCATTCTGATCTGCCTGCCACCGCAAGAACATTAATGGGAAACACACAGGCAATTCAAATACAAAATGAATCAGGGGTAGAATATGTTAAGTTTGATGTCAGACAAAGAATCCTAGATCATTTGTAGTCCTACCCTTCAGCCATGCTAAGGTCCTTGAATGCTTTGGAAATTTCTTTAAATGTGGACGGGCTGCCACTGTTTATAAGCAACAACAACTGAGCACTCTGGCCAGTTTTGTGCTCTATTGATCTTGACCCAGTGTCTGTCTATCCATTATCGCTTGCAGTGGCTTCTTCAAAACCTACATCTATGGACTTCATCGTGATCTGGCTAATTTATTAGAAACTGGAATCGAGTTGGAAGGGAGGAATCTAGCAGTACAAAATAGGTGTATTATTTTTGATGCCCCAGCAAAGGCCATGGTGAAATGTGTAAAGCAGTACTCTGGTTATTATGGCTGTGATAGATGTACACAAAGGGGAAGATGGCTTGGTAGGATGACTTATCAGGAGGTGACAAATCTGATGCTGCGGACTGATCTGACTTTCAGAGAACAAATGTATGCGGAACATCATCAAGAGGAAAAGATTTCCCCTTTCTGTAATCTTCCAATTGACATGATCAGGTGTTTTCCTGTTGACTACATGCACCAGTGTTGTCTAGGAGTTATAAGAACTTTCCTGTTCCTGTGGACAAGAGGCCATTCCACAGTAAGACTATCTCCTGTGCAGATAAAAGAAGTTAGTCATAGATTAAATCAGCTAAGGAGTGCTATGCCAAGATGTTTTGCAAGGAAGCCACGTGGTTTGGAAGAACTTGAAAGATGGAAAGCAACAGAATTTCGCCAGTTTGCTTTGTACACAGGAAAGGTGGTTCTTAAAGGAATTCATCCAGACCTCTATGCATGCTTGTTTCCCCAAAACTCGCTCAGTGCGACAGTTAGTATGTGCAAGAATTACTTGTGTTTTTTCTGGAACAAGGGGGATTTTTTAATTTATTTTTTTTATATGGGGAAGGCTTCTTGGTGTACAATGTCTACTCTTTGATTCACATCACGGAAGATGCAAAAGAATTTGGATGTCTGGATAGTTGCAGTGCCTTTCGTTTTGAAAGCTATCTACAGGAGCTTAAAAAACTAATTCGCTCTGAAAGACGTCCTCTTACTCAAGTCGTGAAAAGAATTGAGGAGAGTAGAGTTTTAATTCAAACCAAAAGCAGACAAACTAAGGAAGATACAGTTGGTCTAAAGTATCCCAACAACACATTCATGCTAAAAGAAACATCTTGTTGTGAAGTGGTTTCAGTTGTTTTTGAGAGGAAGAACAGTGGAAGAATGCTCCAGTGTAGAGTCTATGAACAGGTCGAGCCGTTATTTCTCAGCCCTTGTGACTCTTGTTTGATTGGAGCGTACAGAGCACATGTGAGAAACGCACGAATGAAAATTGTATCTGAAGATTGCTTGGAACAGAGGACAATCATTATTGAAGAGAATCATGGATCTAGAGTTGTGCTTGCCATTCTACATAATCTCTGAGTCTTAGCAAATGTGCTTAACAAACAATTCTATCACTGAAAAGTCATTAGATGCATTTCATTTTTTAATTTTAGGTTGATCAATGTTTTGCTGTTATTCACTTTCTGAGGGAAAATTCAGTTGGTGTAATACCATCATCTTGGCTGGAAAGTAACTGGGGTAAGACATGAAAAAGGACCGATACAAGGAAAAGTACAGTAAAATGTAAACTATGAAGAAGATGCATCATTGTCAGTTTTCTATAAATTTAAGTTTCAAAGTGAAATTCTCAAGTGATGACCATTTAGCTACTTTTCGTATTAATGTCAGCATCGTTTTTCTATATTTTATTCATTTTTGGTATTCTTTTGTCTCTGACATTTATAGGAGCTATATTGCTATTGGCCGCGGAACAACGCTGCCAAAATGGTGAAAAGAGGGGATATGGCAGACAAACAACTATGGCCTAATTACCAAGTCAGAGTCTTCACGTTTACAGGTAACTTTTATTGCAATCCTGCTTTTTCATTGGACACGGTAGTGATGATTTTCTCTAATCATGTACAGGTGCTGTTGTTTACTGTGAGGGATTTTTACTGTTTATGCCAAATTGCTTTATCCACAGACAACTATCAATTGGCAGGGCACAGGGCACAAAAAGGACTTGACACATCTAATGTAGGTAGTGTCCTATAGGTACAGTGTGAGGAAGCATCCTGCAAGATTTATAGAGGACTACTCCAGTGAAGGTTTTATTACATTCTGACATTTAAAAAAGTAGCAAAATTGGGTTGCATTACTCCATTAAATAATTAACTTACTACCATAAAATCAGTGATTGTGATGCAGCCAAATTGAATTAATGATCTACCTTCATTAAATGAATGTGAGAATGGCAATGAAATATTTGAATTCTTCTCATACTGATTGATTACATTATTTATTTGTAATTATTATTTTCCCATTAACACAGATGAAGAGTTCCTGTGGAGAAGGAAAAATAAAGCTAAGTGTAAGTACTACAGTGTACAGTAATACACATTTCAAGTAAAGTGACAACAGGAAATTCCAACATTCACTTACAAAATTTCTGAGCATGCATAAACGCTAAATATAGCAGCCAATATAACCTTAATATAGAACCCAGTGTATTGTAATTAATGTCGATGGATAGTGTCACACCTAGCTCCATCCGATCCTCTTGTGTGCCACGCCCACTTCGTTACCTCGTGTGATTCCCTGATTGTTCTCATCCATTTCTTGTTACTGACAGCTTGTCTTGTGTATTTAGTCCGTGTCTGAGTTCAGTCCCGTTAGATCCGTCATTGTATTGTTACTGGATGTTCGTGCTTGTCTGCCCTAGTGTCCAGAAATAAACCCCCTTTTCCGTTCACCCAGTGGCTCTCGCCTCCTTACCTACTCGCCTGCTCACAAATCATGACAGATAGAATGTGAAATGTAATTTAATTGTCAATGGACGAGATGTGAAATTTTAATTAAGGACTGGATCTGTAATGTACGAAATGCCACACTGCTTTAAAGTGAAATGTAAGTCTAATCCTCAATTCAGATTCAGAATACTTTAATAATCCCTGAGATTATGTGGATCCAGTTGCTCCCAGACAGTAAGAAAATTATTAACAAGTCAAATACCAATAACAAATAATACAAATATTACAATACCGAAAATACAATTGCTTCAATACTAGGAATTCAAAATACAAACAATACATTATATTAATGTTTATATATATATATATATCATTCAGTAGTGCTGGATAATCTTAATCTCTCACTGAACATGCTCCTGTGACTCTGACACCACCTTAAGAGAGTCCAGCTCCATCCCCACAATGTTCCTGGCCTTGCGAGTCACTTTGTTGAGTCTTTTGGCATCCGCTACCCCCAGCATGCAACAGCGTAGAGTACGGCATTGGCCACAACAGACTCATAGAAAATCCTGAGCATAGTCTGACAGATGTTAAAAGACCTCAGCCTCCTCACAAAATAGAGGCGGCTCTGGCCCTTCTTGTACAGTGACGTATGTCTCAAGACAGGCGCACTTCATACATGCAGCACAAATGTACATAAATATACACGAATAAGAAATCAGTATATATGCATGCATGGACTTCTACGTAGCAAAGTTTTCCAATAATTTCAGATGAGTTATAGTTATAGTTGCGAGTTCTAAGTGAATAATGCAAAATAAATATGTAGGACAAGTACCAAGAGAGTAATAAGATAATTAAGATATTTAATGGCTAATAGGCCTATGGACATGTACACAATTGTATACTGTACTGTTGGTGAATGCGGGGATGGGGTTGGGGAGCAATTTGTGTACGCGGGGATAGAGTAGGGAAGCCGGGACGTTTGGGATAGAGATCGATATCATCCCCATGCTGCTCTCTAATCCTCATTTCCATTTCAGACTTGTACTTGGTCAAAACAATTCCATAAAAAACATTTGTAATATTTTTTTTTAACAAATAGGCCACTGTGCCTCTTTAAAAAATGTGTCAGCCAAAGGAAAGCTTTGGTTTGTGGAGGAGAGTATTAAAGAAGTCTGCGTGTTAAATAACAGTTTGCCTTTCTAAGGGGAAAAAGTATTTTATAAATACACACTTCATATACATAAAATATAATTCCACAGTCACTACACGGATAATTAACAAAAACTATTAGAAGCATGCAGTCATTAAGGTGACCCGTCATACCCAAAACGAGGCATGGTTGTGCACGTTTGTATTGTGCTTTTCTTTGGTGCCAGCAGATGGCGGCAAACTATTAAGCAAAGGCACTCCAGATATACTGAGAAGGAAAGCCATTGCTCACTTAAACGCCATGTTTAATTAAAGAATATCCAGCTTGGCTCTCAAATAATCGGAAGCCCATCCATTGTGTCTCCCTTTTTCCTTCTTATACAACCATCGGTATGCCGGTCTCACACTGGTGTTTTGTTCGATTGATGATTTTTGATGCAAAAGCCTTTCATGGGAATCTATTTGTGTGTTTGCCTACTGTAACTGATCTGTCCTCACTGCTGTATGTTTTTAGTCACCCAAAGGAGATTTTCTGTGGCATCTCTGCAATAAAAGCTGCAGCAAGTCATCCGGATAGTTAGTCGTGTACAAGCAGGACTTTGGGAAAAAGAAAATCAATCGACTCTAGTGTTATGGAAGCATAACAGCAGAGACCAGAGCAATGTAATCCAACCACTGACACACCCATTCATCTCCAAGGAAGTAATGTGACTGTGGACGATGAAGGACTCCGAAAATGACTGAGAAAACCAGAAGAAGCGAGAGATCTGTGACTGTAAGTGTAGGCACAGCTGAGCCTGATTACATCTGAGGGCAGCATGTGGCTCAGTGGGTTATGCTTCTGTGTTTGTGATCCAAAGGTCACTGGTTTGAGTCCAGCCTTGGCACACCTATGGGCCCTTGAGCAAGATCCTTAATCCCCAGCTCCCTGGGTACTGCTGCAGGCGGCTGCCGTTTGCTGCCAAGCTTGCTCTCACCTACAGAGAGGGAGCAAAGCGGAGTAGATGAGAAGAGGATTTTCCCAGGGGAATCAATAGAAACATAGGGGGGGGGGAGAAATCTCTGATTACTCAAATTGAAACAGGGCCAGTCTTATGAGAATTCACTTTAGTTTCTGATACTTCTAATGTACAGTAGCCTTAGCCTGTTTTTGACTGATGGCCTGTTTAGTTTGAACATACTTAATTAAAACTCTTGTCCCATTCAGGATCAGTCCCATTTGGCCCTGTCCTATGTGTTTGGGCTTGCAGAATGTTGGATCTGACACTGGGGCATCTGGCCAGCCTCAAGCCGGTAACAAAAGCGAGTCTGAATCAGTGATGAACCAGTCACTCAGCCCATTAAGCCACACAGGGTGTAGATAAACACCCTAGGGACTAAGGGCTACAAGACAGGAGGGAACAGGCTGGCCAGTGACACCTGCTGGCCAAACGGGGACAAGACACATGGGACAGGGTCAGACAGAGTCAGATCTCAACCTACCACCCAGGGTCCAGTAACTTTGGGGGATCATCTGCCAGAGTGGCAAATTCAGGCATCTGAAAGAAATTTGTTAATATAGAAGCAGAAGCAAACTCTGCTCAGGAAGCTGAGGTTAACAGCCATGCCGGCAGGTGTTAGTTATTTTTTGTCGCCGCCTGTAATGATCCTTGGCCGTGAAGCTCATTTTTAATGTCACAGGCTGGACCACCTGCCACTCTGCAGATGAATCTGTCCTGCCCAGTTAACTTGGCTTAGGTCCAGCCTCGCAGTGACCAGATCTTCACACAAACCTTCTGTCACTGTTCAGCAGAATTTAGGAGGAACACAGCCTGTGACATATAGGGAGGGAGAGAACAAACAGAGTAGGTGGGTGTGCTGGGGCTGGGGTGACACTCACCTGGGAATCAAATTTGATTTGTTTAGTTTTGATGTGTTTCCCAAACAGCCTGCCATGCCAGAAAGTTTATGTAAAAGAGAGTGTGTGGTAAGCGGGGGTGCACTAAACAGGGTTTGATCTCACGTGTTTGCATAGTGCGGGGGTTGAGGATATGTTGAACGGGGCTTTCTGTAATTCACATGTAGTCAGATGACTTTCCAGTCTTAGCAGCTGAGGGTGAGGATTTCCAACACCTACACTACTATTGGTGTGAATCCAGAGCCACCTGCTAGGATGTTCCTATTCACAACATCCTTCAGCAGCCAATGTCCAAGACCATACTGGCTTGAGGCATCATGTAGGAAATGGTCAACGTGCTCATCCTGTCCGATAATGGAGAGACGGAGTGGGAACACAGATCGGTGCCGTCAGAGTTGTCTGATAAAACTTACTAGGGTTATGAGAGTGTCTTGTGCAGGAAGTGGGCTGTTTAAGGCACTTTCTTGTGGGGTTCTCTTGTGCAATTTTATTATTAAAGAACCTGTTCCTGCTAGCTCAAACTTGTGTGCGGTCTGTTGCTCAGGATAGGAGATTATCCACATAGAAAGTGGAGCCCTTCTAGACCAGAGGTGACCAGTCTTACTCAGAAAGGACCAGTGTGTATGCAGATTTTTGGGATAACTTTTAGCTGAGCTGATCAAATCCAGATGTGAGGACTCTTCAACCAATCAGTCCTTTAATTAACAATCTAATTAGGGAGTGGAAGTGAAAACCTGTGCATACAACACCCGTTTCTCAACCCTGTCTTCGGGGGACCCCAGAGAGTCCATGTTTTTACTTCATACCCCAATTCTTCACCAGACAGTCCCCAATTTTGCTCCCTTCCTATTCTAGATCATTCTCTCTCACCCATCTGCCTCTTGATAGAGTCAGAAGCCAGTAACCTTATATAGGTAAACAAGTCCCAGTGGACTGTGAGTACAGGAACTTTTAGAGAGAGATTCTCAGTTTTCACTGATTGTGCTTTGGAACGCTAAATGCAAAGCTGCATCCTCTCGCAACCTAATTGTCTGATGCCTTGGGATAACAAGGAACCGGCATGACAGAAAGAAGAGCAGAGAGTCTAACTGTGAGCGATGAAATTCAATTCTCATTTTTACTTTTGCTCTAGATGCACCTGGGAGTTTTCGTTGTTGGGTGGCAGGAAGTGTTTTTTAGGACTTCCTTCACATACGCCCAACCGTGATACGGGCATATGTGAAGGAACCAGCTGGTTCACAGAACCAGAAGGATATTCTCAGAAACTGAAATGAAAATTAATAATTTCTCTTTTAAAAACACACTTAAAAAAACAAACAAAAAAAAAAACAGTGTTGTTTTTGGATTATATTATTGGAAAAATCAGGGCCTACAAAGACAGATAGTCAAAAAAGACAAGACAAAAGTCTTGTGTAATTATGAAAATATTTTTTATAATCACAAGCAAAATACATCTTTATTACACTACAGTAGTAAAAATATCATAATTAATATTAATGAAAATAACAGTTTCTGCATTACTGTGATGCAGAAACCACAGTTGTTAGGTTGTGGTCATCTTCTGAATGGTCCTAGTCGCACTGCACTCATGGATGGTATCATTTGGTACATGACCCTGTGATTGGGCAGAGTCAATTGATAGAGCTTGATGATTGGCTGGGAGGACCACCCCGATGCCTCAATTTCAATAGTCTGCAAATTGGAAAAGAAAAACGGCAAATCTGAGTTTCCTATGGTGGTAATTTGTTTCATAATAAAAGTATGGCTGTAATGCAATGAAGGGTATTTAAAATGAGATCGAAAGTTTGATCTGTGGCTGTATTACATTAACAAAAGAAGAGATGAAGTGTATATAAATATTTACCGCTAGAAGCAGACAGCAAAGTGCAGGGTCAGCAGGACCCAGATCCAGCTGCTGCAGATAAGCTCGTCACAGGATGCTGAGATGACACCTAAGGTCCAGTAGACATGGTAAAATCAGATCATTAGCAAAGACCTGTGATCCAGGTGATGGGAGATCTGGGGGCTCACCTGTGAAGTACTGGGCCACACTGGTACCCTGGCTGCTGCTCACTACACAGGTATAGTTTAGCCCTTTCTGTCTGGACAGGAAGAGTCTCCTGCCATCTGCAGACAGGACACTCGCGTTGTTGGACACGTTCACCCCGTCCACTAGCCACACGAAGCCCGGCGTGTCCCACCGTGTGAGAGGCACGTCGCAGTAGAGCGAGATGGACACTTCTGGCGGTGTCACTGAGAGGGGAAGGGAATTGAGAGATGGGCAGCAGAACTCCTGCTTTGATACAGCCTACCAGTTCATTACAGCCGTAGTTGTAAACGCTACGCCCCCAAAGAACTGGACAAAATGCCATTTGGGGTGTTGGCACGGTGGAGGAGGCTGTTGATGGGCTGTTTTTAATTGAAACACTGCTCCGGCGACATCTTGTACTCATGGCTGTTGTCAAGAGTTGTAACATAGGTGCACATCGTTATTATTTAGACAAGATCTTAACTAACTCAAATTGAGCCCAAATGCACGTCATAACTAGATATGTGCTCATCAAACACAACCAACAAAGCTTCACAAGTGATCTGTCCAACTCACCAGCTTCTTTTATGGTCCGTCTATCAGTGTATTCTTTCCCGTTTTTGTCAGTCACAGTCACTGTATATATTCCGTAGCCTTCTTTGTTCAGTTCAGTAACTCTCAGTAGCATCCCCTGCTGGTCCAGGGCGACATGTGGCTTAAGGATCCTCCTGGGATATTCCGCTATCTTGTCTCTATGGTTCCCTCTATGCCTCTCCCACGTCACCATTGAAACCTCATATCCTGGGGTTTTGTTGACTTGAGCTTCTAGAACCAGTGTTTGACCCAGGGCGACATGGACGGGGTCCTCATTTAGCAAGTGGACAGACATGCAGTGGTGCAGACCTGGCACTGGAAGGAAGCACCGCAAGTCATAACTGCAAAATGTACTGAAACCGGCTGAACTTTAAAGTAGAGACCTGCACTCCCGCGGGACCCGTGGGACCCAACGCACCGAGTGCGGCGCGGGACAAGATTTGATGGATGAATGCGGGTGCGGGCGGTAAGGTCCTCATGTATGTGCAGGTTGCGGGAGAATTGAATTAATTGCGGGACTCCCGCAAAATAGAATTATTATTCTGTTTCATTTTGTTTCATTGCAAAATTATTAGCCTATTTCTAACTATTCAGAGTGTATTTCTATGTTCTGAAAAGCTACTCGTTCGTGTCCATGTTCATCATTCCATTTAATTAAACTCAAATAAAATGAAACATATTTGTTTATTTTCCGTTTCTTTTTTATATACACTCGGTAATAATAAAACTACTCATATGTTTACCTGAGGGATTTTGCGGAGCGGGAGAAAATAATATATATTTTTTGCAGGAGCGGGACAGAATCTTGCGGGAGCGGGCAGTAGCGGGACTGAAA
Source organism: Mormyrus hasselquistii (assembly GCA_026779605.1). Lineage (NCBI taxonomy): Eukaryota > Metazoa > Chordata > Actinopteri > Osteoglossiformes > Mormyridae > Mormyrus > Mormyrus hasselquistii. Next base: position 12,727,839 of record JAODKE010000146.1, read on the forward strand.
AATCCATCCTGCGCAGGTCTCTACTTCAGAGCTCCAAGTTTAAACATCCACTTAATCTGAACCATTAGCAGAGCAAGGTTCCATCTTACAGCATTCACAAAAGTGCAGGCACATGCAGAATGAGAGAGAAAGGGAGTAGGACTCACCCAGTGATGTGACACTAATCGTAAACACTAAATATGCTGGGCAGACTCTCATCATGCAATGAGTCCTGGAATAATAGCAGAGGCTTCACTACTAATGGTCACGAAGCTGGGCTCCTGTCACAGAAGTATCGCGTGTCATAGAGATCAGAAGGGGGCCGCATGTGGCTGAAAAACATAAACATAAGCCCCACATTTTGCCGCTCATTGAAGTGTGAGCAAATAAAGCTATTTTAAACGATAAAATATAAACAGTGTGTTGTTAACATCATTAATAGATATTAGGATCGCTTCCCTTGGTATCATATTTTTAAACTGTAGTAAACTGTAAACCAGCTTGGTTTTATATCACAATTAGCAAAACGTTCCATATTCAGTCAGTGCTCACCAGCCCTGCAAAACTACAGTCTAAAACTGAGCAAGGTTTAAACAGGAGTTAGTCTTACCTCAGCCTCACGCTGTCTTTACAAAGCAGTCACAGTGAGCCAGGGGCAGCTATAATAAAACTGAAAGACCAGTAATCATAAAAAGAAAGAACAAAAACAAAGTGACGCGTGGAGGAGTGGCTGTGGGACCGACTTCCTTTGCATTGTTTTTAGAGTGGATGAATTGTCTCTTTGGGTTTAGAGTTTTAGGTGATTAAAATACATCCATCTGCCGTTGCTACTGGGACCTGAAAGACAGAAGGGCTTTGAACTCTAATGCCTCCAGCTGTGTTGTATTATGCTGTCCCATCCCTGGTGAAAAAAATTGCTAAGAACTAGCTTATGCTGGTAGCTGGTGTTAGCTGGTCTACAGTGGTTTAAGATGGTCTTAGATGGTTATGTTCTACCTCTTGCTGCTCTTTGATGTCCTTTATTTTTCATTGTTTTATCCAGTTGGTCATAGTAGCATGGACAGCTAAATCAGCTAGAATGACCATTATAAACTGGTATGATTAACTAAAACATAAAAACCGTTATGTGAAAACATGCCTTAAGCTGGGCGTCTATCATAAATTCTACAGCCAACATGAATTCTGCTGAAAGTGATGCAAGCCGATATGTGGAGGATTTATATCACCTGGTTCAAAAGTTGTTCCCATAACATGATTTGACTGTAAGTTTCTTAGTGACCAATATCATATTGCCTGGCAAACCTCAACTTTCTAGCTTGACTGGATGATAATAGTTTGGTGTGGCTCTTTGGAAATGATTCGCACCTCCTCTCAGGTTCAGAGCCAAAGGGCTCAGTTTGTTCCGTAAACAGTTGCTGGCTGAGGTTGGATGCACGTCACCTTGGTTAGATGTTTTTGTAGAGAGATGGAAAATCATTATTTTTATGGTTTTAATAGGTTTCTTTATCGGCCCAGTTATGTTTCTAAATTACTCCTTGAAACCATTTTGGGTATGAACAAACACGACAGTGGCACACATGAGTTGACGCGTTACTTAGCTGCTTTTGATGGAAAATCTTTTCTGTTGACGTTTGGTCATTGCTGTTGTCAGTGGTTCGAGGGAAAGGACGTCTTGTCATTATTTAAAGGATAAATTTCAGGTTAATTTTAGTGTCTGAAGAGCAAAGTCCAAAACAAAAGTATACAATGTTAGGAAGGCTAACTTTAATTGTATGAAACTGAAACTAGAAACTGTAAACTGAATGGAACTAAATAGCAAAACTGGCTTGGGAATTTTTAAAAAGCACATCGTTGCAAGTGCAAGAGGACTTCATACCTTTTTTCAGCAAAACTAATTCTGAGAAACTGTAACCAAGGTGGTTTACTAGGGAAATATAGTCAGGAGGAAAAAGGCTCTGTTCCACAAATGGAAAATAACTTATGATTTCAAAATAAAGTAGGAGTATATAAGTCTACAGGTTGAGTTAAACAAATGACATTAGACTCGCTAAGAAGAATGTCGAAAGGAAGATTGTATTGGCATGACATTAAAAGTTTCTTCCAATATGAAACTGAGTTTAATGATTATTTTACACGTGTGTTCGCACTAGAGAACACGAGTAACTTACCACCATTTAATACAAATACAGCGTCGTCTATGACCAATATATGTATAACTGAGGCTGATGTGGTACTAAGCCTAGCTAAACTCAAAATAAACACATCGAAGGGCCCTGATGGCATCTTACCTATAGTTTTAAAAGAGATGATATTATTAGCCAGCCTTTAACTTTACTATTACAGAAATCCTTATCTGCTGGTGTGGTACCTTATGATTGGAAGCATGCTAATATAACAATAAGCCAATCAGTTTAAGTTGCATAACTGGAAAAGTAATGGAAGCTATTATCCAAGTGAAAATGGTAGATTACCTGGATTCAAATAACATTCTGAGGGATACAGGGACAGGTAGATCCTGTTAAACTAATCTACTTGAGTTCTTTGAGGAAGCTACAAAAGAAATTGATCACAAAAAGGCCTACGACGTGATCTACTTAGATTTCCCAGAAGGGCTTTGATGTTTTCCCCCACAAACAGCTCTTGCTTAAGCTCAAAGCTGCAGGTATTTTAGGAACTGTAGCAGCTTGGATCAAAAACTGGTTAACAGACAGGAAGCAGCGAGTGGTTATTAGAGGCACAATGGCACAGTGTTCATAATGAGGTGCCGCACAGTTCAATTTTAGGACCACTATTAATTTACATTAATGATATTGACACCAATACATACAATAAACTGGTTGAATTTGCAGACAACACCAAGGTGGGTGGTGTAGCAGATACTGAACTAGCAGCACAGAGTTTACAATGGGATCTTGATTTAATTAGCGACTGTGCTGATACCTGGCAGATGAAATTTAACATAGATAAATGTAAGGTAAATATGAAGTACAGATATTTTATGGGTTCCACTGAAATAAAGGTAGCTGATTATGAGAAAGACCTCAGTGTGTATGTTGATGCTTCCATGTCCCACTCTTGCCAGTGTGGGGAAGCAATAAAAAAGGCCAATAGGATGTTGGGTTACATCTCTAGGTGTGTGGAGTTTAAGCCAAGGCAGGTGATGCTACAATTATACAATTCCTTGGTAAGTCCCCACCTAGAATATTGTGTGCAGGTTTGGTCACCATGCATTAAGGAGGACATTGCTGCCTTAGAAAAGGTGCAACATAGGGCTATGAGAATGATTCCTGGTCTTAGACGAATGGCTTAGCAAAGGAGACTAAGAGGGGACATGATCCAGGTATATAAGATTCTAACAGGTCTGGATGCTGTTCAGCCAAATTGCTACTGCAATATTAGTTTAAATACTACAACTTGTGGGCACAAGTGGATCTTAGCGAGAGAACATTTTAAAATTAATTTGAGAAAGCACTTCATTACACAGCGTGTAGTTAGAGTATGGAATAGTCTTCCTGTTAGTGTAGCACAAGCTAAAACCCTGGGTCGCTATAAATCAGAGCTAGATAAGATTTTAACAACTCTGAGCTATTAGTTAAGTTCTCCCCAAAGAGCTTTATGAAGAGCCAAATGGCCTCCTCTGGTTTGTAAATTTCTTATCTTCTTATGTTCTAGGTCTGAGACAGCTAACTAACTAGTTACTCCTCAAACAGAACAATGGCATACTTCACATCAAACGAGTTAAGGTGGGGCATGGCTTTCAGCCAGCCCCGGGGGGAATACTGGATTGTCTGGTTGAGTGTCTCTACGGGCATAGTGAACAAACAAAAGAGAAGGTGACTTGAAGGAAGACATGATCCCCCAGCTTGTGAACAGTGGGGATGAAAATCTTGGTGAGTGATTGTGCCTGGTGTTTTTTTTTCCTGTGTGTTTTCAATTACCGTTTATAAAATAGTGAATACGCTCGGAAGGACATCTTTGCCTTCTTGACTTTTAAATGTCACTTAGTATTTATCTGTACAATCAAACCCCAAGGAAACTGTACAGCCTTCACTGTCTCATACAACATGTGCTCTGAATTTTGAATCTAGAATTATTATATTTTCCTTCCAGCACATTGTCCAGCCTGAGGGAATGCACCACACCCCTGTTATCCTTTGGCTTCTGGCAGGTAGGATGCCTCGTCCAGGCTTCATATTGTATGCTTTTTGACTGAATGGAAATCTATCCACTTTGCCACAGTTCTTCCAAATCAGCAGCCAATGTCGTCGCCTGCAAATCGCCTCGTCTACTTATCCCCTCATCAGCCAGTCCCGTCATCAGCCAGTTACATGTGGGGTTACTAGTGGTCTTCAGTAACGTGATAGATGAGGACAGGACTGTGAAAGGCTCCGGATCGTGTGTTTGACCAGAGCTTACTGGTGCATGCATGGAGTCGTCAGCCCGACTGCATGGGTAAACTTGTAGCATGTCAAGAATGTTGCTGTAAACACAAAATGCAAGCCGGTCGGTGAGTCAGTGATACTGGGGTTTCTGTCACTCCAAGAAACCAAATAGCAGAAAGATAGATAGAGAGAGCAAAGTTTCAGCCAGATTCAGCTAGTGAAACCGACTCCTCCCCAGGGCAATAAAGGTTATTTATCAGTGTATCTTGATCATTTTTTATTTATCTATAGTCTTGTTATGCCTGATGATCGCTTCATTGTTGCTTGATGTGCTACAATATGCAGATTCACAGACCGAAATGTTCGTTAGACACACAAAGCTTGTGAAATGAAGGAATGATCTTGTGATTCTCCTCGCGGCAGCGGCCTGGCCAGCCGCCCTGTGCCAGAATCTCGTCCCGATCCAGTTCCAAACATCTCCGGTGCTGGTGAGGTCCAGGGCTGCTGCAGTGCTGGAGGTGATCACTGTGTCAAATGCCCTGTCGATAAGCTGGGTGTCACCGACGGGGATCACGCTGGGACTGTGGGTGGGGGGACGGGCGGTGCTGAACGACGTGAGCCAGTACACAGGCCGGATCATCATCACGACCACTCAGCTGGAGATCAACCCCGTCTTTCTGACGGACACTGGAAACTACAGCGTCATCGTGGACCCCGGCAGCATCGTGGGCATGAGGAAAAGCTCACGCTCTGTCCGGCTACATGTGTTCGGTGAGGCGACAGAGCCGGCGGCATACTGCCTCACTTCTCCTGTATAAATATCTGAAAGTTCACCATTTGAAAATCTTCTTCCCTCCCCGGCTGACAGATGCAGTTGCCGGGGTGAAGCTGTCCGTCCCCCCTGTCGCTCTCGAAGGTGGCAACATCTCCCTCACCTGCACTTGGACGATGGGAACGGAGACGAGTACGATCTGGCAGAAGGGGGGGACCGCCATCTCTCCAGACTACCGAATTACGGTTACAGACAATTCTCTGGTTATCAACCCGGGCAACAGAAGTGACGCAGGGCTCTATAGCTGTACGGTCTACAATCTTGTCAGTGCTATGACTGCCACAGCCAGCCTCACTGTGTACTGTGAGTCACAGCAACTGTTCTGCAACCTTTTTTATAGACTCATGAAGATGTAGGTAACAAAGGGATTGTTTTCACTTACTTCCCATTCTCTGCAGATGGTCCTGATGCCCCAATCCTGCAGCATAATTCACAGGCTAACTGCGTAGGAGGGGGCCAGGCAGTGGTGGGGCAGACAGTGCAGCTCACCTGCACTTCCGTCTCGCTGCCCCCCGCCTTGTTCTCATGGCAACAAAACGGCCAATCCGTGGCGGCAGATCAGGTCAACGGCGGCGTGCTCACCCTCCAGGCCATTACCACCAGTCAGAGTGGCCAATACGTCTGCATGGCCAGGAACGCGGTTACAACACAGACAAGGAAGCAGAGCATTGACATCACCATCGTCAGTGAGTTACATCATGCTGGTTCCTCTTCCCTGTGCTCTCTCTTCTTTACCTCCGCCACTCATTCTCCACCACACTTGTGTGCCCCCCCCCCCCTTCCAGAAGCATGCTTTAGTGTGGGTGCCATCGCTGGGATTGTGGTGGCCTGTGTTCTGGCCGTCATCTTCATCATCCTCGGCATCATCCTGCTACTGTGCTGCAGAAACAGTGCGTGTGGCCCCATGTAAACCCGCGAGGTCATGTTTCCATGTTGGTGCGCCCTGTTTGTATTAACACCGTGTTTACGCTGTACTTTAGGGGACTCAAGGCTCAGGGGAGACAAGCCAAACTCAAGCTCAGCGCCTGCGGTAAGATGACTCTCTTTCTATCGCTACGCAGCCTCTGGGTCTTTGACTGCCTGACTTTCCTTCCAGCCCTCACCCGGAAAGCTTTGATAATTTACACAGCAAATCTTAGTTTTGCTAATTGCGGATTTTTTTTCTGCAGCTGTTTTGAAGTAAAGTTTGCTAATTAACGCCTAACGAGGGCTGCTGCCTCGGGAGGCAGAGATGTGTGTCTATTCCCCTCTGACTTTTCTTTGGTCTCCTCAGTGCTCTCCGGTCTGGTGTGTCTGACCTCTCTTCGGGGTTTATAATCTCTCTCACCCAGACTGGCCCGCTCCAGCCTGCTGGTCACTCAGTTCCCCTTTTGCCCTCTCCTAACATGCTCCCTGATGCCCGTCAGCAGTACGCCCATACATCCCCGCCTCCCCAGGCAAACAGCCCTGATACACGTGGGCTCCAAGGAAACCCTGCAGGCCCCGTCTCTAGACATGGGCGCCCGGACGGGGGTGGGCTGCCACCCGGAGGGTCATACTCCCCAGGAAGCCCGCAGAACCGGACACGGACTGGGCATGCTCCCCCGGGTTCTGTGCCCCCCCTGATCCATCTGACCTTGAACACGATTCAGCCCACAGAGCACATCAGGAGCGACGGCCAGCCGCAACCCGTCCACCTGAACCTGAATGCCTACCCATATCCGATCCAGCCGAACCCGCTCCAGAACGGGTTCATGAATGGTGCTAACGTGCCACAGCAGGCTAACCGTCACACTGTGGAAAGCGGCCTGTCACAGACCCCTCCTGTACAGCGAGGTGGGGGGGCACATAATGCTCCTCTTATCAGTACTAGTAGTGTGGAAAGCCAGACCCCCACCCGTGATGCTGTCATCCAGACGAGCTACACACATGTCGTCAACTATGGTAGAACTGGACAGCAGGACGCCAGGACACAGACCTACTGGTCTGAGGCTATGCTCCCCAGTCACCCCCGGCGGCCCTGGGACTGGCTGCGTAGCACCCCCGCTTATCCAAATCGCTCTGTGGCCAGTCATAGTAGCTCCTCCAGCTGCACCCAGTCCAGCCCCGAGCTGATTGCAGCTCAGCTAGGAAACGACCCTAAAAATGGCACCGTCCCTGCTACCCGGGGAACTCAGAGTCAAACGGTGCCGAGGGCAGCTCAGCTAAGAAATGGCCCCCAAAACAACACCGCCTCAGCTACCCGAGGACCTCAGAGTCAAACGATGCCGAGGGCAGCTCAGCTAGGAAACGGCCCCCAAAATAACACCTCCCCAGCTACCCGAGGACCTCACAGTGAAACGGTGCCGAGGGCAGCTCAGCTAGGAAACGACCTCCAAAATAACACTGCCCCAGCTACCCGAGGACCTCAGAGTCAAACGGTGCCGAGGGCAGCTCAGCTAGGAAATGGCCCCCAAAACAACACTGCCCTCGCTGCCCGAGGACCTCAGAGTCAAATGGTGCCGAGGGCAGCTCAGCTAGGAAACGACCCCCAAAACAATACTGCCCTAGCTACCCAAGGACCTCAGAGTCAAACGGTGCCGAGGGCAGCTCAGCTAGGAAACGGCCCCCAAAACAACACTGCCCCCACTGCCCAAGGACCTCAGAGTCAAACGGTGCCGAGGGCAGCTCAGCTAGGAAACGGCCCCCAAAACAACACTGCCCCCGCTGCCCGAGGACCTCAGAGTCACACGGTGCTGAGGGCAGCTCAGCTAGGAAACTACCCTCAAAACAACACTGCCCCCGTTGTTCGGGCCCAGAAGACTCAACCACCGGCCCGGCAGCCCCCCACGCCCCCACCAGTTCTGCCGCTCTCCCAGTTCAAAGCCCTTCCTCGCCAGCACCTCCCAGAGAAACGCCCCATCCAGCAGCTACGCCCCCAGCGTAAGCCACAACCCAAGAGGAGCATAGGCATCGTCCAGCCGAGCCCTCACTGGAATGCTGTGCATGGCCCCGCCCACATGCAGGGCCCCAACCACATGCAGGGCCCCAACCACACACTCGGCCAGCCCCACTCTCACATGCACTCTGGCATGCAAAAACAGGTGAGGAACTCACTGTCTGTGTTAAAAATCCTCTGTTGCAGTCTTGCTCCAGTCAGCCTTATGGTTTTATGTTTAATGTGTTTAGCAGCCTTGTTTACCTGACAATGTCTGCAATGCTGATGGTATCATTAAAATATGTTACGTGCTGTGGGCTGGGTGTTGCACTCCCCAACCTCAGAGCTGTGCAACGCATGTTTGTGACACGATCATAACAAACCAACCCCCCCCCCCCCCCCCCCCCCCCCCCCCCCCCCCCCCGCGGGGGCAGCACGAGGGAACACAGACCACG
>JAODKE010000146.1:12749297-12785752 GCA_026779605.1 Mormyrus hasselquistii
TACACCACCATCTACAACAGCACCTTCTTCCTCACGGCCGTCAGCGTGGAGCGGTACCTGGGCGTGGCGTTTCCCATAAAGTACAAGCTGAACCGCCGGCCGCTCTACGCCGTCATAGCCAGCATCTGCTTCTGGGTGATTTCCATGTCGCACATCAGCATCGTCTACATCATGCATTACACCGGCACAAACAGCTCCACCCCCAAGAATGTCTGCTACGAGGACTTCTCGACGGATCAGCTCAAGATCCTCCTGCCCGTGCGTCTGGAGCTCTTCCTGGTTCTCTTCTGCATCCCCTTCCTCATCTGCAGCTTTTGCTACATCAAGTTCATCTGCATTCTGTCCAGGCTGCCTCACATCAGCCCGCACAGAAGACAGCGCGCCATCGGCCTTGCGTTGGGAACACTGTTGGTTTTCATCATGTGCTTTGGTCCCTATAATGTGTCTCACGTGGTGGGTTTTGTTACCGGGGGGAGTCCCAAGTGGCGTGCACAGGCTGTGCTCTTCAGCACCTTCAACGCCTGCCTGGACCCCATCATCTTCTACTGCTCCTCCTCCACGGTCAGGAAGATGCTGAACCGCATCCTGAAGGATCTGGTGGAAAGGCTGCACATGAGGTGCTGCCAGTGTCCACAGTGGAGCTGCGTTGGGACGGAGGAGAGCACCACCCAGAGCTCCAATGACACCACCTGAATGGCTGGCAGCGTGTTTTGGGGTGTGGCTGGGGCCAAAGGCCCCATCCAAATGGATTGGTTCTCTATCCTGGCCCCTGTGTTTCACGTAATGGATTTCTTAATGCTAAACACCGGTAATGATGTCCAGAAAAACATGTGAAGCTATTCATCTTGTCAAACAGATGCTGTTGATCATTTCTGGTTGCATTACAGTAGTTCATTGATTAGTTTGTTAGTTCATTCATCGTTATGCTTTATATGGTCAGTTTATCCTGGACAGCGCTTTGCATGTGACTTTATATGCACGTCATATATGTATATATTTACATGAACTTGTAAATATGTTTATATATTATAAACATATAATATATATTATGTTTATATGTGGAGTGGCATTTTTGTCTATTTATGTTGATAGAATATTGTCTTTTGTCTGGCATTAGTAAGATATAATAAAAAAGACTTTTAATGTGTATTTGTTATACAGCAAAACCTTCTGCTATAAGAATGTACACATGGACATTTCACTTTATCCTTTGTGATAGCAATGCAGATTTGCACCATCATTTTTTTGAAAACCTTTTCACATGTGTTTTAGAGTACTGTATATACACAGATGAGAAAAACCGTGAGAGAATTCACGGAAATATATCTGAAGGAATCATGACAGTGAACGATTAACAGAGAATTCTGGCAAATAAAACTGGTAATCACTGAAATGATCTTCATGTGGGAGTGAAGGAGGCGTTTGAGTAGCTGGTGTTTGCTTCAGGTATGCGGCTCATGTTGTAATGCGCTGGCGTAACACTTTCGTAACGTGCATCGGCTCGGTGGCTGAGAAGATCAGAACGCCCGTTATTCCACAGCGAGTCTGATGGAGGCTTTCTGAATTATACATAATGCTGATCAAGTGCTGTAAATCTCGGGAAATGGGAATAAAATGCGGGACAGTCATCCTCAGTACAATAAAAACGATGACGCCTAAAATGTGTCCTGTGGTTTTTAATTAACTCTGCTGCATTCATCCAAGCTGAATCATCCGACGTCGGCAGGATCTTTTGCGGGAAAAGGAGCCGGAGAAAACCCACGCAGACACATGCAGACACACGCAGACACACGCAGACACACGCAGACACACGCAGACAAGCACAGGTCAGAGTTCATGGTAACCAGGAAGAATCCCTCCGTATGACATTATTGGGTGGTGTGGTCACGTTTTAAGACTCATCTGCATTTACCTCTTTGTTTTTACCAGCATATACAATACAGTATGTATGTACAGTACTGTGGAAAAGTGTCAGAGAAACTGATTAGCCATTTATGTGGTAATAAGCGTGTATTTGCTCTGAACAAAAAACAATAATAATTTAACATTAGAACATAAGCCAGTTTAGAGTAGCACAACAAAACTAGAATTTCGTCATTTCTGCAAGATGTTACTGATATCTTGCTGGATGGCTGGATGAACACCGCTTCAGTTCCCAAACCTCTCCTCAGGGGCGCCCCAGCCATTCCATGTGTTTGTTAAGTGTCATTACTATCTCAGTAAGTTAATTGATTTAGTTAGTTTAAGAAGTCAGTGAGGTACTGGTTAGCCAAATGAGGTGTGCTAGTGGTCGAGTCAAAATATATATGGGCTTATTGCTTATTGTTGCTGCAAATCCATTGGTCTTCCCCGGAAGCCCCTCCAGCATTACTTACATCACTTCCTGCCCACCTGTGATGATTCAGGTGGATGTGAGCTTACTGGCCTTCAGTTAACCAGCTGGTAAACAGCTCAAACAGTGCAAGGTCAATAGTGTCAATTAAGAGCTGAACGGCCCCATCAAGTCACAGCTCCGGCAAATGAGTGCCCTATCTGAGTTACTGCTGACCGATATCTCTGACACAATCCCGATTTATGAAAGGCTTCCAAAGAAGTACAGCATGAAACCCCCCCACCCCGCCCAAGACATCGTTTCCTAGGTGATCTTGTTTGGAGAAGAGGGGGGTCAAGGGCAGAGGAGGAGTGTGGGTGGGATGTAGATTACAATGTTGCCTTATTAATTTTCCAGCCTGTGAGCTGAAGTGAGTGAGCAAACAGTGAAGTGCAGTGGCCAGCTGCTCACTGGAGTCTTGTCCAGAGGGAGCCGGACTGATCCGCAGGGCGCGATCTACTGCAGGCATGGGAGGACCTGCGGCTGCATTTCCCTAAGGTGAGTACGCGGCTCTGGCTAGACCAGGGACCCCATCCTGCTGCTGAAGAATGGAACTTAAGGGCAGTTGTAATTATGTCTTCATTACATCGCCCTCATTACCCACCTCCGTCAGGTTAATTCCAAAGAGCCCTTAAATTCCAGTCTTGAGTGCGCTCTCGGATTTGACTTAATGGAACCGTCTTTCATTCCCCCTGTATCTCCCTCTGGCTCCTTCTTCCTCAAATTGTGCCTATTAATTCTGCCAGGTGTCCAGGACACTCAGATCCTGAGACGCGTGCGTTTACAGCACCTACCGTAATTATTTCCCATAGTGTAATAAGTGCCAAAACGTGCGTGTGTTTCTCTTTTAAAGCACGAGTCCCTTACATAATATATAGATTTTAATCCGGACGTTCCGTGGTTCATTACAGGCGTAATTTAGGATGAAACCTGTGAGGCGTAACGGTCAGTGTTAACAAGTGTAGGGGACGAGGACGGTAACAGTGAGAGACTGATGGCTTCACTGTGTGAATCTCCCCAGGAATGAATCTCCCCAGGAATGAATCTCCCCAGGAATGCCGGATGAACGTATCTCTTGGTTGATTTTTCCGAGGCTTTTCTTCGAGTGATTAAGAGTCACATGAGTCATATATTTTCGATTGTGAAACTACTGAAGAATCCCTTCCGGTTCGGAAATGTTATTCAGTAAATACAGTAAATGTGCAAAAGTCTTAGATAAAGAAAATGTTTAAGCTATTTTTCTGTGTAGTAAATGAAATTTTCTTCAGAAAAAAAACACAGTTTAACATTAGAACATATGCAGCAACACAATGAAACTAATAAGAATTTCTTGCGTTTTCCAAAAAGTTACTGGTAACTTGTTGGTCGGCTGGATGAACACCACTTCAGTTCCCAAACCTGAGGGACACCCCAACCATTCCATGTATTTGTTATATCACCACTGGCTTAATTAGTTAAAATAATTTAATGAGATGTTGATCAACTTGTGATCAGCACGTGTTCCAGGACATGCTCCAAATCCCCATAACCCTGAACAGGACAAGAGGGTTATGGGTTACGAGACGGATGATGTCGATTAACTAAACAAGATGTGCTGGTGATTGAATGCATAACTACATGGGAGAATTCGATGGTTGCCGCAAATACTGGGGTAACTCAGTGGGGACTGAAAGGTACTAAAACGGCTAAGCTGGCATAATATCATAGTTTTATAGCAACATGAAGATCATATAAACAAAATTGTCTTTGACTGCCTAAAATTCAAGTTAAATTTAGCACAAAGCATAAAAATATGCTTTTTACTGTATGTTGTCTCGTAAACAGTACTCACTTTAACACGTTCCAGACTTTATTATTGGGTTTATAAAACACTGAAGCCAGTCGTATCGGTTATAAAAAAAAAAAAGAGTGCAGCTGAAGTAATTAATGAAATGTGTTAAGCGGAGGGCTGTAATGTTATATTACAGGTGCGGCTGTGTGCCTGCAGGGCCGCCATCACAGGCACTTCTAGACCTTAAATCGATTTAGCAATTTGTCTCATATTTCTGCCCACACACTTCATAAAATTTTTCTTGTAGAGAATTTTATCATTTGCAGATGAAATGGCAACCCTATGGGTCACATCCTAGAATTACCCCTGACTGACCAGCGGTCCGGTATCTTTTCCTGACACACTCCTATCTGAGTAGCTTGAACAACACCGTATTTCTGTCCAGCCACCTGTACCTGGCTCGACACCACCGGCTGCCCGCCACACTAAACGCCTCTGCCCGGTCTGTGTCTCTCTGCCCAGATTCTCCGATGCCATGCCACGATTCCTCCCACCCGCTGTCGAACAGCCACCCGGAAACGACCACCTCACCATGCTGCCCATCCCCTCGCAGCTGGTCCTGGCAGTCTACATCGTCACCTTTGTGACGGGCCTGCCCGCCAACATCTTGGCCTTCTACACCTTCAGTGTGAAGGTGAGGCAGAAGCCCACGCCCATCGACATTCTCCTCCTCAACCTGACAGTGTCCGACCTCATCTTCCTCATCTTCCTGCCCTTCAAGATAAAGGAGGCGGCGGACGGCCTTAAGTGGTACATGCCAGACTTCCTGTGTCCGCTCTCCGGTTTTGTCTTCTACACCACCATCTACAACAGCACCTTCTTCCTCACGGCCGTCAGCGTGGAGCGGTACCTGGGCGTGGCGTTTCCCATCCAGCACAAGCTGAACCGCCGTCCGCTCTACGCCGTGCTGGCCAGCATCTTCTTCTGGGTCTTCTCGCTGTTGCAGCTCAGCATCGTTTACATCATGCCCTACTACAACCCTGAGGGTGACAGCTTCGGGACGCCGACTCCCCAGAACGCCTGCTACGAGGAATTCACAGATGAGCAGCTCAAGATCCTGCTGCCCGTGCGTCTGGAGCTGTGTCTGGTTCTCTTCTGCATCCCCTTCATCATTTGCAGCTACTGTTACATCAACTTCATACGCATCTTGTGCAGGCTGCCCCACATCAGCAGCCGGAGGCGGCAGCGCGCCATTGGCTTGGCGCTGGTGACGCTACTGGTCTTCGCTCTCTGTTTTGGCCCCTACAATGCTTCTCACGTGGTGGGCTTCACCACCGGAAAAAGTCCCCATTGGAGATACATCACCCTCCTCTTCAGCACCTTCAACGCCTGTCTGGACCCCATCATCTTTTACTTCTCCTCCTCGGCGGTGAGGAGCACGCTCCGTGACCTTCTGCCAGGGCTAGTGAGCAGGCTGCGTCTCTCTGACTGCCCGAGCTCCCCATGCGCTCACTGCTGCCCCCTGTTGAAGCGATCTGAGACTAACAAGGACCTGGGCCAGAGCTCTGTGGTGGCCAATTCCCTCTGATGGGCTGCATCATGGGCTGAGTTATAACACGTATTGGTGTTAGTGTACGTGTGCAAAGTATCTATACCCGTATTTTTCCATTACGCTTTGTTTGATTTGTTTGATTAGTAGCCCAGAGAATAGCTATGGGACCCTCGTATGATTTGTTGATTGCCACACGCGTACACATGTACAGAATCCACACAACTGTACACAAGATTACATCCAATTTTGCTTTGAGGAGAAAAGCAAACAGAAGCAGTCCACCATGAGGCAGCTGTGGGAGATTGCCCAGCGAGACGGCCACAATAAAACAGGGCGTGTAGCGTGCAATACTCTCCCATGCAGGAAACACAGCTGCAGCATATGCACTGATAGGGCTTTGGTCTGCGCAGTGCAGTGATAATGACCTGCGTCTCGCCGCAATAAACCCCTTCGAATGAATGCACTCTTTCAACTCTCCTCTTACGCTCATGCTGCACTCGATAGCAGAGCAGCGTCGCTTGTGTAAACAGTAAATGGGAAATAATATTTATTTTAATTCATTATATTAATTCATGCCTGAAGCGACGGTGCCTGGGGGGTGATTTCACCATCACTGGGGTAAAGGTTTATTTATCTGATCATCTGTGAACAGCTGGAGGAAAGTTTACAGATACTTATAGTCCAAATATCATGCTCGCGAAACGTGTTGAGACATGACATTCGCTCGACCGCTGATATAACATCTAGGTGTCGACATCGTAGTGGCGAGGCCCGTATATTACCGAGGAAGCGAAACCTCTGGTGGACAGCGGACAGTGAGTGTTTATCACCCTGAGGCCACATGCACCATGTGTACATGACCGTCCCTTTAAGGGCAGGTCATTTAAAGGGCTCACAGCCGAGGAACTGAAAGACACGTCTGGTCATTAAGTGCGACTGGAAAACATCATAAAAACAGAAATGTTTAATTTATACATTAGTCATGCATTCGAGCAGAAAATCTAATTAAATGGATTTAAGGAGCACATCGAAACAGATTGAAAGTACAATGTGTGAAACCAGACAGTTGAAAAATCTTATTTCATGCTTTACCTTGGGTTTGGTCACAGATCAGGTCATACTTTGAGGGACTCGCACACTAGAGCTGGTTTTATGGGAAGCAATACCCTCCAGCAAACGTGTTGGCGCCTTGGAAGCCTGTGGCAGACCTGAGGGTGGTGTAACAGCCACCCGCTTCCCTACAAACGGTTTGAGTGATGACATTCAGCTGACCCTGGTTATACTGGTCCCCTGTCAGGGTTTAAATAGGGTCTGCTGAAAGGGTGTGGGAGAACCAAGGAGATCTGAAACATCTGACCAGGGTTAGTTGATTGGTTGGTGTGTTTTGTGTTTTTTCTTTGTGTTAAACCTTTCTTTGTGGTATTTGGTTAAAGGCGCTAAGACTCCATTTTATGTTTGTGTCAGGTTAATAAAGTAATTATACTTTGGGCAAAAGCCTGTGTTTTTGCATTTTTGTCTTTGATGCGCAGTACAAAACACCCCTACCCCACCCCCTGGTACTTCGGATACCACACATTGAGGGCTGGGTGAGGATGGAGTTTTGGGGTATCAGTAAGAATTCAGTGGCATGTGCAGATACTGAGCAGGAATAACAAACTAAGATGCAGACAAAGCTGCAGCTGACTGCTTATAATGTATGAGCCAGTATGAAGCAGGCTAGGAGAGAGGCAGTATGGCCCAGGTGGAGAAGCAGATTCAACCAGAAAGAGGAACAGTGTGGCTGAGGAAGAGGAGCATACTGGATCAGTTGAAGGAGCAGGGCGGCCCAGGAGAGGACTACATCAGTGGCCAAAATTGTGGAAACACTTCCATTTTTTAGCGATTGCAGAAATTTATTTAACTGTTGCTCCAGTTGCTTATCTAAAGAGTGCTTAAAGAGTGTGCTGACCGTCGTCCTCACCAACGTATTCAACACCTCCCTGATTCAGGCCATCGTTCCAGCATGCTTTAACGCCACGACTATCATCCCAGTCCCAGAGAAATCAGCGGTGACCTGCCTCAATGACTACCGTCCTGTGGCCATCATGAAGTGCTTTGAAGGACTGGTCATGAGCCATATCAAAGCCGCCCTTCCCAGCACTCTGGATCTCCTCCAGTTTGCCTACTGCCCCAATTGGCCAATTGATGATGCAATATCAACTGTGCTTCACCTGTCGTTAATGCATTTGTAATAGAGAGGTTCTCACGTAAGGACAACTTCAGCTCAGCTTTTAACACCATCATCCCTCAGACTGCCTCTCAAACTGAGCGGGCTGGACCTCAATACCCTCCTGGTTAACTGGATACTAGATTTGACAGGCCGCAGTCAGTCAGAACCGGTACCAACACCTCCAACGCCATCACCCTGAGCACAGGTGCGCCACATGGCTTTCTTCTCAGTCCACTGCTCTTCACGCTCCCGACCCACGATCGCACAGCAGAGATCAGCTCAAACCAGATCATCAGGTTTGCGGATGGCATGACTGTGGTGGACCTCATCAAGAACAATGACATTTCTGCATACATGGATGAGGTGGCGAGAGTAGCTCAGTGGTGTAAGTGGTGCAACAACCTCTCTCTAAATGTAGACGAGAAATGATCATCGATTTCAGAAGATCCAGCACTGCTCACCCACCTCTCACCATCGGTGGCGCTGTTGGCGAGAGGGTGAAGGACACCAAGTTCCTGGGTGTCCACATCACCGCTGACCTCTCTTGGTCCCTCAACTCCACCTCCATAGCCAAGAGGGCTCGACAGCGTCTGCACTTCCTGCGGAGGCTGAATAGACCGAGCCCCCCCTGACCGATCCTCACCACATTCTACACCAGCACCATCGAAAGCCTGCTCCGGAGCTGCATTACTGTCTGATACGGGCATCGTAACGTCTCCGACTGCAACACGCTTCAGCGGATTGTGAGAGCAGCTGAGAAGATCATCAGTGTGTCCCCCCCCTAAAAGACATTTTCCAGACCCGCTGCGACAGCAGAGCCATAAACATTGTAAAGCACCTTTCCTGCCGGCCACACAGACTCTTTTCTCTCCTACCGTCCGGAAAACGGTATCGAAGCTTCTGTTCCGCCTCTTCCAGGATGTGCGCAGCTTCATACCACAAGCCATCGGAACCCTGAACGCACATTAATATCTGGACTGTCTCTCTTTAAATACCTCTAAACTGCACATACAAAAACTACTGCTAACTGCAACTGCACTTTACTTACTTACGAAGTTTACATCTCTACACTATTAATTTACTGCCTGTTTGCACCTTGCACGCCCTGTTACTCTGATGTTAATTGTACTATATGTTACTATATGTTGCACCGGGGTCATGGAGAAACGTTGTTTCATCACTCTTTGTATGAAGATGCTGATGACAATAAAGTAACCTTGAACCTTAATCGTTTAACATTCTTTAATCATTTATAAACATTTCCACCAGTATCTATGTAACAATTTTTAAAGCGTAATGCCAAAATTGCCAAAATTGTTTCCACAATTTTGGCCAATAGTGTTGAATACCATCTCAAGATGGTATTCAATAAATTTTGACTAAACCTGGTGTGTTAAGCCCACAATAATTAAAGCACAGCCACTTCAGCCAGATGAGAAGGGATCAGATGTAGGTGTGAGGTGTGTATTTACACATGTGTGCTTTACCCATCCAGCCAGCAGTGAGATGACCTGGCTTCCTTTTACAGGAGTACCTCCTTGACATTAAGCATTTGCCAGTTTGGTACGTGCCTCTCCTCATGCATCCCCCCCACCCATCTCACCCTCACCTGCAAGGTCCATCCTTGGTCTGCCTTCTGGTCTCCTTGTGTCTGATTGGATGGTATCTGGATTGATCACCCCTGCAGCCAATGGCTACGAGCCGTGCGAGCGTCACACCCAGAGAAAATCGGCAGGGTGCCCAGGATCAGGTGGGAGTCTGCGACCGGGACACTGTCTTATCTGTTCCGTCTGCAGCTGTGCAAATGTCACATTCACATATAGGCCCAGTCTATAAATCATTTGCTCATCTGAATCTGATAACCGATTAATAAGGAGCTCAGAATGATGTCAAGGGCTGTTCTTATCTTTCCATTCTCCTGCTAATTTGTGGTCTGTGTCCAGCTTATTCGTACTGTTAATTTCCCCCCAATGGTGTATCAAATGTTGTATCAAATCCCCTTTCAGGGGGGTGGGGGGAGGTCTGGGAGAATCAGACATCAGGATAGCTATGAGTATAGACTTTGCACAGCAGTAAAATGCCTGTATAATATTAGGCAGCTGGGGATATTATTTTATGATCTGTTTTGTTTATACTGGTAAGAAGTGCGGCGTTATGAAAAGTTTACCTCATTCAAGACATTGATGGCAGAGAAATAAATAAAGCATAAAATAATTTAAGATCAGCGTTCCTAATGGATACTGTTGGCTAAGCCAGTGTCCCCCAGCTTGGTCCTCGGGGACCCCCAGACTGACCATGTTTTACTGGGAGCTGTGAGGGAGCAAAAACATGAACTGTCTGGGGTTCCCCGAGGACCGGGTTGGGAAACACTGGACTAAGCAATTCAGGAGGCGACTGCCAGCACAGAGTTTCCATCGCACAATACCTAATCACGTCCTTACTTCAAACGCTTGTGATGAGAAATTCACGGACAATCATTTCCTGTTCAGATCGATACTGTGCTTTTCACGTGGCGCTCGGATAATTAGCCTACACTATGCCTGGTAATTGCCTGGCCGAGGAGATTAACCGAGAGCAAAGATTGTTAAGATTTCATTCTTGACCCATTCGTATTTGTTTAGCATTCTCGTGTGTTCATCTCGCACCCCCTCGCCCAAAGACCCCCCGACCCAAGTCAGAGGATGCAGATTAACTCCCAGTCTCTAACGGACACAAACGCCAGACTGCATTTCTTCCCTCAACTCCCGGATGCGATCAATATCTGGTTAAACAATGATCTGAACAACTGTGGTGGTAATGGGGTCCTGTTTCACTTCATTTGAATAATGTAAATGATTAGTGGCTGGTACACAAGTAAAATGACAGAACATTGCAGTAAGTCCCCGGGTTAAGAAAGTCCATCTTGTACTTAGAAACAGACTACCATTAAGCCTATTACTTAAAAGAAATTGAGTCAAGAAAAATGATTCATAATAACAAATGAATGCATTTTGTGATGCTCATGAAAACATTGCATGGCTTCGGCAGTTTGTCAGCTTGTGGTACAGTACTGTACCGTGTGTAGTTACTATTATTATTACTGTATAATTATTATTAGTGTGTACTTATTTTATTATTATTTTTCTGATTTACCTACGAATTACACTTAAGTCTTTAATAGACTTAGAGAACAGATCTCGTCCTAACCCGGGGACTGCATGCATGTATTTTATCATAAACATCATGATGTCTTTATGTCTCTGGGGTGAAGTTAGGGCATGCTCATGTTTAACAATGATATGCGCACGTACTAAACGTAGAAAACGATGTAGAAAACCTATTAACACATTTTCTTTAAGAGAGTGAAGTAACATTCCAGTTGCAGTAACAGGGTACGAGGATTACAGAAGATTACAGCATCTGTGACATCAGAAGGAGAATGTGGATGTTGTGAAACCAGCGAGCGCCGAAACTTCTGCCACTGCGGAGTTTTATTCCTGGTCCCACCCGACAGTTTAGCAAATGGTCGTTTACGAAATGAAGTTTGTTTAATAACGAGGTACGCAGAAGCACGTCAGGGGAGCAGCTTCAGGACAATGGACCTATTGACCAATGTTTAAAGCATACGTGTGGTTCAGTACCTTGAGGGCCTTTGGCACATGCTTGTCAACCGGCATGGGGGGAGTTACGGTAAAAGTTGTGAAACGGGGTGGGGGATTGCCAAAGGGGGCAGTTGCTCGGGTATCCCAATACCCCCCATGGGCTTGTTGAGATTACTTGGGGAGGGGGCTGTCCTCATCCTGTCACCCCGTCCTGATGTCTGAGCCATAAATAACCCGTCTATTCTATCTCCCAGTCAGTAATCACACTAGAGGGTGGTCCCGCACTGGCCGATTGAATGAAGCAGTACTTCACCCCACCTACAGATATGTGCCCTGCATGTCCCGGGGCCCAGTCTGTGGCCGTAGCTCTGCTCCCCCATCTCTGCTACCTCCCTAGACAAAGCAACTTTGGGCTGCAGCAGTAGATTATTTTGCGGTTTGGAGATCACCCGCTTATTGCACCTGCCTCTAGTATTCTGAGACTGCGGTCTTTACACCGCAGCTAATTTCTGCACACCCAGTAATGCGAAGTGGTTCGCGCTTTTCATGTGCCGAATGATGCAGCAAAAATAGCCCAGACTGTTGCATTATGGGAGGCCCCCTAAACCACAGCCTTGTTTTATAAAAGGCTTTTAAAAATTGTCATAAAACAAATAACACCCGACATGCTGTAATATGAACGTACAGCGTCTGTTCATTAATATTTAAATCGATTTATGCTTATAAGTCCTTGTTTACACTGTATTCTTTTGCTTTGAGTTTTGCAATACTTGTATATATCCATGCATGTTTGCTACAGCATGCAAGTGGGCAATGGTGGCTTAACGGCTAGAAAAGCATGCTTGCAATTGAAAGATTGTAGGTTAAAATCCCTCACCGGCAAGGCCCCGCTGAGGTACTCTGAGTGCTGAACAAATTAACTCCCGCCAGTATGTCACATATGGGTTAAACACAAAGAACAGATTTTGTTGTGGTGTGTCAACAATGACAATTAATCACTAAAAACCAAAAATGTTTGGTCCCACCACTCATTTTTAAAGCCCCATTTGTGGGCAGTGGTGGCTTGATGGTTAGGGAAGCGCACTTGTAATTGAAAAATTGCAGGTTCGAATCCCCCACCCAGCAAGTCACCACTGAGGTACCCGGAGCAAAGTACTGTCCCCGGGCGCTGAATTAGCTGCCCCCTGCTATGTCACGAAAGTCACGTAGGGGTTAAATGCAGAGGACACATTTTGTTGTTGCGCACTGTGTGCTGTGCTGTGGTGTGTTTACAATGACTACTGATCACCAAATTCTAATTTCCAGAAAGCAGACACAGGTTATGTTAAAAACAAAGTTTGTTTATTCATCCTTTTCTCCATTAGATTTCTTTTTTTCTCATCATGAATTTTGAAAAAAGACACAAAGAAAGAAATGCAACTGACAGTCTGGGAAGAAAACAAACAGAACAACCATAGCCTCACAACACATATTTTTGTCTATGTGGAAGACAATGTTTCTTTTTTCTGTCCAATGTTGTGGTCTGGAAAGTTTAACACGTTTAACACGTTTAAAAGCTGAAGTCTGTATCTAGAACTCAACATGCTTGCCATTATTAGCCAGAGAATGCACACACACACACACACACATACCCACACGCTCACGCACACACAGACACACACATATACAGAACACAGAGATGCCAGGTCAGAATTCTGGCAGAAGAAATAAAATCGTGATGGGGAGGAGGGATTTGGGCTGTGCCGGGCTGGCACAGAGGCGGGGCAGAAAGGCCAAGGATGGAGGGGGGGGGGGTGAATCAGTGTTGAGAGCAAGACGGGGGCCGCTGGTCTCACTAAGAGCCAGAGCAGACTGGTCCAGAGTGCCACAGCTGTGCCTTAACGGCGCCTAGTGGAACGGGAATCACCTGTCAGTGCCTGTAACTCTGCTTTGGGTCGAGAGTGATCAAGGAACCAGAGGCAGCTGTGGTCCACGAGGACCGAGATGACAGGCTGCAAATACGGCAGTGCATTGCGACTGATCTATCTATCTATCTATCTATCTATCTATCTATCTATCTATCTATCTACATTTTTCTCCATATCTAACTATTTATGTTAAATCTATAAGTGATTGTTGCATCCATATTGAAAAGATCAAAGTATCGTTCATGCAGTCATCATCCCTTTTCAGTTTATCTACGCTTATCTAAGTGAACCTACCAAAAGCAAAAGCATCAACATGACCGCCTGCATGCAAACTTTGTTTCATCTGGACTCGTGCTCATACCCACAGCTCTCATTTCTCCTTTAGCTTTTGAGAAAAACATGCCCACTGCTTTGTTTCTCTCCACTGTCCCTGCGATCTGATCTGGGGGTAATCGATAAATGGCACCTCTTCTGAGGCTTCAGGGGATGCAGTCCTGGTCTGCCGGTCTCGCCTCAGACGTCCTTGCTGCCTCTCTCCTTAAAGGGCGTCGCTGTTTGTCACACTATAGCCACTAGATCCCTGGTATTTGGAGGTATTGACATTTTCAAAGCACATGAAATCAGAAACTATCAATTTTCCATTAGTTGAGGCCTTTACCGTGAAATTTCAGGTGAACCAATGCCTAACATTCTTGGAGCAGGCAAAAATTAAGAACAAAAATCTAATCTTCACTTCAGTTTTGAAGCCAAGAAACTACATTTTCTGTTGGGATAAGATTCAGAAACTCCCAGATATGGGCTGCACATGATGTAATTTCGGCTAAAAATGAAAACTCATGCTACTGTAGTCTGATCACTTTGGCTTCTGAGCCCTTGAGGAGCATATCGATTGACTGCCTTGCCACTGCTGAATCTCCAGGAGAAGCCTTTTCTTAAAAGCCAGAGAAGAGAGAGTCGGCCTTCAGGTGGCCACTGCATCCAAGGGAACAAACACAATGTTTAAAAAAGCTAACTAAATTATTAACTAGTAAGCTAAGCACATTTTCCAAATATCCCCTTAAAAATATTTCTGATATTCAAATAGCTTTCATGAAAATATTTTTCAATTAAATAATCTCATATATAAATAAAATAATACAGACTTTATTTATTGATTCGTTATGTACATAATTATATCAAACTAAGAAATTTATAGCATTGTGAAAAGAGTACAGAATGACTTAGCACTGCCCCCTGGTGGCCTTCCTGCATAGCTACAGCTGGCTTCCACCAATCAAAGCCCTTCCTGCAATCATTGGCCTATCATCTATCCTTAATCTCTTATTCGACGTCAACAATCACCGAACAGGCAGCTGCATAATGAGCAAAACTCAGAGCAGGACATAATCAAGCCAGTGCAGTGATTGCCTTCAGGGACCAAGAGACTTAATTGACGGCGGATTTTCAAGCCACATGACGAGAGACTGCTCTGTCATAAACGCACAAGCCCAAAAACGCTTCCATAATCATCTTGAGCATATGTAGTGTCACCATGGCTGTTACAACAGAAGTGATATATGATCAGCTGGTAACAATCTGACATCAGAGTTGCCGTCTCAGTGGAGATACCCAGTAGGACTTCGATTTATTGTTGTTTTCGCTCTCTGACCAGCGATGCCCCATCTGCCTCAGGGATACACTTTCCCTCCATGCTCCGATTTGTGATGCTGGCAGGGGAGAATGACAATGGACGCAGCCAATCTGCCGCAGAGCTCACCCCACCCTAAGCCCCGCCTCCCAGTGCCTGTGAGTCCAGCCCTTGGCCCGCCTTCAACACACTGTGCCCACCTCTTGGTTGGGGAACGCATAAAACATTAATTCAGACCGTGTTGACAAACACACGCTTCTGCACCCCCTCCCTTAGTTTACCTCTGGGGGGCTAAAAATGCTGTCCCCCCCCCACCCACAACCCAACCCCCCCCCACCCCACCCCACCCAACAGTGCCCAACCCACACACAATATTTTTTTTTTTTTGGAAAATCCATCCAGAACAAACAGTAACATGCTGTATTTTAACCACATTGAGAATCATGACATTTTGTTCTCCTTTAGTTTTCTTTTTTCTTTGATGAAAGAATATGTACATACATATGTAAATATGCCACGTCGCGGGGATGTGAACATGATGCTGGCAAGGGGGCGGGAAGAGGGTAGAGAAGGAGAGGGACAGAGAGACAGCACTGACCACGTGACCTGCTCTTGTGCTTGGATTTTCACCAGCATTTGGCCCGTGCACAGTTCCACCAGTCTGCAGGATGGCCAAGTTACGGATATACGACGCACCGCAGGGCTCATTCACTCGACACCAACTAGGCCGACGGCTGACAAGATGACTGACAGAGCGGCCCGAAAGCTTGGCGCCGCGCGGCCGGCCCGGGGTAAAAACAGAACCGCCCCGTCTCATTACGGCAGCCCTGCTGAAATCCAGGACCCCACCATCAGCATGACAGCACACGTGATGGAGGTTATTGCTGCTTTGCGTGGGGCCGCCATGGATGCCTCGCCTCTGTCCTCACGCTACTGCTGCCGGCGCGGCATTCCCGACTCAAATGTTGCATAGACACACCGCGCTGTGACCGGAGCGCTGCCGCTCTCGCCGCTGCTCACAGGGGGCCGCGTAACCGGACTGTGGGGGACCCTACGCCACCCCGCCCGTGCAGAAAAAGCACCGTGGCAAGACGGTTTGTCCTTCAGAGACTCCCACCGACAGCCGTGCCGCGCGTGATTTACGACTCCGGTCCCTCGTCGCCTGGAAGGAGGAGATGTGCCCCCCTCCCCCGGCTCCATAGCCCATGCTGAGCGAAGCCTTTATCTAACCCGTCAGCGCTAACATGGTGGCGAGCTGCGCCGTTTTGATTATTCTCGGGTTTCGTTTTAAAAAAAACACACGAACAACATGAACTGTGATGAATCCACGTCACACGGACAACGCGACTCACGTCTCTATGTACACACCGTAGAAAACAAACAATGGCTGACTGATTGCTTCTTTTTTTTTTTGGAAGAAGAAAGCCATCTGAGATAAGCTTCAGATTCTTTAAACAGATCGTCGTGGGGCAAATCAGGGTACGCCACCTTGAAAACTTTTTACAGCTCCTTTTGGCTAAATGAACGTGCTTTTCCCAGAGCAAGATACAAAATATATCCACACACAGCTCGTAGTCGGCTCCGTCACGGTTTGTCACGTGGGATTAATATCATATTTATTCAAATACTCATTAACATCGTCATTATTAACACCAGAAATAAGAGCGATTAAGCAGAGAACACCTGACACAGTGCAGCGCAAGGCGGCCGGATGGCTCACGACAGGAACATTTCTAACCAGTACATGCTATCAACAAGCGACAAGGGGAATGAGCATTCAATGCAGGGGGGCGGTGCCCTCCTGGTGATTCAGAGACAGAGAGTATTCTGGGTAACGTAGTTTTATTGACCACTAGGTCATCGATAGCCTCCATATTGAGTATTTACAATGAGAACAGACAAGGCAGGAGGAACAAAGAGTTGCAAATGGGGGGGTGGGTGGAGGCATATGGTGGGGGCGTTTCTGGCGGTGTTGGTCGGGGAGTATTTCTCACATGGCTCTGAGGTCCAAATTTAGAAGGGTAAAAAGGGGAGGGGGGCAGGAACACAGGGACAACGTGGGTGCCATTTGATCCAGACGTCACGCTCACTACTGGACTTCCACTAACGTTATGGCCTTTGCCCTTATCAGCGTTAAGGTCTACACCATCCCGCTAGTGTACACCACGTGTTCAGGGGCAGCGTGTGGAGGGGACTCCCCTGCGACTCCCACATAAATTTGCTGTCATTACAGGGGTTAAGCACTCGTCAATCCTGGCATCGCGGTTATTTCACACACAAATCGTCGCCCGCCAATCGTCATTAAGGGTTATATTTATGCGCCGTGATCATTAGCGCCACTGTGGACACCCCTGACATCATACTTGTCCTGAGTGACGTAATCGCAGCGACCCTCGTGGGTTACAGAGAGGACAGACAGTGCCCGGTGGAGCAGAGTAGGATGGTGATACTGGACACAGGGGACGTGACGGGGGTGGGAGGGGGGGCTTGGCAATGCGATGATGGCTCCTGGGAAAATGCATATCGTTTTTGTTCACAGTGATGGGTTCGTAGTTAAAGACTCCTTTCTTCTGCCAGCCAAAATGCCCCCCCCCCTTAGATCTTCAGCAGGAGAGACAGGAGGAGGCAGAGACACACCCCCGGGCCAGAGCTCACAACAGCGCCCATGGCTCGGCTGTACACAGCCCCCGGCCCTGCGGAGGAGAGGTTAGGTGAAGGAGGGGGGAGCCAAATGGCAGAGAAAGGAAAAAACACAGGGAGAAAAGAAAGGGGTCAGAGCAAATGAGAAGTGCAGGAACAACAGCCAAGCAGACAGCAGGGGAGAAAAGAAGATGGAGGGGGTGATGAATGCAGGAAGAGGAGGAGGAGGAGCAGGAGGAATGAGGGAGCACCTGAGGATGGATAATCAGCAAAGCAAGGAAAAGGCAGAAGAGTTATCAGAGGACGGCCAATGGGGCTGCAGAGTTATCAGAGGACGGCCAATGGGGCTGCATCAGAGATAGGACAGAAGATTAGAGGCAGGAGGACGGACAGGGAGATCTGGGAGATACGGGAGACAACGGCCATGTGGACGGGGTTTCGTGAGATAATGGTGAGGAATGAGCCACGTGGAAAAGAATATCGAGGACTCATCTCAGATGGCGGGGGGGCAGATTCAATGTGAGTGAGGAGAGGGAGTCTGTGGGAAAGCGGGGGATGGGGGGGGGGGGGGCTGCCAGTTCCCAGGCCCTCAAAGGGGACCCCAGAGGAGCCAGCTGGTTGAGATCCAGGGAGCTAGAGCAACAGGACAACAGGGAGGCTGGGAAAGGGGGGGGCGAGATGGACAGACTAGGAAACTGTATTGGGGGAGGACTGGTTAGGAGGGGGACACTGCATTACCATGAAGGAACAGAGGGGGAGTGCAAATAGGGTGGGACCGATGTGGATCGCGTTACAGGGGTAGCTGGGGGGGGTGAGTTACTTACGGAAGAGAAGCATGCTGGCATTGGAAGAGCCCAGGCTGTTGGAGGCGTAGCAGGTGTAGTTTCCAAAGTGCTTCTCTGTGACATTGTTGAAGAGCAGCAGGGAGCGTGTCTTCTCGTTCTTGATCTGCAGGGTGCTGCCACTCTCCACCCTCCTGGGGATTGGGGGGGGGGACAAAGCCACATCAGGTAGACACAGTCGTGCATGACCGAACTGCATGCCTGCAGGCCTGTCAGATGCAGGCAAGCCATGCGCCACAACCGCAATATAGATGCTGTTTCCCCTTTCGGCATGTTTAGGGACAGTAAGCCACTAAGGTCTTGGGAAAATAGGGCCCCAAACAAAAAAAAAAATACACCTATAAAGTCAAACACCTGGCACGATGCCACAAAGGGAAATGGCACGTGTTAAGTGCATTGACTGCGAAGCATATTTAGGGCACCTTCCCAGCAGGCCGGCTCTGTGGCGTGTGAACTGCTCAGCGGAAAGAGCGAGACTCTCAAAGCAGAGCGGTGGGTCGGGGGGAGGGAGGGGTGGTGGCTGGCAGAGAGTGCCACTTAGCAACAGCAAGAGAACCAAGCGTATGTGGGGGAGGCCGCAGGGGCCAGCCGGGTCTTCCAGAGAGTTGGTGCCAAGGGCCTACCTGCGGTCATCTCTGTACCACTCGAAGGTGGCAGTGGGCACTGCCATGGCCTCACAGCGCAGGATGGCCGCCTTGCCCAGCTGTGCTGGCATGTTCTTCACGTCTGTGATCGTGGGTGGGTCTGAAAGAGGACAGATGCGTCAGAGGAGCGAGACCCTGGCAAGACTGGAGCCCAGTCAGAGCACAACCAGCTGATGACCAACCCCAACCCTCAATGGTACATTTTGGGATGGAACTCACAGTTGACGGTAACACGGACACGGCGGGTATCAGGCGGGGCCACGCCATTGTTGGTGATGCACTCAAACTCCTCCGCCTGGTGCCGCTTGATCTCTGTGATGTCGAGGAACTCGCCTTCACTCAACAGGTCATCTACGGGGACAGATCAGAGGGGCTATCTGTGATGTCATGGTGCCATCGGCCAATCGGGATCAGGTGGAGGACTATGCTGCTGAAGCTTATGGTGCGCTGGTATGCAATTGGCTGACGGGGGGGGCGGGGGGTTGTGCAATGCCTCGAAGATCCTCAGACAGAAGATGTATCGCCATGCTCTTTAAGAAGGGTGATGATCCATCAAACAAGGCTCTGAGTCATGGTGCAGAGCCGCAAGGGTCAGCCATGTGACCCTGGCATGGGGGGTGACAAGTTCTGTTATGTAGAACCTGGGAAGCTTAATCTCCTTTGAGGACGATGGGCTCACCCCAGGGGTATAGCTAAAAATTCTGGGCCCTTTGACAAAATTCAGCATATAATTTTATGTATCCAGCGGCCCCTGTAAAGTGTCGGGTGCCCTGAAACTGCCTGGGTATCCTCTGCCCACCAAATCCCTGGGGCCAACCCACCATGTGCGCGGTCTCCGTGGCGTGACACCCGGGAGCGACATGGTAGATCCGGCGCAGCAGTACACGGGGGCGGAATCTTAACGCGCACACAGAAACCGGCGCGGCGATCACTCATCTCATTAGCCGGAAAGCTCTAAGGAGCAGACAGAAAACACACTCCCCCCCCCCCTCACTATGGGGGGGGGACACGGCTTAGTCAGCCGGGAAACGAGCGCAGAAAATCCGGCAGCTTCAGCGGTCACGCCTGCATTGCCGTCCATGCCGGGAGTAACTAGCGGCCACCGGGGTTCCCGTTTCTGGCCACTAGGTGTTCAGGCTGTCAGAGTGTGTGTTCAGGCCTCTTTGCCGATGCACAGACTCGCTGTTGGGGGGCGGGGGGCAATCAGAATCTAATGCCAGCTGACAGCCTTGTATCCCAGCATTACGGCAATATGAGAACACAGGAGTGTTACGGATCACAGAGCTCTCCCTGGCGGCACTGGAGAGCATCCAGACGGTGCTGCACTGCAGAACGGTCACGCAATAAAGCATGCGCCCGCGGTGGGATAGGATGGGGGGGGGTACTTATGGGTAGAGCTGGTGCATTGTGGGATTAGTCAGTGCAAGAGTGGGTGGAGTGATATTGGGTGCAGTTTGAAATTCGTCAAGCCATCCTCATCAAATGAGGATGGCTTGTTACTCCCAGGTGCATTATGGGATTAGTCTGTGTGAGAGTGGGCAGAAAGAAGGCAGATGGAGCATTAGTGATAGTTGCATTATGGGATCAGTCAGTGTGATAGTGCATGGGGCATAGATATCTGACGCATTATGGTGGCGAATTGTGGCTGTGGGTTTTTGGACTCTAAGACTCTCAGGACTGATCAGAAGGTTGTCGGTTTGGATCCTGAGGCCAACAGAGTGATGTCACACTTGGGCCCTTGAGCAAGGTCCTTAACACTGTCTGACTCTGCTCTCTGATCCTTAGGCAATGTCAGGTGCACTGTGGGAGTAGTCTGCATGAGAGCAAATGTATTGTGGGATTATTAGTCAGTGTAAGAGTGGGTAGAGTGTTTGTGTCAAATGTGTTGTGGGATTAGTCACCGTGTGAGCAGATGCACCATGGGATTAGTTGTCAGTGCGTGGGTTCCATGTTCATTGTGGGATTAGTCTGCACGTCCGTGGGTGCGGTGTGGGATTAGTAGTCAGTGTCAGTGTGTCATGGGTGTTATGGGATTAGGCTGTATGTGATTAGCCTGTTCCTCAGATGCACTGCGGGATTAGTAGTCAGTGTGAGAGTGTCATGTATATTATGGGGTTAGTCTAGATGAGAGTAGATGTACTGTGGGATAAGTAGTGTGAGAATGGGTAGAGCATTGGTGTCAGGTGAGTTGTGTGATTCAGCATGAGAGAGTGACATTTGATGTATTATGGGATTACTCCATAGCCCTGCCCCCCAGAGAAAGACAGCATGCTGTAATGGTTCCAGTAAGCAACCCAATAGGTGTACTATGAGCCTGAGTGCCTGTTATTAAAGCAATGTTATGATGTTTTCTGATAATGCTTAATTATTACATGTTTCATGGTAATTCGCAGTCTTCACAACTGTAATTACTGTTATAACGATGACCCAGATTACTGGTGCTGTTTCGGTGACACCGGCAGAGCCGGGAGGGGGGATTTTTATGGTCGGTGTAATTTTACATTCCGGGGGGGGGTCACTCACATTTAAAGTCCTTCCAGGTGACCGTTGGTTCTGGCCGCCCAACTGCCAGGCAAAACAGGTTCACGTTGCTGCCCTCGTTGACTGTCACATCCCCCGAAATGTTCACGATCCGGGCTGGCACTGCAACACAGGACAGCGAGAAACCCATGAGCGCTGTGGGCCAGGACACCCTCGGGAGCCCCCTGCTCTGCACAGGTCACTCTCAGCTGCTTAAAACCAAAAGACACAGATACCTGCAAAGCTGGGGCCTTCTTCAAATTACAATCACACTGTCATTTATTTAGTTCAGCATTCCAGACACAGAACAATGTATTTTCCATTACAGAAAAAGATAACTTGAATTTTAATAGTCAATTAACTTTTTTTTCCCCTCCCATAATCCTCTTTTATTTAGAAAAAAACCCTATTCCTTTTGGTATCACTTTAAAAACAGTACTCCACAGTAATATGGGGAGAGAAGAATTTGCACAGCATTACTTACTCATTACAAATTTCCTAAAAGCAGACATTTGCGGTGAATCTCAAGCCAAACTGCAAACAGCCCCTGGGCCCTGAGTGTCTCTGTCAGTGCACAGAATTTTCCCCTTCAGCTGTGCCTCCCTCATCTGCCTCCTCGCAAGTGCCTCCTACAAAGGTCTCCTATTGGTTGACCAAATTTGATGTGACGTGTCTTACGCTCCAATCAGCGCTCCTGTCTGATTGTAGTGTGTAAAAACAGCAATGAACTGGCTGAGAACACATGAAGGAGGAGGTGGGTGGGGGTGGAGTAGAAATAGTCCCCGAACTCCATGTTACTTCTCTGATATTTCTCTTAAACCTCCTCTTCTAAGCCGTGTACTAATTCTACGGGAGCATCCCGCACTTGCTTTTGCTGATGCATAGTGGTGTATCATATGTGCAGCGTTGTGCAAACTCTGAACAAAAACACCACACACTTGTGATATCCAAAGTCTGGCGGGGCTACTCAACACATAGAGATGGCCGTCTTCTCTATTTCACTTTCTCCTGCCTGCATGCCATTCTTGTTGAGGTTCCGTGTAGTAATGCTGAATAATGCTGAGGTATCGATTGCCAGATTACAGGTGATCTTCTCTCTCCCTGACAGCCGATGCGCACACAGGCCAATTTATCAGGCAGTCAGTTGGACACCAATAAATCACATCGGTGAACAGCAGCCGGTCTCTCGCTGGCGCTGCTGTTGCCTTGGCGATCGACCCCACCCGGGGCCTACACCAGCGATTACTCATTTCGGCAGGCGGCATATCGTGTCCCGGCATCAAACAGCCCCCCAACCACGACCTTCTGCAGTCTCCTCAACCTCAGAGTCGTCTGCGTCTTTGTAGCTTTCACACTAACCATGAAACATTGTAAAATGTAGACTAGAGCTGATCCAGGATCAGTGCTTGTTATCATATTTAAAGTAGGGCAGAGCCAGGGCTCGTGACCTGATTTCCACAATATAGAATATGTTTATAATATTTTAAAAACATTAGAAATATTCTATGTTAACCACATTCGATCAACTGCCATGAACCTACAGAGGGGAACTCCCCCCATAGTCAGCAAAATGGGGGGGGGCGCAAGTTATTTTGTAGGCTGAAAAGTTTGGGAATCCATGTACTAGGAGACGCCTGCTCCAGATAGTGTGGGCGGGGTCTGGCTGATGTCGACATCCCCACGGCCGCGGTCCTCACCTTGGACGATTAGGTAGACATGGGCGGTGCGGGGCTGGTTGCGAGCCTGGAAGCTGCAGGTATAAGGGCCTTCGTCCGCCACCGCCACACGCTTGATCTGGATGGAGAAGTCGCTGTCGTTGCTGTTCACCAGGGAGACACGCGGGTCCAGCGACCACTTGTCCGTCCCCGTGAACAGGATGTTGGAGCGGTTGAGCCAGGCCTTTTTGGTGACCTCGTCGTCGATTTTACACCTTGAGCAGGATTTCGGTTGGGGAAGGAGACGAGGTAGATCGTTCATTCTGCCACTGATAAATACAGTGGTTTGCCATGTGAGCTCAGTGTGGCCCCCACATTATTTTCAGCGGAGGGGAAACCATATTTTTCTTAAATTACAGTGTTTACGGCCATGAGATCTTTCTGTTCACATGTTTTGAATATCTGTGGTCACTGTTCAATGACCGACATCATTTAGAACTGATAAAAATGGTGGGTGACAGGACCCAGGGGTCACATGAAGTCGGGGGGGTTAATTTGCTTCAGGGGTGCCATGAAAGATAAGATAAGTTAGGATGAGAGGCTATAAAAAAATTAGAACATTATTGGATCGGTCTGGGTTGGGGGCCTAATATGATGCACTTTCATGAGGCCCAAAATCTCTAGCGGTGCCGCTGACTAGCTTGCTCATTCATGTCACATCCACCGCATTCAAGTGCATGTGAACCGAGGGTCCGACCCTCCTGCAGTACCCATCTTCTCCACTAGAGGTCCCCAGTGAACCACTGACGGCACTACACACAACAACACTCATTATTACTGCAGGCCAAGTCATGGTGAGTTCAAAGAAATCATAAGATGGGGGGCGGAGCCTGCTTTTGGCAGGGTGTCACTTGTTTGGAGGAGAACGGCTCTGACGCCAGGCCCGGCGATGGCACAGTGCCTGGTTGGGGGCTAAACAACAGATTACTTGACAGACAGCAAACGCAGCCGATCACAGCGGGGGTCGACACGGCGATACTTAAGCAGGAGCAAAATTACTGTTTAATAGGGAAAAGGCTAACGAAGCTGTCTGGGGGTGGGGCTGTCGGAAGTGGCTGGTTTGGGGCCTACCTCAGGATGACGCTCTCTCCCTCGCTCACCGTGATGTTATCCGGCAGGTGCCCGAATTCGGCACCACTTGTGCTCAGCCCTGCGGAGGATGAGGAGGAACGACACAGTCAAAGAGACACACTTAAGGGTCTGATGCATGCTTCTAGTTCCTGTCGGGGGGGGGCGTGTCTTGCCATTTTCTTGATTGTTGTTATGCAGTAAAGATGCAAGCAAACACAGGGTGTGCAGCTGACCCACGTCGTATCTGAATGATGCGTGCTCCCCCCCCCCCCGGCTGGTGTGCACACGCTCACTGAACAGCGCCGATAATGAGCCAGGGGAAGAGGATTCACGGGGAGCCAGTGGAGCGTGAAATGAAGGGACAGCGGTGGGGAAGGAGGGACGGGTACAGATCACCCCCCCATGTGTGCAAACAGACCCAACGCATATGCACACGCGGAGTCACACCCTCACACACACACAGGATCCCACAGCCTCGCACACACAGAGAATCCCATACCCTCACACACAGGATCCCTCACCCTTGCACACTCACACACATAATCCCATACTCTGACACACACACAGAGAATCCCATACACTGACACACAGGATCCCATACCCTTGCACACTCACACACATAATCCCATACCCTGACACACACACAGAATCCCACACCCTCACATACACGCATAGAATCCCACATCCTTACACATACAGAGAATCCTGCACTGTCACACACACACCCCTCGCACACGCAGTGACCAGGAACACGCCCCCCTCGCTCTGTGCCAACGGCGGCACGGAGGAGCAGGTGCCCTCCACCAGGAGCCAATCTGTGCCCTTGTGCCGTCAGCCAAGCGCTGCTCCGTGTCACTGCTGGGTCTCCCACCAACCCCCCATCTACCGGACGGGCCGCTTCGGAGTCGGCTGTCAGGATGGGCCTGCAAGAGCCTCAGTGAGGTGGGGGGGGGGGAGTCTAACGCGGGACGAGGGGGGGGGAGGGACCAGCCGGGCATCCGATCCAAGCAGGATCTGTGTCGGAGACAGCGTCATCGGATAAAAAGGCATGAGTCAGCGCGCCATGTGACTGGGGGTGCTCTGCTAAATTAAGAGTCCTTCTTTTTATTGCGCCTCAAACTACGTCACATCTGATAAAGCAGTAGCTAGAAGACTGCGAGTAAATGTGTCCATGAGTGTATGTGTGTGCGTGAGAGGCAGCATTTACAAAGAACTATAATCATATCAGCGTCTGCTGCAGCATCGCCTGGCTGGCTGACACTACAGTACATCAGCACAAAGCTGCCCCCCCTCCCCCAGGTAGGGCAGGGGTGAGCACAAACGTGATACATTAATGACATGTAGCTGAAAGTTTGTGATGCTGCTTGGGAGACTTTGTTTGGAAAAACTTTGGCCGTGGCCCACGGGCGCGACACATGCTGGACCAAAGTAACCCCTCCCTGCACCCTGCGGACATGAAAGTATGTTAACTGATGGGGCGTGAAGGTCACCAGTCCAGAAGGCCAGCCCCCATTTTCACACCCCCGTGATCATCCTTGGTGTCACCGTGCCACGGACAGAGGGAGATTTCCGTATGTCCTACTTGGTAAAGGACACGCCCCCTGGCTCTGATTGGCTCTCTTGTCCACTGGTTCTTTGATTCAGAGATGGCGGGTTGGTAGAGTATTTCAGTGGCCCGGCCATGCCGTTTATGCAGCTCTGAGTTTGACCTTCCCAGGATCTTCCAGCTGGTAGCCACATCCTGCACCATTGGACATTAATCACTGCGAGCTGCAGAGTGGGTGGGACTGGTGTCCCAGTCACCTAACCCTGGTCACCACATCACCTTCACATCTCCCCCTGCCCTATCCCCTGTAACTCCCCCATCTCACACTGCAAGCCTTTGGATCCTCAGGAATCTTTTCCCACTCTGCTGAAACCATCAGTGGAGCTTTATCTCTCTCACCCCTCCACTTTCCCCCAGCCCCCCCCCCAGAGTCCGCATTCTGATCATCTTGGATTCCTCGACAATGAAAAGAATCGATCTGATCAACGAGAAGAAGGAGGTAAATCCTGGGAAGGGAGACGTGGAAAAGAGAGAGGAGGAAAAGAACAGGGGCGGGGAAGAGTACTGCCCCAAGAGTGTCAATCGGACATGTACAGATGCTGTCATAGCCCCAGACCCCCGGGTGCTCGGAGTTTGGGGTGGGGATTAATGCCTCACCGGGACACAGATCCTTCTACTCTCCTGTCTGATCCCATTCATTCTGCTGCTCTGCCTCCACCGAACAGCCCCACGGCGACCGCCGCTCCACCGGCCATCCGCCACGAGCCCACCGGGTCCGCTATATTATATCCAGCATGGATGGAGCGATAGCGCAGACCACCCGTCAGATACACAGCCGGTCAGCTCACAGTGCTGGCCACAGAGGGATCACCGCAGCGTTAAGACACACAGGTGAAAATAATGTTCGTGTAAAGATAAGTCTCTCACTGCTGGGGGGCTGCAACCCATTTCCATCCGCACCGCCCCGAGGGACATCTGGATAGGCGTCCATCTGAGACGGGCTGGCCTCGTCCATCGCTCCAGCTCCACAGGTAGGCGAGGGGCCGGGTAGCAGGGCCTCACACTTCCCTTTCAAGTGAGCACTCTGTCGCGTCTCATTTGTAGTCACTGACTCCAATTTCCAGCGGACGGAATTGATTTTCGAGATTGAATCAGGCTGCTTCGGAACAGAAACCTGATTTTGGAGACGGATGTTCGCCCTCCACACACCGCCCCCCCCCCCCCCCCCGCAAAGTGTAGTTGGAATTTTAAATCTTGGGGGGGTTAAAATTTCGTTGGAAGAGGAAAATTAAAGAGAATGCTGTCACCATCGCCTGCACCAACGCGCATTTCCTCTCGCGTGCACGTGGGGGGGGGGAAGGGGGGGATTGCATGACATCTGCCATCATCGCGGGTCTCAACAAAGCATAGGCATATTTAGTGCCGCGGAAATGGTTATCAAGTGTGTTTGGAGCAGATGCTGGTATTTTTAACCAGATGCTATAACCATGTGGGATTTCACCTTGTAAATACTTTGATATGAATCCCTGTGGACCTGTCGTATTGGTACGGCCTCTTGCCAGGGCCTTGCACGTACACCAGCTCCAGTCGCTTTACCTACTGACAGGACGTCTGGCCGTGGAAACAAGGCAGACCTTGCCGGAAAGCAAAGCTTTAAAAAAAATCTAATAAAATATAATAAAATGTAGGAATGCATGAAACTAGACGCAGGAGACTTTGCATTACAGATTAAAGAGCCACATGTTTTATTCACGGCAGGTTATAAAATGTTGGCTTTGCCCCGTTTTATCGCTCTTCCTGCGGGCTCTGGGAGGACATCACGCCGTGCTGAGGATTCAGGGACCTCGCCCACGCTTGCCATGTAAAGTCACGCTCTGTGACCTCGTAGATGGCAGCACTGCTGAGCAAGTCCAGGGCCGTCTTGCTGTCTCTAAACCACGTACCCCCTCACATCAGGCACCACCAGAGGCCAGGTGGTTTAAGAGCCACCTGCTAGGTCACATGGTGCCTGGGGGGTGGGGGGCAGAAAGGATGGGCTTCTGAGCATGCTCAGTTTGATAGCCTAACACACATACTCCATCACATCCTGGTGGTTCGCACTGAATGTGCGGATATTCACAGAAGGGCAGAAGGGCATGATGAACTAGGAAGAAAATACTCCAGGTTGAATCTAATGAAAAAAAAGAAAAACTAAGTCAATTTATGTCAATTCATTCAAAAGAGCAAACTCTTCTTAGAGATACGTGATATTGAACACGTTGCGACAGGAACGAGCACTGAGAGGGACGGGCAGATAATTAATTCACAGAGGCGAAATCTGAGTTTGATCAACGATTTTGCTGGTAGTAACAAAATGTTAACAGCCACAGTCCTGGAGGTGTTATCAATCTTGTGTGGAAGAACAGCAAGCAGTCGAGGCAGCTCTCAAAAATGCCACGTTGGAGACTGTAAATAGGAAAATGAAACAAGTAAAATTCTAACACAGGTTAAGGTACCAGGTAGAATCACCCTGGTACCCATGTTATCTGTCGCATAAACCTTGTACTGCTAGTTACTAAATAGAAACAGCTCCTGTACCTATAGCGATGGCAGAGGCCTCGCCAAATGGAAGGTTTACAGCTGCTGTCTTCACTGTGGGAGACGGGTTCGAGTTTCAGCATGAGCTGTCTGGTATCAGAGGTGAATCCTCTCTGTGGACTGATCAGGCCTGTTCACATCACCAACCAGTACTGGGCAGGAGAAGTGTAATGCGTCTGTTTCTTGGCAGACAAGCCCTTCATGGCTTTAGTACGGCACATGACTATATGTTTCATGAAAAATGTATCCAAATATCAGCGGATGCAATGTCATATCCGGTTAAAATGTACCAAATTGATATAAATGAAAAACTTTATAAAACACAGTTATTATGTTTCTCATAAGTGACATTTATAAATGTGTTTGTGGCCGTTTCAGTAATAGGAATTCCAGCTGCTAATGGGAATGAGGACGACACATGGATAAAGTCGTATTTAAATGGATTTCTGCACTAGTGGGTTTATCGGAATTTAGATTACAACATACATTATCTAGGTGTGAAAGAATCTAAAGGCTCCATGCCATGGAAGGTGTTTAAGTCGAATTGCATCAAACTCGAGCTGGATGCCTTCAGTAAACAGAATCTGGGGTAATACAATGCCATGGAGTCCCAAGGGGGGGCAAATCCATCCACAACAGCGGTGAGGGCTGCTTATCTGGGAAATCCCAAGAGCCGCAGCGAAGCAGAGGCCCGCGGCCATGGCAGCAATGAAGACGTAACGTTTGGACTCCAGTACCTCTGCCTACGGAAATGTCTACATCTCCTCCACTTCACACATAAAAGGTAGTGCCTGGGTCTCGTATTAGTGGCCCTCAAAGAATTCATCTACGGGCGCACTTTCAACGAGCCGTGAGAAGATCTTGCCATCTGTGCTACTTCGCATGTGATTGATATATATTAGAGGAGGATTGTTCCAAAAGTAGCACAGATGGTTATCATGGTCTCCTTTAAATCCCCAGTTAATATGATCTCCTCTAAATTCACACCCCCCCTGCACAGTTAGTATGATCTCCTCTAAATTCACACCCCTTTGCACAGTTAGTATGATCCCCTGACACAGTTAATACAATCTTTTCTAAATTCAAACTCCGCTGTACAGTCAGTATGATCTCCTCTAAATTCAGCCCCTGACACAGTTAGTACGATCTTTTCTAAATTCAAACCACCTGCATAGTTAATACAATCTTTGCTAAATTCAAAGCTCCTGGGAGTTTTACTTACACAAAATGTTCTGTGGGCAGAAGGAACAATGATTGGTTTCAGAGTGATAACAAATCAAATTGTAGAAGAGGTGGGTCAAAGCAACTAGAGGGGGCTGGAGCAACCAATCAGATGCCTTGGCCAAGCCTCCTCTAGTTGCTATGACTCACCAATCATCATTCCTTCTGCCTTCAGAATATTTTTGTGTAAGTAAAACTCCCACAAGCAAATTCAAACCCCCTGCATAGTTAGTATGGTCTACTGAATTCAAACACGATCTTTCCTCTATTCAGACACTGCATAGCACAGCAAGTATAATCACCTCAACACAACCGCCTGTCTTTGTGTCTGCAGTCTCCCACACAGTACCAGTTATTTCTCAACAAAAAAATAAAAAACGGAGAAATCAGGACACGGGTTTGTGGAAAATGCCTCAGTTTTTATTTTGGAGAAATTTGAAATGACAGAGGTTTCATTTTAATTGTGGGTGATGCCTGCAAAGTTAAATGTAAAGTAACTATGAAAAAAATACGTGAATAAACTACTTTTACTGAGAGGATCAAGCATGTTAGGAGAATGCCGGTTAACAGATGGTTCAGGTGATACCGATTAACCCTTAAGCGCTTCGTTAGATACGCGGCTGTGTACATAACCTCATCAGTCTCGATATGGACGACCATAAAGCAAGTCATGGCTTAAAGTGGGATCATCTATCCAGGTTTGGGGTTTATTCTATGATAGATGACGAGAGCTGAACACCCTGGCAGATTGATACGCGCACTCCTCTGCTCACACTAGACCGGAGCAGGACCCTATTCTGGACCTGACGGTTTGGGTCTCACCACGCGTTGGAGGAAAGCTGCATTCTGAAGAAATATAAGAAGAAGGAGCTGCAGAGCTGAGTCTCCAGCACCCAGACCTCCGCAGACGGGGAGGAGTGCTGGCTTGACAGCAAGTGCTGACTGCTGTTCCCTCAGGAAAGGGGCGGGGAGCTGGAGAGGAGGAGGAGGTGGGGGGATGCGCAGTCAGGAGAATTCACATCTCTTCGGAAAAAGTAATTCAACCCCCCCCCCCCCCCACCGCTCCTTCAGCCTTGTCTCAGAAGAGAGATCTTAGCTAATAGCTGCTTAGTGAGCTCCAGCCAAACGCTGAGCTGACCGATACTGGGGGAGAAGCGCTGACCACACTCCCCCAAAATGACTGCGATAACCACACCCCCATTCTGATCGCCGGCCTCTGACCACACCCCCCTTTCTGACTTGTCTCTGACCACACCCTTCAATTCTGGCTGCCTTTCTCTGACCACACCCCCATTCTGACTGCCTGTTCCTGACCACACCCCCATTCTGGCTGCCTTTCTCTGACCACACCCCCATTCTGACTGCCTTTCTCTGACCACACCCCGCTTTCTGACTTGTCTCTGACCACACCCTTCAATTCTGGCTGCCTTTCTCTGACCACACCCCCAATCTGACTGCCTGTTCCTGACCACACCCCCATTCTGGCTGCCTTTCTCTGACCACACCCCCATTCTGACTTCCCTATTCTGATCATCTACTATGATCTGCTCTGTCCAGTTCCAAACACCCAGCCAGCAACAGCAGCACTCTGGAAGTTTCCAG
Source organism: Mormyrus hasselquistii (assembly GCA_026779605.1). NCBI lineage: Eukaryota > Metazoa > Chordata > Actinopteri > Osteoglossiformes > Mormyridae > Mormyrus > Mormyrus hasselquistii. Next base: position 12,780,694 of record JAODKE010000146.1, read on the forward strand.
TTCTAAGCAGCTGAAGACATTCCTGTAAGAGAGGGGGTTGCTCTCATGGCTACACTCCCACGTGACCACATGTCCAGCGGGTCTCCGTCCCTCTATGCAAAGCCGCTGCCGTCGTCGTGGTGACCTGGTGGTGGCAGCCAGGCTCGCGGAGCACAGCAGGCCCCTGTGCTGGGCCGGGCGCATACGGAGCCCTCAGCCCACAGAGCACAGCGGCGCCCCCCAGAGATTCTGTTCCGCCCATCACCAAAGAGGGCAGCACATCGACACCGAGCCGTCCGCATCCACACTGGACCGGAGACCAGATCACCACACTGCAATACAGGACAAATGTCCCCTTGTTCGGGTGTAGACTGTCGCTAGGATACGCCAGCCGTCCATTTCCAACAGCGTCCAATGACGCGGCTAAGTACATGTTCCGTTTCTTTGTATAACAACCTCCCCCAGCCGCCACTGATAAAAAGCGAAGGCCGATCTCACGTCTGAGTCACCACCGCCGCTCCCGCTCTCTCTCTCACACACGCGCCACACGCCAGTGTTTGCAGAGAGTTCCCGTTCCGCCGCTGTTCCCATGGCGCGTTCTCCTGAGTGCGCCCGGCTGGAGAGAAGACACTGCTGCAGAGTCACGTGCACAATCACGGGAGGCTGCCCCCCCCCGCTGGGCCCGTGGGTCACGTACGCTCCCGTCCCGACCCCCACCGGGCGTAATTCTCTGGCTTATCTGAGCACAGGAGTCAGGCCCGGAGCCCCTGAGAGCGACGGGCAGAGGAGGAGAAAGACAGCAGGAGCGATTCGGAGCGAGAGACGGGCGTGGAGGAGCGGGGACCCCTGGGCCAGAGATAAAGACAGACAGGAACTCTGACAGAGATTTTGTACAGATGTGTCACACAGATCCGGCTCTTTGGTTGCCGGCTGACAGGCTCAAAGGCAGCAGCTCCGCCACACAGCTCGCTCGCTGACTCCCTCTTTGTCTCCACGGAGTTCCGTTCTCGGTTCCCTCTGCCTCCTGCTCCCCCCCTCCCACACGGAAAAAAAACAACAACTTTGGGACTGTCGGCAGCTTTAGATGCTGGAGGGGGCCAGCAAAGGGCGGGGGCTCTTTCCGGGACCCATAGCATCGCTCAGGGCAGAGCTGGAAGAGTGCCCTCCCCCAGAGGCCAAGAGTTCTATTTCACCGCCCTTTTCTCTAATTTTTCACCTGTTTATGAAATGTCACACTGACGGATCAGGACTTTGAGAACTTACCAAGGTCCCTCGAACATCTCACACAATCCCCACCTGAAGCTGCACGGCGCGACTGTCTCAGGAAGGCATTGAACAGTGAAGGACAATGCAGGTAACCGTGGAAACCTGAGCGCAGCTTCATGACCGTCACCTCGCTGGGGCTCCTAGGAGCCTCCCGGCATCTTTGCGCTCCTTTCTGCATTGCCTTGGCAGACCGTGCACACACACGCACACACGCACACACACGCACATGTACACACACACACACACACACACACACATACACACACACACACACACACACACACACATTCCAGAGGAGTCAGCTTAGTAGCAGCCACACACTGGCCACTTTTCTCCAGCACTCTCTCTGGGGGCCCTCTCTCCTCTCCCCGTTCTTACTCCCATCCTCTTCACCCTCCTCTCCCTCAGGGGATGGTGGTGAGGCATTCATCATTAAACCGCTTTTCAGCACCACTGCTAATCTGTATCATATTAATAATTTATCGGACCTGGCAACCACAGATCTGAAATCTGTGAGTCTCGCCCAGGCCCCATAGTATTTAGTTCTCTGCCCCCCCCCCACCCCAAAGCCCCCCTGCCCTGCCCAACACCAGCACCTAGCACCCCATCATCTTTCCCGACAGCCTGTTAAGTGTTACCTATCACCTCTATTGTGTAAATATCACAGTTTTTACTGAACCCACACAAAGTTTGACTTTAGCATCGAAAATGGCTACCTGTAGCTGTGAGGGGGTGGCATCAAGGTTCGAGGACAAGGGAGGAACCACGATGGAGGTAGGCCACATTGTCACCTCATCCTCGTCACTCTGCACCAAAGCACTGTAGTTACACACACACACGCACACACACACACACACACAGACACACACAGAGCCTGTAGCACAACATGTCCTCCACCCACACTCGCACGCTCGCTTGTACCGTTGTGGAAGCATGACCGCCGATGCACGGCTGCTGCCCGCCATGGTCAGGTGACCCGGGATCCTAAGCGCACGCTCTCCACAGCCACACACACAAACGCGTCGCCACCATGGCCACCGCCTGTTGGACCACAGATCATTAAAGACCCGACTGGACTGGGTTTCTGAGGAGGGACAACTCTGCCACAGGGGGCGCTGTGCTGCAGTGAAGGGCCGTGTCATCAGCCACCGGCTGCAATGTCAGGGACTAATGAAATAATCCATCCCCTAACCGCCCCCCCCCCCTCATCCTCAGGGCCTGGGGGGCTTAATTGGTCCTGTCACACAGGCCAGACTAGATTCATATTCTGACCCTGCGGCTCAGCAACAAATTACAGGACTCCGTTTGAAGGATAAGCAGGGCGCGGATGCCATTTCAGCCCAAATGGTGGCGCCCTCTCCTTCTAAAGCAGTGTTTCTCAACCGTGGGGACCCCCAGACGTCCACATTTCTGCTCCCTCCCAGCCCCCTCTCTGGACATTTGGACAGGTCCAGCTTCCCTGTCCGTGAGGCTGGGCTTGTACCGGTAGGGCTTATTCAGTCCAGGTGACAGGATGCTGAGACACCCAGATCGGAACACTAATATGAAGGGGAAGGTCTGCAGTAAGCGGGTGGGTAAAACTGGAGGTAAAGCTGTTCATTAACTGAGTAGAAGATCCGGGAGCAAGAGCAAGTGTCCACAGGCATTTCAGAAAAAAGTTAAATGGCCTTTAATTAAAACTTAATAAGAGGATAATTTCCCTTTCCAAACCCAGTTAAGGGAGAGAGGGAGACACATGGCAGAAAAGGACAGAGCTGAAAAGACACCCGGTGATGGATTGGAGGCTTAAACCGCGGTGGACACACAGCGCCGGCGTCTCGTTAAAAGCCGATCGCTCAATCGATCCCTGACGAACCCGGGGCCGCGTGAAAAAATGATCGCGGCAATGAAGGGGCTGGCCGTAGGGAGGAGGGGATCGAAAACCCACGACAGGTGGGGGCCGCCACGTCGTAATCGCGAGCGTGTAGCGCAGCGTGTAAAACCGAGGGGTCACCGCCTCACACCCCCCCCCCCTGCAAGTTTGACACACCGGCAGCATCATTACCATCTTTATTATTTTCTTGCCAACCGAAACACGAGGCCAGTGAAGCGCGAAGATGAAATGTCAGTGTGGGAGGCCGAGGGACGGTGTCACGCAGGGCATGACGCCGGGGGGCGGACACTGGGCCATGGCCAAGGCAGCAAAGGAACACAGGCCCTGTGACCCAGGGAAGGAGGGAGGCGTCCAAAATATCATCAGAGGACATTCGCTAGGAGACTAGCAGGACAATCAGGATGGTGTCGCTCTCGGAGTGCTGCAGCATATCACGGCCAGGTGCTGCGCTGAAGCTGGCTGACCAGTAGTGGGTGCTGCTGCCTCATGGGATGTCTGTCCCCTTAGGTTCAGTTTTTATATTTTGGGCTCTCTGGTGTCTGGTAAGGGTCATCAGAGGTCAAAGGTCGGGGGGGGGGCTTTTTTGACTTGAACAGATGACTTTCTGGCACAGACCTTACGTTCCGGCATAGAGTGACGTGGAGAGCCTCATCCCACCCACCCTCCAAGCCTCGGGTGGTCACGTATCGACAGCTTCGCGTGATGTGTGGGCGTCAGCGACTTGCTACCATTGCAAAAACAAAATCCAATATGTGAATTCAATGTGAAAAAGAACAAAATAATTGCATGGAAATCAGAATCTTTTGTGAAATGAAAAAAAAAATCTGCAATTCTGTTGTTCTGCGAAGCGGGCTGGGTGGGATTGGCTAATGATCGCTGGCGAGGAGGTGGGATTGGCTAATGATCGCTGGCGAGGACACTGACTGATACCCACGTGGGGGCTCACGCTTACATCGATATCCCCCCCCCCCCCCCCAAACCGGGAGGCACCCTGCTCTCTTCCACTGTCTTTCCACCCAACCGGGGCGAATGGCAATCAATACGGAATCAAGGTAAGGCTGTAAGTTGCTCACGAAACATTAAGGTGTGAACTTTACTTCAAAGTACCTGTGGGATGGAGGTACAGGTCGGATTTTGAAGCCCCGGCGGTGGGGGGGGGGCACATGTGACACACACGGTGGCAGGCAGGACAAATGCAAGGTCCGTGGCCCAAGGGGAACTTAGAAGACTGGAAATATTATTTCATAATAACAAGCGTCAGGAGAAGTGAGATTTGCGAGTTTCTGAGGTAGGACGGTAAATTTCTCCACCTCTGGCTTATAGTTTATGCTTGCTCCTGCTACGGCTCGCTGGCGTGCGTCTTAGCAGACATCAGACGACCTCTGATTGACAGCCCCTGAACCCTATGTGGATTGGAGGTGGGTAATGGAAGGAATCAGGACGTTCTGCTTGATTTTGCAGCTGCCTTTTAACTCGAGCAAGCAGCTGCACAGAGGAGCAGTCAGGCTGTAAATCGGTCCCACATGTGATGGAGACAGACGGCGACGGCGTGTACGGTGACTGAAAGAGGACACACAGCCCAACAGCTCGAGCCCCAGGTACCCTACCAGGTGCTTTAGAGGGTAGTCTCTCTAATACGACCTGTGTTTCCTCCATCACTGTCATCCCACCTAGGAAACTAAATGGAGGTAAAAAGCCAGGGGCAAGGCTGGGGAGAGACTCCTACGCCGGTCTGTCAGCTCCGTTTCCCGCATCTGCGTGAACGCAGACGCTTCTCTGTCTCTCCGGGCCCAGCTGACGGAAAGCCAGAGACAAGCATGTCTTTTTAGTGAGACATGACAGAAAGCACCTTTCCGGAAGATCACACTTAGCTGCTACCTGTTAGCGGCCGCATCGGAAATTTCCCAGAGAACCAGCCTCGTTGCTCCAAGCCTGTTTGCG
>JAODKE010000146.1:12790750-12803477 GCA_026779605.1 Mormyrus hasselquistii
TTTTTGGCAAAGCTGCAATTTTCAGGAAAAGCTGGGAAAACACAAGGGGGCCGGGGGGGGGGGGGGGGGGAGGGGCTAGGCACCGTGGGCTCAGGGGATTGAGAAGGTGGCTGGTCCTTCCAGCACACATGACCACTGACACATCACCCCCCCCACTGCGGCACACCCCACTTCCCATCTGCTCATTTCTACCCAGGTGCCCTGTAATCCGCAACCCCCCCCCCCCCAATTCCAGGGTTAAGTTCCTACTCTGCCATCTGGGGGCTGCCATCCCTGCCCATGTGGTTACCCCACATTTCCGAGGGGGGGGGGACATTGCAGCCCCGTCCTCCAAGTCTCATGGATTGTCTTTTAGGACATCGACTTGGGACTATTTGATCTCAGGAAGATGAAGACGGCTGAGTGGGGGGTGAAGTTGGCACTTTGCCATCCACAGGCCGCTTTTATTATGGCTACAATGCGCCAAGTCACCTTCGGGAATCACTGACGGCGATCTTCAGAGGGTTTTCTCCCCCATTGCAATCCCAGTAAAGCCTTCGGCAGGTGAGCGGGGGGAGCCCCCAAACGCCCCCCCCCATTCCGAGCCAAGACCCCGGGTAGTGATTCCAGCTCACACTCCCCATCTCTGGGTAAATGTCACGCAGTCCCCAGCGAGGTATATTTCCCCCGACAGTCACACGTCCGAAAGTGACTCGGATTATATCAATTCTTGGCTCACCTGGGAATGAGAGCTTGTTTGTGAACCTCAAGTACGTTTCAATGATCCTCCTTGAAAGAGTCTTGACAATTTTCCTCTTTGCAAAAGGGACTCCTGCTTTGGGTTTTTCATTCCGAACCCTTTTTTTCGCCAAGCCAATTTACCCAGCATGCATCTCTACATCAACCCCAACATTCGCATATCGACCTACATTGGACAAAAAGCTCAGACTGACAATCTGTGAAGTGCAGATGCCCTTCAACCAGATTCCCCCCCCCCAACGTCTCCGATGGGACAGCAACTTAAGACTCTGCAACGGTCACATTTGTTTACACCAGGTGTAGCTGATTCCCAGGGGGGGGAATGCCCAAGTCTTGGCTACCTCAGGTCTTAATTACTAAATTCTACTAATTATTCAGGCAATAATTGAAGCTGCCTGTTTTCACGGGTCCTAATGAGTCACTAATTAAAAGGCACCTGCAGGGAATCACCCCTGGAGGACCCTGCGCTGCCCGCTTCCTGGGCCGGCCCCCACCGGAGCAGCCAAAACCCGAGGGGGCCCCAAGGAGCATAAAGGTGATTTAATCAGCCCCCTCCCCCATCCATTGCCCCGGTTCTGCCCCCACTTTAGTCCCATTTGCTCACCTTCCAAAGTGCTTCTGGCAGGAAATGAGGAATAAGGAGAATGGCAGGGGCTTTTTGGAGTGGGGGGGGGGATTAGCTCCCTGGAAATCACTTCTAGGAGCAGATCATCTCAATGACCCCTGCATCTGACGCTGTGAACACAGAGAGTCAGTCCAGACTGAGACCTGGACCCCCACACCATGTCACAGAACACCCCGGAAAAAGTAAGTTAGGCATTGGGGGCAGACGCTGAGCAAGGAGCTCTGGATCTTCAGGGATCCTTCAAAGGGCGAGTGACGTCTCCGTGAGGAACGGAGCTTCAGACAGAGGGATTACCGGGAGGGGGACACGGCGGAGCGCATGGCTTGGTTACGCGCCACCCGTTTCCACATCCCAGGGGGTGCTGAAGCCCTGGCCCTCCCGGGTACCGGGTCCAGCTCCTTAATCACGCTACCTGCTGCTCCATATGTTCAAGCATATGCTAGCGTCTGCTGGAGCCGTCACGAGGGGAAAACGCTCGCTTACGCGCTCCTGTGGCGACGGCGGGCAACGCGGCGGACCGGGACCGGGCCGAACGCATCCTGGTCTGAGGCCCGGGGGACTGAGTTCCGAGCGGCTCCTCCCACACGTTGCCGCTTTCCTACGGGAAGCAGGCCGTCACGCAAGCCAGAGGGCTCGACTGCAAGCCGCGTCACAACTTGGACCCCTTGCACCGCGTCGCGCGTACGGCCGAACTGGCTGCGATCGGCACCGAGGAGCCAATAAAGTGAGAACCACGATTTGCCGGAGCACCACGGCACTCAGAAGCCAGGAGCCTGCGATTGGAAGGAAAAAAAATCATACAGAAACCCCCAGTGCTGCCAGCCATGGCTGTCAGGGCGTGCAGTGATGTGACAAGGCCCCCAGCCCGCGTTTCCATGACGCACGCAAGGGAGGCGACATCCAAGTGCCTTCTGGGATACATCTCCAGGTCTGATCCGCCATTGGGCTCGGAGACTTCAGAGATTCCTTATGACAGCTAAAACGAGCAACAAGACGGAAAGAAAAAAAAATTGGAAAGCTGCGGTTTCTTTTCTAAGCACTTCTGTTCGTAGTTTTTTTTTCATGCTGTTGTCTTTTTATGGACCAGTGTGCCGTGTTTAAGCGACAGCCATCCTCCAATAGAGGCCGAGCTCCACTCTTATTTATAGAAAATTGCATCCAGTGTCATTTGTTCCGCCGCACAGGGTGCCGAATAAAACGGCGGAGAGGCACCTCACGACTCACCACTTCCTCGCTTCTTCTTCTTTATTTGCGATTCCCGGAGTGAAAATCTCTCATAGCCTGGAAAGGAAGCGGGAACGCCGGCCCACGGGGATTGGGTTTACAGCTCAACGCTTTTAATTAATCATAATGGGTCACAGTTTCGCCGTGCGGCGAGATCCTGCGAGAGACCTGGACCCGGAGAGCCTCAGAGTAGCCAGCAATGTTGCTGCCTTTGCCACCGGATCCTTCCGCTCCCTCTCATTTACATTTTCGCTGTCTTCACAGACCCCGAAGAAACATTGCATATTTTACAATTTCAGTTTCTTAGTTGACACTCCCCCCGCCCAAAAAGAAAGACCCAATTTCTCCAGCTGGATATTTCACAATGCCGGTTCTTATTAAGAAGCTTCCTTAAGGGTACAAGAGCCCATGGGACTTAATCCAGCATTCTGTAGATTACAGGCCCGTGAACTGCTAACCCCCCCACCCCCACCCCCCAGCCCTGGGGACACTGCATTAAAGATGGAATCAGAACAGTTATGAGAGTATTACAAATGACAGAAACATCCCTATCAAATGACTTTCGCAAAGATTGTTAACACTGAGATTTAAAAACGATCTCGTGCTCAAAGTTCCCTTCGACTTGCTTAATACCCAAACACCACACTGGTTCTGACCCCGGACAATCGTTTTATGAAATTAAACACACAGCTTATCTCATATTTTTAAATTCCTGACTTCCATGTGTTGCATGACACAGTACGAACCCGCCACACTTCAGGTCTTCAGGTCTGACTTTACAGCTCCCACCAGCATTCATTTCTATGGGGAAAACTGTAATCCCAACACAACAACCGTAACCCTTATCCAGAGATTTTTACTTTTTTGATTGCATTCACAGATCTTTGTGGGGACCTGAAAAATGGTCCCAGAAAGTCAAAATAACAGGTTTTATCACATTGACCCCAAAATGTAATAGAAACATAATCCATACAAATGCACACACACATACTCCGACATTCTCTCTCAAAGATTTTTAGGAGACAAGCTCCCAGATTCCTTCACATCAATACACACTCTCACTGCTGTCTCCATAAGGGTATTATTTATTGATTACATATGCTAGCACCCCCCCCCCCCCCCCTTGTAGTTGCTATGACGAACTGCAGTCGGTCTTGGCATGCCCTGTACTTATCTGCTATGTAATGGAATTCCGCTTGTTGTAAAATTGCTTTATGGCTGTTGTGTTTTGGCGCCTCGTCCTTGACCCTGTCCGGCCGCCTCCCTACTCTCTGTGCTTCGTTCCCTGGCTAACCCCACCATGCGCCCTGTCCCCACTGCTGTCTGGCTGCTTTGCTGTCTCCACACTTCCATATTTCACCAAAGGCATCCTTGAGAAGTGCTGGAGAACTGCAGTAATGAACGACAGTTCAAATTTGCCGACTTGCCTCATAATGTGCGCCAGCCGTGCGATAACTAGTATGTAAGCGCTGCCGGGTGGGTCATGCTGACATGATGCACTTAACCAGCTGCGTTTTTTAAAAAGGCCCAAGTCAGAAAATGCGCGACTGCTGCCAGGTACTGTAATCGTACATGAGGTGACACTCACAGCCTGTCATCCTCGCACGTCTCCATCCAGCGATGCGGCTCTTTGCCCCCCCCCCTCCACACACCCCGGCCAAGTCTCCTACATGAAAAGTAATGTTGGCTGAATGAATAAACAGCAGCAGCGGCAGTATAGAAATCCCGCCCACCTCCATGGCAACTAAGCCTTTTCATTGGTCCCCGCGGTCTGACCGAAGTCCAGGGCGGGAATCTGCAATACTGCCACTCTCTACATCAGGGTCTCTTATCAGTGAGTCTCGCCTTGTTCTGGGAAGGTAGGACCCACTAGGCCACCATGTCTGGGCTCAGGGGACCAGATGCGGCGGGAAGCTGCTTGCAGCCCCGCTAACTGCTGAATGCAGGTAAGGGTAATACGTGGCGAAAGCAACGAGGCAGTCTGCGGGGGTCACATGGCGATAGCAACGAGGCAGTCTGCGGAAGGTCTGTTTGCTGGATACCCGAACACAACAGGCAGGCCAGAAAATACTAGCGAAACCGCTACTTTAGCATTAGCGCCTTGCTCACTTATGTACCATTTCCCAAGCTCAATATGGCTGTCGGTTTCGGCCAATCGGATTGGCTCTTTCCCAGCCTCGGCTCTCCGACACGTCTCCCGTTTCCCCCGCTTGCGTCTCTGAAGGCCGAAAGGCATCTGTCGGCCTCCATTGCCTGTCTCCTCCACTCCTCCCCATTAGACCGATGCAGTTATTACCGGTGAGAGGAGTGCGCACGTCAGTAATAGGGGCTAGTGCGCTGTGCGCTAACCTACCCCGCTCTCTCATGATTCCCGTGTCATCTCCCTCCTGCTCGTGCTCTCGATGAATGACAAGCAAACTTTGGCATGAGCCCTGGGAGCCATCGGTGTAATATGCCAATTAACTCATTAAGTGCTCATTTGGCTCCCTAATGAGGAACAGGACCACTCATTTGTGTAAATAAACAAGGTTTTTTTCACTCGATCAACGCGTCCTATTAAAAGGTGGTTCGGCTGGTCAGGAACACACACATGTAGCCGCTGGACTTTGGGAATAGTCTTCAGCGTCTGTGGGATTGAAGCGGTGAAGCTACAGCCCTGCGCTCCGTGGCGTCAAGTCCCCAGGTGGGAAGACGTCACCGTGTTTTTTTAAGCATGTTTAATTGTACGGCTTGAGGCTGCCGTTTAATTACACTGGAGTTCCTCGGGAAAATCTGATGCGTTGGCCTGTACATCCTTCCTTTTTCAGGCAGTGGTCACCAGGCAGTGGTTTACCTCGGCTGTTAGGACGGCTTTATCTGGGTGTCCCTCTGCCTTTGGGTAAATAGGGCCGTGCTGGGTGCCCCCCCCCCCCCCCGTCACAGCTCTGAGCTGGCCGTGTAGCCATCTCGCTCTGATGAGATAATGTGTCGGCTGATGAACAGCTGAATCAGTCACTGCAGCTCAAATGGAAGCTGAAGGTTCGAGGCGGGGCTTCAGACGCTCGGCGTGGCCGCTGGAATGTACGACTCTGTGCTTCTGTCATGGAGAAGCAGGACACCCACATACCACACTGGATGCTCCCAGTGTGACCGCGGTCCGGTAACTAGTTCATGTGGATGGCGGAGGATACCAGGCTGTTCCAACTGGAGCGCAAGATGGAGGCCTGTCATTACGAGGCATTGTTATGTCTGAGTGACGCCTTACATCTCTAACAACCCCGGATCCCCCCTGGAGACCTCCGGGAATGAAGCACAGATGAGATGATTTCCAATTCTTTTAAGGCGGCGGGCATGAGGGGGGGGTCATATTTTATACAGAGGGATGAACCTTATTATTAGCCGATGATGTTTTTTGAATCAGTAAGTGAAAGGGGAGGGGGCGCTCTGGCATCCGATCAGCTTTCAGCTGGGGCCAGTGCACCTGTAACCGCACCCCTGGAAGGCGAGGTGTGAGGGAGGTGGGGGACGGAGTAAGGAAGGGCTGTGAGGATCAGGGGATGGAGGAGAAGCAGAATAAAGAGCACAAAGTGGGTGGTACTGGGAGGGGAGGCGTGAAACCAGGGAGCGTGAGGTTAAATCTGGCTATGATCACAGGCAATCTGGATAAAGGAGAGGCTGGATTCTGGGGACTTCTGTGCCTTTTGTTGGAGTCAGCGAATTTGGGTCCGGGCAACAGGAAACCAATCGATCTAAAATCAGAGCACCGTTGTCCATCCCTGAAATGCCGAGGAGGGGGGCATGATGGAGGTGGGGCTTTGAAAGGAACCAGGGACTCTGAACCAAAAGGAGCTGCAGTGGGGGACAGCGGTTACGGCCGCTCTGTTCGGTGGGGGATCCGCTGCAGCCGGTGCCCTTGAACGAAGTCCTTTAGCTCGCGCATATCCGCGGCGTGAATCGCTAATGCGCGGAATACCAGCGCTAGCGTTGCCAGGAATCACGGGCTTCCGTGCTGAGAATCATTAATGGAACAGAGCGAGGCGAAATGGCTGGACGCGGAGGTCGGCTGCCACCCGAAACCCAAGTTTATGTGTGGGATACTAGTGGGTAAATTAAAGTAATACGAGGCACACCGGTGAATCTGCCATGCTGTTTATTTGCGTGGCACCCTTTTGGGTCTGATCTCGTAGATGTGGGACGTGCAACATTGATGTATACTATTACAGCCACCTTGAGGATCAGGAAGCCCACGGTAATCCTCTATAAGGCCCCAGGTCTCAGAGGAGGGTCCTCCTCACGAGCGAGGCATCACCTCCTTCCCCCAAGCCAGCGGTAAGTAGGACACGCTGGTAGCCTGTTCGCCTCCCTTGGGGGGGTGTGCACTTCGCAGTGCGCAGAGAGCTGGGAGCCTCTCGGAGAACAGCCAGACGCCTACGCTCCCTTTCACGGCGGTAAGTCATGCTCAGCCCCCCCCATCACAGCACATCGCATCCAAACCCCCACCCGCCCCACAACCCTCCAGTCCCTCCCAGCACTGACGCGGGCACCCACCCCAGATTTAGAAGGACCGGGCTCTGTCCCACACTGGTCCGGTCCGCATGGAACGTCAGCACTGAATCTGTTATTCATTGTTCTTTCTGAAAATTTGGTGCCCTACTTGCTGGGGTCAGGAGTAAAATGAACACGATAAGCATCTCTGAAGATTATGATAATGGAGTTGAGAGTGAAGATGTACATGGTTTTAAATTCACAGACACGTTCCAGAGCTTATTATATGTTTGCTTGGCAGGCTGTCTTATCAAAGACGCTCTAACAAAGCTCATTATAAATGCTGAAAGCCCTTATAAATCCCTGCGCACAGATCTGATTGTTTATGGGTAAGGCCGTGCGTCTGCATTCTGAAGCACAGGTATTATGGGTAATAAAAGCGCACTCTGGCAGCCGAGAGGGAGACCAACAGGAGGCTTCGGCCCGTAGGTTACATAAAGCACATCTGCTCCCGCATCTTCAAGGCCCATTGGTTCCTCACTGCACTACACGACTGGCTGTGTGCTACAGGCGGCCTGTCTGATAGGAGAGCTCGTATCGTGTGGGCTGTACTCAGGTAGATGATGACACAGTGCGTGCAAGAAAAGGTGGGGGGGACAGTAAAGGGGGTGGGGTGGGCTGTTAGCCCTAATTCCCCGATGCCTGGTGTGAAAAGAAAGTACCTGAGAAAGAACACAATCACGTGGCTGACAATAGGAAAAAGAGGGGCCAGAGATAAATCACATATCACTGGGTCCCCTCTGCTCTTCCAGTAACACTGGAAGTGCACTGGGGGTGTCATAATGGGCCAAGGATTCCAACTGCTTCATAAAACAACTGGTCTTTTACAAACGCACCGGAACGCCATGGCAACTGCTAGCATTCCCATGTACGAGACTTAAACTGTCGATATGCTGGACCGGAGAGGGGGAGGGGGCCCGTATCCACAGGCAAACCAAGCAGAGCCAAGGACAACAACACCCATAGTGAGAGACAGGGCCGAGAGAAGTAATGACTTTAGTGTCGCCGGTAACCCACCGAGGAGGAGAGCGGCAGGGAGAATTCCAGTGAGGTGGCGGTTTGCTGCGGCAGGGCGTTAGCGTAACTAAAGGAGGAGGGCCTTGAAACAAAGGGATTAAGAGAGCGGAACGCCGGCCCCCGCGTGGGAATCATGGCTCACTGGCACGCCACAAAGAAAGTGAGTCTCACTGTAATTACCCAGCCCACGGATTGCGTGCACTGCTCGCAGGTTAATTGGGAGGACGGCGACCATTCGCTCCTATTTCTGTTATTTATTTTTTCCATTTTCTCTGATGCATCACGCGTGGTGCCGCATTCCGATCGGCGGGTACGCGGAGCCTGCTAACAGCCCGCCGCCATGCCTTCCGCATCGCGATTTTACGTCCTAATTTGATTCCGTGCCGCTGGTGGCGGCTCTGATCCCTATGCGCAGATAAGGAAGCACATTCCATCCGGTTGTACTGTGTCTTATTTAATTCTGTTCCGTTCTAATCCGCTCTTCGCCCCCCTTCCCCCGCAGCCCCCCCCCCTCCCCATCCCGCGGAACTACCAAACGCCGGCGAGTCAGGAAGGTGGGCGATGCTGGAGGAGTTTCGGAAGCGGCAGGCCCTGCAGCTCAGAGAAATAGGTGGAGTGGGCATGCAGGTGCCAGGAAGGGGGAGGGCCGACCCGCTGATCAAAGCGGGCTGTAAGTGGCGCAGACGCAGGTGGCCAGGGGTCCAGAGTGATCCAGGCAGCGCCGCGCTAAGGTGCTGTCAGAGTGCGTGAGTCAGACTGCCGGAGCGTGGCTTTGAGGGATCTCTGCAGCTCACGCCGCACTCTCACACAGGCTGAGCGTCCAGGAGATCAATCACCCAGCTGAAACAACTCCTGCCTGCTTAGATCGCTTATTGCAGCTTCCATTCACGCCTACTGGGCCTTATGTGAGGGAATTTTTTTGCGTTAAGTGGATAATCAACAAGGAATTTCCCGCATGTCAGCGAAGGAGATAATTCTAATGAAAAAAGGCGACATTATGTGGGGCCTCAGTGCAGGTCCTTGGGGAACCCCTGCGACTCCTGGCTCGTTTCCACCACACTTCATCATGACTCAAGATAACATTTCCCACTAATGAAATAAATGTTTGTTAAGAGCTTGAGTAATATTAATACAGCCAGATATGGCTGGAATTGAGGGGGGGGGGTTGCTTGTCCAGTATCAGTGGACCTCCCTAATGGGAAGCTTTAGATCCATTCAAAGGACTCTTCCAGTAAACTATTTTATAGTACTTAAAATGGGAAGGGGGGGGGGGGGGTTATGCTATGTGCCCTATGGCTCAGTGCCCGCTGGCCTCTCTGATGGAGATTGGAAAAAGACCTGGGGATGTAACATGGACCTTAAGCTGCAGAGTGTAACGGGAAGCATATAAAGGGTGACGGAGCAGGTAATGCAAAATGTGCAACGCTGCAGCTGTGCAGTAATGTCACATCAATTACACTGCAGTGCCGCAGCTCTGCGGGCGCATCTGTCAGCAGGAGTGGCCCAATCAGAAGCCGGGAGAAACAGAAGGAGGTCTGCCGAATAGCTGTTTGATTATCATCTCCACGTTTCAGTACGATTTGGCCTCGACTGAGGTCGACTCCCGGGACAGCAACTTGTTTTACCTTTAATCAACTTTCAGGGTCCCAGTCAGGCACCACCCTCCGGGCACCTGACCGAGCGGCTTGGCGTAGGGGCTGAATGTTACTTTCATCTTCGCCTATGCATCTGGCCGATCAGGTATCAGACACCAGGGGCGGAGGGAGTCGCACGTAATCGGCCTCACGCAAGGCCAAACCAAGGACTGAGCAGATTCCTGTGAGGCCCTCTCTCACCTCGTTCTTCAGGGCAACCCAATCTGCTCCGGTGTTTAATATTCCATGAGCCTCATTCTCCACATTCGGCTTATCATGCCTGGAACCCACCTCACGCCTCATCCTGAGAGCCAGACCCCGTTACTGGTGATAAGTTCAGTCAGCCGAGCGGCCCTGTGTATGAGGAGATGTATGCTGATTATATCAGAGCACCCGGACTGTGGAAACATCCACTATTTTCGGAATACACAACAAAAAACAGCCTTACCGTTATTCATCAGTTATTCATCTAATCAGACTCAAAAACTGTCTTAAAACTGAATTACGCAGCGACATGAGGTGGGTTTACTGATATTTCCGGAAGTGGGAAAAAGCGAGACTTTCTGAGCCTTCGGAAGTCTGTTTCCTGCCATGATCCTCCTCAAGATCCTTCTGTCCGTAGTCCTGCTCCACTCCATTCGGTCTTGAAGATACCCAAGGTCCTTGGTGGGTCAGACCATTCTTGGTGCACCACATCTGTTCATTTGCAGGCATCCTCCTAAATCAGTGGGCTTTGACACTGTGGAGAGATATGGCTACGTCCTTTCCCAGCATCCCATTGGCTAGGGCTGATGATTGTGACTCATCGTGTTTAACACCATAATGTCAGCGATCCTCCTCAGTCTCCCTCGTCTCCCCTTCCTTTCCTCCCCTGCACAATCAATACAGCCCAGTTATAATTCATGTGTCAAGGCCGATTCCCCACCACTCTCTCTCTTTTTTTCCTTCCTTGTCCTGGCTCTCGCCGCACCCCCGTCTTCCTCCCTCCCCCCCACTCACCGCGTTCTATAACATACATAGTGACATGCCACCCCCCCGGGGGTAATGCCGCACTTTCACTGGCCTGCAAGGCGGAGGGGATGACCGCAAACGCAGCATCGCGGGCACGACAGCGGGGCGGCAACATAGGCTGGGGTCACCGAGACGATCAGGGACCGCAAACACCTCCGGGCCAAAGAGGCTCGCTGTCACATGTCCGAGGGGAGGGGGAGGGGGGGGGCATGTTCCCTGAGATAAGGCCCCCACAGAAACGTGCAATGTAGTTCGGGACAGATGGATATCGGGGAAAATAAGGACAACCCCTTTTTCCAGGCTGCCCCTGGGCAGTCACTGAATCGAGCTCCTGCCTGGCAGCCAGGACGATTGGCGCTCACCCGGAACCGCAATCCAGATGACCACCCTCGTCTGTTTGCTTTAATTTCCGCCGGATTACAGATACAGGATACTTCCCGGATAATGCGATCCACTGTCCCACCGGCGTAACATTATCTGCTTACTGTTAAGGCTAAAAAGCTTCTCCTCCTCAGAGGGAAATGCGAAAGATCAATAAAGGAACCGGGCAGGAGTTTAGATTTGTCGACAGAGTCTAATAAAAGCCTGCCTGGGCCCTGCTGCTTGGACACAGCTGGCTGTTCGTTGTCGTTAGAGGACTCGAGCGAAATAACCTCATTGTGATGCCACTTCCTTTGCTGTGCTACACTACGGGCCCCATTGAGCATGACTCTGACTGGTGGCTACTTTTGAAATAACAAAGGGACTGAACTGACCCGCTTTAACTCGGGAGTTACAACCCAGCGATAAGGAGGGATGAAGATGAGGACCTGAGGAGTCCGGTGCTCTCTGGAACCCGGGTCAGCCGTCTCGCAATCCGAATGCCCTGACGAACAAATTTCAGGGCCCCAACCTTCCCATGAGGTTCTTTGCCAGCCTCGAACCACCTCCACAGACAAATACCTGGTTTGGCAGCGATGTTGGCCACCACCAGCCCACTAATGCAACAGAATCCGGATTGTGGTTCCTGAGAGATTCACCTAGAAAACCATAGCCAGTGGTTCCCAATGCAGAAAGGGACATATACATGGGCGGGGCCCCAGCTGACAGCTGACTGGACCCCAGAGTGCTCCCTCCCCTGTCACTCCACATTTCAAAACATATCATAGCCCCACTTAACAACTCTGTCACATCAAGAACCTGCGACCCCAGCCTAGAAAACCCTCTCCCTCCTCACCAGGGCATGCTACATGCACGGCCAGGGACACACCCAAAGCCACAAGCGCTATGTGTCTGGGCCAGGGAGGAGGCGGGGGGGTTGACGAAACTTAGCTCCAGGGCTAGAGCCCCACCCACGCTGTGCCGCTCGCTTGTTTGCTGTTTATGTTTTTTTCGATCTTTCTGTGCTTAAATTAGTCTACAGACTGGGAGAGAAGATGGTGGGTCTTTGAAGAGGTATGTAGGTCACCTATTACGCAGCAGTCCTTGAATAGAGAAGGATATAGAAGTGTTTGGTCCCAAAGGCTCCATTAAAAAGCCCAGAAATAACCCCGTATATCATGTCTCCTTCAGCCTAGAATTGGGCATTGCTTCACCGGGGCAACAGATTTTTATTTTATGTTCAATTTTTTTACCCTACCCCATGTTATGCCGATACACAGGAGGGACGCAAAGCAGCCGGACTGCAAGCCAATGGATGACAGCAAAAAAAAAACCTTTACTCAGAAGCGAAGAACCCCCCAAAAAACAGGCTGATCCGACCCCCCACAGGAAAGCCCAACACACCTGGACTTCCTCTTCCTTTTCACGTCCACGCCCCAAAAAGAGCCGCCCCACCATCTGTAATTCCCAATTCCCTTAAACTGCTGTGCTAAATGACAGGTAGTCAATGACCTGCCCCTCTGCCTGAAACATCTCCAGCCAGTGCTGCGACCCAGCTCATTTACTGCAGGAAACTTCCTGTTAGATTGGGGGG
>JAODKE010000146.1:12803577-12825891 GCA_026779605.1 Mormyrus hasselquistii
GTGGGATAAAGGACGGGGAACCACCCCCCCCCCCCTCCCCCGCAAACCCCCCCCCCCGGGGGCGCCCCCCCCCTATTTAAGGGAGAAAAATTTCTGGGGGGGGGGGGGGGGGGGGGGGGCGGCACTAGATGGAAAAAGGGGGGAGGACGGAGGAAGGAGAACGGGGGAATGGAAAAGCACCACGTCCAACGCCTTATTTACACGTCGTGGAGGCATGACAGGTAATTTTGGGTAATTCTCCCCCGGCCCAAAGGCAGGCATTGTGGGGACGAAGATGGAGGCTAAGGGGGAGAAGGGAATGAGGGAAGAAGGTGGGGGGGGGGGGGGGGTTACGTGTTCAGACTACCTGACAATGCTCACAGAAGAGTGGAAGGGAAAGTAAATGGGGCTTCAAGATTCCAATCTGGACGGGAGAGGGAGCAGGATGGGGAAGAGGGGGGGGTTGGCAGTGCTGCTGACAGATTCCGACTATTTTATTTATCGCTGCTGTAGAGATATCAAAAGCAGTTTTTAATTCAATTTCTTTTCCCCCATTTAGCCCGGAAAGATCAAGTGAGTTGAGAGGAAGGAGAAAAACAAGCCGATCTTTAGATATATTTATGCCCTCAATTCACAGACTTGTTTATATCCGTCTTCCTCACCTCCCCCTCCGAGGACAGCGCCAGCCCATCGCTCCGTGCTCACCCCGTCCTTCAGCATCGCGTCTTTCAGCTCCCAGCCGATCAGGTCGTGATAGCGAACTTCCCAGAGACTGAGTGCGAACACCTGGTCCGCCTGCACAGCCACGGTCCCGGCTCCAGAGGATGAGGAGGCAGCCCTCTGCAGTTGCCCGGAAACCGCTGCCTCAGCATCTCCCGCAAAGTCCTTCCTCTCCCCCTCCAGCTGTGCATCTCTGCTGTCCCTGATTTGACCTTCTCTCCCCTGCCCCCCCCCCCCACTCTCTCACACTGTGTGTTCCATCCTGTCCGCAACCTGACCCCTCCCTCTGTAGGTCTGAGAGAGGAATAAAAAAGTGAACCACTTCAAGGGGGGGGTGTCTTCACACCGCGTAAAGAGATCGAGGAGAGACAGGGTGAGGGAGCGAACGATGAAAAACGACCGCAATAAAAAATAATCAGATAGGAAGCGCGGGATACTTCCACTGCTCCAGTGAAGCATGTAACTGTCTCAACGGAAACTGCAGTCCAGCATGCAACAAGGCTGAGCACTGCATGCCAAGGGGGTTGGGAGGGGCCTTAAAAAATTCATTTTAACAGAGATGAATCCATCCACCCCAAAACAGCAAACTGGTCAGCATGGTGAGAGAGCTCTTCACACCTCCCGCCCACAGCCTCGGGAAAACACAGGAATGACACCCAGCTTACCCAACAAACTGTGAAATGCCGGCCAGTCCGGGATTCTCCTCACCACAACGCGCCTAGATGCCAGAATCCGAGAAGCCGATATACGAGAGGGCGGGATATAGAGTCAACCCACACAGCTACAAGGTAGGCAGCAGAGACACATGCGCTACTACAACAGAGGCAGAGCAAACGAAACAAAACGAGCTGAAACAAAAACAAATTAATGGCCAAAACAAAAACAGAAAACACACGGCGCACTGATGCACACGCAAACAGTGAGTAAAAGAACAGGGAAAACACACCATGCTAAAACACAACCGAACAGGCGGTACAAGAACACACAAAAAACGCAGAGTTAAAACAGAAACAGTCAAACTAAAAACAGACAATATACACAGATAAAACACAAGTAAACAGTTAAAACAAGACTAGACAAGAGACAGAGAGCAAGAACACAAGTCAAAACAAGAACAGACAAAACTCGCCGAGCTAAAACAGAAGGGAACAGCCAAAACAAGAACAAACAAAACACAGCCTGCCAAAACCGGAGACCGAACAAGAAGGAGAGGGGGGAAATGCCAGGCAACAAATCCATATCAGACTTCATTTCAAAACCTCCAGTAACTTTTTCCTCAATAAGATACAATCCGCATGCATTAAAATTTAAAGCCAGTTGTTTGTCTGATGTCAATCGAGACTCATCTACTCCCCAGCCAGGTACGGGTGTCCCCTCTCGCAGTCCATGTCCTTTGCAGGACCTCCTCTGCGCCCTTCTGCCTCGGCCAAGCTGCCCTACAGATGCTACGTAGCCAGTGCTCTCACCAGTTGCCAGTTCTGGTCCAGACAACAAGTTTTTCCACTTTATAAGGGAGATACATAAGACCAAGAAAGGGCATAAATTTGTCCAGGCGGCAGAGAGCAGATTTTTAGGCCCAGGGCACATGGTAAGACGAACAGTTGGCCAGAACCAGCGATATGTTCAAGGGTAGGCCCAGTTTGATGCTGGGCTTCATCTGCTTACATACTGCAACTGACACTGGGGGTGACTTGGGATTTTGTTGACTGAGACCAAAGTATAGGTGGGCAGTCTTCAGGTTACTGACCCCCCCACTCCTGCAGAGAAAATTCCAACTCTGCACACTGCCCACATCAACAGCAGCATGTAATATTCATAATTACCTAATTAATATTCATGCAAACCCAACAAGCCTTGACGTGAAGGGCACTATAGACTGGTTCTAGTCACGACCCTCCAATCTGTACTCAGGTCGTTTCTCGGGGGGGACCCCATTCTGGTAATATCAGGGCTCCCACACAGCCTGCCTGACAGATGGCCCTAATTTCTGGCGGAGAGCAGCATGCGTGAAACACAACAGGCATGAGCGCGGGCTGAGACCTGCGGGAGAGGCCGGAGGTGATACACACGCCTCCCCCCGTGGTAGATCGAGGGCCAGCCAGGCAGCGGGAGGGGGTCACACCCTTAAACATGGGTAATGATTAACAGTTTGCAAACCACGGCTGAAGCGAAACCAATGTACCGCTTTTAATCCTGAGCAGAAACTTAACTGAGTAAGCTTGGCTGGGCCGTTGGCTAAACGCCGATTTGAACTTCGCATCCCCGGACAACTCTAACGTTCCTGCGATGCCGTCCTCATAACTGCCGACAGCCGTAAATGTCAACAGAAACATCGAGACAAGAATGTGTCCTTCTAGTCAGCTGGAAACACTGGCAAACTCAAAAACCGAACAGGCTTTTACAATGACAGTTCTTAGATGGGCGAGGCAGTTCCAGTCTCAGATGGGGGTGGGGGTGCTTGAATCACTGTTAAAGGAAAAAGGAGGGTTTAACAGTCCAAGGAGCACCATTAGTGAATCAAGTGATAGCAGCTTATGGCTGTCATCACAATAGCAGGAATGACAGTGGTCCTGGGATCTGTATTTAGGAGCTCAGCTTCCCACGACTTTTAATAAGCTGGACATTTGAGTGCAGTAACTCAGGTTCACTGGAACTATAACAAGGCCCCAAGTGGACTGGAATTAGGGCAGAACCCCAGCTGCTTACGTCTTCCGTTGGACGCTGCAGCCAATCACGGCGCTGCAACGGTACTCCAACTTCCCAGACCGCACTAAACACCCCCGTATTCACCGATGAGCCGTCGCGCCATCCCTTAACGAGTGACCTTCTCAAATACAGCTTGTGAGGCTAGTCTGAAAGGCTTCTGCGTGTCCCCGACTGCTGAACTAACTCAGGGATCCCAAGCGTGTTCATTACCATGGGAAAACACGGCATAACGTTGCGCTAACAGATTACCTACCGTGTGGCATTAGACCACATTGAAGGGCCCAACCGTGTCCCGCTAACACTGCGGAGTTCCCCATGATGACTCGCGGATCCCCGTGATGACTCGCGGATCCCTGTAATGACTCACGGATCGCATTCCCGAGCCGCGAGCTTTCGCTGCGAGGGGGAGTCACGTTGATGCTAACGGCTTATTAAATAGCGGTGTCGTGACCCCCACCGTGTTAGCAACGCCTCAGCTGCTGTACGGACCCTGGGGGTTCCGGGTTAGCGCTGACCCCGGGGCTTCTGTACCACCCCCAGCCCCCAGCCTTGTACAGACTTTAAACAATAATGTACACATCGCATGCTCAGACCCACTTGTCTGTTAATTGCCCGGAAAACCGATAAGACCCCCCCCCAACAACAAGGAAACGAGGGTCATTAATCGGCGAGAGGCCGTGGCAGGCTCCACCCCCCTCTCCCCCCGTGCGCATTGACAAGTCTCTCACAGCACAGTCATTTGCCAGACACCCTTACCCCCCCCCCCCCACGTCTCATAATACAAGCTGAGAAATTTAAAACATCAGGGTAGGGGTGGGGGGAGGGTGGGTGTTTCCTTCTCAGCCCTTTTTCCGACCCTCAAAATGGTCCTCCATCGGAGAAGTCTCCACTACGAAATTCATCAGTGCCCCCCCCCCCGCCACTCCAGAAGGACTGCGCAAATGGATCGACTGCTGAAATATTTATCGATCTGTTTTCCCAGGCCACAGTCCTTTTGGCCTTCCCTGGCAGAACTTGCCAGACTGCTGCTCACACGCTACCTGCTGTCCACATCTCTCAGTTGTACATATGAGCGTTTATTAGCAATTCAGCTAAAAAAACTCACTTGAGGTAACTGCAGCAGGACCCTGTTGGGCTCGAACCAGCAGCTATCAGGGTACAGACCCTGCTAGTTAATCAGTTCGGTCATGGGTAATGAGTAGTGGCTGGGAAATGGGATATTTTAACAAAAAGACCGACAGGTGACTCCCAAGAGTGGATACCTGGGACAAAATAGAAAAATGTAAGAGGGAGAATTACATTACAATGCGGCTCTTTGGATGAAAGTGTCAGAAAATCCTGCAAAGGTGGTCGTCTGCACGCGCATAATCTTTCTCGTGGAGGGTGCTGCTGCTTCACACCACTCGCGGTCAGTCCAGCTCCGTTTGCATGGATGCTCTAACCACCAATCCCCCCACCCCACCCACGCACACGCACACACACACACACACACACACACACAGAAAATCAGTTATTTTACCATCACTAATACTAACTCATAGCATCTTGGTAGTAGTCAGTAGATAATCTGTCTAGAGAGCATCAAAATTTAAACAGACAAGCCAAATGACTCACACCACTAGATATCATCAAGCAGCTGATCAGCTGGGGGGGGCAGGGGAAAACGAGGTTGACTTTTTAAAATCAGTGACTGATATATCTCAAACAATTATTAATAGCCAAGCTGCAATTGGAAGCAGTCCGACTGTGCGGACCACAGATTGTGACCCCCACTCTAGGAGAGGAAAGATTTAGTCAGCCAGGGTATGATGGCAGGCTGCTGCACTAGCACCCCCTACTGGCCTGTCAGGTGCTTGCGGCTTACCAAAAGGCAGAGATGAAGGTGGAGGGTACATTTGCACAGGAAGCACTGCATAGGTTAATCTCTGTTATTATCCTTGTGACGCAACAGGAAATTTAGTGGACAAATTCCACTCTGAAGGATTCATTTGCAAAATATCTATACAATCATATTCATATTAATTTATACAACATTTACCCAGACCCATCAGAAAATAAATATTAATTTGCCTTTTACCCAACGCCTGCCAAGGGTCTCGTCTTGCTCAAGCCGCAAGACGTAAGCGGATCGGATGCCAACCGCGCTGACAGGACCCAGTAAATGCCTTTCATGGCGGGCAGAGAGAGGGGCGAACATGGACCGGTGTGCCATCAGATATAGCTAAACGAGGTGGCGGGTGGGCTGTAAGACCTGTGCCACTCCCCCCCCCGTCACTAGCCAGTCAGTCCCGCCTACACCCCTCCCTGCCACTCTTCAAGTCAGTTAGCAGTCTGTCCACCTGCTTGGCCCAGAGACTGCAGAATTCCATACCGGCCCAAACCCTGGCAGCGTGTCCTGTGCTGTATGTTGGACCTCGTCTTCATCCTTCCTTCTGTATCCTCCTCGGAAGCCCCTGTCCTATGCCAGGCCGCTAACAGCACAGTCTGCAGCCTGCTCTTATGGTACCGTGGATCAGAATAACAGGAATGTCCTGTCAATATTTAGCTACCCGTTATTAGAATAATAACACGGAAAACTAGGAGCCCAACAGCCCCCTTGGTATGATTTTAATCATAATTATGGGTCTATCGCACTACATTAATTAAAGACTAAACAGCACGGTGGTAATGTGGTAAACTGGGGCACTGTGAGGTTGCAGGCAGCTCCGTGTACCTCGCTGCATCGGGGAGATTTAATACAGGGTGTCCATACACACACGTACGGCGACCCCATCACATGGCGAAACTCGCCCCGCCGTCCAGGGCGCCTCCATCGACTCACTGGCGAGAGGCTTGTCTTCGCTAATGAGGGCAGGGGGTTTGAAGGGACCCCCCCCTCGCTCCCGCAGGGTCCCCCAGGACAAAGCAGGGGCGGTAATCTGAGTCGGACTCCTCACGGCACTAACATCCCCCACAGACGAAAAAAACAATCACTCTTCAGATCACCCAACTGCTAAATCATCCAGGGGAGACAAAGGAGTGGATTTATTTTCCGTGCTCCTGGTTTTGCTGCAAACCCACTGCCATCTCCCCATATTGATAAGGGATCAATGAAGGTTATTTGTGGCCCAGGCTTTCGTGTAAACCTATAATCACCCACACCCCCACTTGTGTGTGTCTATCTCATTGATTTGCTGCTCCTGCAAGCTGTTGGGGTGAGGAGGGATCATTTAAATTCACCCTGCTGGTAACCCCAGTAAAGGAGATATGAAATTGCCCACATATATGTGTGTGTGTGTCCACATGTCTGTGTGTCTGTATCTCTCTGTGAGTCTATGTCTGCCTGTGTGTGCTCTACATCTACTACTACATGCACGCCACTTGAATGATCTTCTCTGTACTAAATAAAATATCACTTTTTTCCATTATTATTACGGTGAAGAATTCTCATGTAAGTATTCATGTTCTGGGCAGCAGTGAATCTGGGCTGGGAATTGTAGGACTGGAGGGAAGTTTTACATTAATTAACACAGGTAGTAAATCCACCTACCTTGGATTGAACACATTTGCATTGCGCATAACTCCATATATTATAAATACAGATATAATTGCAATCAAGCTGGGATATAATGATTATTTATGGTTTGGCCCTAATTGCATTTTTTCAGCTCGGAGATCTGAGGACTATGGGCCAGATTCACCGGCACTAATCACCATCCCGGCGGAAAAGGCCTGTCCACTGGCACACTTTGACCTGCCTCTTGAACCCACAGCCTTCTGGAAGCAACAGCGTGGTCCCGACTCCATGAGGCGCTGGGGAGGGCGGGAGGAAATGGATTAGCGGAGGTTACCTGAGGGTGCAGCATCCTGCTAGCTGCTCGTGGGGGGGGGCAGGCACAGAAGCTAATTAATGGGCCGATGACTACTGTGTGTAGTGGGTGAAGGGGTTCCTTCTCAAGGGATCTGCACAAGGCCGGCTTAAGCCGGACAAGGCATCTGGCCCTTTGCTACGACGGTGAGTCAACATGGGATTTTCAGGCAATTCCTATCAGGTGAAATAAAGCCCCACCAGTAGGGGGAGCTCATTCAGCTGAGGCCCATGCTCCCAGATTCCCTCCCCCGCCTGCCATTTTTGGACCACGGAGCCAGACAGCCAGATGTGTCACTTCTGTTGGAGCGAAAGCCAGCCTCGCTCCTGCCCGACCACCCGCCTGTCCGCCACTTAACCTTCCCGGCGACACAAAGCCCAAGCATTTTCCCGCAACCCGATCGGGTCGGCCCTCCTCGCGGTGGCTGGCGTAGCGCCCCGTCGCCAGTGCTGTCGCACGCGGACAGAATCGCAGTCAGGGCTCCGAGAGATCTGCAAACCTGAGAGCGGGAGTGGCCAACGGGGGGCGCCGCT
Source organism: Mormyrus hasselquistii (assembly GCA_026779605.1). Lineage (NCBI taxonomy): Eukaryota > Metazoa > Chordata > Actinopteri > Osteoglossiformes > Mormyridae > Mormyrus > Mormyrus hasselquistii. Next base: position 12,811,364 of record JAODKE010000146.1, read on the forward strand.
GAGAAGCCGGGGAACGCCAGATCGGCCTGTTTCATAAAGGAGGAAGCGTCTCCTAAGAACGGCAGGGTGAGTGCCAGCACTGGCAGCGAGCGCCATCTCCACCCCCTCCGGCCTCTGCCAGATCCGGAGACCCGCCGGGACGGCGGACGAGCGGTCAGCTCGCAGACGCCCGCGCGACACGTCGTCCCCCCCCCCACCACCACCGCCCACTTTTCCCACCCGAAATCCCCGCTACTCTCTGATGACGGGCCTCCAACCCCAGGTGTGCTGCCTTTTACCATGAGGGGAGCTGGCAGACACAATTATCACGAACGACACTCTGGAACTAATAAGGTTTATCAGGCCCGTGATATTTGTCGTTAATGAAATTTGTAGCTAACTGTCCCGGCACAGGCTGCGGAGCGAAGAAATGAAAAGCTTTTCCAAAGACAATTATGTTACATTTCTACAGGGTAGGACTGGCACAAATCGGCACAGACGGCCCAGCCCCCGGCTCTGGGGGTCTGGGGGTCTGAGCTGTCGGATCCATAAGAGGATTAAGTGAGCTTTAGAACCTTGACATGTGATCCCTGATGTCGAAGATTTAATGGCACTTCTGAGCGGTATCCTTGCGGTCCTTGGCAAGGGAGTCTGGTAAAATAACCAGCTGGTGAAGTATAGGGGTCGGAAATTGCGACACAGTGCAACACTGATACCTCAAACCAACTCCAGTGTGCATTAAATCGCTGCAGTGGTAGTGACCCAATCAGGTAAACTCAGCAATTCACTGTCTTACAAAAGTTATTTTTACACCGAATGCATGTCCAGCTCTCAGATGACAGCAGACAGATTCGATTCCTGTCTTGTGTTGACTCAGCAAACTAGTACAAAATCCAGGCACAATGAAAAACTAGAACCTGTCACAAAATACAAGAACACAGACAGGGTTATTCCAAACCTATCCCCCAGTATTCCTTATCCATTTAACTCTAAGATTAATTATAATAACTTATGGCACAGGGCTGCCCTGAAGTTATCCACTGATGTGTAAGAAGCAGCCATGTGCATTTAGTAACTGCATGGCACCCCAGATCAGAGGGGATACACAAGCCTGGCACTGCATTGGTGCTGCACAGTGGGGGTCCGCTGGTTGGGGTGGAGTGGTGACATTCACACACACACACACACACACACACACACACACACACAGCATGTGAATTGAAAACACTTAAAAACCATCACGCCATTAAAATATGAAGCGGGGAAAATCTCCAGATAACACCTGAGATCCAATATATCCACATTGCCTAGGCTGTCTGTTTCCCTTTCAGCTGTGTTTATATAAGACGCGTACACCAGTGCCCGTTAGATATTGCGTAATTCTGTGGAGATGCGCTCGGCTCGTACACCTCGGACTATTGGACAGATGGCTCTCCGTTCGCTGGCGCTTCACCCGCCAGCCTTTCTCCACGACAATTCAATTACAGTTATTTAGTGATGAGCTATTATTTTTATACCCTTATTTCCCACTCGGTCGTGTAACGCTAATTGAGGCACGCATGTGTACTGGCGCTGTTGCATTACTGCGCACCGAAGACATCTGCGCAAAGGCACCGGGAGCAGCGGAGTCTCCCCTGGCGATAAATGTGCGTGTGGGTGTACGGCAGGACACGCAGTCGTCCCCTTTACACGGCTGCTGCCGTTTAGCGGTTATTCTCGTCGCCTTTTTTGCCTTCAGCAACAAAAATAACGCCAATCCGACAGCGCTGCGGAAATAATCTCTCGTCTGCAGTGCGCGTTAGTCCGCCGTGAAGCACCTTCCCACTCATGACGATACATCTATCTTCCGTGCAGTTAATAATGAGGGGAATTAGCGCGTCCTACGGCTACTTCTCATATATAAGAGCGTAACTATTTTATCCGAGCATGGAAATTTAAACGCTAAAGCGACTAGAGGATTACGCCGTCGTAATAGAACACGGATGGAGGAAAAAAATACTCCAGCAAACATTAACCACGAGCAGTGATCCTGTTGACCTAGTGCGGGTTCCCAGCGATGACATTGGCTCTAAGTTTGACCCTGAGGACAGAGAGTCCTCGGCGTCTGGAGATACAGTACTGAACAGATTCATAACCCAGAAATGAAGGCAACGAGAAAAAAAACCCGACGAAACCCCGTAGAAAGATCGATCCCGGCAGGGGCGCCTCGGAAATAAATAAGAGTGGAGCGGGAGGAGAGCGTACGTGTCAGGACGTTTAAAAAGGCGTTGGTCGTTCGTGTCCACGATGATCCGCAGGCAGCCCGTGGTCTGATCGCCACGGAATGTGCTGACTTCACTTATAATGTCATATTAATGGATGCGCAATACGGGGCGAACCGCGCCGGACTCCCGCCGCACTGGGAACTTTAGCTTTAAATTTTAGAGATGCGTATTTCGGCGTCTTTTAATCTGAATCGCGGGGGAAATACATATATTTCATATTTAAGCGAATGACGACAAGACCATCACGTACCACTTTTTTTCTCATAAATACTGGCACAGTCGTACACACACACTGACACACACTCTGTCGCAAACCAAAACAAAACGGAGTGTGCCGTGACAGCGGTGCGCATGATTCACGGCCAGGTAGAATCCCGGCACGGTGAAGGAAGGACATTAGTATTCAACTCCAGCAGTATAACACAGAAAACGGCAGAAAAAAAAATGCAGACGTGTGGTCAAAGAAGCGGTCATAAATCAAAGTACTGCGATGTAACTACTTACCATTGCAGAGCGCCGCAAAAAACAGCCCCAAGATCGCGTTTTGCAAGACGGCGCCGCTCATGTTGCCCTTTTAATCTCGTCCGACGCGTTTTTTTCCCCTGTATTAAGTACAGTTATAGTCTCCTTTTTGTCCCCTTTAGACTGTCCAACACACTGCCTTTTCGGTCACCTGCGTAATTCACGCAACGGTGATGTTTAAATTGCTGTCAAATGTAATTTTGTACAAGCGGACAAAAAAATAAAATAAAACCCACAATTATGCTTATTCCTTTACGGTGTTTTCTTCTCACGCACCTCGTCAAAAACAGTCGGACGGCTCTCTTAAGACAAAACAACTGGCAAATAGCAAAACGATCCGTTTGTTTATTTTGTTTTTGTTTTTTTTTGTTTTTTTGAAAAAGCAAATATTCCAAAAATTGAATTAATATATATGCAAATTTCTCTGATAGACGTTCAAAGGCGCATGGAGATGAGACTCCGAATTAACAAAAATTATGCAAACCGCTAACTATAGCAAATATTTGGTATTATGTGTAGAAGTGGGAAAAGCGTGTGTGCAGTTGTGTGTTTTTGTCCTTTTTTATTCTCCCTTTTGCCTTCAGTATTCAGCGCGTTTAGCAGCTCTGCGCTCTATGCATCATAAGGAGAAGCACCCCCAAAGCGACGCGTAAGAAAGCCGTGATTGACAGTTTCAGAAGAACTTTCTTCCGCCAATCCCTAGCGCCAAGGAAGAGGTCGGGCTCTACGAATGGTTTGAGGGGGCGGGCTAAGGAGGGCTGTTGACCAATGAGCGGCCTTGGGAAGGCGGGCCGGAGAGGCGAGAATGACGCTCCTGTAATGCAATGTGATTTATAGTGCGCTTTAATGCTGCTGCAGTATACTGAGAAAGCGCCGGCGAGGAGGTCGGATGCTGTGTGCTTAAAGTACTGGTCTGATCGCTGGATATGTAAGTGGTAGTGGGCGTGGATTGTCTTGTTGATAAGGGTACAGGTGGTAGGGAGGCATCTGTAATTTAATTCATTTTGTAGCCAAAAACAAATGGACGTACGGAGTCGGTAGTCCTAATATGAGCGTGCTGTATTGTAATTATTAATTGCCTGAAGATGCTACTGCGTATGCAAGTTTTATAGTCACTGCTTCTCATCCTTCAAAACTGAGACTTAAAACTCACAGAGAGTGAGAGCTGAGAAAACGAAAAAAATACATTGAATTGAGATGTGTGGTGATGTGTGTGGACATACAATTCTTTTCGGCAGGGTGTATTTTTTTTGTAATACATCCAGTGAAAAAGTACGAGATTTCCGTATTTTCAGGGAAGTCTGTGTACTTTATGTACCGGAGTCCCTCAAAGTCACGGGTGCATAAATGAAGTTCGTGGCTGACATTTGAGGGGGAATGAACAGGGGCTTCACGGACCCATTCACAGGTTCGCAAAACAATTAACTCCCCACTATTTTTTCCCTTTTAATATAGTAATGCCCTTTTCACAGGTGCACGAGGTGTAATTTGTCTCCAGCAGACTCGAGGGAGGGATCTACACCTAGGTGTTTCCGGCGGTCACATGACATTTAATTGCGGAGTGCCCACCCGGAGCCCCGCCCCCACCCACGTCTCACCGCTGCCTGTGGTGTTGCCTGCGTAATTTGCTCTGGCAGCCTGTTTAGGATGGAAATGTATGGGGGCAGTGCCACCTGCTCCCCCCCCCCCCCCCCCCCCCCCCCCCCCCCCCCCCCCCCCCCCCGCCGCGCGGCCCCCCCCCCCCCCCCCCCCCCCCCCCCCCCCCCCCACACCCCTGCCCTTGTGGTTGCCTGGGTAATTTTCTCGGGCAGCTTGTTTAGGGGGGAAATGTCTGGGGGCGGGCCCCCCGGCTCCCCCCCCCCCCCCCTCAAGCCCCTCAGCTTGGCCACTAATCGCCATGGATGAGGCAGATGACACCGGCTTGTAATCGCCATCCCCAGAGTGCCGGTCCCACGCCGTTCCTACCCAACCTATGCCCCACATCCATATCTCAAGGGGAGAATTGTGTCTCCCTGCTGATGCATTCACTGGCCAGCCTGGAGAACAGAGAGTGATAGACAGCAGCAAGACAGGGTGACAGAGAGTGAAAGACGCAGAGAGATTTTTCTTTTACTTTTGATTGAACAGTTCTATGAACACCGAAAATGACACAGCACACATCCCCAAAAACAGAACACACTCCTCAAAAAAGGAGAAGTGCAGAGAGTTGTACTCAGCTAATTCCTATGCAGTCATATGCGCCTCTGATGCAAAGGAATCTTATTTTGAAAATTAAGTTCAATGATTAAAAGTAAGAAAGAGAATGCAGATATAGACAAAAGCAGGGTGACAGCCACCTCACACACATAAAGACTATTCCTGCGATCCGAAGACTCACACTTAATGATTCCGGTTTTTCATTTGTTTGTATATTTTTATATTTTTGTTATCTAAAAGTATATGGAAATGCATCCTTACTACGTGCACTCTTTGATGATGCCCCGGTCGTTTTGTATTAGTTTTTCTTTTTAGTTGGAGCTAAAAATTGTAAATGGCTGGGGAAGTGCAGAGAGGAATATTGGAGGCATGTAAATGGAATGGGACGGAGAGGGAGAAAGAAAGACTGAGAGGTGGAGTAATGGATAGAGGGACGGGTCCGTCCTCATGACATATATAAACATAAGTTGATTCTTCACCTTCACAGTACTGACATATACAAACGGGTGTGTTTAGTTCTGTCCCTTGGGGGAAAAGGCTCTTCTCCCTTCATGTTAAACATTTGAGGGGTGCAACAGAACCACATTCTCAGTGTAAAAATACACTCCTGGGCTGCGCAGCCTTGAAGTTGGATCAAAGGCCGAGATGTGGTAAGCGATACGTTAAGCAGTGTCTTCAGCTGTTTGGTCCAAGGCCAGTGCCTATCAGCTGCAGTTGATGTTTCCATACAGACCAATCAACTCCATCACTCCCTATTTGCGGTTCTTATAAGAGCCCATTCATATAATCAACAATCTACCATAAACAAAAAATGAAATGCGAACATGAAAAATGACCCATTATGTCATTTTTTGAACTGATTATTTTTGATGATTGAATTCCTCAAACCAGCCTCCCCTCCATCTGTGACATAATTCCCCTATAATGACCTCCCACTCAGCCACAGGGGTGAAGGGCAATTTGCACGTTCCAGTGGCAATGTTCACTTGAGGAACCCGGGTGATGGCTTGAGATGAGTGTGATCATCCCAGCCGGACTTCACATTCCAGGGGTAACATCTTCATTCTGGAGTCACAAACAGTATATGGATAAAAGTACTGGGACAAACCTCTTAATCGCCGAAGTCTAATTCAGAGCCAATTCCACAGGTGAATAAAATGAAGCCTCTAGCCATGCAGTCAGGATTACAAATATTTCTGAAAGAATGGGTCATTCGGAAGAGCTCAGTGAATTCGAGCGTGGTACCGTCATAGGATGCCACCTTTGCAATAAGTCAGTTCATGAAATTTCTTCCCTGTTAAATATTCCACAGTCAACTGTAAGTGGTATTATTGCAACGTGGAAGCATTTAAGAACAGCAGAGACTAAGACACAAAGTAACAGACCACATGAATATAACAGAGTACAGTTGCTGAGTGCTGAGGCGTATAGTGCCTAAAAGTTGCCAACGCTCTGTTGACTCAGTAACTGCAGAGTTCCAAACTTCCTCTGGCATCGACCCCAGCACAAGTACAGTGGGCCGGGAGCTTCACGGGTTGGACTTCTATGGCCAAGCAGCTGCATGCAACTCACATCACCGAGCACAATGCCAAGTGTCAGCTGGACTGGTGTAAAGCACGGTTCCACTGGACTCTGGGGCAGTGGAAAGGTGTTCTGTGGAGAGGCGACTCGTGCTTCTCTGTCTGGCAGCCTGATGGACGGGTCTAGGTTTGGCAGATGCCGGGAAAACGTTACCTACCCAACTGCATTGTGCCAACTGCAAACTGGAGACTTCAAAGCATTTATGTTGCTCTGGCTAAGAGTATCTGCCAAATGTCATAAAGGTAATGTTTGATGGATGGGTATGGGGGTTTTTCAGGGGTTGGGTGTGGCCCCTTAGTTCCAGTGAAGGGAACCTCTTAATGCTTCATCACACCAAGACCTTTTGTACAATTCTATGCTTCCAACGTGGGAGCAGTGTCCATAAAGTCCATAAAGACTTGCTTGAGTGAGTTTTGTCACTTTTTGTGTGGAAGAACTTGACTGGCCCCTTCTGACGGGCCCTTGACAGCCCACCCTTCTGCCTGTGATACCTCTGCTACCTGTGACATGCTTCCAGCCTGCCCACCCTTTGTCGCATCCCTTCCCTGCTGCTGTATATATATATAATCCACTGTTCATCCTGCCATCCGAAGCAGCACCAGCGCCTGCCTGCCCTCACCTGCCTGCTCCCTGCATTGAGACTCAAATCTTAAAATTTGGACGTGTAAATTAGGATTTTGCTTGACTGCCTTCTCTGCCGGCCCCTGGAGGATGGGCTCCCCCTTTCAGTCTGGTTCCTCCCAAGGTTTCTTCCTGAGGGACTTTTTCCTTGCTACTGTCGCCTCTGGCTTTACTCTCTGGGAGCTTTGGGAGGAATAATGTAAAGCGCTTTGAGACAATGTAATGTTGTGAAAATGTGCTATATAAATAAAATTGAATTGAATTTTGCCCATATAGTGTATGTAAAGGACTATAATTCATATAACCTGTTTATTATTATTATTATTATTATTATTATTATTATTATTATTATTATTATGGGTTTTCCCCCACAGTTCAGAGGTATGCAGTCAGGCTAACTGGTATCTCTAAATTGCCTGTAGTGTGTGATTATGTGTGTTTGTGTGCGTGTGCCCTGCAATGGACTGGCATTCCATCCCAGTTGTATCCCAATCTTGTACCCGGTGCTGCCTTGGTAAGTGGTTGGTAGATGGCTTATTATTATTTGATATGGAGAGTATCACATGGCGTCTTGCCCGGAGCCGTAGTCTTGGGCTCAGTGCAGAGCTCTTGTTGATCCCTGGAAAACGCATCACGGAAGCACATCTGTTTGTTGTCTTTGTGCTTTTTCAGTGCCGAATGGATATTTTTGGCATTTTCATGCACAGCTCCATCAATCGGGGTGATGGGGTTCTTCTGAGTCTCCTCCAAATGTTCTAACGGCATACTTTGGAGATGTCGCTCACAATAGCTGTCTCTCTGCTTCCCTGCCCCAGGAGCGGCGCTGCTTTTGTGTCCTTGAGCGAAGCACTTAACCTGAATCGCCCAGCAGCTCTGCTGTACATCCTGCTGGATAAATGGCAGAAGTTGTGGGTCAGGCTGGGTAAATGTGTCAGACAAGTGGCTCAGCGATGGCGGTATTAATGATGGGTAAAGTGGCACACATTCCCCGACTCCTGCTTCCACATCTACACGGACAAACACACGCGGCCGTCGAGGGTCCGACCTGTCATTTCTCTGACGCCCACTGTTTAAATCGCGGTGAAGTGTGAAGCACAGAGACGGGGAGCGAAACCAGAATGATCGCGAGACGTGTACGGTGACAGATGCTGACCTTGAGTTCTCCTTCTGCTCGCGTCACAGCTGCCAAGCTTTACCCTGGAGAGAGCTATGGAAAAAAAAGACTCCCGCTGAAAAAACGGAGGCGAGAGCCATGGGGGTGTTTGTTCTCGACTCAAGAGAGCTTCCTTTACGGTGAACCGGTAGTGCACAGTATTCCAAATAGATGGGACTGATGAACAAGTGGGACTCCATTGTACATGCTTATCAAATCAAATAAATTGCCTGGGGCCGTATTTTCCAGCAGTGCGGAATGGCCTCAGGTGCCTGACCCTTAGTTTGTCTCACTATGCACTTCCCTAGACCCCTTTTATACCTTCCACCTCCTTCTCACTCTTTCTCTCCACCTATCTCTCCTTCTCCTCCATGTCTCCTCCCCTGCTGCTCCCCTCCCTCCAATCTGTCTTTCTTTGCCGTTCATCAGGCTGACAGGCTGCGCACTGATTAGAAGCTGCGAAGGTGAGGATGACCTGGAGTAAGCTGGAGATGTAATGAGGATAGCAACCTTGGATGGGGAGGCAGAGATACACCCCCTCAAAATAGTGGGGGGGGGGGGGGACTGAACTGTCCATGTGCAAAATCAATTCTGGGGAAAAAAACGGAGACCTTCAGCCACAAAAAAATAACAAATGACCAGTAACACGGGACAAACAAATGCCGGAACGATCATTTAAAACCAAAACAAACTACAGAGACGATCCACCAGAGGACTGCAGTGCCAAGTAAAACAGAACAATAAATGGAAGTTTGAAAGCCCAAACATAAAGTAGAGATGATCTAAAGCCGCTAACTGATCACCTGGTTAGCAAAGCTCACGCTACCTGAAGTCACCAAAACCCGGGACCCCCTGACAAGAAGCGTGACTCATCCATCCAGCCCGTTTCCCTGAGTCCTGCAATCAAGGTCTTATAACCTCATAAGAGTTATACTGGTGTCCTTCATAAGACTAGGGAGTGATTTGACCCAGAAACTGCGGCTCTGCTGTGTGAGCGGTAATCTGTGGAAGGCTCTGCAATGCACTCTTCCTGCCCTGGCTAAGACTCAGACTGGCTTCCTGCCAAAACACCATATTTACACCCTTTGCATACTGCTTCTCTTATTAGGGGAGGAGATTAGGGCAACGTCACATGACCAGCATTTTCCTCCAATTCACCTGTTTTTCCCTCACTGAGAAAACGCACCCACACCTCCGTGCCCAAAGCAAAGCTCCCACCTCACTGCAGCACTTTCCATCCTGACTTTACGCCTTTTCCTCCCTCTTCCCCAAAGTCCCTATTCCATCCTTCCATCCCTGTGGCACCCGATTTTGTTCATTATCCAACCCGGAGCAAGTCTCCAGGATTTTAAAAGCATTTTGCTTTATCTGGCAATGTCGATTGTGCTAGAGTCCCTCAAAGTGGTATAGGAGGTGAACATGATAATATTAACATGCATAGAAAGCGAATGTGATTTAAAAATCTGCGATAAATGAGAAAATTCTTCACACGGTGGAGGAGGAGTGAGTCAGAGCGGCTGTGGGAGACCAACGCAGTCACACAAGCAGGACGTCGCTGAAAGAAGCCAAGAGCCTCAGAATCAAACGCATTTTTACTCTAAAGAACATGGCCTGGACCCGAACCCTCACCACATTCCTGGACCTGAATATCAGTGCATCAAGGAGTTTGAACCTGGCAGTGACTGAATTCCAGCTGAAACCAGAATGGCTGTATATGCTTGGCAGAACCTGGTTCAGAATATCTAAAAGCATTACCCTGCCATTCACAGGAGTTCCGTATTGGCCAGCCAAACCTGCGACAAAACTCAGAGCCCCTGCATGCGCAATTCTGCAGAGGCGCCCCGCAAGTAGGAAGTCGAAGAGCCAACGACGCATGAAGGCAGAAAGATGCAGGCACCCGCTGCTCATTCCCTTGCAGAGCAGATCCATAAAGTCCTGAATCCACGAGTGATCCAGCTCCACAGACACACTGCAACACATAGACCTAAAACCCCTAGTTAGCTGGTCAGAAAGCTCACGAAATGACCTACAGACAGCGGTAGACACAATCGGACACTGGGAGACATAGGCAGACAGGGGAAGACACTGGGATAGATTGGCAACCACAGAAAGACATAGACAGTGGGAGACACCAGCAGACACAGGAATAGACGGGTAGAGAGAGGAAGACACCGACAGACATTGGCAACCGCAGGAAGATACAGAAACACATAGCTAAACACAGTCAGACACAGGAAGACACACGCAGAGATAGGAAGACACCCATGAACACTGGTAGCTGCAGGGAGACATAGACAAAGGCAGTGTCATTCAGTCCTTTCGGTGGCGGAGGTGACCACCAGGCAGGGGGGGCGCTGATAGTGATCCTTGCCTAGGGCAGCAGATGGGCTTCAACAGATACTGGGCACAGGAAGACACAGACAGACACAGGCAGACAGAGGAAGACACAGGAAGATTCAGGCAGACACAGGAAAACACAGGCAGACACAGGAAGACACAGGCAGACACAGGCAGACAGAGGAAGACACAGGCAGACACAGGAAAACACAGGCAGACATAGGGTGACCTGGCTGCACAGAGGACAGGATCTGCAGTCGATTGAAAATAGTAATACAGCTTCTCCTGCAGCGTAATGTAGAAGTTAGTTAATAGAAACAGGAAACCCCTGCCCCTTTCACTTAAATGCCAGAACCAGAGCAACCAGCCTCTCCTCCTGGGGAGGGACACAGTGCTGTCCTGTCTGAGCAGTGCGCATTTGGGGACCAGTAACAGGGACACTGTAATTCAGAAAGCACACTTTTCCATCGCGTGTCAGTCAGTCTATATGTATAATTGTTTTCTGTTATTATTGACAGAGAGACATACTGCAAATATCCAATATCCCCTGAATCCTGTTTGCCATCGACGTACGCGTGCAGATGCAGGCTGGCTGGATTCAGCTGGGCTGGATCAGAGTCTCTTACCAGCCCAGCAGGGCGTCTATACTGGGCCAGACAGTGGTACGGCTCGGCAGGAGGGCAGGACGATAATGTGGATCAGCATGACCAGCTTCCCCTATGTTCGTTCTGTTCCTCTTTTCCTCTCCCCTCTTCTTTCCATCACTCCCCCCCCCCCCACTGATGTCTACCATCTGAGATCAATCGCTCTCATTTCAGTAGGGATTGATTCCAGTATTGCTCGCCATTCCCACTGCTGTCCTTGAACCCGCCCCATCCATCTCCATTCCAGACTCTATCTATCTCTCTCCCTCCCTCACCTCTCTCTCCTTCACCCTGTTTGCGTGGCCTTCTTAAATCTATCCTCTACCTTCTAAGGTCGTTCTTCCAGAACCAAATCCCGGTGCTCTTTGTTTCCCGGGGCCCATTTTGCTGTTGCACATAAGACACATTCCTTACCTTTATGGAGTAATCCTGCACCATGATAGCCCCCTAAAATACCTTGCGATGAGTTTGTTTCTCTAACTGGCCACCTGGGTATTACCACATGCAGGATCCTTAGCATAATAATGTTATAATGAATCCAAACTTACGTTATGACACTAATAAGGAGCCAATTCGCTGGCCTGGTGTTTATTTATGAACACTTAACTGCTTAAATGTGAAGATCATCACAGTTCTTGTGTCCCCTGTTTGGTAGAACAGTGATGGTTGGCACAACAGCATCCATCAGTGGTAAGATTATCATAGTCCCTGCCATTTCCGGGATAATTGTCAGTACGACATGTGTTAGATATCTTGATTACTCACTGTGTGTGTGCTGATGCCACCCAGCCCCCCCCCACTCATTAATGGCTGAAAATACCCCAGCTGCCTCTAATTGATTAAACAGCCCCTGCCTCTCGCTGCGCCAATGTCGACTCACTGCGGATCACGCTCAGAGATTCTGGCCCAGGATTCCTGCAGCTTCCGGGGGCTGGAATAGCAGCCCCTGTTAACAATCAACCCTCCTTCTGTCTCCCTCTCGCTGTTTTCTGTTGTGTCTGTTTGATTTTTCATTCGCTCCCTTGATGGCCTATCAGCGTGGAGTTATTAGCGGTCAGAGTGTCTCCGGTGACTCAAGCCATCCGTCTCTCCGCCTCCCGCACCCCCGGCGTGCCCGTTAATCGGCCCCTGTGCGCAGAGATGGCAGAGCGTCTCGCCGAGTACCGCCATCCGGCGATGGTGATCCATCAGCTACCCCCACAAAGCCGACAGCATGGAGTTGGGTTGGGGGGGGGTGCTTAAAGATCTGCCGCATTTTGGATGTTGTCACAGGGACTGACAGTGGCTGAGAGGTCACCACGGGGGGAGGGTTGCGCTGTGGTTTGACGGCTGACTGTGTGGGGGGGTGACGGCTCTGGAGTCAAGCATTCCAGCCCCCATGGTCCTCGGGGTCAGACCGTAAACTCTACGACATCAAATTCACTCACGTATCATTAAACATTTATTAGCTGTGTGGCTCATAATATTATCTGATTTGTTTATAATTGTTTAGAATTCCTAGTTCAAAACAAAAGCTTATTCAGTTTACAAAAACCTTCTGTACTCTGTCTTGAAAGACAAGCGAAATTTAGTGAGAGATTTCCCTTGATGGAAGCGTTAATGGGGACCTTCTTCAGGATGATAGATGATATGGAGAAGGTCCATCCAAACTTCCTCTCTGATTCTAGGCTTTAATGCCTGTAGTTCTCAGGAAGAAGCCTGATCTCTCGCATTCTCCACCTCCTGTTGGTTATCGAGGAGATGATTTTTAGATTCCCGCACAGGATCAGTAAGATACGACTTAACTTTGAAATACCAGGCGACTGTAACGACCCGCTTGGGAACGTGACTGAACAAACACGTCAAATCTATTCAGGAAGGCTAAGCTCTCCGCTCAGCTCGATGCAGAAAAATGCACCTTTTAAAGCTGAACATGTGGGGTGACTCATTTGAATCTTAATACTGGTAAGTCAGTGCTGATGACGGCAGCGCAAATGTTCGCATTCATTATTATGAGATAAATCAATGTAATATCCAGCTGGACAGCTTATTAGGATAAAATGCTAAATTGCCAAAAAGTACTGGACAAAGCAACACAAGCACTATCACTACTTCAGGTAGAACGGGTATGTGAAATGTGTAGTTTCTCTACACTGCCAGTAGGGGGCAGTTATCTTAAGGGCAAAAGGTTTAACAGATCGGCTAAGCCTAAGCTGAGCGTAACCATAGGTGACAGAGGATTTCTTACATTGTTTTATGTATTTGAAAGAAGATACATTATTCTTGAGTGTCTGCTTAATGGCCATGAAATTTTTAAGTGCTTCGTTTGAGCGTTTGGTTATGCACATTTGTCCTTCGTCTCAGCGCTGGTGTCACCCTTCTTCTTCCTGCCCCGCCTCCCTCCGCTTCCTGTTCCTTCTGCCACCTTCCTGTCTTCCACCTCGATCCCTCTTTCCATTGCTCTCTCGCTCCCACCAGTAACAGATGACGGAGAGGCGGGGGGCCGTGAGTGCCAGTCCCCCCCCACCCGCCTCCCCCAGGCTCGGCATATGTCAGGAAAAGCGCAGTGCTTCTTGTTGTATCCAGGGCTGCCTCTTTCGTGCCCGTCTGACTCTTAGAACCACTCCTAGGACACTTTTGGGGCTCAGTCCCCAGCACTCACGAGGACCAGTAGCGCAGGTGGGTCTGGGGCACCCCCTGGGGGTTATGGGAGGTACTGACAGATGCACACTCAGTCGGCGAACCCTCTCAGGCACACAGCCCTGGCCAGACCAGGTCCAGAAGCCCCGCCCTGTGCGCGAGGACAAGCGCCCCCACAGACTCGCGCTGTGACACATGTCCACCCAGTGCGGTCAGCTCCGGTACCACCATCGGGATACCCAGGACCACACGGCATGACCCAGACTCACGGGCACGCGGCGGTCGAGGCTGCTCCGCTCTTTTCTCAGATACATGTCTCTCTCCCTCCCTCTGCTTCCTTTCCTCCTTGCAGACCTAAGCCACACGTCGCTGGCGTGACGTTCAAAGGGCCTCGTCCTGCCAGCACACGCCTCACGCTTAAATCTGACATGACACGGATGTTTGGAGCCTTATAGAGTCTGTCAGGTAGAAAGATTACAGAGCATACATATTTATCCTTCTGCTCCCACCCCCCCTCCCCATCTGTTCTTCCCTGCCTAACCCTAACCCTAGGTTCACATTGCAAACCCTAATTCGGGGCGTTACGGTGAAACAACAGCCTTTTGGAAAGTA
>JAODKE010000146.1:12844919-12862745 GCA_026779605.1 Mormyrus hasselquistii
ATAATATGCGGCCCGTGAGACTTGAACTTGGACATAGTGCGGCCCACTGCAAAAAAAGGTTGAGAACCACTGCCGTAACCCTCACAGTGCAGCCCTTCCACTCTATTCGCCGTTTGATTTCTACTCTGCGTGTTTGAATTCTGACTTCATTGGAACTGCTCTGTAATTACTTACGTGACAATGGTGCACTTAAAAGCTGCTTTTAGTCAGTAGAAGTGTGTCGGAGATTTGCCTCCTTCTTGGCTATTTCTGGGGCCAAGACATCCCCTCTATATCATGCAACACCCCCTTCCAACATGACACATGACACTACCCAAGTGCCAATCCTGCTGTAGGACTGTAGTCACATGACTGTCCACGGTAACTGTGACCATTCTGACTACAGAAAACCAGCTGCTTGATTTACCCCACCACCCCAAGTCATTTCCAATCACACCACCACTGAGAAGGCCTAAAATTAACAAGATCGGGGGGTATTTTTCGTACGTGGATTACTCGTTCAGCCGGATGCAGTTGTTGACGATTCGGCATGACCCTGGATCTGTCGGTTTTTCGAAACTCTTGTTGGATGTGTTGTCATAGCAGCACATGCAAATCCTCAAACCTGCTCGGAACAGGTCTGTTCTGTGTAAACAAGGATTAGCTCGCACAAATAATCGGTGTCCGTGCGTTGAAATCCAATCAGTCATGGCCTCGCCATTCATGAATGAGCGACCGATTGATATCGGTGTGTAAATTATAAGCAGAGAATTTCATAGAGATGGTTTGACGCGATCAGCAAGATCCTTTATTGCTCCCGGAGGAAATTCTTATAGAAATGTCAAAAAAGTCAAACTAGGCAAAGTACATATACATATATGTAAGTGTGTGTGTGAGTATATTTTATTATACATATGTATTTAGCTGTAGTTTTGTTCGGCTATAACAGACATGCTGGCTCCGTCAACAAGGCGCGTGGCGTGCCGGTGATATCCAGCGCAGATACATACTCGGGATAGTCACGCATTCATAGTTTTATTAATAGTCACGCATCTGCTCAGGTAAAGTCAGATCACTACATGTACAATATAATAATCTATACCACAAGTGTGTCTGCTGGGGTGTGGCGTGAGTAAATGGTGTCCTGTAGTCGTGTTCCAGGCATACAGCAACTCTGGACATAACGGACTGTTTTGCCAGGTCCCTTGAAGTCCGTTATAACTGGATTTTACTGTATTAAATAATAATCAATCTGACACATAGGAAATTAAATGCTGCATTCAGTAAGTACAATGAACACTACTTCCGCGTTTAATCTTAGGCACTTTTTGCCAGCCGTCTTTTCTAGTCTGGGCTGCTTTTGCCATGTGACCCCTTGTGCATCTTAGTTCCTGAAATTGTTCATATCCTTCATATCCATCTAATACGAGGTCTTGCTCCTCTTGTGTGAAGAGGTGCGCCCTTTCTTTCGTCATTTTGTTGCAGCCTATCAAAGACTTGCTGATCTAGTTTTCTAGACTTGATATATATGGGCTTTTCAAGCAGCGCGGGTGCACGCAATCAACTTGGATGACTGGATCCAGCTAATCTAATCTACTACACAGCTGCGTTTGAAAAACCGACTTATCCCAGATCATTCTCTCTGGCATGAACTCATCCAGGATAAGACGTCTTATCTCGGATGATTTACATGACGTACAGAAAATACCCCCCAGGTCTTACCAGTAGATATTTAAAGTAAACAAACAAATGTGTCTCACTATTAAATCAGAAGAATGGTACTGAATGAGGCGGCCGCCAAGAGCAGCCAATCAGGCTTTGAGGGGGCGTGGCCCCCACCAGGACTTAAGAATCCCGTCTTACCTGCCCGCCGCTGTTCTCTGTGCGAAACTGGTACTGAATGTTGTGATCCCCGAAGGCTCCTGGCTGAACACTTGCTATGGTTACCGCGGCCTGTTCCCCACCCCCAGCACTGTCTCCTGAGAGCACAGATCACAAAAAATAAAGCTAAGCGGGGGGGGGGGAGGAGGGGGTTATGGAATGGAGAAGGAGCACATTTAACATTTACTGGAACAAGAACACAGCACCAATACGGCCGCCAAACAGACCCGGCCCGGCCCAGTAGCCTGTATTACTCATTGAGCTGGGTGTTGGAATAATTCAAGTCGATTTATAGGTGCTGAGTACCAGTAACATCTGGGGTGCGGGGGTCATTTAAAAAGCTGACAGCTTACCTTCAGAAATCTGAACGACCTCCTCCTCCTGTTTTTCGTGACTGAGAGGGGGAGAAAGAAGTGTCATTGTAAGAGAAAAGTAGAATGTCTGGTTGAAAAGGATATTTTGTCACGTCACTAAAATTGGAGACTGGTACCTGTGTTTACAGAAACACACAGACAGCTGACCACCAGCACAGAGAGTAACAAAAGAGGATTGACCACTCTCAGGCTTCCCTGGGCCAGGACCCAATCCACATGACATTACCACTGCATTTCCCTCATGCAAGGACTGTAAATGAAATACTTATAATAAAACAGCCCCAATTAATTGGCTGGAAAATAAAAGGTTGCAAACACTGGTGATGCAGGTGGTAAACTACTACTGGAAGGCATCAGCTCTGACACATAGCTGTGTTACCCACTTTCATAAAACCAGTTTAACTAAACTAGCAACTGCCTACAGCTGTATACTGGACCAAATGTGGAGACAAACACCTCTCTCTCTCTCTCTCTCTCTCTCTCTCTCACACACACACACACACACACACTCACGAGGGCACCACAGGTAGATTATAATATAGTAGGTGAATAACCGACACGCCCCGCAGGAGACTGTCACATCGGACTCCTCCGTATTAAACGTAAACCAGAAATTCAAGGCGCTTTCCATACACACTAAAGCATATCGCCAGGCAAACCACCTATAATTGGATTAGCTTGCATGCATTAAGCGGTACCTGGGCCACGTGGGACACCCTCGGGCTTAAAATTATACTAATGAAAACAAATAGAAAATTCTGCAGCTCCGAAGAAGTAGCGGAGAAAATGGTGGCCGGGCCACTGGGGGGATGGACGAACGGACGGACACTGAGGGGGAGGGAGGCACGGCGACGCGTCCGTACCTCGCAGCAGCGTCCAGACTCTGTTCCAGCATATCCATGGGGGTGGCGGTACAAAGCGCGGGGCCGAGGGATGCGGAGACGGGGGATGGAGGCGCCGATCACGGGGACAAACACTCGGGTCATGTGAGAGAGGCCGTCCGGGACACGTGAGGCGGACACCGGCCGATGAAGCAAGATGGATACCGCTGGCGGAGCTCGGCCGTCTGCTGCTACTTCGCACGGTCTCCGGCCCGTCCCTCCTTTGTGGGGGGCCCAGTTCACGTTGGCCCAGCTGTATGGAGTGCCGATTCGGTGTATTTCGCGCTGGCTCGGGGCTCGCTTTCCTCCTTCGATATCACTCTCTTTTTCTTTTCGCTTTCCGTCCCGCCGTCGCCCTATCGGCTCGACCTGAGCGCCGCGCAGTGCAGGAACGTATCCATCCGCGGGCGGCGGTAAAACACGGAGCGCGGAACGGCGCGGGTTGGGGGTGCCTGCAACAGTTCGCTACCCGTTCTATTAGTGAAATTTTTATAAACATCTAAATAAGTGGGATTTTCCTTCCAGATTTTAGCGTCCGGCACGGTTTCGAAATGGTGAATATCATGACGCATTTAAGATACTGTCATTCAAAGCAAGTTTAGAATTTTGTTCCCGAAATGGTGTTGGTATGGGAGGATCAGGCATGTTCATCCCTATTTATCCTGGATGGGTGACACGCCAATAAAACGCATTCGATCCCGGAGTGAACAATTTCATACGCTGAAACGTGACGTCTCGCGTTTTTAGAAAACGTATGAACATAAAGGAGGACGATGGTCACGATTGTTTCCACCAGCTGACAGCGCTGATCCAATCCGGATTTTTGCGTGAACCACATGATGCGGATGAGAAATTAGCATTTTTGGTGGAATAAATACGTGAATCTGCTGCATTAAAACGCAGCATTGGACATGGACTGACATTTTGCGTGTGTGTTTTGTGTGGTTTTACCCTCAGTACCCAGTAATACTCGTATATAACTGAGCCGTGTGACCTCCGGAACTGTAACGGTTATGCATTGAGAGACTGGCGAAGTAGTGCGGCTCTCCTGGAATGGCTCCATGGGTCAGACGGAGTGTGTCGGAGGCGCGCGGTTAGGTGTGTAAATAAGGCGCAGCTCTGTTTTCAAAGCTCTACATATACGCATATAAGAATGGCCTCAATACTTCTTAAAGTAACTCTAACTAATAAACGGTATTCGCTAGTTTTTGACCAACGGTCTTTCATTTTATGTTTAAGAAGCATTTTTATAGGCTGACGTGGTGATTTTATTGTTTCTTTTGTTGCTCGGTGAGGTTCATATACTCGCGTCATCTAACGGTTCAGTTCAGCATATTTGCAGTTACATTCGATACCTCAAGAGTTTTGTCACGTACACAGGGTATACAGTGAAATGCAGCTCTATAAATAGACTATACTGTGCAAATAAAATTTACAAAATGTAAACAATTACATAGAAAAAAAGTATATTTACGTACATGCTATATATGTGCTATTCCTATATACATACTTTAACAGAAACATTGCAAGATATGTAAAAGCTTACAAAACTGAGTAATAATCATTATCCAGATGAATTATTTAAGTAATTAACTTTATGACCCCTAAAAGTACCTGGTTGCCCAGGCTTGCCTTCAATGTATATTTAGCCTTTAATGGCTTGTTGCCTGTCTTGCATTTCATATGCTGGGAGTTTCATGTTGAGTAAAGTTATCACCAGCCACCATTACACATCACCACTAATTTTTAAGTACAAACTTAAGATTCAGCACATTTATAAACCCCCCATGGGAGAGCATTAACATTAGAAGGAACGAGGCAGTTTGTTTGCCGCATGTGTTTTGCTGTGCTGTGGAATATTGTGGGGTCTTTATCGTTTGTCGCTAAGTAAGGTTCATATACTTGCATTGACTAATGGTTCCATTTGTCATAAAATATTTTCAGTTATATTCAATAACTCAGTAATCAATAGTCTTATTTATCAGATGTGGGCAGGGTATGCAGTGAAATACAGCTTCATAAGCAGATTATACTGTGCAAATAAAATTGCAAAATGTAAATTAAAAATGACAGGAAAAATATATACATATACATGCATATATGCAAAAAATATGCGTTATATACATAAGCTAATACAAACACTGCAACTTTGGCGAGTTATGTAAAAGCTTACCAAACAAAGCTTAATAATCATCATTAAAATTAATTGTTAAAATAATTTATTTTATGACCCCTAAAAATACCCCCTGTTACCTGCTGGTTGGATGGTAAAGTAAATGCCTTCTCGTTATGTGCTTAACCAGTATCGGCCTGTTTGAATGACCATCCATCTAATCGTCCTCCAACTGTAATACACTGGCAGTGTTAATGTAAAAAGGCAGCACACAGAGTGATGTATGGCTCTGTGGGTTAGGGATATTCCGGAAAGGTCTCCAGTTTGCATCTGATGGCTGGCAGAGTAACCATATCACTGTTGGGTCCATTAGCAAGGCCTTCCACTTTCTCCAGGGGTGCTTACTGACCCCAAACTTTGCTATCACATGTCTGTCCCCCCCATGTGTGGGTTTCACTCTTTTAAATGATTAATTACAATTATTGTCTGATGAAGTGAGGAGACATATAGAGTGTCATTGGTATATTGAGTAACAGTGTTACCTTACAAATCCCTGGTTGAGGGTTTGAATCACACTTGTATACTGCGTGTGTGGATTCTACATGTTCTCCCCCTGTTGACTGGGTTTCAAGTAACGGCCCAAATAACTGCGGTTTGGCATCTCATTCACCCTAAGTATGTGGACCCTGTGATGGACTAGCAACCAATCCAGGGTGAACCCTTATGCTCGTGCTCCCTGGGAAATGTTGAGAAATGCAGGTTAATCACGACACTCCAGTGAATTACTGATTATGGACAATAATCTAAAAGAAATCTTTTATCGCTACTAACAACCATAAATTTATTAATTGCATAAAAGCACTATTCAGGATGAGCAACAACAGAACACAGACAATCATAAAAGCACTATTCAGGAGCTAATTTAGATCTGCGAGTTTTGGGCAAATTTATTTATTTATTTATTTATGGCGCACATCGCGGAGTTTCCAGGCTTTGTTATCAATCGCTGTTTAATGAAGTTGA
This sequence comes from Mormyrus hasselquistii, assembly GCA_026779605.1. NCBI lineage: Eukaryota > Metazoa > Chordata > Actinopteri > Osteoglossiformes > Mormyridae > Mormyrus > Mormyrus hasselquistii. The sequence continues at coordinate 12,851,171 of JAODKE010000146.1, forward strand.
CCTTTGCCCTAGATGTGGATTTTCTACGGCGAAAGGAACCATTTTTTCCTTGTCGTTGTTTGCAACCAAATATGTAGGAGCACGCACGAAACTATTGGCTGGTCTAGTGCTGCTTTGAACCCTACGCAATAGCTCCTCAGATCCCTATTGGATATTTCCTAAATTTGATTGCTAGCTGGGACATGAAGTAATTTTTCATTGGTGGTGCTCTGGGGCGTATCTACAAGAGCCCGCCCCCTAATACCTCCATTGGTATCACGACGAAGTTCGTCCGGCTTGCTCTCCTTGAGCGAAACCTTGTGTATTTGTCTCTTTGGAGCACATATGGCTGCCCGAGTTCTCGTCGGTGTTAAGCGGGTCATTGACTATGCAGTGAAGGTACTTCCCGCGTTTTTGTTTCACCTTCATATGAGCGTTGGCCATTCGTCGTTGTAGGGGGTTTGGGAGAAGCTGGGTGGAAAGTAGCTTTTACTATTGGGTCGGCACTCAGCAAGGTCAGCAGCAAAACCTCCGGGTGTTAACATTTTTGCGCTATTACCATAACAGTGTATAATAGCATGATTTTAACAATTATCTTTTACTGAAGAAGTACATTTTAGAATGCATTAGTGAGCACCAAGGAATTGTTTTGCTTAAAAAATAGACAGTTTATCCGGTGTTGTGTGTTCCCTGTGTGTGAACACGAGCTCAAATGAACAGTAAGTAAAAAGGATATTTTACGCAGTTGAACCTAAAGCTCTTTCATTTTCGGGTTGTGTTTTGTGGAGCCGAGGTTGCATGGCGTGCAGGCGCTGTTTGCCTAAAGGTTGCTGTGACTTGACGCCGTGTGTGCCGTTACCATGAATCCAGCTGTGCGTGCGTGTTCTATCAATAATAGATCGCTTTGCTTAAACTTCCGATTAAAAGTCATTTTTGGATTCTTCGTCATAGTCAGTGCAACCCTCTAACTTGTATTGCAGTTGTATAACACAAGTTTAAACAACGGTTGGGTATAAACCTCATGTGGTCCTACAGTCAGCTGCCCTTATTATCTGACTGCATCTACTAAGTATACAAGCCACGTCCTAAAAACTACCCCTCTACCAGGTATCTCCCCCACAAACAATTATTAACCAGACGAGGTTGAAGTACACAAATAATATGACCAGCAACAACAGAACACAGACAGTCTCCCCCTGCCCGGTTACTTAGGTACTGTATGCTACATAGCAGTTTGTAGTTATGTTAGTTGTACGCTAATTGGTTTGGAAGGGAGTTTGCCTGGCGATTGAATTGTGACCTTGCTTAATAAACTGCACTTAATTTGTCAGGTATGATCTTTAGATTACGTTAATAACTGAAAATGTAACTTCTTCCCAAGTACTAGTTGGGCAGAGTGGTGCTTTATGACGTTATTAGCATTAAAATGGATCCAAAGTTAGTATTTATTCCTGTTGAAGACCCCTAACGAGGTATTGCATTTATGAATGCCACCACGCTGTAGAGTCATCGGTGGAATGTGCTGCAGGGAAGCCTTTAGGCTACACTGCCCTGGAGATCAGCCCTATTGATATTGGTTTGTGGTTTCATGACTGGAACCTTCGTTTCTCCTGTTTTCTTGGTCATTGGTCTTATTCATAGTTACAGACCATTTTGTCTGGTATTATTAAGAGAGTGATGTATCTTAGCGTTTAAGTAGCATCTTTCGGCCCGCAAGTCTTTAGGCACAGTTGCCATCTGTTGCAAGTGGTTCATTATCCTCACACCCTGACGACTGCAGCTATAGGCCCTACGTCATGGCAGCCTGCTGGAGGGTTGCTTGTGCTTGTGTCGGCTTCCCACCCCCCGGATGAGCCGTTTGTCCTTGTCCCGCTTGCCCTCAGGTCCGCGTGAAGCCGGACAACACCGGCGTGGTGACAGATGGCGTGAAGCACTCGATGAACCCCTTCTGTGAGATAGCTGTGGAGGAGGCCGTCAAACTGAAGGAGAAGCAGCTGGTAAAGGAGGTGGTGGCGGTCAGCTGTGGCCCCCAGCAAGTGCAGGTGGGCCGGGGGAGTTACTTGGTTTATAGAGGGCCATCTCTACAGCCCTGTGCTGCTGGTTACTTGTGGTGAAAATGATTCACATGAATTCTATTTCAGTCCTGTTTTCTCCTGCCAGGTGAGTGTTCATGTTTATGGCCCTGATTCCGTGTGCCATGTAGGAGACCATCCGCACAGCTCTGGCCATGGGGGCGGACCGCGGCATCCACGTGGAGGTGTCTGGGAAGGACTACGACACCTTGGGTCCTCTGCAGGTCTCCAAGATCATGGCCGCTTTGGCCAAAAAAGAAGAGGCCAGTCTGATCATCCTGGGCAAGCAGGTACCCACAGTCCTGTACCTGATGTACAAGCATGGAGGTTCTGAGTCTCCAGTTCTGCCTGAAGCTTTTCGGTCTATGCTGTGGACTCTGCTGTCACTGATACCTCTTTGTTTTGATGTGCGTATTTTTTTACAGGCAATCGATGACGACTGTAATCAGACGGGCCAGATGACTGCCGCCCTGCTGGACTGGCCTCAGGTCTGCAGATTCCTCGTGTTTTGTTGACTTTGGGGGAAATGTGGGTCTCCTGAAGCGTAATTGAATAGATGGAATTGATGATATTTGTAAGGTGAGATTTGTCTTGTTATGGGTATTTTTGTTGGATGGGGTGCAGTTACACCGTGGAACCACCAGAGGGACAGATTTGGTTTATTTGGTGTCCATAGTTTTAATGACACAGACTGGGTTCCGTTTAGTGTAACTTATGACTTGGGATGAGAATGAGACTGGGAGACGCAGGTAAGGCTGTGATGGTTGCGCTGCCATTCAGTACAGAATTTTCCCCACGGCAACAGTCATAAGGCTCACAGCATACACTAGGTGGCGCAAACATATATGTTTTCTAAAATACATATATTTACATATATTACTGGCATAGGTTGGGGACAGTCTCTAAATCAGATGATGTATTTGGGCAGTGATCTGCCTCATGTATAGGGGACGTTTGCCTCCCTGTGAAACTGGCTGCTCTCTCAGGGCACATTCGCATCTGAGGTGGTCCTGGAGGGCGACCAGCTGAAGGTGGTGAGGGAAATTGACGGCGGCCTGGAGACGGTGAAGCTGAACATGCCGGCCGTGGTGACAGCGGACCTGCGGCTCAACACCCCGAGATACGCCACTCTGCCCAACATCATGGTAATAGGGGGCCATTTCCTGCATGGATTCTATATACGCTACTATATGGGAAGCCAGTCTGTCCAGTGTGAGGCTTAGTCGTCATACGTGGGCCTCGAATTTTTACTAGTCAGAATTTAAAATGTGAATGTCTTCAATATGAGTTTTGGATAAGGGAGGCAAAAATTCAATGAAAGTCAATAGAACTATGTTACTAGTAAAAGTTATAGATATCTATGATGACAATTATAACAATACAGTTCTTAGTAGAAATGATTTATACTAGATTTATTATAGTATAGATATCTGAAATACTTTTTTTACTAGTAAGAATTATAATTTTTACTAGTAAAATTTGTTATGCGTATCCTATTAAAAAAACAATTTGAATTGCCATGATGCCGTAGTTTTCTGTCAGCATTGTTCATACCCCAGCTGGACTGAGCTGTGGCCTGGTCTTGTATATTTTCTGCACGCAGAAGGATCTGGCTTAACGAGAAGGAAAGCATGCTTGTGTGGAACACATTGGTTAGTGTGGGTTAATAGTACAGATCTACTCCTCTTCCTTCTCCCAGAAAGCCAAGAAGAAGAAGATCAGTGTGGTGAAGCCAGGGGACCTAGGTGTGGATGTGGCATCGCGTTTGGAGGTGCTACGGGTGGAGGAGCCCCCCCAGCGGAAGGCGGGGGTCAAGGTGGAAACTGTGGAGGATCTGGTCTCCAAACTCAAAGAAGGTGGAAGAATATAGAGGCGGCAGGAGGAGGGAGGCTACATAGGGACAGAGTGGGAGGTAAATGGGTCTGAACAAAGCCGTATTTGAGGGGAAGGAAATTAATTAAATGACATTAAAAATGCAGGCATGGTTCTTACAGCCAGAGATGAGCAGAGCTAGCCATAGCCAGCAGGTTCTCACAGAAAGAATGTTGCCCTTTAGAAATGTCTGGGGAACTGTTATGCCAGACCTGCACAACATGCTATGACGATATCGGCATTGCATGTTATGTATACAGTTGTCAGAGCCATGGCTGCAGCAGTCAGCTGGTTGGATACTGTGAATAAGTAAAGCTAAGATAATCATTATCACTTTTGTCCTTGATGTTTGACTCACTCATAGACAGTAGCACCTTTAATGAAAATGAGGAGAAAAGTGATTTGCGGTCAGCAAAAGACATTCATCTTCTGTTGTATGGGAATAATTTGTATTCCAGAGAGACGATATTGAGCAAAAGCGAGTGATTTGTCAGCACTGTTTTGTGTCTGTTGGCAACACACCAACTTATTTGACAGACTGTTTGTAGATTATAGCCAAATAAAAGTTGTAATTATTTATTTTGGGTAAATTTCCAGTTCCTTTTGTTGTAAGTATCGCGAAATCGCAAAAATATCAAATATCGCAGTGTAAATCTTTTCCAGTATCATTTAGCCCTGTGCCACGCTGATATTTCTGTGTGCTGAGAGGAATCAGATATGGCTGCAAACAAACAGGCTGCAGGTGTAAGCAGTCTCATTGTTTCTCTTACAGCCTGGCTGCGGTTTTTAAAACAAAGATGGAAAGAAGATTGGGGGGGGGGGGGACCAGCCAGACCGGCAGGACGACTCACTATCAGGCTGACTGGACTCCTGCGCATCCTGGTTCTCTGTGTGCCCCGTTGTCTCCCTCTGAAAGCTGAAAGTGACAATGCTGCTGTTAGCTGTCCCACAGGCGGTGGGGATTAGGGTGTGCCGTCTGCCAGCCAACCCGAGTGCGTCTGAATGACACCATACCTCTGTACCCCTCTGTGTCCCAGAGCCCCACAGGGAGAATAGTATCTATTGTCTGCCACTGTGCCACATTAAACATTCATATCTGTCACGGTGATAGATTAATAACTTTCCTCAGACTGTCCCAGTGAAATGTTGTCTATAGTAAGTGCCTGTGGATTAGTTCCCCCTGCACATAGGCAGTTCCATCCTGGGAGACAGACTTTTTAAACATAAGCACCGTTACTGGAGAGTGAAAATAAAGCTTAACTGGTTTTCTTTCCTATGTAAAACCTCAGTCCTTAAGTGTGTTTGGCCAACTGTGACATGAAGATGCCTTTTAACTAGGGGAACTACTGCCCAGCTGGGACTGCTGTGAGACGTCAACAGCTGTGACAATAACAAGTAGCCCGGACACGCCTGTACATGCTCCACTGCGTCCAGCACATGTTCTTGAGCCTGAAATAATGGCCTTTTGTAGGAGTATGACGAGGTGGGTGTAGGCTGCCTGCATCTTGTTTACAGCACCTGTTACATCTACTCATGTAGTAAAATACACAGGCATTCATTGTGCTGGACAAATATCTACCATCAACATTAGAAAAATAGCAACTGGCACCAAAGGCCCTCCCTACCAGACAAATTGTGCTGTGGGAGCACAAAAAAAAAATTAGACAATGGAGTGCTTGAGTATTACTGTTCAGACTGTATGACACTTGGGTACGTGATACAAATATGCAGTGCTAGGTATGTGACAAATTTATGACTGGTAGGTCGAGTGATGCTGAAGTATTTTAAAATTAGAGTCCATTGATGAAAAGAAGTGATGGCAGGTAAAATTGTTGAACTCTACTCTCGATGAAAGGAAGAAACCAGTCACACAAGTCGAGTGAAACCTAGATATGGAAACACAAACACATCGAAACTTTTATCAAAGCACGGTTTATTATGGAATGTGCCTGCATATGTACGCGCAATTTGTTCATGTTAAATGAGTATTAAACTCAGCCCATGCGCCAGTGCTACCGGTTACTTAAGTCGGGCTGTATGCTTTTTCCATTGCATTCGATTGGCGTGACAGAATACAAGATATAGTGGTACCCTCAGAACTCGAACTTAATCCATTCAGAACTCAGGTTCGAATCCTAAAAAGTTCTAGTTCTGATTGAAATTTCCCCATAAAAAATATGTCAGTCAATCAATAAATTCGTTCCCGGTCCCAAATTACACCTAAATGTTTTTTTTTTTTTAAGTATTTAAACACAAAATGAGCAGGATAAAACAAGGAAAACATTTACTACGAGTGAGCAGGGAGTGTGGAGTCAGGGTCAGGCAGACGGAAATCCAGGAACACTGGGTTTATTGCTGGCAAACAAGACACAACACAGAGTAGACTTCAAAGACAGGACTGGGGAAACATTCTTGAATGCAGGCTTAAATACACATGACTAATTGGAAATAATGAGAAACAGCTGATGACATCGGGATGTCACACGAGGTTAACGAGCCGGGCGTGACAAATTTGTAAAGTAGGAAAATACATGTATCCAGACAATGTGCAATGGCTACCAAAATGATATAAAGTACAGTGAATTACCTGATATTTTCAATAAAAAAACACTATCACCAACAAGCGGTGCTATCACAGCGCATGCGAGGCTGAGACTGAAGCGTCGCCCTTTGTTTCCGCTGAGAGACGCGCCACGTGACTCATTTCCTCGCGCGGACAAGTTATCTTAGGTCGGCATTCACAGTTCGACTTCAGAGATTCAGATCGAGTTCTAAGTCATTTTTTTCTCACTGGTTGGTTCGACTTTTAAGAAATTCGAGTTCTAATCAGTTCGAGTACTGAGGTTCCACTGCACAGTGATCCCCCGCTATACCACGGATTTTCCCCGAACGCAGCACAGTTCTCTGCGATGTGTAACTACACTGTGGCAGAATTATTAGGCAAGTGTGTATTTCACTTGTATCTTCTTAACCGACCGATACTTTGAGTCTAGATGAAATTCTAATTAAGAATTAACTTTTTAAAAACAGTAAATTATTCAGTATTTGGTCTGAATACTTTATGTTTGGATAAAAACAAGAAAACATAGATAGGCTACTTTCCTGTGCAGAATTATTAAGCAAATTATTATTACTATTAAAATGGGCCAAAGAGGACCTTACAGAGAGCAGGGAAAATATAAAATAGCAAAGTATCAGTCAGAGGGATGCAAAACGATCAAAACTGCCAGATTTCTGAAATGTGATCACTGTACTATGAAGTGTTTTGTTGCCAACAGCCAAAGAGAACTGAAGAGGCGTGTAGAGAAAAGATAACACACATGAACTGCCAAAGTTCTGTGTCAAATTAAAGGGGAGATTTCCAGAAACTCTTCCTCATCAAATGGCATCATTTTTCAAAACTACAATCTGAACAGAACCTCCAGACGTTCTAGGTGCAGTGTACGGCGTGACATTCTTAAGGTCATAAACGCTGAAACATGACCTCCACTCAATAAGGCACGTAAGGTATAACATTAAGAATAGGCATGGACACATCTCGAGACCAATGGTACATAATTTTCTACTGCCAATTTTTAGAAGATACCTTCTTCAAACACTGGCACAAGAAGAAGTCAGCAGCTTTCTAAAAGGTTATGATATTCCTGCAAGAAAATGTCCCTCCCTATGCATCAAAGTATTTCATAGATTGGCCTAGAAATAATTGAAACATGATTGCATTATGGCCTGCCCCCCTTCATCACCTGACTCAACTCCACTGAGAACTACTGGGCCTTACCAAAGTGTGAGATTTACCAGAGTAGCACGCAGTAACCCTTCTCAGAGCAGCTTCTAGGTGGTGGTTCTAGCTGGCTCAGCGTATATAGGACAGGATCAAATCAAAAACCTGATTGGTTCAGTGGGCAACAGGCTCATGATGGTCATTAAGAAGAAAATTGGCTATACTGGGCATTAAACTGGGTGAAGTGGGCTGTATAGAATGGCTCATAGCTTCTTATTCCTTATATATACAGAATAATAAAAATTGTATCTTATTATTATTTCTGTTGATGGTGAAGAGAGAAAATCCACTTCGTTTTTGATTGCATAATAAATCTGCACACTGATAATCAAGCGTATGTAATATTTTTCTCTAAATAAATTTACTTTGTGCACAAGAAAGCTTCTGAATTCATGTTTATAAGTCTGCCCGATTTTTGCTAAAAATGATTTCCAGGAATAATACTTGCCTAATAATTCTGCACACAGTGTATAGGCCTATACACAGTGCCGATCCTAGCCTATGTCGCGCCCTAGGCGACCATCACAGCCGCCGGCCCCGTCCGAGGCAAAGCGAAATTGGCTGGGAAATCGGCACCCCCTCAGAAGTGGCGCCCTAGACGGCCAACTACAAAAGAACGAGGTCGCATGTCGCCTATTGGATTGACCCGCCATGGGGGGCGGAGTGGAGGGCGGTGGCCTCATAGGAAAGTTACGTATCATTATTGTTATTACTAACTACTTAATAGGTTTTGCTAAGCAGGTAAATCCATGTGGGCTTGTTCTTTTCTTATTAAGACACATTAATACCAACTAGTTTTAAAAATAGTGGAATATTACACTTTTTCTCTTCCTCCCTTTGTGGCGCCCCCTGGATGGATGGCGCCCTTAGCATTTGCCTATATTGCCTATGCCACGGGTCAGCCCTGTACATACATATGCATTGCATATTATTATTATTATGTTACTCATATCCTTAGCCTGACATCCACATATCATGTGTGTTTATAAAGTTTGTTTTAACAAGTTTACATGTATTCAAAGCGTGTGGGAGGGGTCTTTTAAGGCTTAAACTATAAAAAATGTTTGAATGTATGGTCTTTCTATATCGCGGATTTTCACCTATCGCCTTTAAAACCTCCGCGATAGACGGGGGATCAGTGTATATCCAGTATATTAAAATTGATATGTATCAATTTGTGGGTGCAGATGGCGCAAGGTATGGAATAACCCAGGACGAGTCGCGAACCCAACGCATCATTCTCGTTAATTTATTGGGATATCTTGAAATTTGTTTATATTAAAACCCCTCCTCACATTAAGCATTTTTTTTACCTGACGACTGAAAGACAGACTCACGCTCAGTTTCAAAGAAAACAGAAGGAAAGCAACAACGCTGGACTAATGCCATCAAGTGAAATATGTGTATTACTGTATATCACTAGCGGAAACATTACATGATTGCATGAACTGCTACATATGCATCTCTAATATCTAAACCAAAGATCAAAACATCTAGTGCCAAACGAACCCATGTTATTACTGCCTTGCAAAAAAAGGAGACAATCTCATTTTCACTCAGGATACCACTCAGTTTTCACGATCCTTACAAAACTGGGCAGATCCCATGCATGCGTCTCATACTGCGGTATAGAGGTCATGTGTGCAACCAGGTGAGTTCCGCGTTGCCGGGTGCAGCGAGGTAGGCGGTATTTTAACACGCACGCCTGAAATAAATTTCGTAGGAGACTGTACGTATGTAAGGCAGATAAGCGTGAAGATGCCGGTAGTTAGATAAACTGATGTTTCGGTGATCAGAGGGACCTGAAGTTTAAAAGCGGGATGCCGGTCGATCGCAGCCTAACCCTTCGGCGCCTTTGCTGGGGAGTCTTTACCATTTTAGTGTTTGCAGGTAAAAAAAAAAAAAACAAAAACAAAATCCCTCACAGTGTTTTTGTTATTGAAGCTTTTAAAATTGGTCTCCTGCCAAAAGATTGGCGTATTGGTATTCGTTTGGCATAAAACAACGATTAATGCCCACATAAATGAAGCGTGGACTATACGAGGACTCATTGGACGGTAGAAACCGGTTTTTCAGTGCTTTTAGTATTTTGAAGGTTTCAAACTAAAATGTTATTGACTACTTTGAATATATGAAAGTCAAGTTTTTTTTGACCTGCTAGGTAGTTCTATTATTACTGCCAGTAAATGTGGCTTACATTTAATTAAGAACATATATTAATGACTGAATTTTTCTGAATCCCACGTAGGTTCTGCAGATTGCGACCTCAGTCTCACAGTCCAGAGCCCCCCTATGGTCATTGCCAAGGCTGGTAGCAATGTGATTCTGAGCGTGTCCTTCGCTGGAGCCCAGAATCCCTTAATACAGTGGTTTGTGGGCAAGTTGCTTATCGTGACCTGGACGGCGAATTCCAGCAGCTCTCCAGACATCGCCCCTAATTATGCGGGTGTCGTGTCGCTGATGCCCAATGGCTCACTCGTCTTCAGCAACGTACAGAAGAATTACAGTGCCACTTACACCGTGAGCGTCATTAAGGCTGGTTTTCTTTCGGAGACCGCCAGTATCACTCTCCAAGTCTTTGGTAAGTACGCTGAGGTTAACCAACTGGTTGCATGAGTTTTGATGCTTGAGTCTGTGTGAGCAAAAGTATTTGTTCTTGCAAATTCTGTATTTAAATCCGCTGTTGTTGTGTTTGTGGGGGAAGTTGGGCTGCAGCCCGTCCCAGGCAGCATAGGACACGGCTGGTGTATACTGTGGGCGCCATGCCAGAGCTGTCATGCTGTTACACCATTTTAATTTTGAGCTGTTCCCGGGCTTGTGATACGCAGTGCACTATTCTACATTGTTGCTGGGCCACTCTTTGTGGTGACTGTGAGCATAAACATGTGATGGTGTTTAACAACGATGCTCCCCCCTCCCCCCGTGTTTAACCATTTTTTCTGAAGCCCAATATATTTGCTAAATCCCCAAGTGTCTTTCATATATTACTTGGAATATTTTGAACTTGCAGTGAGTTCATCGGAGCATAACCCCATCATGCGTAGTGGAGGCTTCAATGTGCAGAAATGTGTTCTGCCACATTTTTTCTTGCCTGTTAATTAGATAAATTGAATCGGTTTATTACCTCACCAAATCAAAGCATGAGTAAATGGGCTGGATAAGAACTGATAGCCCTGTTTTTCAGTGAGTATTTCTGAGATTTTCTTTTTCTTCCTCTGCAGCCCAACCCGTGTGCTTGATTCAGAGCGCAAATGCAAATCTGAATTACACCTGTCAGACGCCAGGAGACAACATTTCACTGCTGTCCTTCCCAAAACTGAACCAGACCTTCTCTACGAATGGGAGCTTAAGCCTTGTAGTTCCACCAGCTCAAAATCTCAGTGGAACGCAAATCTTTTGCATTGCTAATCAGATGAACATCACGCAAAGCTGCAGCGTGACAGCTGGTAAGTGCATGGTCGGCAGGAGTATAAGCATAGAGTATAGTATATTGTACATCCGTCCATCCCTCTTGCTACCATACATCATGGGCAGGTAGTGGCAGTTCATTAAGTAAGGGTTAAATTAGGGTTAAACAATTGTATGTTTTGAAATGCAGAACTGTGGAGGCTTAGATAGTTGATGACCAACCAGGTTTGGGCAGTATTACAGTAATATGGTATTTTAGATGTTTGGGGGGGGCACCGGTGCTCAGGATGTTTATTGGGAAGATTTCAAAATACCACAGTAACATTGCCGCTATAAATACTGCTAAAATATCATGTGGTGTAATGTGTATTTCAGAGAGTATTTGTACCCTGTTTGACACACAGTCATGTTCTGCTCATTGTAGAAGCCCCTCAAGGCTTCTTGCCCACGGTCTCGAGCACAG
>JAODKE010000146.1:12865077-12880041 GCA_026779605.1 Mormyrus hasselquistii
AATGTGACCATGAAAGATAATTATGAAGTATTTGTAAAGCTTGAACATTAGCAAGCTAGCAGTTATTAGCCAGATGGCGGACAGAAGCATTGCCATCTAGACACAGCATCTACTGTAGTGAGATACTTAGAGCAGCTACATTTTTCAATCAGATTAAATAAAAGTCAGATATGTAATAGTTGCTTTAGAGAGAAGATTAAACAGAATGTACCATGCATGTAACATCTATTTATACCATAAAATGTAATATGCTACATTTTAGAGATTTCTGGAAAAGTACAGAATTTTAAAAAGTGTAGGAATCTGATCAATGATGCTGTCGAACCTTTTAGGAACCTTTTTAGGAACGAGGATTCACAGACTTGTATGATTTGATATATAAATTTCCCCAATTTCAGTAAAGTCTTGTATGCTTTTCTGTTCCAGACCTGGGACTGAGCAGGGCGGCCATCCTGGGCCTTGCTATCGGAATCCCCTGCGGTTTCCTCCTCCTCCTCGTCATCATCGCTCTCATCATCCTCTGCTGCAGGCGGAAACGTGAGACCTTTTTTAACGTAATGCTTGGGCCTCCTCTTCTTTTTCCTCATAATGAGAGCTGTTCATTCTTTGTTTTGTAGGCCGACGGCCTAAGTATCCTGCCCCCAGTGCTAAGAAGGTAACTGATAAATTAGAACATCAAATGCTTTAATTTCCTTGCTTCACATATGGCCACAGTGGTTACAGTACTATTGCTGCCTGAATTATGATGGTATTTATTCAAAAGCAGATCAGAAAAGCACATTGAACAGAGTATCAATGTAAGCCATATATTTTATTATTAGGGTGCAGTTTGTGGTTCAGTGGGTTAGGCCTCTGTGTCTGTGATTAAATGGCTGCCAGTTCAAACCCCATCTTCAGCAGAATAAGTTCTGTTGGATCCTTGAACTCTCAAAATGCTCCATAAATGACTGAGCAAAGAAGTTAATGGGGCTACTACAGTTGAGGAGTTACGGCAGAAACTTCGGTAGATCCCAGCCATTCCAAGGAAATGCCGCAATTCACTATGAGCGGAGGGCACTGGGAAAGTAGTAATGGCCACCACATTGGTGTCTACAGGATACGTCTGGCCGTGTCCGACCTGTCGTCTCAAATATGTGACAGTGACTTTAGCAAACTGACATTTAATCAAGTTGAATGTAAGGAATGCCTCTTTTAAACGCTCAAACACTTCCTTCAGTGCACCCATGTAGCTAGCCCAGCTAGACAAATAAATAACATCGTCCAAATATCCAGAGGAGTTGGAAACATTGGATAAGACACTAGCCTCTGAAATGTGGCTGGGGCATTTCGGAGCCCAAAATGCATAATTGTGTACTGTAGCAACCAATCAGGTGTAACAAAAGCAGAGAGCTCAGAGGTACATAGAGGTACATAACACCCAATCTGCTCACTGAAGGGATTCAAAATGGTTCTCCTGTCAAAAAGCACAAGGTATTTCTGGGAGGAAATGCCGCTTTCTCTCAGCCTTGTTGTATGCCTCCCTGTGGGTGATACAGCTCTCTCTCCTGTGCTAACCGTTCTCCTTTCTCTCCTAGGGAATCCCCGAGCGACATTTACCCCTCCCCTCCACAGGGATGTATTCTCCTGACCTGATGGCGACAACTTTTTAAAAAAGAAAAACTGTACTTCCCTGATATGTCTTTATATTAACAGTGATGTGTATCTAATATTATGACATTTTGTTCTTTCCATTGTAATTATTTCTATTCCTGCATTTTAAAAATAAACCAATCAACATTAAGTATGAGCAAAGTCTATTATTTAATTTCTAAAAAGCTCCAACCCCAATGAATGGGGTGTGGGAAGGCAGGATCAACAAGACCGGAATCCAAGGGTAACAGGGTTTATTTAGGGAGAACAGGCAAACAGGGGAGCACTCTGTATACAACGTCAATGACAGACCTGGGGAAAATGGACTCAGACGCGGACTAAATACACAGAACAAGCTGAAAATAACAGGCGATCACAATCGGGAATTAACATGAGGTAACGAGGGGGGCGTGGCACACGGGAGGATCGGTCATGACACCAGGTCTCAGCATTCTCTTCCTGTTGTTGTATAACTTCTTATCCTTTAAACATCTCATCCTTTCCAATGCCTGGTCATTCAGTCTTATTGTCTACCAATAGTGACCTAAAGCTTCTTTAATTTGATGCTTGAAATATGGCATGACGAGAATATGTCAGGTTACTTAATCTTTTATTGAAGGTAGGTTTTTTTATATACTGGTATCTATCACTTTTACTAGCAGTGTGATTTTTTTGCACAAATTAGTGAATTTGCACAAATTAGTGAATTTTCATTAAGTTGACAAAATGGAATTGGGAATGCGTGTGTTTCCACTAATGGATGCCATGCAAATTTACTTGCCATTTATCATCCGGTGAAATTGAGCTCCATCCATCACACTTCAGAACGGAGTGGTCTTATGTTACTGCTGAAGCGTGTCCTGCTCTTGTCATGCTCTGGAATGATGAGGGAAATTTTAGGGTGTGACATGAGGGTGGGGTTGCAACAGTGCATAATAAGTTGCCCCTTTTAACTTCAACTGAATTTTGGTATGCAGTAGCTTTGGGTTTAATCAGATTGTAGAACAAGACATTCCCTTTACAGGACATACTACAACTTTACCAGAAGCTCAGTCTTCGTAAATTTTTATTTACTTAAAGTTCAATGGCTTTTGAGTGATTAAACAATATGCTCTGAGACGGGTTTGTGAACAACAAATGTCCTCTAGAGGAAATACTGCAGTCCTTAATTCGGGAAACATAAGCCCGGATGAGCAGAGACGCACTGACTTGGTCCCCTTCAGTACCTTTCACTCCTTCTGTTTTTCTCCGTAGGTTAAGGTTCCTTCATCCCCTCCTCTTGATGACCCCTTGGTGTGTCTGATATCACACCATGTTTAGAAATATGAAACAGAAACTGTTTTTCCTCAAGTCACTGGCCAATGCTCTCAGCAAGTAAACCAGTCACAGAATATTTAGTTGTGAGGGGATCAGCCGACTGATCTGCAGTGGAATCCAGGGTATGGGTCATCATGGCAGAGATGAAGGAGGCTGTCTTGATGAACATACTGTTTATTGTTACTGTGTTGACTGTTGGAGCAGTGTTTCCGAACACAGTCCTCAGGGACCCCCAGACAGTCCCTACCTTTGCTGGAAGGGAGCACATACACTACCAGTCAAAAAATTTTGCACAACCACAGGTTTTTATCACTTTTCCATTTATTTCATAAACTGCTGATTTTTTTATCTTACAACTATACATGAAAATATGTCAAATAAAACAAGTTTCCTCTAACAAAGAGTATGTAACAGTGCATGTCTGATAGATTTCTTCAATGAAACCTTCGGGTTCTTTTAGTTGAATGATGAGGCAGGTTCCTTAAGCTTAAGCAATTTATTAAGACAAAATGAAGATGTTACAGAAAGATGTTTCACACGGCCGGTTCAGTGTCTGTCTGTATCTGTCTCTTTGCCCCCACTGCAGGAAGCTGGCCATTAATCTATGGTCTTCGTACAGACTCCCGGAGCCAGGGGGTCCTATTAACTGGTTGTGTGGTGATGGCATAGTTAAATTCTAGGCTGTCCTTTAACTTTAAACACACCAGTTACCTGTTTCATCCCATGAAACAGAGCTGTATGTAATGTCCCTTGTAGGAAGAAGGCCTTGAATTTTTTCTACAGCTATAACTGCTAGAGGTTATTTTGATGAATCAAAGATATGACATTTTCTTGGTAATAGAGGTACTCAAATGGTGAATATTTGTAAGTTTATTTGTTTATTTGCAAAGAATATTGAATGTATCAGTAGTAAATGATAAGTGAGTAGTGGGTCTGGAACACATGCAGTACTGGGGAGAGCACTCTGTCTGCAACACGAAATGTTCGGTTTTGCTGACAGTAGAGACAGTAAGGATGGGCAGTAAAAGGCCTTGCGTAGGGGCCCAACAGAGAAGCCACGCAATAGGATTTCTGTCTGGAACCTTCCAATCACTGGCGCAGCATTCTAACCCACTGAGTCACACACTGTCCTTCACACATAGCTCTTGTGAGGAATGTGGCTGGGTGATGCATGAGACTTTCATAAAAAAATAATGCTATCTGTGTCAGAATTAATGTGCACCCTCATACCATCCTGAAAAACGTGCTTAAAATGCCAATGCCTTGATAGCAGGTACCTCTGCACTGATAACTATACAGATAGGGCTTTGAACATTTTGTCTCAGTTATTCCTTCTTGAAAGAGAAGATTACCACGACACCTCTGTTCCTCATTTGATACTCATCTGAAATACTGTCATGAAGATAAACACACCCACCTTTTTACATGCATGAGTATTTAGCATGTGAAAGAGAAAACATGAACACTGTCTGGAATGTTCCGGAGTCCATCATGTACACAAGGTGCTTTCCATCCCAGGTCACCTGACACAGGAAAAATGACTCTTAGAAAGTGAGGGAGAGCCAATGTCTCCATTATGGTTTGGAGGTCAAGTGCGCTGCTGTCCATGAGGGACCCCACAACCTCGATTTGGACAATTCTTTTTATCCAGTTCTATGGGCTCCTCAGAATTGGATCATCAAGCAGTTGAGAGGATCTCTTAAAACACACATTATTATTATTACACACACACATCCATCTCTTATCCACCACTTGTCTAGGTCCTCAGTCATAGTGGCAGCAGTCTGAGCAGAGATGGCCAGACCTCCTCCTTCCCAGCCACCTAGCAGGCATCCTAGACAGATACCCACCCACCTCAGCTGGCCCCTTTTGATGTGGAGGTGCAACAGCTCCTCCAGAGTGTTTTTTGTGTGATTTGGTTTTATAAATATTACTCAATATATCTTTATCTAGGCTATTGAACGCACGTGATATTGCGATGCCGTAATCGTGTAGCCCTAAATATATGTTTATCTATGTAATAAATTCTCCCATATAGCAGAAACAATGTGGGTAAAAAAATCTTCTCCAATCATACCATGAAATGAGAAGCATATAAAAAGTATTCTTACAAATACACAAGAATTTGTTGAATGCAGTTCAGCTAACAGAACTTAACGGCAGTGTTTGTGAATGTGCGTTCACGCTATTCTTTTGGGAAACGCACCCCCAGGTCAAGCAACCGTAGCTCTATTTGCAATTCGTGACTTTGGCAATTGTACGAGGATCCGCAGACGGTCTGTCGCTCCTTTTCTGTGACTCCATTCATATTCGCCGGTTTATTGTTGCATTTTACACACAGGCCGCCCAGTGTGTCTGACCTGAACTATCAGGGACAGCCTACAACTGGAGGAAATCACCTCCAAGATCTTTCATTGGCCTGGTTTAAAAATATTAAAAATTTAATGAAAAAATAGTAACACTAATGAGTGCAAACAGCAGTAAAAGTATGAGCTCAGGAGTTACTGGGTTTTTTTTTTAAATTACATTTAAATGCAATTAATTGAACCCTTTATTGTCCCGTTGGGGAAATTATTTTTACACCTTCCTCTGCGAAGAGGCAGCCACCTGTTGGGGCACCCAGGGGTTAAGGGCCTTGCACATGGACCCGCAGACAGCTGAGGCTGGGTTTGAACCAGCGACCTTGTGATTACAGGCACACAGGCTTAGCCCGCTGAGCCACATGCTGCCCCAATGTATGTTCCCATACCAGGAGTCGGGTGAAAACCAGGAATCCTAACCACTAGACCATATGGGACTTACACCGGTGTGCAAACTTATACGCCGCTCCACCTTCTGGCAATTGGAAGGTACTATGCTTTCCAAGCTCGTGCACCTATTCCCTACCTCTCGTGACTCCGCAAAAGACATTTTGTGGCAATATCATCCTTGTAATCATAATCCTAACCCTAACCCTAACCCCATGATCACGTAAATCCCATCCTGAAACTGCGGGTGTAAAACTGTTGGCCTAAAACTGGTAACGTGACGTTACTGTGGCTCTTCATGGCGCCTTCGGTGACTCAGCAAAGGACTGAATGCTTTTCCTGTTTCCACAGGTTCAATTTTATCCACAAAATGAATAAATGAATGCTTATCATTCACAAAATGCATTTCGTCCACAAAATGATTGAGTATTTTTCAGAAAATGCATTTTGTCCACAAATGACTTTCTTCTGTTCATGAAATGCAAAGTGCTGATATAAATTCAGTGCACAAAAAGCACCATTCCTTTTGATTTCTGTTCATGAATGAAAGTAACGTCTTTATACTTTCATGACCAAAATGCAGCAAGGCATTACTTGATTTCATCATTAAATAATGCTTTTTGTGGTGCAGGTTGTATTTTGTGCACAAAAATGACTGTTTGACACTTGATGTGCCTCATAAACCAAGTTTTATATTATATATGATATTATTCAGGAAGATGTTCCCCCCTTAAATCTATGCCTTTGCTGTGGGGTATGACCCCATCTATATGTATTATTGCGTATTTTTCTGTCTCACGGTTACCCTGAAGCCCTCAAAGCCTGTCTGGGTTGTAACTGATGACTTGTTGGTATATACTGCTCTTGGAGGAAAATACTTTAATACCATTAATACCAATGTACACATTTACAGATTTGTCCACAAACGTGAATTTTAAGCCGCGTGCATGTTGTCAGTTCATTACCATAATCCTAAACCCATCAATGCCCCATATCTTACCATATAAGGGTGTGTTGCCACATGAGCCTATAGGACCCGACAACATTTCAAAAGCGCAAGGAAAAAGTTCAGAGAAGCAGAGACTGGGGTACTTTTAACAGAAGATAACAAAAGAAAAGAAAAGAAAAGAAAAATTATTCTGTAGCATGAGTAGTGGAGTCACTGGGTTGGGCAAAGGAATTGCTTGGAAAGAGGGGGATGAATGTAGTTAATTCAGTGTCTACTGTTCAAGAGATAAAAGGAATTTGAAATTAGATGCAAAGAAACACAACAGGAGGGGCCCGGCTCGTCGCCTCTGGGTCAGATGAGCGCATCGCGTCCATTATTCATTACTGTATTTATTACGATGAACAGGGAGATTCCACTCGCGACTTCATGAGAGACACTCCACATGCTGCGTGTCAGAGGAGGAGTGGTCCAGATCTCACAGAAGTAGTTATCGCAAAGGAAAAGCCAGTCGAAACCAAGCAGTCGAGGGAATATATTCAAATCCTGTGTTCTCCAGTGTTTTCCTTTTAGGAAAATACACTCAATTAGGTACAGACCTGTGTGAGGCGTTCACTGAGAAACAAAACGAGACATATTTTGAATAATCATCAAACTTGTGACTAATTTGACAGATTTCATTGAAGCATGTCATTGATAAATATTGGATTTTCTCTCTAGGGGCGCCTTAGGAAGAAATCCGATCGGCTCATGTTTTTTGAACGAGACGGCGCTAAAAGCAAGTTTCAGTAACCAGGAATTGGTCCATGAAGGCCCCTGCCTTTGACTGCTGCTCCATCCGCAGTACACCAGACCCTTTTGGTTCCTTCTGCAGGTGGTGGACCCACAGGAGAACAGTCCCAGGGTTGACTGCTTGACCACCAATGAGCTTCCCTCCCATTATGGGCAGTAGAATCAGGCTCCAGTTTTTCTATTCCAAACTAGGTGTCTGGATCCTTGATTTTTCTCATCGTAATGATCATTGGAATAGTACTTAATCTGGCTGCTCATCTACAACCAATTTGCCTTGGAAGACCCTACCAGGTGCAGTTGCTCCGGATAATATAGTTACTGGAATCACTGGGACACACAAATCCCTCCCACACCATAAGGTGATGATTCATGGAGGGGACATATTAATCCATCAGCTAAAAGGCAAAAAAAACACAGTCACGTGACACAATGAGCATCAGCTTAATGCTAATTATTTTTTTTAAATGGGAGAACCTGAAACACTTCATACTTATGCTGACTTCAGAGAACTTAGAGTCTGTTGGGGCCCTTTCAATGTTTTTTTGGTACCTATGGACACAGTTGTTTAGCTCTTAATTATTTGTAGTTGTGTGTTCTTGCTATTTATATGTCCGCAACACAAATACAGCATATTGTTTTGTTGTTCTGTACAGCCATTCCTTGATTCTCTATAATCTAGAACCCCAACAACCCAGAAAGATCCTCAGCATGTTGAGAAATGTGAGAAAAAGATGCCGTGTTCCACAGCTGCTCCAACCAGAATGACATAGATGACGCTTGTTCAGAAGCCATATTCTAGAAGCTTGCCCTGCTTCTTCTGGGGCACCAGTAAGGCAGTTAGCCTGTCCGTTTGAAGCACATTAGTGTTTGTCTCCTCTAAATCTCCCAGATCGTTCTCAGCAACTATGAGATCTCTGCCTGGCTCACATGTGAAGGTGTGGTCCACGCCAGATCTGTCGTCTTACCCGTACTGACCTTACCATACCCCTTCGAGGACGACACACTCAACACTCTACCCAAGCAGAATGGCAAGATTATAAGGTCTGTCTATTCCAGGCCAAATGAGGAGAATCAACAAAAACCTTTCTGCAGCATAACCAGTGCCCATGGCACCTGGGTAAAAGTGAAGTTGATTACAGGCAAGTTTACACACACACAGCACATAAGCCACTTCCACAATCGCAGAGTTGATCATTTTCCTGACTGATGACTGACTGGTTAGCATTGCTAACATCGCATTGCTAGATAATGCATATGAACTGGGCTTGTTCATAGACATCAAGCAACACTGTATTTCTGACAGAGATGCCCCAGTCCTGGAACACTGCCATGGCAGCTGCTGCAGCAGTGATAATTTTGTCTGAGCATTGTTCTGCAGGAGACGGACTAAGAATTGAGTGCCGGAAATGGACGAATGAGTAAGTTTTGTGTCTCTTTCCCAAAGCCCTTCCTGCTGAAGAAGTCTGGTACCCAGTCGGCTAACCTGTGAGACTGTGTGAACTAACACAGTAGCGTAGCTCAAGCCTGAACAAAGCAGTTGTACGTAAAAATCCCCGTTGTGAATAATTTACTGACGGTGTATGCGGTGCCCACGTGTAACACAGGAATCCTGTTCTTGAATCCGCGTTAGGTGCCAACAAATGACAAAGTGGGCAATTTGAACGTTTACATGCTGACTTCAAGGAGGTGATCAGGAGCCAGTGTAGATGCCTGCAGAACGCCGACTGATGAAATTGCCCTTTTGGGACAAAGAATGAAGTAAACTGAACTAAACTGATCCTGCGCGGGAGAAATTTCTGCTGTTTTTCAAACCAAGTTAAGGCCATTTATCTTTAAGGCTGCCCAGGTATGTTCTTTTCGAGTTATTCCAAGGATTTTGTACTAACTGCTCCGAAGACACGCACATAAAAAATGTGCTTTGAAATCGCAGCCTTGCATGTGATTCACCAGTAACATGGAAAGAAACAGAATTTGGAAGTGGGACTTCAGCCAACCACCAGCTACTCAAGCTGCACGCAGGACACGGTACCTTAGAAATATTTTATTTTTGTCTTTATGGAGAAATCTACAAGAAACAAGAAGCAGCGACATGTCATTCACAGAATGACTGTCCCTGTGCAACTGGGCCAAGAGATGTTTTATAATTAATCAGTACAAAGATCATTTGGTTTTTGTGCAGCTGGCGAGTGGCGAGTAGAGATGGATCAGCAAAAACAAAAGCAGGCATACAAAGGCGGCACTCCCTGTATTTTTGTTACCAGTGGGGTGTATTTTGTATTTGCCATCCCGGGAGATTAGTACAAAAAATGACCTTCCA
Organism: Mormyrus hasselquistii; assembly: GCA_026779605.1. NCBI lineage: Eukaryota > Metazoa > Chordata > Actinopteri > Osteoglossiformes > Mormyridae > Mormyrus > Mormyrus hasselquistii. The sequence continues at coordinate 12,874,826 of JAODKE010000146.1, forward strand.
TACTTTTTGATGCTACTCAATGATACTGGCTTCTGCTGAACCACTGACTGCAGAAAGGACATTTTACACAACATGCCACTTGTGGAGGAACACGCTCTAAATCTGAGGCACAGCCATCTGACACGCTGCAGAGGGGCCATAGTTTCCTTCTCTCTATAAATGTAGGTACAGGGGTATTGCTGGTCTAGGGGAATGTCCCCCTAGCCTATGTACCTTAAACGTCCACAGGAATACACATGCGAGTGAGGGGTCAGTCCGATTCGCTGTTGTAGTCCACACTGCCTTTCTGTACACCCTCCTGGTCCCCTTCACCTCCCTCTTCTTCACTCTCCTTGTCCCAGTCCTTCATGGATGCTCCCATCATGAAGTCATCCCGCAAAATGCTCCACGACGGCTTCTCCTCTGGCTTGGAGGCAGCCTGCAGTTAGAGAACAAGCAATAAGTCGAACTGGTACTGAAACTATATTGTACAGCCTCACTTAACATTCTTTGGGACTATCCCGCCTGCTGTCCCTAGAGGGTGCTGTACACTCACCACCCGCTTTTGTGATTCAGGAACAGCACCAGTTTCCGCCCCACGCAGAACATCGATAAAGTCTTTCTTGGAGACCGAGGAGAGTAGCTTGGCCCGCTTTCTCTCCGACCCGCCGACTTCTGTGATTTTGTCGTCAATGTGTTTCTGGTGTTTCCTCACAGCATTGAACAGCTGGACCACACCCCTGTGAAGAGGTGTGATTTGTTAAGAAATCAAGAGTCATTCTTGTTAAGAGACAGACCAAAAACCACAGAACAGTCTAAGCAGGTCAGGGTGATACAACACAACACACTTGTGTGCATTTTCACTGCCCTCATTAAGAGGTGCAACAGACCCTAGATGAGGCAGATGACAACAAGAAGGATCCATAAAACGCTGGCTGCATTTCGGGGTTGATCACAGGAAAGAACAAGGACAAATAGTTCACACACCCCCACATGGTCCCCATAATTCCTGTGGGAGTGTGGGTGGGTCAATGTTGTGTTTTGGCAAAGGCCATGTACAAGTTCTCACCTGGTGGCAATCCGTTGCAGATTCCTCTCAGTTTCTCGATCTCGCACCACATCTGGTTTCTCTCGGCAGAGCATCTCCCAGGCCCTCTTCTTATCCAGCTGCAAATTGCAAGGGAACGCAAATGAATGTCGCCAAAATGTTCGTACAAACCTGTTAAGACCCCTCCCAATCTCCTGCAACACGTTATAAAAACCCTCTTCCAATTGACCCTTTGACTGACAGTACCTGCTTCTTCCTTTCCAGTCGCTCCTTCTTTTCCTTCTCTTTCACTTTATCCAAGTCTTTATTATTCGCTAAGATACTCGGTTTGTCCTCTGAAGTTTTCTTGCTAAGAATCTTAGCCATGGCGTCCGCCCATCCCGCATTAGGATTGGTTTTCTCCGAGTCCTCCGCCTGCTCGCTTTCGCTCGCTCCATCATTGCTCTCATCGTCGGAGTCTCCAGTGCTGTCTCGGGCGTCTGAATGGCGACGTTTGAGAAAATGGTTACAGGATCACGAACACATACTCACACACAACAGCGGTACGTCAGCCCCTAAAGCACATGTCGACATGCTTCAAAAATATACACAAGCACCACCGGCAGTATGGCAAGTAAATTCCAATACAGTTAGTCAAAATAACTTTAGTTTTTAGCCAGGCTGCAATGTCTAACAATGTTAAATCCAGTAATAATAAAATCAAAATTAAATTACAGATTTGCTTAAAAATTCAAATTCAAGATATTTTTGTTATATAAACCGCCTCGTATTTGGTTAAAAAATTTAAAATATTACCGCTATGTTCTTCCAAGCTCACATGTGTTGCTTCCAACAACGACGCCATCTTTGCAGTTATCTTCTTCTTTTGTATCTTTTATATTTATCTTCACAATGGCAGTTTGCATGCTGCCACCTGCTGTTGGGAGTGCGTATCACATTGACTATTTGCTTGAGCGCCCTGGTATTATGCGAATGTTGTCATATACTGCCACCTGTTGTCCACAAGTAGGTAATACAACGGTTTTTCCACAACGTCATGACATCTGTTGTTCAGAAGTGCGTAATACAACAGCTTTTTGCTGATACTTCGACGCCGCCACATCAATGTATATATGTATGTTTTCAAAATACGTGCTTGCTCATTGTAATAGCTTATTTTACCCTGGTCAATATCTTATCTTATATATAACCTGTAATATAGATTCTGTTATATAAAAATGAGAGACAGGCCACATTTTCTATCTTGGCTACTTTGACTCTGGTTGTGACTGATCAGTCACGTGACCCTTGGTTTCAGCATCCAAATCTCCTACATTTGCCATCTGAGGGATTTTTATATTAAAATTTCAATTAGAAAAATCACATTATTGTGGGATATTGTTGCACATTTATCTTCAAGAACAAATTGTATTGTCCTCATAAGAGATGCAATTGCTCAATGAACCTTCAATCATACAAGGTGTGTGGACAGATCTGTTTAAGTAATTTTGTGTAACTGAATTTGGTGCATGACAATAATTAGAAAAACCTAATAAGTTTTTCCCACACAACAGAAAGATACATTCAGACCCAAAGGAACTATACAAAATGATCAGCATTCTATCTCTCTTCAGTTCCTAGTGTAGCCCATATGTGACAGCCTTATGAGCTGAATAAAGCTGGTGTCCTTTCACAAAAATAACCCAGCAGGTTTGCTAACTAATAATAGCTTTTGTTTCTGAGGGCGACATCAGTATTCCCACCAGAGATTTTGAAACCTGTTTAACAAGAGCATTCAATTTTTTTTGTTCCTTGGAAGCCAGTACCTTGAAGTCAAATTATGACTGATGTCTTGATGATATATATTTTACATAATTTCATTTATATAAAGAATACAATTAGAAAGGTTCATTCTAAAAAAAAAAAAAAGAAGTCAGTATCCTGTCAGAAAAATGGGTACAGCCCTGGTACTGTTTTGTACCATAAGGTGTAAACAACATTAATGTACCTCCAACAGAACAAAATAGTTCCTCAGAGTCAATTTCTTTACCGTAAAAGGTACGTTTACCTACAGCTATAAGGTACAAGTGGCAGACCCATGAGGGTACAGACCCAGTGACAAGTAAACCTCAAAGGTACAAACTGGTACTTTTTCTAACAGTGTATATACATCCCTATGCATGAGTGAAACATGCACAGACAAAATACTGTGCAAATAATATATATGTGGTTTGTGCTGACACTAGTAAGCATACAGAAAATCAGTGCATAGCATTCGTTCATACTTCAGTTCCATTAAAAAATGGGAACAATGGGATCAGTTGCAGGACATGTCCCTCCACAGCGGATTTCCTTTGGACATTATCAATCGGCCTCGATAAACTAAGCGTTATACGCGATTGGAAGACGTATTATCAACTGCATTATCAACCGATCGTTCCGTTTTCTTCTGCATAGGTACACAGTTGTTCACAACGACAACAACATCGGCGGCAGGAACAACAGCAGGGGTCTCCCTGGCGCACATCCCCCCCATTACCGTTAATAACAATAAACAGAATAATGTTCCGATAATTTTGCACTGCGAAACAGACTTTACACTTTGGTATATTTGACATGCACAACTGCAGCGATTAGCACTACCGGCATCATGCGGACTATTTACAGTGATATTTATTCCCCGGAACCAGGGCACTACTGGAATTTCCTGTGATGTCACGGTGCTTGGACACCATTTTTCGTGGAGTTTGCAGCTGTTATCGACGGGCAGAGAGGGGGGGGTGGGGCAAGCAGGACGCTTTGTGCACGGGCTTGCGAGCTCCGGGCTGGCCGATCTGACAGCCCCTCTGCGAGCTCCAAGGCCAGTGCGGCGCAGAGGCTCGGGCTCTGGCTCAAGAAGCAGCAACGGACGGTCTGGGGCGTTCGCACGCACGGCGGGCCTCTCGTAGTGTCCCCGCGGCCGTTTCTCGTTAACCCCGGACCCGGTTTCTCTGGTTGACGCCGGCATGCAAGCGAACGGCGCAGACGACGCAGGACGCGATGCTGGGACGCCGAGCGGCGAGCCGGTGCGCTCCAACGGGCTGCTCTCCGGCGCTGCCGCTGACGGAGATGGACTTTCCCCCGGGACGGGCACCGGAGGTTCGGCCACCCCCGCCCCCCCAGGATCGGGGTCGATAAAGAAGAAGAAGCGTCTCACTCAGTGGGATGAAGACCTCGTCCGACTCATAGGGCAGCATCTGCACGGTTTAGGTCTGAAGTAAGTCCGCAAGCCGAGCCGCAGCGCCCGTGTCCGTCCGTCCGTCCGTCATCGGCCTCGTTATTATTATTAAAATAACTGGGGTGGGCAGCACATATAACCGGCCATAAATAGAGATTCTAAAAAAACTCAAGCATAACATTACAGATTAAAACAACAGATATTATTATCATTGATATTGTTATGAAAAGCTGTCGGAATAGCTAGTTATTGGATTTTGTTACATATTAAGCCTGTAAACATCCCGGTAGCATTGCTGAATCTGCTAAGCGGAATCAGCTTACGGGCAACGGCGTGTTGTCCCTGAAAGCATTTAAAGCCGCGTTGAAGGTCTTCCACGGCGTGCTGCTTTTAAAATCTGATTACCCTTAATTATTACACGTTTTGTTTGTTTCATCCTGAAAAACACTTTATTTTGTATGGTTCATTGTTTCAGTTCAGTCCAGCATTACTGATATGTGTTTACAAGTAAACAAGTTGCGAACGAAAAGTAATAATAATTCTAATAACATCATTACTATTATTTATAACAATAATAAACACAAGACTCAAATCCAAGACAGGAAGTGATGAAACTGACTTCCTGTCTCCTGGAGTGACACCTCTGGACAGGAGCTTGTTTATAAACACATGACTCATGGAGCACACTTGCTGGTGGTGGACATTTGGTGACTGTGGTGATCAGTTTCCAGACACGGCAGTGTAAAGGAGCCTGATACATGGGGCTGGATTTTATTAAAAGATGTCAGCATTTATGATTTTTTTTAAATAAATTGGTGCCCTAGTATGAATAATAAATGCAATTACATATTTTGACCAGTCATTAATTGTATGATACACTTCCATCCAAAAATGACCCTCTGTACGGCTATTGTCTGACAGCAAGATGTGAAAATATGTCATTGTTTTATTAGGACATGTCAGGATGTGTTACTGTGTGCTGTCTGGATGTGT
>JAODKE010000146.1:12880556-12914105 GCA_026779605.1 Mormyrus hasselquistii
GTGTGCTGTCTAAATGTGTCAGGATGTGTTACTGTGTGCTGTCTAAATGTGTCAGGATGTGTTACTGTGTGCTGTCTGGATGTGTTAGGATGTGTTACTGTGTGCTGTTTGGCCCCATCGTTATGTGATGTCAGGATATATTAAGGCAATTCAGGGCATGTGCTTATGGGCTATCAGGATGCATTAGATTCAATGTGAAGTGTCAGTATGTGTTCTGGAATATTAACAGAGGCCATTTTTAAAATGCATATTTTCTTATCAGACTAGCAACGTATCAAACAACCAGTTGTTTTGTCTGTTGTTATGACCCAGCAAATGTTATGAATAATTTTTGTATAGACTCTGTGTCTGAGGTACCCCAGCCCGTAAATGACCCTCACTGCTTCTTTTTGTACCGATTACTAACATTTCGCTGCCGATTTCATTGCTGGCTGATCTGCTTTGCCCTGAGTCGCCTTCATCGGCTTACAGGTCCCTGTCTGCCTGTTGCTCCACCCCACAGGCCGGTGATGTTTCTCTAGCCGCGTTTTGCAGTCTCTGTGGCTTTAGTCCCCAAAGCCCCCAAGAAACGCAGAGTCACACCCTATAGCCTGATATTGCTGCCACACAGCTGAGGGCCTCTTGTCTCTGTGGGCCATACAAGCTTTAATGGAAACACGGGATTTTCGGGTGTCTTCATTCATTGAGGCTGACATTAAAGAATCGCCCACAGGCAGATAATAGGACCCACCTGAGGCGTGTACAAGGGTGGGCTCCCAGGGGCATTGGTCCCAGCAGAGGGCTGATTGGCCCCCAAAGTGCCTCCTCCTCTGTCACTCATGGATTACAAAAATGTCATTGGCTAATGATAAGGTTGGCCCCTCTGGATGTATTATAACCTCTTTTTTATCCCTCCCCCAACTTAAAAAAAAAATCCTTGAATTGCCTCTGGGATCTTTTCAGTCTTGGGGGTTCAGTTTTGAATGGACACTTTCTGGTGCAGGATCTGGTGCAGAATTCATGTCCTGATGGTTCTTCCTTAAAAACAATGCGCACTGAGGACCTGCATTCTTTCCACAGCCAGACGGTGGATCTCCTAATGCAGGAGTCTGGCTGCAGACTGGAGCACCCAGCTGCTACCAAGTTCCGCAACCATGTAATGGAAGGAGAATGGACCAAGGTAGGAAGCCTGGTGTCAAGATTGACGGTATACCGTATGTAAGCACCACGCATGCCAGCTTCAAGGGACCCCAGCCTCACAAGGTCACATGATCTGACGAGAGATGCACCGATTGTATTGGCCAACTGTCAGCATCGGCCAATGCAGGCGCAGTCGGCCAAAAGTGAGGCGATATGTACTGCTGATAATGCCATCCAAAATGGTGACCCATAATGCTTTGCACACCCATGTACTAAACAGTTATTAAAATAATTCCACACAGCAGAGAATTTTCTATTAGCGAAAAAACTGCATTAGAAATGCATCCTGTACGCTCTGCTAACGAGGAGGATCTATTAATAAACATTTCAACACCAACGAATCTGATTGCTCACCTGAAGGCGAGACAGTGAAGAGTATGAGTTTACAAAAAAAAATAGTATTCCGGTAAAGAAGGCTGCAATACTGCTGAATAACACGAGTCCATCTCAGTGGATATTCAGTGCCAACAGTGCGAAATCGAAAGATTTTACTTGGAAAATGAGTGTTTCTCACACTGGATGATCAGGCCGTTGCTGTAAATATTATGAATATTTAAGAAGTGTGCAGTTATAGTGCTTTGGAGCTGTTGTTGTATGCCATAGTTGATGATTTTTTAAAATCAAAAAACATATTAAAAAAAACCTCATATTTTTGGAATTCATTTATTTTTAATTTATTTGGGTGGAGTGTTTCTTTAAACTTATTTAAGCAGATCCTCCCAAACATTCGGTATCGTGTCAGTTTTCAAAATAATCATCTATTGGTGTCAACCAGAAATGTCCTTTCTAGTTCTGACCCGGCTGCTCGTCTGACCCGTTTGTTTTTTGTGACGCAGGCTGAGAGCGACCTGAACGAGCTGAAGGCCCTCATGCGGTCGCCCAGCGCTGTGGTGGTGAGTCAAAACGGGGCCTAACGTCAGCCGAACACGGACGTCCAAATGCATTCATATTTGAATATTCAGCTGATATTTTTTTCCTAGCGTATTTGGTTTTTTGCTGCCGATGTTCTGAAAATGCCCCCATACTCTGGAGATGTTCGGCACTCTCGAGCAGTGCTTGGAGGACCCTCTGAACTTGTCCGGTTTACTTACTGGTGGATTAGGTGTGAGGTACTTGTGAGAAGCGTTGCGCAGGCGCCACGCCATGGACAGAATATGAACTGCACGTGAAGTTTGGTTACCAACCATTGTCAGTGCAGTGGCTGGTGGAGCCTGAGTGGTTCCCTGTATTTGCGAACAGCCCTGCTCAGCTTTGGGTTCAGCTGACTACAGCAGGCCAAGACTGATTTTTCATACGGGAATTTTATTATATTAACATTTTTTGAATGTCTCAAGTATTCGTTGCAGTACTACACCACAATACCTAAAGGTCTTCTCAAGATTATCGGGTGTGTGAATGAATGGTTCTCAAGAGGATCAAGGTGACCGTACCCATCGCCACGGCGTCACCCTCGATCGTAGCCGCTGTGGCATGCTGGGAAATTGCACACGCGTGTGTCCGTGCCTGTGTGTTACCTGGTTCTGTGTCGCCCCCGTGTCAGCGGATGAGGTTCCTGCTGCTGCAGCAGAAGTACCTGGAATACCTGGAGGATGGGAAGGTGCTGGAGGCCCTTCAGGTGCTGCGGGCGGAGCTGACGCCGCTCAAGTACAACACCGACCGCATCCATGTGCTCAGCGGGTACGACTTCCGTCTCATCGCAAGACGGATACTCTGTCTGTGACGCAGAGACCACAAACATCAGTTCATCTTCTGTGTCATGAGCTTATTATGGACTGATGTAACCATTTTGCTTAGCGGCCCTGGTTTCTGATTGGCTGTTGGTGACATCGTTTCCGTGACTCCCCTGTGTGTGCCCAGCTATCTGATGTGCAGCCACGCGGAAGACCTGAGGGCAAAGGCCGAGTGGGAGGGGAAGGGGGCAGCTTCTCGCACCAAACTGCTGGACAAATTGCAGAGTGAGGACATCCCTATCTGCACACACACGCACACACACACAAACTACCAGTGCCTACACCATATACAGTCTAGACACACCTACTGAAAATTATAAAAAGATAATGACCCAAAGTGCACCTCGAGATTGTGTAAGTACTGTATTGTCTTGTGAACAAGGAAGGAGATGGTGTGCTGTGATGAATGTCCTGACCCCCCCCACGATCCCCCCGACCCAAAACCCTTTAGAGCTGGGTTGGGATGTATTGGATCGAGTAAGAGCAAGGTAGCCAACAAGTGCCCAGAGCTTGCGGAAACTCCTTCAGGCCCGTTGGAGAAGCAGTCCTGGTGTCTACATCTGAAAGCTGGCTGGAAAAAAAGCCAAGAGTCTGTAATGCTGTCATTGAAGCAGAAGGGGGCTGTTTAAAATTTGAGAAAATTGACATGATAAACACGCCTCTTGGTCATTACAGTATTTGATATGTATTGTTTCATTACCTCACGGGCTTTTACTGTAAGGTGAATAACAGCTAAAACAAAAATGCATAAGCAGGTGTGTCCAGATTTTTGACTGGTGCAGTATATAGATAAAACGCCAGCATTGATTGAAAACAACAAAAGAATCAATTAAGATCGAAAATGGAAGATGGAATTTGGAAAAAACTAATAAATCTAGCGACAGGCCCGGCTTGGGATTGGCTCACAGGAGCACTGGACAGTTTAGGCATGAATGTCTCCGAACCACAGATGCACCGATCGCGACAAAAGCATTTTGCAGGAGTAACCCTAAATGACCAACCCCCACCCCTCCCTCTCCCCTACAGCGTACCTGCCACCCTCTGTGATGCTGCCCCCCCGCAGGCTGCATTGTCTCCTGCGCCAAGCTGTGGAACTGCAGCGGGATCGCTGCCTCTACCACAACACGCAGCTGGACAGCAGCCTGGACTCCGTGTCCCTGCTCCTGGACCATGTGTGCAGCCGGTGTGTCTCCCCTCCCCCCCCTTCCCTCCGCTTCCTCGCGTGCCGATGCTAAGTACAGCTATGGTAACACGCACTGTGCCTTCCACCTAGGAGACAGTTCCCCTGCACCACCCAGCAGGTTCTCACAGAGCACTGCAATGAGGTGTGGTTCTGCAGGTTCTCCAATGACGGTACCAAGTTGGCCACAGGCTCCAAAGATGCCACCGTTATCATATGGCAGGTGGACCCCGTGAGTGTTTGTTCCCTCTGCGCATAAACGGGGTCCATTTGTGACCCTATACCCATCAAGAAGTTAATTGGGGCTGTTGATTAACTGGTCCCAGCTGGGTTTGCCTGCTGTTTAGCATTGGGTTAGGCAGACCGCGGGAGGCCAAGCCCGGAAACGTATGAGCAGAAAAGGAGTGGCATGCTTTGAAAATTGACTTGATCAGCAGTTTTCATGTGGTTCCTTGTCATTTATAGACACACACTTTGAATGACCAGATGTGAAGTTGTGTTACTGACTGCTGTGTGTTTGTCAGGACTCCCACCAGCTGAGGGCGCTGCGGACCCTGGAGGGTCATGCCTACGGAGTCTCCTACCTGGCCTGGAGCCCCGATGACACGTACCTGGTGGCCTGTGGCCCTGACGACTGCTCCGAGGTGTGGCTGTGGAATGTACAGGTAGTTCATTTTTCGCTCGTCCTCTGTGACATTCATACCTCTGTCACTCACAAACTCGTGAGAGTGAGACTCGGCAGGTAGATGGTTCATTGGTTCTGTTTATCCATTTGTAACCTGGGCACAGACGGGAGTGCTGCGGACAAAAATGAGCCAATCGCACGAGGACAGCCTCACCAGCGTGGCCTGGAACCCAGACGGGAAGCGTTTCGTTACAGGCGGACAGCGAGGCCAATTCTACCAGTGTGTGAGTCCATCTATCCATCCGTCCAGTAGCCTTCTCCTGCCTCCCCCAACTGTGTTGTGGGCAGAGGGGGAAAATTCAGGTCCAGAAAGTACAAATCCAGACCAAGGTTTTGTTCCAACCCACCAGTTGTGTACTGAATGTGGCTCTTTATGCTCAACTGTCTGGATTTGTACTTTCTGAACCTGAACATTCCACTTGTGGTTGTGGGGTTACAAAAGAGTAATGGTGTCAATGAAGGAGCTTGTTACGCATGAGATGAACTTACGCCCCTCTCCCGCATTGTAGGACCTGGATGGGAACCTGCTGGACTCATGGGAGGGTGTGCGGGTCCAGTGTGTGTGGTGCTTGGGCGACGGGCGGACGGTGCTGGCGTCAGACACGCATCAGCGTATCCGTGGTTACAACTTTGAGGACTTGACAGACAGGAACATGTGAGCCCACTTCAGCCTCGACGGGAGGGCGCCCTCTAGCGGCGACTCGGCTTCTGACAGGCATCTCCTCAAATGCTCATGTCACAATCCGCCTTCTTTCTGCAGCGTGCAGGAGGACCATCCCATAATGTCCTTCACGGTTTCTAAAAATGGAAGATTAGCTTTGCTGAATGTGGCAACTCAGGTGAGGGACGCCCGGGGCTTTCTGTGTTCCTGTGCCCCACCAAGGGACTTTTCTCGGGTTTGACCGCGGAGCATTTGAGGGTCAGTGAGATGTCGCCCCCCGCAGGGAGTCCACTTGTGGGACTTGCAGGACCGGACGCTGGTGAGGAAGTACCAGGGCGTGACACAGGGCTTTTACACCATCCACTCCTGCTTCGGGGGCCTCAATGAAGACTTCATCGCCAGCGGGAGCGAAGGCAAGCCTGCCGGCCCACGGTGGTGGGAGGTTACCCTGTCTGCCACCCCCCCCATTTCATCCACTTCCCTTGGTCACGTTATTGGCTCCCACTTCAGTTAATGCAAGTGTCGATTGACAGCACACAGTAATCCTGCCCCCTTTTTATCCAGCTGCAACTTCAGCACCCGTGTTTTTATTCTCCTCCTTGACCGCTGCGCCACCTGCTGTCTTGATACCGTCTTGCTCCCTCCCTTTAGACCACAAGGTCTACATCTGGCACAAGCGAAGCGAGCTGCCCATCGCTGATCTGAGCGGGCACACGCGGACGGTGAACTGCGTGAGCTGGAACCCTGTATACCCAGGCCTCATGGCCAGTGCCTCCGACGACGGCACCGTGCGTATCTGGGGCCCCGCCCCCGATCCCCAGGACAGCGAGGACCTCAGTGGTAAGTGACTGGTCTGCCCAATCAGAGGGCCCCCAATAATTACACATCATTGGCTAACAGAACATGGGGGTTAGTTAGCAGTAACCTCAAAATGGATGACACGCTCGTGTTGTTACTGGCCTCTTTCTTGACGGCTATTGGTCTGTAATAGTTGACGATGGTCCACATTTAGCCTGACACTAACCCCGTGTCAAGGTTGATGTCCGTACCGGCACTTTACACAGGCCCATTCATCCGAGCTGAAGGCTTTGTGAGCCGGGACCACGTTAATAATGGAAGACTGCATGTTTGATTAGCCAGACCAAGGCCGGACTCGAAGGTGGATATCATCAACATCAGCTGATGGACTCTTGAGTTTTCAGGATGGAAACATATCCCAGCTTATGATTTTGGCTGGTAATGGCGAAGAACCAGCCCAGGATAGACAGGCGGCAGGTAGTGGTGGATATCCCAGTATCACATTGGGACGGATTGGAACAGTGCCGGGATAATTAATTTAATGACATTTTATTCATCCCTGTGGGGAAATTCTTCCCATTTTCTTCTCCATGACACATAGACACACATATAGGTGAGAGCAAGGTGGGCAGCGAAGGGCAGCCACCTGCAGAGGTGCCCGTGGAGCTGGGGGGGTAACGGCCTCGTTTAGGGCTGTGACTATTCTGCCGAGGCTGGGTTCGAACCGGCGACCAGACACAGAGGCTGAGCCCGCTGAACCATATGCTGTCCCCAGCAGAGATGGACATTTCAATTCCAGAAAGTAAAAATCCAGACCAGGATTTTGTTTCAACCAACCACTTGAGTAATATATGACTGTGACTCTTTATGCTCAGCTGGTTGGTTGAAATAAAATCCTGGTCTGGATTTTTACTTTCTGGACCTGAAATGGCCACCTCTGGTCCCCAGATATGATGTCCATCTTTATAGTGGGAAAGTGGGCAGGAAGTCTCACCATCATCATTTCTCTCCCCAGAGGGCTGCCATAGCATGGATAGTTGATGACTTGAAGAAAGAAGACGTCTCTAGAAAATGAAATTAGACGGGGGGGGCGGAGTCAGGGAGATAAACACATTTCACACACGAGGCCAGCCGTGACCTCTGACGTGTTTGGCATGGTCTCACACGGCGCTCCTCCACACGCCTGACTCCCCCCTCCACCACCACCACCACCCCCATCCCACAGCGCCCCCAGCTGGCGAGACCGCCACTGGCATTTCCTTTGTTCCTTGTTGTGGTCGTTCCACATGTAGCATCAAAACTCCAGAACGATATAGTGAAAATGTTGGCTTGGGTGCCAAGGTGGACGGATAGGGAAATATAGTACATCTAATTCTTTTCTGTGTTAAAACGGACAAACCAAACGTAAGCGAGTGACTCTCTGACCGAGCTCTTTATCTCGAGGAAACTGCTGAATGAGAGGCTGTTTGTGTTTGTGGGGCGCAGGGGAGGAGGAGGAGGAGGAGGCGACGACTGATCCTCCCCCTGAATTATTTATATTACCTGTAAATGACTCACAGAACTATTTATACACAAACCCCTTTTTTGAGAATGCCTGCGTCCTTTAGGTCCTGTTCTCACTCACCAGCAGAAATTTGTGCTTATTTTCACACACGTACGTTTTGAGAACATTTTAAATTTTCGGATGTTTGGGTTTGTTTTGGAGTCACTTATATTATTGATTTGAGCTGGGGGCAGACTCCAATATTTCAGTGGTTATGTGTGAAGGACAAATGATTTGGGCAGGGGGGCTTAGGGGTATTCAGGAGGCGACAGAGCTGATGCTACCTGATTGGAGGAGCTCAGTAAGGCTGAATTAGTGCCAGTACTGCTGGGAAACTGGTGGACAGGGGTATGTAGTGACAGGAGGGGGTGACCTCAACAAGAGTGTGTCCTCTAGGACAGCAGGATGATCTTGTTGGGTCTCTTTCCAGAGCATGAAGAGATGCTCTCACTAAACCCAGCCTGAACGTGCCCTCAAGCTGTCCAATCTAGGGCACGCCGCCATTTCTCCACCGGCAGGTGTGGGGCTACATTTGTCTCGAACTTCAAACCCGTGAACCTTCAGAAACATCGACAGTACTGCACACTCACAAAGAATGATTCAGCAGAGCATGACATGTGAAGAAGAGGATTCTCAACCAGCTGATACATGCTGGAGAAGCACTAGTGGAAGGGATGCACGTGGGAGAGCGAGGCGGCTGTTGGAGCACCTGTCACAAGTAATAGTGATCCCGTGATGATTGTAAGTGGCCACTTTGCACTCACCTTTGCAGGGAGGATGGCAACTCTCACTATGGTTCTCACATGACCCTTTTGTCACATGTTCCAGAACAGTTCTCTAGCGCCCCCCTCATAGCAATTTACCCCTGAGTACTGGTTCCCAGCTCAGACAATAAGCCTTGTCCACCCTCTGCCAACCATATCCAAGCATGGCGCCCCCTTTTGGCTGTTTCCCCCATATGCTCGCCCCCCTCACTCACCTGGGTATCCAGTCCTACTCCCTACTTGCTTTCAGTTTTTCTGAGGATGACTGACAGTGGATTGACAGGCTGAACTCTTATTACTTTAGTTGTGTTCATGTTATTTCTGTAGGTTGCAGTTTTTCTTGTGAGATGCTATTAATATATGCATTTAGCCTCTGGCTGTGCATTTTTTACACCCGCTCCCCCGGTGTGTCCCTAAAAACCTGCACCGCTGACTTGGCCGGGTTTAACACCACGGCAACACGCTTCTCGGGACCCAGAGGACCGCGACGGCCCCGGGACGGGGTAGTGCATGCGTGGTCCTGCCCGCCACCCGCCTGGCGTGAGCGATGGAAGACCCCCGCTGTTCACGCATGTCCGTTTCGCTCGTCTCCATCTTGTCGCATCTAATGCGTCTCGGGCGGCACAGGGGGCTGGCAACCAATGCGGCGCATCACTACAGGCTGTGGTCATTATTGCAGAAGTGGCTGTAATGTAATGTGACGTAGGAGAAACGTGTGTGTGTGTGTGTGTTTTAAATAAAAGCCATCAGGGATTTACGGTGAAGACTGACTCCGACTCCATTTTCTACTGCATTCACAGAACAGCTACGCACAGCCCAGGGTTCGAGGCTGGAGTGCTACAAACAGAGCCACTGCATTCACCCAAAGAGGGCTCTGGGTTCAAATTCCATGCCCCACAGTCAGAAGTGGATAGCTCAGATCTAGATAACAAAAATCCAGACCAAGATTACGTTTCAACCAACCAGTTGAGTGCTCTCTCACTGTGACTCTTTATATTAAATTGTTTGGTTAAAACAAAATCTTGTTCCAACCCTGTGGACATGAATTATCCATCTCTGCAGTGGTTTAAAGACCAGAATCAACCACCAGCTTCCAGTGCAAACAAACCTGAAGCTGAAAGTGGGGGGGCAGACAAACTATAAGAAAATGATGGACAGGATTCATAGAGACAACTTTGTCATGGAGACGCAGAGCAGGAAACACAATGTATAGCAATTAAACAGCAGAGGGAGAGTCAGTGGTCACTAGAGACCTACTGTTCAGATGCCAGAACATTCTACCTGCACTCGTGTCTGTGCTATACGCCCATTTGCCAGTCTCCACACAGGTACCTTTTCAAAACGGCAACCATTTTCTACAGATTTCTCAGGAAAACAAAGACTGATTTCTGGTCATAGGTTTATTTACACATACTGAAACAGGGAGTAAACATTTGTTCAGTTTTGCACTTATTTTCAAATTAACATTCGTAATACAGTGTTAATTGCTGTCAACCAATTATTACAGAAGAGTGCCAGGATATAGCCAAAATGACACTCAGCTTTTAAACAATGCTGAGTACTGGTTGCCACTGATTATATTTTGCGAACACAGGCAAACCTGTGGCTTCTTATTAAAATCCATACTTACACTGCAGACATAACCCCTGCAGATTTGGGAAAGCAAAACCCCAGTACACAGGTGACCCAGTCTAAAGGCAGCACTGAAAATATGGCATGAATTTCCAGAACAGCAAACTAACGTACCTCTAAAGCAAACCATTTCCCCAAGTAATCAAAGCGATAAATCAGTCATGTGACAACGTTCAACTTGATGGCATCTTCAATCCAACCTACTTAAACCAGAACCTTCATCCAGGTCCAAATCTGGCTTTTGAGTTGATCTGGAGCATGTTAATTCACCAGACAAAAGTTTGAAAAAATTGTTTGTATTACCGAACAGTTTACATTGCTTACAAGAACATGGAAAAACACTTAATAATGAACAACACTGGAACTAACTCTCATTGAGTTGCTTTTCTCTGCAGAGTTAAATCCAGTTTGGCATGATAGGATCACCTACAACAAATCTGACCCACAACTCATAGTCCCAACAGTCTGGGCCAGAAGACCCCAAAGCTCCCCCTGAAGACCCGCCTCCCCACATCATCTTATCCGTGGTACCTCCAGCACATATGGCTCAGCTAATCGCTGACTTAAAGATTTGATATTTGATTGTCGCCGGGTGCATTAGCACGCCTACACAGAACACGAGAGGAGGTTCAGGGTGATCTTTGGGAATGGTTATCCTAGGCATAACAGAAATATTGAGCACTATGATTTTGGTCAGTTGAGAACTTTGTGTCTTCCAGGCAGAAGTGGAGAACCGAGGTCCACAGGAAATGAGAACCCTGACAAACAATTCAGACTTGTAAACCTGTTTTTTGGCTGGCTTTAAGAATCAGTCGCAAGTTTTTAAATCACATTGATTTCATCACTACCCATCTAATAAACTGTATAAAATTAGCCCCTCCCCTCCCCCCCCAGCAGCCCTGGAACGTGCTGAAGCAGAAACACGGCTCGGGTTAGTGGACAGCCATGACGCACGGAACGGGGGTCGTGTTTCTCCGTGAAGCGGAAAACCTGAAGTTGCCCAGATGGGTCTCCATTCAGGCAAACGCTGCTGTCACTGGACGTCCGACCTCCCACAGTCAGCTTCAGGCTGGCCAGTGGGCTTAATCGTGACGGAAACGAACAGGGACGACGTCACTCAGATGTGACACATGGGAAGCTCAAGCAAACACACACACACGCGCTCACTTTTTCATACGTAATATGTGGCTTTGTGATTTTTATTTGTGTACTACCATTTAATTTGAGCCATTGATTGAATCATTATCTAATTATCGTATAATCTAAGAGTCTTCCCCCATGTCCAAGGATTAATACTGTGGCCTCAGGATGTCACACACACAGGTCCATAACTCACACATAAAGATCAGTCTTCTACAAACCAACAAACACTCAGTATAATGGTCGATTTCACTGTCTGTCTGTCTCTCTCTCTCGCACACACACACACACACACTTTTGTAAACCTTATTTCATCCATATGTAGATCTCCACAATGGCTAGACTGGGAGTGATCTAGTGTTTGACAGGTCATGGTTATAGAGCAGGTTGATGGAATGGATGGGGTTATGATGAAAGGACAGAGGGCAATTCCTGATTTCTGATTGGGCCATTGGAGTGTGACTGTCACCAGGAAGCATCAATCGTTGATCAGAGCCAGGATCATACTGTGGAAGACAGGAAGTAGGTGGGAGTTAATAGGCAGGTTACATCTGTGATTAATGACAATTCAATGGAAGAAACATATTACTCTGTTAAGGGTTATCTAGTGAGGTCATTCTCCCGGGTCACAGCTATTAACAGGCTACCTGGTTTATTAATCCAAAATTTGTGATTAACACGTCCTAAACCTGTCAGACGAAGAGATGCACTAATGACATAATCAGTACTGTAACCAAGACCCTGAAATTGTCACCAGTTTTTGGCAAAGGGCAGCCAAAACAGAATACTGGGATTTGAACCTGGTCCCAGTCAGAGCACAGGGTGCACATGTGAGATGGTGTCAGATTAACCTGCCCACACTAGCTTCATAGAGTTTAAAAGACTCTAATCTCACAGGTCCTACCTCCCGCTGTAAATACAGCTATGTCTTACCCTCCACAAAGATGGTAATTGGCACTATCAGCTATGAGACTCACGGCCTGACCCCAATTTCAGCTTCAGACTTACGGCCTGACCCCAAATTCAGCTTCAGACTTACGGCCTGACCCCAAATTCAGCTTCAGACTTACGGCCTGACTCCAAATTCAGCTTCAGACTTACGCCCTGAACCCCAAATTCAGCTTCAGACTTACGGCCTGAACCCCAAATTCAGCTTCGGACCCACGGCCTGGGCCCAGATTTAGCTTCCGATGCAGCTTTAGACTGGTCAGGCCTCACTGGCTGTCATGACAGCTTTACATCTGCAACAGAGGCTTTCCCTTGACTAAAATGGATGGAGATGCCAGCAAACAGCTTCAAAGGTTCTTCCCGCTCAACAGATCTGAGGACCATAACTATATTCATGTATTTTTTAGAGAAAGCAAGGCCAAACAGTCCCTGAAGCAATTGGGGATTAAATCCTGACGACTACTGGTTGCTGGTTATTATATGCCTATACTGGCTCCCTCCCGCCACACAATCGCTCATTCGAAGCCTGAGATTCCAACATTCTGCATGAATGCATGTAAACACATGTGAGGCACGCCTGGGGTGGAGGGACAGAGCAATCAGACTGGTCATACTGGCCCAGCAGCCCGCCTCACACGTCACACCTGACTTGCTGCATAATAATGACAGTTATTAGGAGAAACAGACAATACCAGTACAGAAAGTCTTACAAGTGAGAGAGAGAACAACCTAAACGGTATTCACATTACAGTGCTATTACCAGCAGAAAATCAGGACCAGCCAGTATGCTGAAAAGAAACAGTATATTTTCACAGATAAAGGAAAGAGAGACGACGCACGTGACAGAAGGTGACCACAACCACACAAGTACAGCTACAGGCATGTGTGCGAATGCATGTATCTAAGTGCGCATGGGTGGCGTCTCACCTGTACAGGTAGATGAAGAAGCAGAGCAGGTGGAAGCCCAGCTTGATCATGGCCTCCTTCATGTGGGACTTCAGCTGTCCCCGGTTGTGGATCTCAGTGGGGTCAAACACGCCCATGTTGCCCATGGGGACCTTGAGGTACCTGCAAAGCACACACACACACAAAGTGTGATCATATCCAGCCTCCCCTCTCAGGAATTATACATACAGAACATTAAATAGCTGCACATTAACGTCCTGAATGCAGATGCATTAAATGAGGACAACCAGGACATCTATCTTTTCTGCTTCAACATGGGGAAAAAAAAACACCATGAATTTAAACTTTGAAAAGTTTTATAACAAGATGTTGTTGGCCCCAGTACTGCCTCACCCCCATCTTATCCAAACTCCCCCAACCTCCACTATCTCTAAGCCCCCTACACACTATCCTCACCTCCCTAAAACATCATTATTAAAAACCCAATTTCGTGTGACTTGTCTCAGCGTAATCAGATCTGCACCCGTGACTGTCCCTTCATGTGCCACTGCTTCAATTTAAGTGCAATTTGGCCCCAGATCATCACCTATTAAATGTTCCTGGGAAGTTTGAAAAAGATCCATCAAAAACTTTTTGAGTTACTGTGTTCATAAGATCAGATGCCGTTTTCATCCTTTGCTGCCACTTACCACCGCTGCTTCAATATTTTAACAATTATACAAACTTACTTCACTAGGTCACTAGGTCAAAGACTTAATTTATTATTTAAACAAAAGCTCAAGTGACAATTCAAATGAAAGAGCACCAGCATGTTAACATGATCGGTGCATGATGAGCCCCCACAGAACCATAAACAACCCGTGTGGGTGGACGGTGTCAGACACAGCGCCAACACAGAACCATCCCAGAATATAAATACTCGTACAATGTACAGTGACTGACAAGCATAACATGAATGAGATCATAAGTGGAATATGGTCATCATAAAGTCATTATTAATGAATATGCTAATATAGAGAGTATGAATATGAATGTAACAGGTAGTGAGAAACTGGAAATACAGATATTAATGGGATGGATTCTTTCCAGGAGTACTCACCGGTATAGGTTCCAGGATGCCACAGGCAGGTTAAGGAGAAAAATGAACCAGTGCATGGAGACCAGCATGAGGACTGTAGCCAGGCCCTGGCACACCAACTCTGGCAGTACCCACTGCATGTGCAGAGAGAACAGGGAAAGAACAGAGAAAAGGGTCAGGACAACACAGCACAGATTTTGCAAAGGCGGTGAGACTGGCACTTACTTTGTTTAACTTGGAGCAGCAGGCCCGTGCATTGATATAATCACACTCTAGATCAGACAGAGTGATGATCTGAAACGGCGGTTAAAGATTTTAGGGGATACTAATGCACAGGGACAATACAATTATAGACATCCACGAGGATCCTAAGAATCGCGTTCAACTTGTAACCTTTACGTAGTACCATTTAGGTGATTAAATACGACAGGATTAACGATCAATAGCTAGACAACAACAAACCTAACAGTAAAAGTCCAAGAAAAGGTAGAGACATTGAGATCCTATTTAACTAACGTGACAGCTAGTTACCCATATCCATTTTCAGCTCTACTAAGTGTGTTGGATCTCACTAAACCGGAAACCGCATTAATTGCAAGGATCTACCCAATGTTTAATTTAACAGACACCCGTAAAAGGATTCGAAGTAGACGGAGAGAAAAATCAAAGCGCAGCAGTCTATCAGCGAGAAGATGAACACGGCGGCCTCCATCTTCCACTTCCTGCTTCTCAGCCACTTCCGGCGACGGTGCGCGGGCTGTGCGCGTGTCTGCGCGGAGCAGCAGCGCGCATGGCGCCAACGTTTGAACGGGATTCCCCAGTCATTCCCCGCAGCCGCCTTTCTGCTGAGCAGGTGAGGAAGGTATTGTATGGAATAATAAAATGCATTTTAACCACATTTTATTTCTGCGACACCAGGCCTGGCTAGAATTTGTGTGTGAGCATAATTCACGATTTTAAACGCTTTTTAGGGATCCTTAAACTTAATTATATTTGTTGGCGCAAGTTTTAAATCGTTTGCTGCTTCGCTGAGTCAAGTTTGAAATGGAGATGAGAACCCAGTTCGTCGTTTTACAACTTCACCACTAGATGGCAGTAAATACCATAAATTCACAGTTTTATAAGCGTCACGTGCATAAATAAACCGCACATTTTTCTCTCATAATGCATCATTCTTTGCGTCGATGTAAATGAAAATAAATGCTGCGTATATTTAATATTATGTATTCGTCTAGGAAAGGGGACATTTCAACAGTGGCCTTGAGCAGTGTCAAGGTTTCACCATTGGTACATTAGGCCAACTCTTTCCCATGAATTTGTCAGCGTTAGCAGGGGGTGAGCAGAGGTCAAGGCTTGTCTATCAGCTAGAACCCATCAGACATGCCTCCGCAGCAACAGGCTGAGCACCAGAACGGAAGGTATGCCCAGCACTGTCACAGAGCATAAGAAATATGACAAACAAGAAAAGGCCATGCATGTTAGAGAAGTGCATTCTACAGCCTCAACGCAACTTCCTCTGATTTGAGTCCAAGGCATGAATGATCAGCATAATCCTCTCCTGCGACTGGTGTGAATGTGCAGGCTTCTCTGGGGACATGTCAATCTTTCCAGGAAGCAGCTGCTGATATCTCTGTGATGACGATGGATCAATCTGAACACGAGCGGCTGGAACTCAAATAATCATAAAGTGACAGGTGAAACTCCTCAGAGCAGGAGACAGTTCCTGTACGGTCCACTACCAGACATCATTGGTGTAAATGTTAGGGTGAGCAGTGCCAAACTGGGCCGCGTGTGTGGCTATGCCTGCTGCACTTTAAAATGTTTTAGATGTGCAACGTGTCTAAACCAAGACAAATTGTTACATTTCAACTCTTTCTCAGACACCCAGACGCATAGCCTGAAATTGGCACCATTGTGGTCAAACCAGGACATCTGGTTATCCTAGTAAAAAATACTTGGTGTGAAAATGGTATACAGTAAATAACAGTTTAAAAGCTTTTCCCATTACCCCTTCAATGCTTTTCTACTGTGCGTATCTTTGGAGCAAAAAACAAAAAGAAATGTCATTGTGATGTGCACTAACCGGAATGACAATAAAAGTGGCTGCTCTATTCTATTCTATTTGGTAATTTTACTTACACATGTATTATCTTTATATATCTGTTAAATGTGTAAAATATACATGTATTACAGTGTTTCCCGATGTCTACAGATCTGTCCATCCATCTGTCTGTCCATCCATCTTCTAAGCACTTACCCTAGCCCAAACGAGCTTGATGACGAATTTACCTCTCGTTTGTAAATTTCTTATGTTCTTAGTCAGAGTTGCAGGGGCGTCTAGAGATAAGTCTGAAACTCGTAAATACTCACAAGGACACATGGTGGCGATGACACACTCTGATGGTTAGTCATGTCGAGTGCCTCTGACGCACGAATGCTCAGTGACGCTGCTGCCAATCTCTGACTTTAACTCTCATGCACTCCCAGGGAGACGATCAAAGCCATGGACACTTACAGCACCTGGGAGAAGATTAGGAACTCATTCTTCATCGTTGTACTGTTGGAGGTAAGGAATGATGTAGTGAAAACAGTGGGGGCCGCCTTATAAAGTGTGTATGGGTAATTTTAATAATGGCGGATTGAATTCAGGGAACATGACTTGCAGGTTGAGTTAAAGAAGTCATGCAGGTCTCCCATGTACGTTTAACGCAGTTATTACCAGGCAGTGGACAATATGGCAAATATTTGAGGCCATTTTGGATATGACAAGCGTTTCTGCAAAACAGAGCCTCCTCCCCCCGCCAAATTGTCGACCCCCTCCAGACCATCAGTTCCTCTGATGCAAATCCATAGCTGAGCACCTGACTGCTGCCACATACACAGGCCCAAAGAACATACCCAGTTTTGCTGTGCTCAGTAGCGTTTGATGCATGGCTGGAGAGAGATGTACATTGGGTTGGCCATTCAGGGCATTCAACATTCTGAAATGAACCAGAGTAGGTCAATAATCGGGAACGATCCCATATCGCTTTAGAACAAAATCTGAGCAATTTCCAACAGCCTGTCGTCCAGCCTATGCTAAGCTTGGGCAGGATTATGATAATATAGTATTTTGAAACAAAATGAGTAGAGAAGGGCAGCACATTGAAATTGTCCCCATTTGCTCAGTGAATTTTATTATTGCCTGAGGTTATAATGTCTGCATGGGATGACATTATGAAAAATTAGATGCTACCCAAGCCTAGTTCATCCACAGACACCGAACTTCATCCATACCGTGGTAGGACGCCAGAGCACGTATCTGAATAAGCGTCACTGTCCAGTACTTATTGAGCTTGGCAGGACCGGATGGAAATTCAGTTATTAGCTGGATACTCGAATCATCACTATAGCACAGTTCCTGCCGTGGGCAATTGCAGAGCTTTGGTAAATACAGATTTCAAAAAAATGTGGTGGGTGGGAGTTATTTTGAAAAGAGTTTGTCTAGCATGGCTTATAAGTGTATGTATTTATATGCCTGACTCACGGTACAGCTCCCAGCAGACATGCGCTGATACGACAGGTCGAGAATGTTCCTGAATCTACTGCGCTCCTCATCTTCTCGTCCTTCATGTCTCTTAGTATAATAACCAGCGCCGGCGGGAATTATTTTATATTCAGCTTTAAATTAACCTGAAAGCTGATGGAAAGAGGCCAGACTCGGATTGATGTCTCGCACGTGTCTTCACTAGAAGAATCCAGGAACGCTTGTGTGGATAGTCAAAGAGTCCCCGGCTGCATTACTATAATAATCTGAGAGTTAAGGCTCAGGTTTCTCATTACTTTGACTGCATTCAACAGGAGACACCCTGCCTGTATTTCTGATGTGAATTTCTGCTCAGTTCCAACTGCAGCTCTATTACCACAGCATCAGCAGTGCCAGCCATAACTATATCAGCAGGGTGGAGTTTCACTGTCGCTCAGAGTTTTCCACACCAAACGTCTGACACGGTCAGGCTGATACACGAGAGATGGGTGCCGGGGGACTTTAAGTTAAATGTGATGAAAGCCTTGCGTAGAACGCGGGACCGGAGGGGAATTCAATAATAACAGAGCGTTCTCTGATGCAGAACATCTGAGGAATTGCTAAAGTTTCTCTGCACTTGGTGTTTTTATCGGATGTGATGAGACAAGAGCTGGGCCTCATGGTCGGCCATCACACACATGTCAGGGCCACACGTCCCCGCTTTGTCCTCCATGGCTCTACAAATACTCCTCAGGCAAACATCTTCTTGAAGGTGCTGAGACACTGTACATGCAATAATGAGGGACGTGTGGTGAGTTATATGTCGCTGGGCCATGTGTCCGTTCATGGGAATTTTACTTACACAAAAATGTTCTGAGAGCAGTCATCGGTTAAGAGGGGAGATGAGTCCAAGAAACTACGGGAGGCGGAACCAACCAATTAGATGTCGTGGTCCCACCTCCTCTAGTTGCTCGGACCCACCTCCTGTACAGTCTGGTTGCTTATCTCTCTGAACCAATCATTTTTCCTTCTGCCCTCAGAACATTCTTGTGTAAGTAAAACTCCCAAGAGCTACGTGTTCATGGTCAGTATAAGTTAACCTCGTACTGGCTTTACAATTCACGGATTCACTCCAGAGGAACCTCACCGGCACCTGAGAAGAAGGTGTGTATGTATGACTCGTACTGGATCTATCTAGTCCTAACTGTATAAATCCGAAAGGGGACCTTCTTCCTTTACCAATCTTTCGCTTTTCTCCCGTTCTAAACTCTCTGCCTCCAGCAAACCCAAATCTTGCCAAGTGTCAATTAAATGGAACCTTACTTCGCACCCCCACTCCAAAAAATATACTTCAAGCACACAATTTGGAGTGGATTCCAGCTGGGACTCTGGAAGGTTATCAGCCTGAGAAGGGTTTGTTTTTAATGAACTGCTCATCCCCGAGTGGCAGTTAAAGGTCAGGGATTGGTGGAGGCTGTGTGCAGGCATGTCTGGACGTCCTCCAAAGTCCAGATGAGGCTGCGGTCGGAGTCAGGCATTGCAGAAAAACTCAGCTTCAGTGTCGCATCGACACTTTTTGCTCTATAAGTGCAGGCCCTGAGATAAAGACAGCTGCCACCTTGTTAATGTTTATGAGGCGACCAGATGGAGACACAGAAGAGGTCACAGTGCCAGTCCTGTGGATTGTCGGGTACCCTGGCTCAGTCGCTATGAAATATGTCACCCTAACTGTGCTGATATCCATCCATCAGGGGAATGACACTTAGGTTCGAAACACAGCCTTGTTCTTCATGCGCTTCATCGCTGCGTGATAATGGTCCATGTCTGGCCTGTCTCTTAACTGGCTGACGTTAGTACTGTGATTACACTTAAACTAAAAAGGTGACTAGACTTAAATTAGGACTGTGTGTGTGCTGTTAACACTGTCTAAACTGGTTAACGTTAACACTGTGACTGGGCTTACATTATCACCGTGTGTAAGCTGTTAACATTAGCAAACCAGTTAACATTAACACAATGGCTACATTTACATGAGCTGTTAGATTTGGGTAACAGAAGCTGTACTTTATCCATTTAGCATTTCTTAGCTAATCAGTAGGCAAATAAATGTGATTTTATATTATTGGCCAATCACTTTTCCCTGATGACTGCAGTGGAGGTTCAAGACCATTTCAACTGGGGGGGGGGGTAGAATGGGACCAATTGTTCTGTTAGGGGGGGCCAGATGCATTTGAATTTAATGTCCCCCAAGTATTACTTACACTAGACTGCCAGCATTAAAAAGCACAAGAATTTTGAAAACTGATAAGTTATTTTTGCAGTGCTTTGCAGTCACATTTTACAGTTTGTACAAGTATGTAACTCACTCAGATTTCTTGTTTAGACTGTCTTGCTTCCACGAGCTTGATTATTTTTTCTGTTGTTAACTTTGCTTTTCACCAACTGAAGCGATTCTACCACCCGGAGCGCCAGCCCTAAGAGTCCGTCAAGGAAATGTGCTCACGTTTGTGTTTCACCTGGTCCCAGGGCACAAAAGGTTTGCCCGAATATAGAAATGTAAAGAATAATAATAGTGATAATAATACAACATTTATTTGAGACACAGGTAGCATACCTCTTCAGTGAGCGCACAAGGGGGCCATGCACTGCCCCCACCGAACTGCCCCTGCTTGACTGCCATCAGCCTAACTCATTTTAATTCATAAATTGAAGGAAATTTAATTAAACAGTAATGGGCAAATGTGTATGCATCTGTTTCCACTGCATTCCCATTAATTAATTCTATTGAAATTTCATGAATAAAATACAACTTGCAGAAAAGACGCATGATTTTTTTGACTTTCTCTGGATGACCTGGACAACCCAGGCAGGCTGCCTGATTGGCTGGTCAGCATGTGAGAGGTGGGGGCAATGTGTACACAACAGGCCCAGGATCATGTCTATGTGTTAATGAGGCCTTTCCAAACGGGGACAGGAATAGCGACCGAGATGAACAGCATGAAAAATAACCCATTGACAGGCAGCTGACATTCACAGGCGAGTGGATTCAAGCCAGTTCTGCCACGGCCCCCATCACATGCTCAGAGTCTGCGATTGATACGGAGCCTGGAGCAGAACGCCGCTCGGAGGTCGGCTTGGGTTTCGCGGCGGACATCCGCCGGCGGCTTGCGTCCGTGCGGAGCGGGCACACACGGAAAAGCCGGAGTGGATAACAAACTCATCTGGTTACTTTCTGCTTGTTTGCTTTTCCGTGAGCTGATTGGCACATGTGACTTTGATCTAATTTTACTGCCAAGCTAAAAATATATAAATCTACGGTGAGACTTCAGCCTTGCTGATAGATCACATGGGGCTTCTGTACTCTGGAAGGAAAAATAAAGAAAATATGAACTTGCCTCAAAATGCACCCAAAGCTGGCTTCATTATACATCTACAGTAACTATGCAAAGTTCCTTAGACTGCCAAAGAAATTGAGGTTTGAAGCCATTTATCTGGTCCGTAAGTGTATATCTGCTTAGAAAAAAATCATTAAAATACACAAATAAACAGTAATATGGTAAAATAATGACAAGAATTTCTTCTCTTCTCCAAAAAGTTAGTGATATTTTGTTGGATGGCTAGAAGACCACCACCACGATTTCCAAACGTGTCCTTGGGGGCACAACTGACATTTGGGGGTATTGGTTAAACTTTACAGCCAGCTCACTTAATCAATGGATTAACTTCACTGGGCGCTGATGAGCAAGCAAGGTGGGCTAGAGGTCAGGATCAACAAATACCTGGGCAACTGGAACTGCAAATATTGGGGGGGGCTTGAGATGTTTTGAACTGGTTAAGCTGACAGACATTAAATTGATTTACAGCAACGGAAGCGCAACACGGTCTAAGACCTCAGGCATCACCGTGGACAGAAAACAGTGGCTATGACGTGACGTGGCTCTGGGACGATCTGGTATGAAGGGAGACGACGCAGGACATACATGTGTGGAATCCATGGGGACTATGGTCACATGACAAAGCACATTGACGTCACATTTCTCCCTGCCGATCCCATCGCTGGCTCATCCTGGCTCACGTCGATGTTCCTAGCAGTGGGAATTAAGGCCACGCTCCCAGCAGAAGGGGCAGAAACAGGATCCCTCCCAAAGTTCAGTTTGGAGATCTGCAGACTTGCTTTCTTTGGATTTCTGTTAGCCATTTGATAACATTTTCGAGAGCTGGTCAGGAAAATTAAAGGACATTCAATTCAGGGGCAGCGAAAATGCAAAGATGCAGAAACTAAACAGGAAGGATCATTTGGAAACATAAAAGGTGATTTAGTGTAATCTTGTGGTAAGGCTGATCTAGGCAAACAATTTGGAAAATGTGTCATTCACATGGAGGGTAACTACTCACATTTTTGTCTGGAAAAAAAATAGCAGTTGAGCCTGATAAAATAACTATGTGTTAGAACGTCCTAGAAACAGTATTAACTCATTGCATAATCATTTGCATACAATAGTTTCATGAGAAGCCAAGAAGACTGTAGGAGTGATGTCATTGAATCTTCAGGTTTTTCATGTCTTTTATCACCATATTAATAGTTGATGGTCGACATTAATAATACAGAATCTACTGATTGTTTATTACATTAATCCCATAAAAATCATAATTTAAAAGTCTATCCATACAACCAACCTTTTGCTTTTTTGGTTCCCTATGTTCATTCGATTTCAAGCTTTATGTTTATAGAAACATACAGAACATTGGACTCTGTCCATTTAAAGAGTCAGTTATCATGCAGAACCTCCTTCTGCATTCCAGTTTGAAATAGTTGCTGGTAGGACACAATAATCTTCTCACGACTGCTGCCTTCTCTGATATTCTTGTTCTAATATCTGTGAGTATTTAACCGATGGCAGATCTGGACTAACTGGTTTCCTTCCTTTGGGAAAAAAGATCATCGCAGTAGAAAAATATCTTTACAAAGGGTGAGAAATTTTGGCCTTAATGATTGTTTATACCACTACCAAGGAAGTCAAGTCCTGATTTTCCAGATCCGGGTACTGTTCCGGTCTGGCAATCAGAGGATCTCACTACCTGTGTTTTGTGAGATTCATGGTGTGCTGGTACCTGTCTCTAAGAATAACTTATGTCAACATAATGTTTAATTTACTGCCTGACTTGTGATGGATGTGAATGAAATCTGATTTGTAAAATAGTTTTTTCTCACACTGTTTCCTCAAACCTGCTGCCACTTATTTGGAATCTCAACTTTAAGCAGGTTAACTTCTCCAGATTGAACTATAACATAATGCGAGAGCTTCCAGGGATTGGGAATTATTGATCAGGTTACTTCTGTATTTCCCTGAATGTGACACAAGTTGATTGGGTTAAATAAGACGCCCGCTTCATCTCTGTATCTTTATCTGGTGAAATTTGCACGTAGCGTGTGTATCCAAAATGCCTGCTGTCTTAGTTACACGAAAACATTTCGTGTCTGTGATGCATGTCTGTGTTCCGCTCACACCCGTAATCCCACAGTGACATTTAAATGACATCACAATGTCTGATGTCTTGAGTAGAAAGTCATACAGTACAGTGGTGCAGATGATAGGAAACATATCCCCTGTCCTAACTGGATTTTTTGTACCTGTTGTGCATTATTTAAACTAGGGGTTATTCTTCCTTTTTTAAGGTAGAGGACCTAAGAGGGACCATAATTCATATATAGGAGCCAACCTTATCATTAGCCAATGATATGTTTTGAATCAGTGAGTGACAGGGGGGTGGGCACTCTGGGGGCCAATCAGCTTTCAGCTTGGGTCAGTGCCCCTGTGACCCATACATATGCCCTTGATTTTAACTGATAAAATCAAATGTGTCCCCTTGTTAATCATTGAATGAATTCACAAGCATGACTCCCCTGATATCCAAAGCTATCTCTGCTTGGCGCTGGCATCAAAGAGGGAGAAGGAGAATGGTGCAGCTCGGTATGTGCCCAGGAGAGGGACACGCTCGGTACGAATGTCCTGGGAGACATGAGCTTCATCACTCCACTCCAGCAGGTAACTGAGCAGCAGGACTGCTGCGTTACCAGTTTCCAAATCACGGAGTGGAAAGTAAATGACAGTCATCACCAGGAGCAGCTGTTACCGAGCTGGCCGAGAAACACCGCGTGCCACTGAATCACGTCCGAATGACGCCCAAGGCCAACTGAGGAGCAGCGGCTTGTCCTGCCCAAGTATCCCCGTGTGGGAAAACAGGCAAAGAGCAAAATGTAACAGATCTGAGACACACACCCTTGCTATAAGCATGTAATATACACATGTTCACTTAGTACTAGGGTGGATCCCCTTTTCATTACCAGAACCACTTCCAGGGTCCATAAATGTTCAGGGGAGCCTTTCTGCACCCTGCCGTTGTACAGAGCTGTTATTTTTGCACTTCTGGCTGTCCCATTAGCCTTAATGAATCTGGCCATTCTCCTCGCACCTCACTCTTGAATAAGGTATTTTTTGGAAACTGCCCCTGAATGTTTTTTGTTTACCGCACTATTTTCTGCAAACTCTAGGCACTGCGGCGTGTGAGAATCCCAAGAGGAAGGCTGGAAGCGCCTCGTCTGGCACCAGAAATCACACATGCATCACGCGTCATAGCTGTTCTAATGCGTGACCCTGTTAACCTTCTCTGCCTGCCGTACGCAGCCGTATGCGGCCGTGTGATTCGAGCAGGTTGCTTGCTATAATTAGCAAGTAGGTGCAGCTAATAAAGTGACCTCTGAAGGGTGTATAACGTAAGAGTTTTCATTATGAAAACATTAACAGAATGTTATGATTGTGTTAATCGTTTCGCAAAAGCAACATTTAAAAAAACGCAACTAGTAAAAATGATAATATTAGCAAGAACTGAGGGGCACTTCAGTCATGACGGTGAACAGATGTGTTACTTTGCATTACAGATGTGTGCGTTTTGCGCTGTGATTGTACGTAGGTGATGGATGCCGGCATTTTGTGTATATTACCATATGCCAGTAATAGTCCCTTGTGTCAGTTATGTGTTCATGTGGTAATTGGTAGCGACTTCTCCAAGGTGACTGGGTGCACCACACTGATTGGTCCAGTGAATAGGCATCCCAGCACATGCCCGCCTCCTATTGGAGGACCCAGCAGTGCCCCCAAGCCCAGGGGACGGACATGGACAGCTGCTGTGCCATCAGGGGCCACGTTTCAGCGTCTGCGGTGGCCGCGTGATAGTGACATGAGGCCGGGTTCAGTGTGACAAGTAACATTAGATCACAGGGACTTCAGGCAGTGCAACTTGCGTAGAAGGGTGACGGACGCGACCCCCCCACAGGCTCTCTTAACACGGTATCCAATTACATGAGTGTGTAACATTTATCTAAATATTAATGCCTGTGTCGAGGGGTTCGGATCTTCACGATAAACCACCACAGCAGCAAACCACAGCCATCAGCTGTCATTGACCATACAGAATCCATTTGAATCATGTCTGCGTCATGAATCCACAAGCATTACATGTAAACAGGGGCAGAATGGATCCAATACCAAAAGCGGTTCTCTGGATACACACCGCCAGGATGAAATTGGGGTGAGCCTGAATTACCTGTAGTTACCTGTAGGGGGTGCACCTGTCTTGTGCGCTACTTCGGAGAAAGCCTATGGAATGGGAGGTTCTTCTCAGATTTACACTCTCACGTGGAGCGTGAACACAAATATTCCTGCACCATACTTGTGTGCTTGTTTAGCAAGAGTGGTGGACAGATAAGATCAGATGAAGAGCACCGGATTACAAGACCACACACACACATTTAGAGTTGTTATGATTTGTCGCTCGATTTGTATAGCAATAAACGTGAGTGAATGCACCGCAAACTGTGAAGAGGCTGAATAGTGAGACTTGTGGTTGGAAGGTCACATCCCTGGAATGAGACCTGCTTTTACTGTTAGCTCCTTTATCACCGACACCTTCCCCCGCATCACTTGTGTCCAGCACTTCAGCCCAGGAGAGCAGGCTGTGACCAGGCTTTCATGCACATTAAGGGGACCGAGAGTCACCATAACTCCATCAGTCCGAGTTCCTTCCATTCTGTCTCCACGTGGATGTTCCTCCGCCCAAAATTCATCCTTCCCAGCTGCCCTTTCGCTGCTCTTCGGCGCCCATCTGTTACTTCATGGCTTTGTACACTTTGTGTGCAATGTTGGTTTCATAAGTAAATAAGACTCCTGTAATTTAGGGGAGAGTCTCCATCGTTCTCCCGTCTCCCAGGTAACACACATCTGTTGTTTGCCATTGGTCACTAAGTGTCCTGCATGCTGCTGCGGAGATAAAGCTCACTCGATTCCCCGGCTGGCTTTTTAGACGCCATCTTACAGCGATCTAGAATAGAATACTGATACTGTATTATATTGATTCATGTCGGGAAATTTTCTCTTCGCATGTCCAATCTTACTCTGACTCACAGACACATATGTAGGTGACAGCAAGCTTAGGGGTTACAGCTCAGGGTCAGACAGTGTGCAGCTCCACCAGAGCAACTGGTCAAAGGCCCGATGGTGACATCAGTCTGCTGTCCCCAGGATATAGACCGATGACCTTTCAATCACGGACACAGAATCCACGCACCGTCTCTGGAAATCTTGCCATTATTGCGGTTTGTATCAGCAGCTCTGTCAGATCTCGCGCACTGAAATGCCACGATGTGTTTCTCAAAACCACACGGTCACTGTGAGAAACATCTCCTGTTTTAAACACTATTATCAGCACCAAGTACACTCTCCTCTAAAGGAAAGACTGTCTTCAAAATGGCGTCTACATTCACTGTTCCCCGCAACCTTGTATTTCACACTGCGCCGACAACAGGATTCTGTGTGTATGCCATTTTGTCTTTCTTCGGTAAACTTAAATTCTTCTGAAACATATATAAGTTCTCCACAAAAAAGGTTTAAAAAAGTAGCATTACGGTAGAGAAAGTGTAGAGAAGTAGAGTGGAAAATGTACATGGTACTGTAGCCTTCATCCTATCTCTGTTTGATCACGTAATTTCTCTCGCGTCAAAGGTACATTCTCCCTGGCACTCGTCACGACAGATTCAGTACGGTCATTCTCATCATCTGCACATCCCTTCTCCGTGGTTTGAAGGATGCCCTCCCGGCATTCCACTACAGCCATGAACCATGGCAAGCAGAAATCAGCAGGGGGATGGAGAAAGAGAAAGCATGGTGGGAGCTAGAGAATGGAGAACTAGATTTCTAAGACATCAGGGCAATAGGGAATGCAGCATGGAGGGTAACATTTACCCTGCATTGCTGTATAGATTATGTAGATTTCTTGTTTGGGATAGAATGATGATGGAGCCCAGAGCATTTGGAAAATCCATTATAGTGTTATGAGGCCTTACTGGGCTGTGACAGAGGTCCCCCAGAAAGCTGATAGTGGCACAGTTGGTATGACTGCCCCCTTGCTAAATGGGGGCATCTCCTCTGGCACTCTGAACGGTTCACCTCTTTTTGACCAGGATAAACTCTGTCTCACCCCCTCCCCAAAAGCTGAGCTTGTGTTGGACAGAACTTTCTTCAACCCCAAGCCCTCTGAGGTCCAAAGCAGGAGTGGTTAGGCCAGCCAGTCAACTGATTTGGCATCCAGCGTAAAAGAGAATCCTTCAGAACGACAGCTACTTCCACATATTAGTGCTTCGCTCCTTGACCTTTCAAAAGGCCCTTGATGATTCTTTTTGACATTTCCCTCTTCCTCCCTCTCTCTGTGGTGGAGGTGCTGGCCCTCACTGCTCAACACGTCACCATATAACGCCTGCTGACCAATATGCCCCAGCTGGGAGACACTGTTTGCCAATAACAGCCTGAGGAAGAGACACTGTATTCCCACTCTGCAAGGTCTTTGGCACATTCTGCAAGATCGCTGAAGTTCGAATAAATCTCCGTTCTGCGACATGTGCAGCTGCTGTGTCATAGCTCCAGTTTTGAATGGAAGTTACTACAAACAACTTTAAGTAATCCCTCGTGCTCCAGCCCCTGACGGGATCTAGTTGGGTAAATGTTATCTTTCTCGACATGGGACTAGCACGACGCGGAAGTAAACATGGCACCACATACGACACGTGTCATTCTGACAGATTTCTCATGTGTCATGGAATTCCTGTCACCGATTTAGAGAAACCAATGTAGTACTTAATTTTCGCAACACAAGGAGAAGGAGATATGGCCGTCATTGTTCCCCACAGGTGCATGCCGTTGAATTCATTTAGGTTACCGTTGCCATGTCAACACAAGGCTGTGCGTCACCCCTGGTCACTCCCATCTTCCTACCTTCCTCATGATGGCTCCCCCTCCCCCCTGTAGTATTGTGAGAACACCCTGCCAAATGTGGACAGAACGGCCATCGCCCTGGTCAGAAGCACCGGTGACGGGATTTACGTCACTCAGAGTCATTGGATGATTGTTTATGTTTTGGCAGTGGAAGGTTCTGGAAAAGTACTGTGACTCGGCATTGGGGTACATTATCCAGTAGGACGCCGTGTCCGTTTCATGTGTAGCTGAGGGTCAGACTTGCGCAGGCAGCACATTATTAGCATAGAGATTACGGATGCGTAAGCACATACCCACAAATACTGAGTGAAGGGCACAGAGAGATTCTTGTTATGGAGTGAGTGAATATCGTGAATGTCACCTACATTACCCATGAATCTCTACTTTGCGCTCAGTTTTTACTGAGGTTGTTGGGAAATATGCACAATGTTGAAGATACTTCATGTCAAGTAATTATGTGAACCACCACAAAACAAGTCCAATAGCGTTGGATAAAATCAATCCCCCTTAAATGGAGTAGTCTTTTTTTGTCAGTGTAGAATTCTGGGGTGGCATTAATGCTGATGATTAACTCCTTTCCTGAGAAGCACAGAGAAGAGGCTGAAATTGGACCCAGACCAACTTCAAGCATCGCCACCATGACCCTAGAGAAGACCATGTTGATCTGAGATCTTGAGACTCGGGCCACAAGATCAAGATTCTCCACATACAACTGGAGATCAAGCCATGCAGGTATTTGGGGCTTCTGCCATGGTGCAGTAGAAAGCAGATGCCTGTGCCACTTTACAGTCGACAGCAGCAGGCATCAGTGATGCATGCATGATGCAGGTCTTTAACAGTGATGCATGCATGATGCAGGTCTTCATGGACATGCTATTGGCACACATTTGCAGCTGACATATTTCAGGGAGGAAGGGATGATATCACATCATAGAGAAGGAGAGAGAGGAACAGAGCTCAGTCCAGCAATACGTTCCCCGGATTTCTACCCGACTTTCCATCCAAGTTGTTACCATATTAGCTTCCATCCAATAAGCACCTCCCAACCTTCAGAGGAGCTATAATTGGAAGCTTACAGTCCTCAGCATGTCACCTGACCTGGAAGCACCAGAGGAACAAACACTCCTGCATTTCCACCCCTTTCCCTATGTTATGCCAGATTGCTGATAATAGAACAACCTTTTGCCTGGGCGGTTGCCGTGTTCCTAGGTGCTATGCGCGACATTCACGACAAGCCGAGAATGTTCATCTCAGGCCGGCCTGGGTCGTAGCCGAACCTGGGGGCCTGGAGGGAGCAGAAGGGCACCAGTTGTATGAGTCAGCCCGTATGCGTGTGTCGCCCCTGCGGGTATCAGCGTATCGTTCTGATCGCGATGCCCATACCACAGGTGTTTACACACAAGAAGCAGAAATGGCCTGGAGCGGTTCTGCCCGCCCGTCGCGGTGTGTGAATGCAAAAGAAAAATCACTGGGGCAAAATTCAACATAAGAGAAGTTCAGCCTGTGCCATTTTTTTTCCGCTTCTCAGGTTGTGTAGTTCTGCTGTGGAATGAACTGGAGCATTTCGTAAACACCTGTAATGGAAAGTAGGATCATGAGGTGACCCTGTTGCAGGACATGTGGCTCCAGGCAGCCATGGTGACCCTCAGGCCATCAGGATTGTAGGCTCGAGTCCAGTTTTGAAGCTTGTGGTGTCCTGTGTCATTCACCACCCTCTATATACATCCATCCATTTTCTGTAACCACTTATTCTATGTAGGGTCAAGTGGGGGGGGTCTGGAACATATCTCAGATGCTAGGAGCACAAGGCTGGGAATAACCCAAGATGGGGACATTGGTAACTCCAATTAACTACAGTGTGATTTTGGACTGTGGGGAAATCAGAGAACCCAGAGGAAACCCCACACTGACACAAGGAGAACATGCAAACTCCACACATATGGAGTCATGGTGGAGCCTCAAACCCTGGTGTGAGGCAAGAGTGCTGACCACTGCACCATCGTGCTGCCCCCCTTAATCTACATATCCAACTAAATCCTGTGCACGCCCCCCCCCCGCCCAACATCACTGTACTTGTACATCTCCATGGCATCCACCTTCTCAGAAGAAAACCAGCCACCGGACCCCCGAGATTTCAGCCTGGAAACACACGGTAAGCAAAACACTCCACAGGAAGCACTGTTACACAGAGCGAGGGATTTCATTATTTTCCCGCATGAAAATGGAGTTCCATAGCCTCAGGACACTGGAAAGGGCAAACCAACCTATGCCACACATATGCATGTTCTTCAGAACAAACAGATTCTCATTGGACCCGAAAGAAAGTCAAAGTGAAAGATTATGAACTCTCCTCTAAGTTTATTATGCTTTTGTGCATTTCTGCGTCTTTGGAAATGCGTCCAACTGAACACATTTTCTGAGGGTAATGACTCATTATTCATAATCAACTTCACACCCATCTGCCCTTCAGCACCTAATTAATTGCCTTGTAAACTGATGTCTGAGCACTGCCAACGTAGGGGGTGACGCCAGGTCAATCAAAGAGAGCGGCAGAGGTGGACGACAAAGACAATGCTGGCCGGAGGAAATCACGAAGAATGAGGTGAAGTGTATAGAATAGAAGATTTGTGACTTGTAAGATCTATACAGCCATTTTTGGTGGTGTTACACACGTAGTTTTGGTACTATCCAGCCAAACCTGAGGGGAGATACAGTTATTTCAGTTGTCTGTATATTTCAGGAAGGGACACGACATTCATACTGATCCAGGACCATAAAGATATCAGTACTGGAAATAGGCTGCAGAAGACAAAGTCTGCTCAGATGCAGCTTTCGGTAAATGTGTGAGGGACAATGTGGTGTAGAGTGCTATGCCATAACCACGTAGACTCATATAATCCACATTCAGGACAATGTGGAGGGCACAGGTGTCTCCAAGTCAGATGATGGCATGGTCAGATGTAGAGTACTGATATGATTCTACAGATTTCTCTTTCAGTTTCCTCAAAATCCTGATGAGTCAGGGTTGAGGTGTGACGACTACAATGTCCATGACTGGAGATCCTTTAAAATGGCACCCCACATCTTCATCCATAAATAACACATGCAGCTCACTGATTCCAGGTCAGTTACATAGTTTGCCTTCAGTACTGCCTATAAATTGTACCTATAAACATTTGTGTGAGATGGAACACACATCATTTAAAAACCTCAAACGGTTGAAGTCATGGTTTGGGGTGATGCCAACTTTCACTGTGTAGAGGCACAAACCCCGTGGGAATTCATGTTGGTCTGCCTACTCCAACGCGATGACATAACCGAGGAGCCCCACCAATCACAGTGGACCATTTCTCCCATGATGCATTGCTTTTAGCTCAATGCATAGGAGAATTTTCATGCAGCAGTATGATTAATTATTTTGCTAATTACATGTTAATTTTAGTTAATGACTCCATGGATTTACAGTGTTTAAATGAAGTTATAGATTTTTTAAAAAACATTTTTTAAATGTTTGATTCTGATCAAGTTAACAGCTTGTTACAAAACTATACTATAAAGTGTCTATAAAATGAGAGGGGGGTTAATTCCTTGTCTGTGGCCTGTGGCTTAGTTTCAAATAAGATGATGAAATTTTAATGAAAAACTGCAGTTGAATGTTCGGGAGGCTTTATGAGTAAGAGAAGATGGGAGAGCTGAATGAGATTTACATTAAAAAGCGATTTAATGGGAGAAGATGACCCTGTCTGCTTCTCCAATCTACCTTTCATTATAGCTCCTTCCTACAAGAGTCCTGTCTGGCTACCCAGACTGTACTGAACACAGGAAGTGGCACCTCCTGGCCAGCAGGAGGTAGGAGGCAGAGACAGGACCACGTGGCCGTCCTTGCCGGCGGGGTGACGCCAGGCAGAGTCTCCGGCCTCACAGAGCGACGCAGCTGTCGCGGTCAGCACCCTTACGGAGAATCCAATCACTGACATCTCTGCAGCTGTGCACTCTGGTAATTGAGGCTTAAGGAACACAAGCAGGGGCACGTACATGCATACACACGCACGCACACACGCGTACACACGTGCATACACGCGCACTGACATTAGGTATGTACATCTTTACGCAGCCCTAACCTTAACCATAAGTAACCAAACAAAATACAAAACTTTTGGCATTTTTTATTTTTTTGACACAGATTTTAATTAAACTGAGTTTCCCCTTGAGAGGATCAAAAATGTCCCCACAATGTAATATACAAATTCCCAAAAACACACACACACATACACACACACACAAAATGGCACCCTCAAAATCTGAACAGGTTTGATCAAGAGATCTACTTTAAAAGTTCAGCAAAAATGTTTATTGGACTGTAAAAGGCAGAAGAGGGCCTTTCAGACATGTGGTACTGATCCATTACCAGCTGGAAAAGCCCTTCACGCTGCAGGTTCTGTGGCTCGCATGTGGTTACCCATCGGCATGGCAGGGAAACTGTTAACACAGTTTGTGGGCATAATGGAGTCCATTGCCCCACTGTGGCACTCAAGAGAGCAGAAGACTCAGAAAAGGATCCTTTGCTTGGGTGGGGACATGATTGATGATGCCTGGTCTTCATCTGTGGTCATTTACAGTCAGAATGCGTTATAAATATTATTGTTGTGGTTACAGTTATCAGTGCCAGCACTGGGAGGGGGGGCTGAGTTGTAATAACATTTATTTGGTTGTGTAGAGGAAGCATCTGGAATTTTCTCCTTATGTTTGCCTTTTGCTGTCCAGATATTTACGTACCGCAGCTGACATTTTTAAGAAGAGCAACGTACACTCTCTCAGTAGTTTATATAGCTAGATATTTCACAGAAATGATTACAGGTCAAGTAAACCAAGCAGGGCGTGTCCTTAACTGCCACGCCACCTGCTGGATGGATGCCATGGAGCACCATCACCTCACCGCAGCTGCTCTGTGTGTTTTGGGAGACCCGGATTCTTCAGAGGATTCACAAAACAGCTGACGCTGGATCGGCAGAGCCGCCTGATGACATCTGAGGCAGCGGATTGGAGGGTGAGGCGGGGCCCCCGGGATGAGGCGCGCCCCTGAGATGAGAAGTTCCTAAAAGAGCCCGCCCTCCCCGTGGAGCCCGCCACCCCCTAGGGCACGCTGATGGCCGTGACAGAGCTTTGGCCGGGTCTTCAAAAGGTCTGGGTGAGCAATGTGGGAAACGGGATATAATTATATGAGTCACAGACGTGTTGGTCCAAGCACAGAATGAAGAAAAAAAGCACATACCTTCAAAACAAGGAAGGGGAAGCCTGCCTACAGTGCCATCCATTCTTGCCACGATGGCGAGCTGGCAGGAGGCTCTCTGCTGAGGGCGTGCCCTCCACAACGAGGACGTGGCACCTGAAAGGCGTGAGACCTGCCCCCGCAATAAACCTATGAATTCGGTGAGGAAACACTGCACCTTCCCCCCCCCCCCCCCCCTTCAAAAT
>JAODKE010000146.1:12914205-12942108 GCA_026779605.1 Mormyrus hasselquistii
TTCAAAATGGAATGTGCCAAGTCCCCCCCCCCCACTGTTTGGGAAACCACCCACGCCCAGCCTGTGAACTTCACAGGAAACGTTTCCCCATTCAGCGTCTCACGTGGATTTGAAGAGGGTTGGTTCCACTCCGCCACTCGGAGCCATGTCTCCCTGATTTGTGTGTGGGCTCAGCAGGTTTGGACACTACGCCTCTGATCGGGAAGTTGCCGGTTCACATCCCAGAGTCAGTTTCCCCAATGGGCCCCTGAGCAAGGCCCTTGACCCCCAGAGGCTCCAGGGACCACGTGACCCTGCTATCTCTCCGAAATGTACATCACTTTGGATGAAAGTCTCTGCTAAATAAATAAGACGTTACGTAAATATAGGGCTCTATATACAACGTGTGCTACATCAGGTGCGTGGTAACCAGCAGCTGAGCTTAATTGAAATACTACTTGTGTTTGTGATGACCCCCCCCCCGCCCCCCCCAAAAAAAAAGATGCGCTGAAACTTAATAGGCGCAGTATCCCATGTGCCTCATCGTTTCATGTTCCCGTGTTTTCGTGTCTACACATTTCGCTTCCTCTTTGTAGTAGAGTTGAGATAGCACTGCAGCATGGTGCACATGCAGCCTGGGATCTGATGTCTCTCGCAGATTGAGCTGTGTCAGAGAGGCGCAGTATCTCAGATAGGACGGTATCGCGGCACATGGCCCCTCATCTGCTGCCCTAAGAGACGCCACAGCCGTTCATGTCACTTGTAACCATCTGTAATCGTCCCTATCTGTAGCTCAGCTGAGCCGTGTTGGTGACCTTGGTACCAGATAAGCACAGCATTTCCGATCTGCAGGGCCTGACAAGGAAACCCGCCTGGAGGGTGCTGATCAGCTACATAATGGTTTATTCAGTGCACCTTGGGGGGGGCGAGGGATTCAGCAAGCCTTAACTGGTTACTCAGTAACTATGATGCTTCAGATGACTGGACAGAGGCTTCTAAACAAATCCATTAGATAGTGTGGCAACACCGATGGGGAACGGTGCCACAGTTTAGAGGGTGAAAAATACAAGGTTAGTGGCAGTATGCAGTTGAGAGAGTCAGTATGTGAGGGAGGTGTGCCTGCTCTTGGCGGAGTAGCATCTTATCCATTTGGATTGCGATAGCTGTGCGGGATTTCCATGGGAGATCCGGGGATCATAGGAGGTGCTCGGGTGCAGATGCAGCCCGGCTTTGTGTCTTTGGCTTTTACTCCACTGGAGGGTTCTCTGGGCATTCTCCCGGGATTCACTGGATGTTCTCTGAATGATCACAGAACATTCTATGGATGTTCTCCTGGGCTTCACTGGATGTTCCCTGGTTGATCACAGAAGGTTCTGATGGTTTCTGACCCCTGATCTTCCTTTATTTTTCTTTTTTGTTCCCAGCCCCTCCTACATCATTCCAGTGATTCATAAACAGAAACTTTAACGGTATAAATACTACCCGCTCCTCCACATTCTCCGGCCAAGAGGAAGATCGTTCTGGTGCCAACCCATGCAGGGACACCGATGCCACCCTTGTATTTATCCTTAGTCCTGAAGCTCAGTCAAGGGTTGAGTCGGTTTCTCTCTGTTTGTTGCGGTACTTGGCTCCGCTGCATGGGGAAATGGTGATTAGCATCCAGAGTGAGGCCATGTTACAGGAACACAAAAAGGAAGAGCACGTGTGAACAGTCCTGCACTGCCTTACAGGCAGGGAGTTGGCATCAACAATCTGGCAGAACTGGAAAAAAATGAGACACGGCTACCATACTTATTTTAATAAGGGGTTTTATTGTTAAGCAGGACAGAAAAATCTTCCTGTAATGTCTGGCTCAGCAAACAGTCCCTGACATGACGAAGAAGTCCATCCAGCTCAGCTGTGACCTTCACAGGGTCATGTTACTCTGAAAGAGGAGTAACGTGGAGTAATGTTACTCCAAAACAGGATGGTTACTCCCTCCTTTGTTCAGCTTGACCACCCTCCAGCTGGGCTCAGGGTCTTGAACTGGACAACCTTCAAAACAGTGCTCAGGTGCTTGAAGTATGTGCCTGAACCATTCCCCTGCTGTGTCCTACTGGACATCCAACCAGCTGTGTTTGTGTCCTTTCGGGATCTTTCTGGATCACCTTTCAACTATTACAATGTGCTTGCAATCCCTGCCCAGACCACCCTCCA
The DNA here is from genome assembly GCA_026779605.1 of Mormyrus hasselquistii. Classification (NCBI taxonomy): domain Eukaryota; kingdom Metazoa; phylum Chordata; class Actinopteri; order Osteoglossiformes; family Mormyridae; genus Mormyrus; species Mormyrus hasselquistii. Next base: position 12,916,381 of record JAODKE010000146.1, read on the forward strand.
GTTATGCTGAGCTCCTCACAGTGGCCCATCGTACCATCTTCCTGCTGTCCTCAGGTCCTTGCAGTTTCTGACTGGAGCACCCTGCAGTTATGCTCAGCTCCTTACAGTGGGCCATCATACCACCTTCCTGCTATCCTCAGGTCTTTGCAGTGTCCTATCACATTAACCTGGTCAGAGGCCTCCTTACTTTTTCTATGAACTGTAGTTGTTGATCGGGTAGGGTGTGGGAGATGGTGATGGTAAATGTTGTTGATTTCGGGGGTGGCCCATTCATTAAAGCGGGAATTTGGACCATGATGGTGCTGGTTCAAAAGCCACACTGATGATGTCCAGTTCAGATGGAGCATCAAATCATATGAATGGGTTAAATATCAGTGGTTCTGGGTCATCTCTATCTATATCTATCTATCTCTCTCTCGCCCCCTCCCCCCCCCCCCCCCCCCCCCCCGTCACTAAACTCCGCCAAGCGCCCCGCTCGGGGTCACGCCGGTGTGTTAGTTATTATGGATGTGGTTCCGGCGCGTCCCCAGCCCCCTCTGCTCCTCTTCCCCCCCCCCCCCCCCCCCCCCCCGGACTACTTTCAGCCTGATTATGCCCCAGATCCTCTGCGTGAGATTACATGTTATTATATAATATGACGGGGAGGTGTGGAACAGAACGGGTGCAAGAAGGAACCAGTTACCTTTGGTCAGATGACATTCCTTAATTGCACCAGTAAATACCTTTAATATTTACTAGTGGTTCACTAGGTTCATCCCAGAGGAATAATGAGAAGAGCATGTGTGAGAGCGTCATTATGGGCAAAGCGCAGCTTACGCAACAGCAGACCGAGACGGAGAATGCCTTCCAGATCTCGTCAGGAGAAAGCGTGCACGTTACGCCACAGGGCTGCATCCATGCTACACGGAGGAACACGGGGGAAAAAACTTGAGGGGGCAACTTGTGACCTCACGGCTGCTGGTTTAAGGCCCCCTTTCTGCACGATTCTGCACATCCAGCTTCGACCTCTTGGAAATCCCCAAAGATGCACAAAAAAAACATTGCTTCCCTCTGATCGGATCTGGAATGCGACAAGCCTGAACTGAGCTCTCTATCGCTCTCTTCCCCAGGAATTCACTACTACAAGGTCTTTCTCTGCAGCGCACGCGAACACAGACCCCTGACACACACGTGCATGCACACACCTACAGTCTCCGTGTCAGTCCACACACACACACACACACACACAAGAATTCATTTTCCTACATATAATTTCATTAATTTTGGTTTTCCCCTCTGGGAATCATGACCTTATGTTTCTCTGCGTAGGGATTCACAGGGTGATTCTGGGAGTCTCTCTTGCTCTTGAATGACGTCTAGGTAGTTGTTCCCAGCTGGGTTTGAGAATGATGGAATTCTTTCCAGTAGATATAACATCAGCTCAACTTTGAAGAGGGAACTCTCACCGGTGTCTGCGTACACGTGCTGAACCTCGGAGTATGCCAACATCTAGGAAACTGTTGTCATGCAGTTTAAAGAGGCGACAGTCACTAATGGAGACGTCACTAGGGCCTTCCATAGGACCTTCCATGCTCATGTGAGAAACGGTAAAGAATGACAGAGAGGTGTGACTTGGTCACGTGGAGCTTTGCGGTGGTGGGAGAACTGAGTCTTTGGTACCGAGAAACTGGATGAAAAATCTGGTTTATGCCGTCTGTGCCGACATGTAAACTGAGCAACGGGGGGAACTTATTTAAGGAGCATCTCCTGCGTTTAGCCTCCCGACACTGAGTTCCTGGGAAGAGTGGGAATACTGTAGCTGTTTTTTACTGGCCCTTTAAATGCATCAATTAAAAGTGCATTGCGGCTTAATTAAGTCCTTGGCTGTATTGTCGGCCATTCTGCTTTGAAGTAATAGAATTTATTAAAAAAAAAAAAAAAAAAAAAGGTGTTTCCTGTTTATTGAAGGAAACTGTTTTCAAGTTGATGCTTCAGAGCTTTCATCTTGATTTCAGCCTTTTCAAATGCACCCACAGACATGTCATCGTGTCACACATTTTGCTCCCGGTGGCCGTGAACAGACATATAGAGTCATTTTCACAGACACACACAGACAGGTTTGTAATTATATCTTCATGGGGACTCTTCATTTCTCTGGTGAAAACTCTAGTCCCATCATGACAATCTTAACATTTACCCAGCCCTAACTTTAACCATAAATAACCAAACATAATACAAGACATTTTTAGTTTTTTGATTGCATTCACAAACCAAAAATTTATTTTTGCCCCCACAAATGGTCCCCACAACGTCAAAATACTGCTGCAATATGAATATACACACATTTTCTTTTAAGGACTTTCATAAAGAAGTATTACACAGGAGAGGAGTTTCAGGCTTACTGCTGGCTCAAACATGAGGGGTTTTCACAAATTCCAAATTTTTTTAAACTCCTTACGCAGTTGTCAAATTCCTGCATCCTTTGCTCAAAAAGTGCCCTAAAACAAACAAAATAATCAACACGTGTCTCAAAATCAGAAACAGTGTCCAAAGCAATGTTCTCGTTTTCGTAACTTAACACAAACTTCAAAAAAATTCTCAAAACACGCAATTCAACCGCGAAATGCTGCAAGATTTTCAAAATGACAAACACATGTTTCAAAATCAAATCAGTTGATCAAACGGCACAAGAGTCTGACAAAACAAAAGCTCAGAATTTGTTCCAAGAGCTGTTTCCTACATTCTGCTATTGATATGTGCCGTCCCTAAAGCTCTTACAACCAAACACTGTAAACGGAGACGTCGCAACACATAAACCGGCAAAGTTTATTCAAAGTTTCCACTGTTTTACTCTTTAAGTAAAACGAAACAGGTGCAAACATGTAAAAGAAACACCGGAATTCTGAAACAATTCAGTTACGGCATATAATTCCAATCAGCGAACAACAGCAGGTGGTTGAGACCAAGTCTGAAAGAAAACACGTGTTTCGGAATGCCGCCTCATCGTTCGAGCAGCTCCTTTTCTCCTGGAATGAATGCCATTGTTTGCGAAGACAATGCCGACAGCCGGCTCTGCCCAGCTTGGGGAAGACACTTTCCCCTCTGTTACGGGGAAAAAGCAGTCAAACGAATGCGGAAAACAACAGTGGACAAAGGCAAAATGTGAATCGCTAAGCGGCGTGCTCTGACGGATGTCACAACGCAAGGCTGTTAACAATCTGGTGCGCTGACCTGTTTTCACCTCAACCACATGTGATCTCTCAAAACCCATCTAATCTTCACTTTATACCACCCGCAAATGTGTTGCTGATGCATTCTTACTCTAAGTGACTCACATCCTGTAACACTGTGTACAGTTTAAAAAAATTAAAAAAAAAAAACTAAACTAATTATGAACATCAAACTGCAACAGCCAGCTGACCTGAATAATTTGAGCTATAAACATGAAAGCTGTTGCACATCTGCCTGAGCAGCACAAATCAGACGCAGCCATGGCAGAGAAAGGGCCAGGGATGCTGAAATCGTCCTGCTCCTTAGCATATAGCACGAGCCACGGCAGAGTGTTATTATGTCAGACAAATTACAGATTACTGTAGCCCCTTGGGAAGACTACCCCAAATTACCATTCACACAAGTTACTTTGGTTTTTTCGACTGCCATTAGTAGAGAGGCATTGTCCAGTTGAGTAAACATCTTGGGGCAGTTTGTGGGCCTGGGGACTATCACGAAGGACCTAGGGAGCAGGGTTTAAAGCCACTGAACAATGCCCAGGCTAGTCTGATCACACAAAGGCAAAATGTTTCATTGAAAAGCACCAGAGGGTGAGGACACTCCTTCTCTGCCTCCACACATCTCCTCCGGCCTTCTCCTCCTGACCCCACACAGTTTACCTCCTAAAACCCAGAGGAAGCCAATCTGCTGGTCAACCCATTAAGTGAAAAACGTAGCTGCCTGGGGGGGCACCAACTGAACAAGCCGAGAGAAAATTTCCAAAACTCAGTCCGCAGGATACAATTTTGATGGAATTTCAGTGGACTTGGTGAGGTTGGCAAATTTTACAAAATTTGTTGGATTCCTCGAGGACTGAGGAATATTGGTTCCCGAAGGTAATTAATCTCAGAAACGACAAAAAATAGAATGACTGCGTTAAAAAATTTTGCTATTTCAATTTGCCGCAGACAGTCTACTTGCTTGTCGTGCCTTCTGTGGTGGTGCTGCTGGCAGTGAAGTTTGGCTGGGCAGGGGGGGGGTAATGTCTCCAGCAGTGAAGCTTTCCCAGTGGGGGGGTTACCACATGGGTTTCGACTGGCACTGAGGCCAGCTGCATTTCATTAATTCGGTTACCTGTAGATTCAGGGCCGGTAGCTAATTGGCAATGCAATTCCTAAACTCATCCATGAGATCGAGGCACTAATGATCCAGCAGCCAAACACAAACGTCACAGTGTCAGCACCCTGTCCCTGTCTGTGCTCAGCACTGTCACTCCTCTAAGCCCAACCCCTACACTTCAGCCGCTGCCCAAGTCAGCCGTGGCTGAGCTGCAGTTAAGCCCGACTGCTGCTGCTACTACACTGTACATTTTCCCATCCAAATGGTAAATGACCAAACTTTTTTTGACTGAAGTAGAATTTCAAACTTCAGCTATTAAAAAGTGATGAGCTTCACATAAGATGCCCATTATGTAGATACTTACTTATGTAGTTTTTTTTTTTTGCTTTTTTCAGTCTTTGCTAACTAATAGTAGAGAAATTATGTAATTAACAAAATCCTTTGTAAAATGTTTTCTTCTGTGGACATTGTGATTGTTATAACTGACATTATAACAATAACTGTTCCCAACTACAACATCAGGAAGCATGTTCCAATCCCCGCTTCTGTAAATAAATGTCTTTTTTTCTTTCTCTTGAAATGGCTGCTAAATGCTTTCCTTTTTCGGCCTTGAATTTCTGAATCTGGACTAAATTTAAAGCAGTCCTCTGGGCCGACTTATCAAGATTTATTTTGGGTAACGACAGTCTTCTTTTTCTCTTGTGAGGACATGATATTTTGTACAAACCCTATAATAGTGTCCGTCCTCTTGCTGTTTCATGAAAATACAGTAATATCTGAATATGTCTGTCTGTCACACACATGCAAACACTCTCAGCATCAGTATGCTTTTACAAACACACATATACCTTAAGTTAGTGAAAGTGTGTTCCCTACCCCTAGACCCCAGAGGGTTAATAGTTAACTAACTAATAATGGTAAGACCACTTGAGGGGGCAAAATTAGTTATTGACTCATTTACTACTGAAGAACAAATTGTGGGTTTCCCCATGAAATATATAAACTGTCATGATTGATTAATAATGAACAAACATGGGATCACTAAATAACAAACACTTAGTTACTGATGAATTAATGCAATAAGTAAGCATGTACTACTACATTATTCACATTCCCCCAAGTAAAGTGTTACCATATGAAGTTGATCACCAATTGTTGCTATAACACTGGATCAATGTTTCCCAACCCAGTCTTCTGGGACCCACAGACGGTCCCCATTTTTGCTCCCTCCCAGCTTCCAGTAGTCCAAAAACGTGGACTGTCTACATTTCCCTGAAGACTGGATTGGGAAACACTGCATTAGATATAGTTCAGGTCCCTTTCAATGTGTTCTATTATTTCGCAACAGAACTTTCTCTAATGACCTTCACAATCACTCTCTAGCAGAGTGTTTGCCAGTCCGATCTTCAGAGACCCACACAAAGTTCATGTTTTTTCTCCCTCCCAGCTCCAGGTAGTGACCTTTGGTGGAGCAAAAATGTGGACTACGTGGCAGGGAGTTGGGAAGGAGGAAAAACTTGGACTGGCTGTGGGTCTCCGAGGACCGGGTTGGGAAACACTGCTCTAGCAGCTCTTGCATCCATTCTGTTGCCAGTGTCTGCTGCTGGGGATCGCATGGCTCTTTGCTCAGTTATAAGTACTTTAAGCCAGCATTTATTGTGGCTTAAATAGCCAATCGCTGTAATTCAGATGTCTGCAGTGTTATTTACAGTGCAAGCTACTTCTACAAAGAATATCACACAGGGAGCCACATGAACTATAGCTAGTGATGGTAAATGCTGCCACCCGGGTTTGTGTGTGTGTGTGTGTGTGTGTGTGTGTGTCTGGGGGTCTGGGGGGGGGGGGGACATTGATGATGAAAGGATTAATTCACCTTTCATGTCCATTCTGCAGCTTGGCCATCGGGCCATCGTACATCATGTAGCTCTTCTGTACTGGCATTGGTTTAACCCTTCAATTTCACTGTCTTGGACTGTGTACAGTGAGCGATTCACCATCCAAGACGAAGTGGAACTGGCTGGCTAAGTATGAGCAAAATAAAAAAAAAAAAAAAACAACAAATTAACATAATTGGTCCTATTTCTAAAAAGCGTTACAGGATATTCTCATCTGGCTCCCGGCTGGTAGCTCCCAAGGGACACCCTGCTTACTAATAGGGGGTGTCTGCCTGCTTTTGGCTGTACACTGTGCCTATGCAGCCTTTGTAGGTACCTGGAGGTTAGGCAAAGACTGCTTGTGCATGTGTGTGTGTTCGTGCATTAGTGTGTGATCCCAAGCTCGTTTGCCTCAGTCAGGACATCATCAGTGGACAGGTTCTCCAGGGAGGTACATACAGCTCACCTCAAAGTGATGGGGCTGTGAAACCTCAGAACAAAACCATGGTGCTTTTGATCAAACCCTTCAAAGAGCGCCGATCCTTTTGGGACTAATCTTTATTGCAAACTGTTGTGTCGTTTCCCGTTACTAGTTTATATGTAGCCCTGAGAGTCGGAGTAACATTTTTAAGCTGCTAAAACAAGTTGTTCCTTCATTTGAAGCAAATAAAACTGCAATGTTTTCCTTTTTCATAAGCAAATTAAAACTAGATAATAAGGCCGGTTCCTATAACCTCCTCTCGTGGCTCTGCCCATCCAGCCAAACCATTAAACGCTAGTGCCAGGTGGACTGTGCCAAGGTGGCACCGCAGTTTTTTTCGAGACTGTCGGCGACCGAGGGCAGAAAAATGTGTGGTGAAAAGTGTTAGAGAAACACCATGAGCACCATTAACACCAGTAGCACAGTTAAGCATGTTGGGGTCCCCCACAGCCACACTCAGCATCATGTCACACGAGTCATGATGAAACATCCGCTAACTATTTAAAACATACTGAGGGGGGGGCTTCAATCCACGGGCTTACCCAGGCGTACCCAGGGGCCTCCGCTAAAAAGTAGCCTCAAAAACAGCCCCCCCAGAGGCGACAATTTTAAGTATCACCAACTGCCCCCCCAAGGTGGATGACTACAGTACGAAAAAAGCTAGTGGGGCCTCTACACTGTTTTACAGGTTAGACCTCTGAGCGCAGCCCTCATTTTCCTGAAATCAGAACCCAAACTTTACTCTCGGCTCTCAACTTTACTTGTGCAAATGGGACATAAAGCAGCATTTGCTCCTCATCATTGTCTCCATAGAGAATCATACTGGGATGCCTGGACCCCAACAGGAATGTGCGATAAACACCTCTGGTCACTGCTCCCGTTCTGGACTGCCTTGCACTCGTGATGTGTGGGTAGCAATGAAGAGACTGATTGAAGACAGGGTGGCCTCACACCCCCTTGGACTGGGGGATCGACTCTTACAGTGTGTGGGAATATATATTACATTCTAAGAACCAATGCATTGTGGGGAACATTTTTTGGGCCCCGCAATTTAATAAACATCTCTGTTTATAAAACAGACAAAAAAAGTTAAAAATTCCAAAAATCTTGTGTTTTGTTTGGGTACTTCGGTTAAGGTTGCCACGGTTGGTTTGTCCGATAGAAACGAATGGATGGTCCCCACAAAGATATGATACAAATGTGTGTGTGTGTGTGTGTGTGTGTGAGAATGGTGCCACTGGCTTCCAATTTGTGAACCTCCATGACCCTCTTCTGAGTAAGTAGATATCGATGGATGGATGGTGCAGTACTTAAATCTACATGATGTTATGAAGATGCTTCAAAAAGTCTACAAAACATTCGCAATGTTATAACAAATTAGTGGTGCCATCATTGGTCCGTGAGCTGAAATCGTAAATGTCACAGATTGCAGGGCCATGGGACATGCACTGGCGTGGTCGGGGGGGGGTCATGCCTTCAGCAGATTCCAGTCCAGCCGGCATCAGGCAGTTGCTCCAAATGACTCCCCAACCTCAGTGACACAAACCAGCAAAAGAGGAGGACATCCAGACGCAAGTCTATTTTACTTTTAATATAAAACATTATGATTCCAAAATAAATAGTTGTACTACGTAATCTAACAAAAAAGATGTTAACATTTTAAAATACATTTACAAGAAATAAATATATTAATGTGAAAAATGTGATTTTACAAGACAGTCGCTGTAGTTCCTGTAATACAGTTCTGAGCCCAAGAAGAGCAAATGTTGCACGCGGGGTCATCATCAGCCATGCCCCCCCCCCCCCTCCAGTAACAGCAGGGGCGTGCACTTCAGCGTCAGTGCTGAGAGGGCAGCAGGGCCGCATAAACTGCCTGGGATCTGGTCTCGTAGGATGTTTGGCATGATCTCCATTTAACCACAGGGTCTTTCTTAAGAAACAGATCCTATTAATATATTCCCCGCTAAATGTTGAATGATTAATCGATTATTGATGTAATCGCTAGTGACAGCCCTAGGTCTGATGCGACGTGATGTTTCCGTATCAGACGGAACCAAGGGTAGACTGGCCCCCGGAATGCCCTGCTAACTGCCCCGCTGCCCAGCCCCCAGAGCCGTCGTCGGAGGGTCAACACAGGCTGCATGAATTAAAAGCTCAAAACAAGCACTGTGGAATGTGAGAGCATCTTCCTTTCCGTTCTTGTCTTTTGTTATATATGTCTAAAAAAAAAAAAAACCTCTACAATTATTTTTTTTCAGGGCAAATCCACATTGACAAGATAAAGTAAAATAACATTAAAATAACACTGCATATAAATAGATCATATTAAATAAAATGGAATATTGAAAATACTCTAATATTATTTATAAATTAAAGGTACTGCACTACAAAAAAGGGGATAGTAGATCTGTCTGTACCCAGAGCTTCTGGTACTCTTTAGAGCAGTAAGTGCATGGATCTTTGGAAAAATAATTTAATAAGCAGTTTCTATGTTTCTCCGATGAAAGTCACACGGCATCTACTGTCAGCTCTTTGTGTCAGTACCTACAGAGTGTCCATTTTGGGTTAGAACAGAGTCCTACTGTCTGTTAGTGTGGGTACCCCGCTTGTCTTCACACCGTCAGATCTCCTGGGAGCTTTGCCTTCCTGGTCCTCTGCTGTGAACATCTGTGCGGCCCCACAAGGGCACTCGGCACCCCTTCCTACTCCCCCCCACCCCCCAATCTCCCGACCGCCTCTGGTCAGCTTGCCAAATGTCCCAGGTCCATATCCAGTAGAGTGATGCATTAAACACATCTCAGAACTGCCAACCGCTGGTCAGCTGCAGGGTTGGGTGCTGGTCTGCGTTCATGCAGTTCATAGCAGCGATTCAATGTCTCTTGTACACGTGTGTGAAAGCGTTTTGTACACACACACGCACAGACACGATGGGCTCTCATTTTTCACGCTGGAGTCCATCCACACGCAGCCAAAAATGTTTAGTTCTTACATCAAAAGTGCTGTATAGAAAATTCCTTCATTTTTGTATCCTCTTCGTCTACTTTCATCTCCTAGGTTTCTCACATCTGAAACAGGACAAAAGCAGATTAGAACATCGCCACCAATCAAAGCCCAGCTCCAGTGAGCCTCTCCACCAATCAAAATCCTTCCCCAGTGAGTCCATTAATAAAAATTCTACTCTACTGAATTCCTCAGTGAAAATCACCCATAAATAATCCACCAGTGAAAACCCTGCTCCAAGTGAGCCTCTCCACCAATCAAATTGCTTTCCCAGAGAAGCTCCACCCCCGGTATTCAAAACTAAACTCTCTTTTGGAGTGAGTGAGGAACCACAAGTCCAGAAGTGACGATCGCCATGACTATAAGGGGTACCATTCCCATGGTGAAGAAGGGGTTAACCAGACTGCTGAAGCAGACTTGACCTGACTTGATAACATGAACACAGTCGACAACTGAGTCAACAATCACACCCAGAAAAAAGTCAGGGAATGCACTCTAATGCTCGAAAGGTTCAGCAGTGACAGTACGCACTCGACAGAAACACGCGCCAGCTCACGCCAGACAAAACACCACACACAGGATCCATTCACAGGGACATGCAGCAGACAAAACACATAGGCCGCCATGGCACAGCAAACACACACATACACACACAGATAATCATCAAGAGCCAACATGTTCTGCGTATTCTTCAACGACCACAAAACAGTCTTGACCGAACTTGGGGGACCAGCAGTGTAATGCAATGTTTCCCAAACCGGCCCTTCGGGACACACGGACAGTCCATGTTTTTGCTCCCAGGAGCTGGGGGGAGCAAGAAAGTGGACCGTCGGGCAGGGAGTTCAGAGGGAGCTAAAACGTGATCCGGCTTGGGGTCTCTGAGGACCGGATTGAGAAACACTGGTGTAAAGTGTCACTGATAAATGGTCACACACATCAAACTTTAAGGTAGTTAACATTTTAAAAAATGGTCATCTGCTACGACACTCAATACTGTGGAGTAACTGGATTTGTTCTCCGGAATGAAAAAAAAAATGCACACAAAACACACACACACACACACACACACACACACACAAGACAGGACAGATTCCTCACACCCCAGCACAGATCAGCAAAATAAAAACAGCTCTCCCATAAAGTCGTGCGGCAGAGACTCACTGACACACAGGAAGCTCAAGACAGACAGAAGCAAGCACATCTGTCCAGAGGCGTGTGCCCAGCGTGTGAAGGGCTGTGTCAGGCCCCCTCCAGAAAGACATTTGGTGACTCTGCAGTTACTGCACGGTAAAATGTGTACGTTTGCACCTACAGCGACGAGGAACTTCAGAATTCCCCACTCACATCCCTACTGTCTGTTATTCTTTGTTTATTTTTTTAATTTTTGCTTGGAGCAGGACCCCAGTGCTTTTACAGCCTGGGACAGGAAATATCCAACAGTGCTTACAAAATAGATAATAAGCAACAAGGGTAGCCGCTCGCACCCCCTAAAGACGAGGGACCAGACGGCACGTCACACAGCACGTCACATTACGCAGAAATGACACCCAAAGCATAAGTTACATGCTTAAAGGAGCGTTCCAAGAACAAACCTGCACGTTCTTTGGTTTAACTCAAGACTCCTGGCCTTGCAGTCTAACTCTGAGTTTTTGCAGGAACACTGACAGGTGAGGGGGTCCTGCACAAAGTAGCGCCTCCTTTTCTCTGAGCAAGGGGCACAGTGGCTGCAAAAAGGCAAAAAAAGGGGTAGAGAGAGAGACAGAGAGAGAGAGAGAGGTCTAAGCAGGAGAACTTGAGAGGAGGAGCAGGAGGCCAGGGGCACTGCTACCTCCACTGGAGTTGTTAGCCAAAACACCCGCACGCAACGTTGCAGTGAGGTTAGTATCGCAGAGGAAAAAAGCGGGGCAGTGTTAGTGTAGAGGAGCTGTCACACAAACACACACACTTCCTATCTAATCTCAGGCTCACACACACAAACGACGGCCGCAGACAACACACAGTCTCCCCCACTGCTGCCCACACACTGGCCATCACTAACGCCCCCTCTGGTTCAGTGCACACTGCACTAGCGCTATACTCTCTACACGTGGGGGTGGGTATTCTCAGGGAACCTGACCGTGTGGCGGTAAATCATTAGACCTGAGCCCAGCTGAATGTGCACTGTCTGTCTCAATGCGAAGACTGTATACTTCACTATAAACATGATTTTATCAGGATATTCCCTCACAGCAAAATCTGTCACAAACAGGGGCCCCGTGAGTGCGCAGGCACAGCTGCCGGACGAGGTTACGCCGCCAGGAACGGGACACCTGGTCCACTTCGGTCATGTGACCATACTCTAAGACGTTCAGCCCTTTAAGGCAACATGAGAAAGTACAACCCCGTTTGCTATGCTGTCTCGGAAAAACACCACGTCCAGACAGCCTGGACATCAATGTGGCTGGTCGACAGCGGTACTGGATACTCCTTCCTGGTTCCTCTAAATCATGTTCATCACTAGATGAAAAGAGGACAGGAACCACAGGGAACAGGAGCTGGGAAGAAAACAACCTTCTGTGTCCCGAGAGACGGAGCCCAATGCAGCTGCTGCCTAAAAGCAGCTCTACGCTGACTCAGGAAAAGGAAACGGTGAAGCAGAACCTGCAGACTGACTGACCGGAAAACCAGGTGGCCAGAGAATAAGGCCTCGATGCCCAGCGACAGAGGCTTCCTGCAACGCTTATCATTCCGACGGACCGTTCCGCACAACCTTCCGGGGAGTGTCTGATAACTGCCTGTACGCAGTGAATATGCCCCCCTCCCCCACCCCCAACCACCGAGGTAGGAGCAAAGCCTCAACACACCTGTTGTGTTAAAGGCCCATGAAAGGTTGGAGCTTAACAAGCCGAGAGCAGCTAATATACTAAACTGCGCTAATGCAATGTTTCAAAACTGCACAGGGCCCTCACTCCCCTGCACCCGGCCCCAAAAAGACTTCACGGCCCCAGTGTGATTGTCTCTCTGACATAACACATAGATTAGGGCACAAAACCTTCAATCAAAACAAGATTTAATACTTACTTTTCCTTGTTCTCTTTCACATCAGTCTTTGGTCTGAAAGGATGAAGGAGAAAGCCTGAAATTAGCCAGGGTAGACAGACTGAGTCACTATGCGTGAGACAGTGGCGAGCTGGGGGGGGGGCGGGGGGCGGGGCCTGACGTGGGCGGCACTCACCTGCACTCACACTTTCGGTGTTCCGTGAAACTTCTCAAGTACTTCTGCTGTTGCACCCGCTGCTTTATTCTGATGACCTGTTGTGACACGAGGGGTGGGTCAAAAGCACGGACAAGCAAACGCCACCTCAAACTGCTGACTAACTGTTCATTATGTACCACAAAGTTTTATTCTGACTACAGACAGGTAACTACCAATCACTGACTAGAAGAGGTTTCTGCTCATTGCGGTGCCACAATAACGTCCTTAGTTTGTATATGGAGATTAACCACATGATCTCACATACATAAGTACTGGACAAAGAGGAAGGAGCAGGCAAAGACGGGTGAGTTTTGCTCAAGTTTGCCCCCGTTCATTAGCCTCATCCAGGCCGATTCCCCTGGGCCGCCTCCCTCGATTCCATCACTTGCTCCCTCGCTTTCTAACGCCTCACCTCCATGGTCGTGTTATAAGTTTCCGTGGGAACGCACTCCATCGCCTCGTCGTTGCAGCAGCCCCCACAACGGATGAGGGCAACGCAGGATGGGATGTACGTGACCTCCGTCTCATCTGGGTACTCTTGGAAGATGTCCACCAACATTTCCCTTGGTTGACACAGACTTTTATTGAAAACATCCATGAAAGGAACAACTGCAGGAGAACAGAAATGTTAAGGTTAATATCCCTTAACCGCCATCATCATCACCACCATTAGAATCACTCTTGTGAAAACTCCCATCATCGCCTAATCAGTTACAGCCATATTTCTCATAATCTTTAAAAAAAACTTTGCATGTTGTCGTGGTTAAGCCACCTAGCTGAACGCTGACGGCCAGCTGGGTCCGGTCCTAGTTCCTTTCTAAACCCTGTGATGAAGGTTTTTCTTTTCACTTGACTTGACCAGCAAGTCGACAAGGTGGCATCACAATGGCCCTGATCCTCACCCAAGGGGGGAGAAGTAACCCCGATGACTGACACCACCTTCAATGTTTGTGGCTCAAAGATGAACAACAGGCTCTTAAGGTATTTCCGGGGCCTCCCTCCTCGTATAGTCCGAAAACAGGCAGCTGAGGTCAGCTGGAGATTCTAAACTGGTCCTACTGTGTAACCATCTGGCAGAATAGAAGTGGGTGTTCAAAGATGCAGCGATGCCTCAATCTAGATGTGCCCTCCCTAAGTCTACTTCCCATAATATTCTCCTGATGGCTGATTTTTGCTACATGAAAATGGATGGAAATCTAGACGGTCTGGTGAAGCAAAACTATTTCTGGCCACTAGAGGTCAGCAGACCAGTGCAACGGCGTTACTAAAGGGAAACCCTTCGACAAAGTCCAAACACCTTCAGTCTCACACAAGGCGAACATACCTTCATTTTTGCTCTTCTCTCTGTCCTTTGGTATGTGGGCAGCCTGTGATGGACAGAAACGGGATATGTCCATATTAATTCCTCCAAAACACCGCACATCCTTTTTGTTTCTAATTTCAGTGAGTCCGACCTCTTCATGTTAGTCACTATATAATATATTATACCTTTAAAAAACTACAAACTTTAGGTATACCCTTGGTCGTTTCACAAAAAAGTTTTAATGATCATCTATGCCTCTAAAAAGACCTTGCACGGCATATTGGTTTATGTAAGTAGGCCTACACGCTATGAAAAATCGTTGAATGCAAAATCCATAACAAAATAAAAATCTGTTTTAACGCCTTTCCTTCTTCCACAACAGATAATAATTCTGTTTATAAATGTTAAAACATCTAATAGTGACAAACTAAATGCTTTCGCACACCAAATAGTTACAGTATCCTAATATCAAGCACAGTTTTAAATATCTATACAGCCACGTAATTCAAATAATCGTGAGTTATTAACCCTTTTAAGCGACTTAAAATAAATCGTACAGCCTTTTATGAACCTGGGGTATAGTAACTGGTGAATTATACATCGCTCGTTTAACAATCGCGGATGCAGGCCCGTAAAGCCGGCTCCCTCCCAGATTACAGCCCTTCACAGTCGGCCGGGGCCCATCGGCGTGTACGAACAGCACATTAAGATCTTTAATGAAACTGATGAAATGTTCAGTTTTATAGTAAGCATGTTTCGCCGACTGGTACCAAATAAATCGACAATGAAAGGACGTAATGGAGGGGGGTGTAGGTTGCATTACGTTTCAACCCCCGAATTCAGTGTTTCATCATTCAATAAGCACGTGATCTCGCACTTGCACGCAGGTTACTCTGTTACAGGACAATCAAGGCTGCTGTTTTCACATTAATTACAGGTTTTCCGTCATCTTTCGTAATCTTTGTAATTTGGTTATTAATATTACTTTAAATGATTAAATTAATAACTATATTTGTTATAGTTTATTATCATATAAATAACACGTAGTCACTGTTCCTAGGATATTATTATTAATAATAATGATAATAATAATAATAATGATTATTATGGGTGTTTATATAGTTGTTCTTATTGTCGTTCTACTACTGTTACTTCAAAAAGAGGGAAACAAATAATTAAAATCCTAAACAATCAAGGAACAAAGACAGCGTGCGCTCTTTCCATAACGTTGACAGCCGAACTTATATTTCAGTGGGAACCTTGTTACTTGTTACGATCAAACACGTTTCCACTCCCGCATTTAAAACAGGGAGCTCAGACCCGATCGGTCCCTGACCTGAACTTCACCATATAATTTAATTTAAAATGATAAAGGAGCAAACTACAGCTCCCAGCAACGAGGCTCCAGCGCAGTGAGAAGCGACCTGGCATGTTAACCGCAATGAGGAGCGACACGCACGGACACAGCACGACTCACTTTCACTCACCGGATCAGGCTCAAGCGCAGACCTACCTTCAGGAAAGACAAGTGAAGCGCCGCCAGAAACAGTTCCAGTATCAAATTCACAACTAAGTTCATGATTATTACTCCAAAGGCGAAGGTCGCTCCGGCAAATCTGTCTCTATCAGGCAATGCAATTCGCACTGATATTGTAGGTTTCTCAAGGGGCGTTGAGGAATATCCGCAGCTACATAAACTCCATTTCGCCCCGCACCGGGAGAAGGGGTATCGGGGGAGAAAGTGTTTCACTTGCGTTCCTCTAACTGCTCCTTATGCAGATCAAGCCGTCCAATAACGAGGAGGGGGGATCCGAACTCCGTCACTTTTTAATCCTCGTCAAAATCCTCTCCTCTTCAGAGCGCCGAAATCCGCATGACAGTAAAAATCCCACATTTCATATATCAGTCCTTCTGGAGAGAGGCTGATCGTCAAGCAAAACTGGAGTGAGAGAGAGAGAGAAAAACTCATAGACTCCTAAAGACAACTTTGAGCGGCGGAAAGGTAGCGGCAACGCACAGACTTAAATTATCGCAGCCGACAAACCAAAACGAAAGCACTTGTAAAATAGATAAAATCGCAATCATTCGTCCAATTCGGCTGTAGGACGTGTCAGCGATGGTCCCCGTTACCTGCACATAATTCCTCTATTGTGGCCCTTTCCTCTAACCGACAGTATACTAAACCGTGTCGTCTCTTCCAGCTCCACCTCGGATCTGCTGTAGGGTTAAATGTAGCCTCACACCCTGCAGCCGCGGGCGATCGCTGATTGGCCGGGTCCAAGGTGGGCCAGAGCGCGTCTGATGCCAGCGATGATGTCGCTTATTAAGCGCTCTCACGGACCCTAGTCTTCCAGTGCCAGTTCCGGACCTTGACCCGAAACCGATAACCGTGCCGGGAACGTGTGAGATACCTCGGCGCGGTGCCTTTATCTATACCGATCCAAAATTACGAGCTGTGTTATAAATAAAGTGCCACTTTTGCCCTGTGCATCTTCTGTGCAAAGTGTGATTTAAGTCCACGAAACTGTACCCTATATCCGTTTGTGTACGTGATCCTAAGCATACCTCCGCGTGACAGATGGAGAATTAGTGCTTCCGATCTGCACGGAATTCCACACTTTCCTGCGGACCTCCTTAAGCGGCAGAAACCGGCGGGGCTTGGGGGGGCTGTCGAGAAGCGCACAATGGCCAGCAATTCGCCGTTCTGTGTGAACGCAAAGGTGCGGCCGCAAGAGCAGCTTCCACCAACCAGACGACTGCACTTGTCACGTAGGCACTGAGACTGGGGGCAAAACGCACTCGGGTCCTCAGCCGTATACTGGAATACCCGTGGACACCTGACGCTGACTAACGATGCGTGTAAAGCCAAGCTTCCGTCTGGTAAAATCGCGCACCTGATTCTCTGCTTTTTTCTTCATCGTGTATGAATATGTACAATTTAGGTTAATAAAAATATATACGTGTATATATATCAAGAGCATATAATGATGATGATGGGGGGGGGGGGGGGGTCTTTCCGATCATCATTTGCTGATGAAACCTTTTGTGTGGCCGTGCATTAACGTAATTTCGGTATGTCTTTTGTCTTTTTAAAGTAATCCGGGTTCCTGATTCGACTGTAATCCGGTTAATGAAAAGCAAACAAACGACCGGGTGGAAATTAAGTACTTTAAAGGTTGAGAAGACAGTCTTGGGGAAGCGGATTTGTACCTGACTGAGGAGCAGACAGTAACAAATCACTTTGATATAACACAGACCGATCTCTTTAGTGCTTTAGAAACAATGCAGTCGTTTATCCTCAAGAACTTAAGTGCAACATTTTCCACTAGTGGTATTTTTTTCCCCAATTATAAATGTAATAAATTATAAAACAGAAGATTCAATTCTGGTGGCACAACCTCGCAGACGCTGTCCTAATTCATGAACTTTGCCTTCAGTGGTTCTTCGGCGGCCACTCGGTATGGGGCGATAAATCTGTCAGGCACATGACGTGCCCTTTGAAGAGCTGACCGGCCACTTCACACACAGCTCCTCAGCCCGTCTCTTAATTTCAGTGGTGTTTTTGAATGAAAATGATTTTTAAATGAATAAATATACCCTGTAATGAAACGGCAAGTGCACGGTGTTACTGCTAGACGTGGGACGGCCGCGCTCCCACCCTATTCCAAAGCCTTTGCCTCCCCTACCCCCACCCCGGACCCGTCTCTCCCACATGGACCCTCCACTCAGCCGTGGGACAGGTCAGCACGCACTCTCTTATCCCCCCCGCCCCGGCACTCTGCTCCGTTACCATGGTTTTCTCCAGACTGCCTTTTCTTCGTCTTTCCACCATGCGGAGACGCAGCCCGCTGCTTTGTGTGTGTATGTGTGTGCGTGCGCCAATCTGACTGTGAATCTGACTGCCTGTGTTTCTTTGTGTGTGCGATTGTAACTTTTACTGCGTGAGCGTGCATCTCTCTACATCTTCGTGGTTGTGTCTGTGTTTGTAAATTCTGTATTTGGCGTGATTGCACATGACCTCGTGTGCGATGCTGGTTTCAACCATGCCAGTAACTATTTTCACCCCAGAATGCATTTTGCTTTTAAAATATACGGTACAGTGTGTTGCGTAGTATACGCAGCGCTCAACTTCTTACTGCTTAAAAGTATCACTCTGACATTTCGGGATAGTGATATCATTCGTTATTTACACGAATGGTCCGATTATAATGCTCACAGCTCCACAAAGTCTAACGTCACGTGCGATGCTCTGGCTCTTAATCACGCGCAGCCTGGGGAGCCCGGGCAGACGTAAAATGAGTGAAAAAAAATTTTGGACCCTCAAGGGGGCGCTGTAAAGACACTTGTTGTCATTTAAAGAATTTTGAAGGAAAAGTTGAAAATATAAGTAATATATAACACGATATGCATAATGTTTATATTTTAGGTAATAAGCTATTAAAATTACTATATTCATAAGCTCAGAAGGTAGCGAAACTCCATTTTTAAGAGATATATCTTTGCTTCGGCTGTGAGTAGACATGCTGTACCCTCCTCAAGGCCTCTTGCTGGTTATCAGTAACTAGGTGTTCTGCCTCTCTCTGTTGTGTCTGTGAATGAATCTTGCCCAGTCAGGCTCATGTCTTTATATATTTTTAGATCTTTTTATGTGCATTTCCCCCTGGAATCGGTTCACGTTTAACAAAAGTATTGTGTTTCCTGATTGTTGAAATAAATAACTGACTGACCAACCCTATAAAGACAGCCTTTATCTATCAGATACACCCATTAGTGGTCGACACTAGTCAGCAGTGTCTTAACTAGTGCTAACTATCTTTGAGATCTCATGCCGGACTAGCCTTGTGGTTTATCTGCAGATTAGCCTTGTGGTTCCTGCTCGGCCATAAGGATGACTGGCTTGTTTGCTTCTGATGGATGTCTGATACCTGCGGAACAAACCGTCCTGCCCTGATCTATCCCTGGATCGCCTTTAAGACCTCTCACATGCTTCCAGGATCCAGAGCTGGGAGGGCAGCGCATTCTGCTGGCAGATGACAGAGCGGCCGATAGAGAAGGAGAAAAGGTCTCAGGGCTAAGATGGCACTCCATAAAGGATCCTCCTCTCGCTCCGGGACATTGACTTAATTGAAGAATAACATAAAGTCCTGTCCTCCCCTCCGCTGATCTAAGCAACGTTTCAGAGGCTTATTGAGCTTATACGGTGTGATGCCAGTCACCTGCACCCCCCCCCACCTCGCACACACACACACACACACACACACACACACACAGGACATTTATGCAGTACGCGCGCAAACACCCATGCACTTCCCCACATTCGCAAAATCACGTGGAATTTTCAGTTTTACGTAGGAAGATTCACCTGAAATTCTTTGTAAGGCATGTTTTGGTGTAAGCAGGGGCAAGTCTGCCGGCTCTGATTAACTGGAATGTGATGTGACCCCCAACAGGTTTCCTTGGAGCTGCAGCCTAGATTTGTCATCCTTCGGCTCAAATGAATTCGGTTTACAAAGAATGCTGGGTGTTTGTTTTCTCAGAATTGTCTGGCCTCAAAAAACAGGAGAAACCAGACACCCACTGAGACTTGGAAGCCCTTCACAGAGCTCTCCCACCTGTACCACCTTGAACCAGCTGACTGATGCTTACAGTGTGGAAATCAGAACAGGGACATTTCCCATGTTTTCACTGGTCACCTGACCGTGCCCTTCTCATGCTCAGCCAATGAACTTGTTGCATTCACAGCAGTGCTGATGGGTGGCTCGTCCTTCACGTGGACCGTTACATTCCCAGCCTGACCGCAGGCACCATGCCAGATCCCACAGCTGCTCTGGAACCTTCCACATCACTCTGCTCCATAAAGCTCTCAGCACCTCCATCTCATCAATGACATAGTGATGGTCTACTCTGCCGCCTGTTGATCTGACCATCCTCTCCACTATCACTGATTCCCACCATAGCCGCCGAGCCAACAAGGGTGAGTCTCAGTATCCCTACGTCCCACCCAGGTGAACCCATTAGCCTTCTGACTGACTCCAAGCGGTGATTCACATTTGACTGTTGAGCGTTAGCTACAGTAATCCCAGGAAAATGATCTCAGTCTATACCAGTTCTAAGAAGTGGCGATAATTCCTCTATTATCTCAAATTAAAAAATAATCTAGATTTAAGGGAAATGATTGTGTCATTAAGATAATGACACCCAGTGGTTGGCTATGGAAATGCATGGACTGAACTTTTAATGGGAACCCCCTTTTTGGAGTACTGAGGGTAAATGATCTGGTGGTAAGTTTTCCTGCTAATTTCCATCTTGCAGAACCAAACCTGACATGTCGACTGTGCTGGGAAGCAGAGGAGGACTTTCAGGTTCCTTCCTGAGACATTCTGCCTGCTACAACAGAAATAAAGTTGACAGGTGATTCAGGGAGGACTCAGCCTGCAACCAACAGCTACAGTTTAAAGGTTTATAGGTACGGCTCACACCTGAACTTACTGAGATAAGAGCGCAGCCTTAGATTTAGGATTCCTCTCACGTTGCCACAGTTCCAGTTCTCTAGATATGCAGTTGGCCTTCGTGTAGTTAACATGCCCCTCTGAGCCTGTTTTGAGGTGCCTTCAGGCACCCGGCAGTCTCTTGTGCTGTAGTATCAACATCCACACTCTGCTGCCTGACTTTATCGTACCTTTTCCAGACTCTTCTGTACACTGAACACATGATAAAGGCATCACCAAGAATATCAACAGTAACTTCTGGGAGAACTCCATACACACTAAACGATTAAATCAATTCCTGTTGGTCTTTTAGGTCTCTTTCCAGCAATATCCTTTTAAAAATTGTTTTATGGTGCTGGATATAATTGAAGTCTTTTAAGTGCGTCTTTTTTATGATACAACAGCAGATCCCCTGGGATCGGGATTTGACTGCAGTGCCTAAGGGGCCTCCTGGGTTGCTGGGTCAGACCATGGCACCAGGAGATACCATCTTTTTTTTTTTTTTTTTTGCGTCATTCACCATTTGTGCCTGGGAACTTGACAGCCAGGGACATTGTCCGTCTGGAATCCATCCAATCGGCGCTCAGCAGTCCCACAGCGCTAGCGGGGAGCGGAGCCACAACGGGCGTGAATCGGAAGAGCCTGCGTCAGCTGCAATCCGATACCCGACAGGCGGAGCCTGAACTGGATCAGGCTAACTTAGGAGAGGAAATGGGGAGGGAGGGGGGGGTCTCGTTTTCAAAAAAAGCTGGTGGGAAACTAGGAGGCAGACAAAGAAGAGGGAGAAAGAGATCGTAGCTGATGTGAGTGACAGCAAAGGGGAGGCAGCTATGAGATTCCACAGATCATTACAGGAGAACTCTGAGAGACAACTCAGAAGCAGTGTGGCAGGCCCCCCACCCCCCCCCCACTCGTAAGTGAAGCGGCTTTGATGTCAGGGGTCTGAGAGGGCAGGAGAGGCTGGCCGAGACAAAGGGGGGTGGGGGGAAGACAGAGGTTGGGGTGAGGGTAACAGACTTTGCCTCAGGTCCACTTCTGGTAATCAGCAGAGCCTTACCACTGAACTAAACACGGATCACCTGCTGCGTTCCCACGCGCATGGGAGGACAGCAAATGCGACATAGGTGAGCGCATTTGCTCGACGTGCCTTAAAGGTCATGCCAGCTCTGTAAGGTACAGAGACGAGACTTAGCAGCTGACCACATGGCATCCCACTGCCATCCAGTCAGGAGCATCTAAGGTCACTGACTTTCCCAGCTTCTCCACCCAGGGCTCCTTGCTGCTCCATAGCACCCCCTGCTGTTTCCTAATGGCCTCACTATTGCTTCCCTTGAAGCTATTACATATAGTTTCCCCTGTGATCTTGCCCGGGCAACTTCTGCTGGTTCCACTTAATTAGCGTGTAAAGCTTTGATGTGCCTATGGGATCTCACGCGTGACTCATCCCCAAATCTATACCGTTCCCCAAGTCTGTCTTCCTACAGAGGAGAGGCCACACTACAGCTCGGAGGACATGGATGACCAGCGCTGGGAGACCATGAGAGCGACCGGGGCCCCATTTCCATCTTTCCGGAAAATTCCACCTGCTCCTCATCGGGGCCAAGTCTGTGGGAGTGCCTGGATCCATCCACGAGCTCAAGGCAAACTGCCAGGATGGTACTGGCTCGCTGCCATCTGCTGTTAAGCTCAGAAGCTCGAGCCCCACCGTGGCGTCGCAGTTTAGAGCTGGAGGAGATTGAGCCAGCAAAAGTGAAACCCTTATCTCTGATACTCAACCATTACTCAGTAAAGATGTTCCTGATTAAAATGCTCACCACTCCCACTTAAATGAGTCCCTAAGCTCTGTTGTGTCTACAGCTCTGACATCAGGTTAATGTGGTCTGGCAATCCTCCCCCGGCCAGTGTACAAATACAGGCTCCATGGAATGGAAGAATAATTGACGTTGCTACTTTGCTTTGTTCCCCATTATACACTGAGTCACATATTGTGTTGACCAACCTCACACACTCTGCTCACATGTCTGATCCGACACTCCAAATTTACCGTCTTTTACCTCCGTGATGCTACGCACTCCGACACTGAAGACAGTGACAGTCATGACTCTATCCCCTATGCAAGCATACATCCATCACTCGCCTCTGGTTTTCTATGTGACCGTGAGATCCTAAGAATCCTTGAGATTTCACGTGCGGCTGACCTGAGGACTCCCTGAAGATGGGCAGCACCTACCAGCTTTGCGTTAGAAGAATATGAGGAGACACGCTCTCTTAAATCTTCAGGAACACCTACTGCTCCATAAACAGACCTTACACAGCATCACCTCTTTTTGACCTGCCTCTGAACCCTGATCAGTTGCCATCGCTGGTCATCTAGTGATGTCTACTTGGACAAGTCCGCTGGCTGTTCCTTTCACGTTCCCCCAGCAGTCTGTAAATAAGTCAGTCATGAGACACAGGGGAGGAATTAAATATACTCTCAATATTTATTTACTGCAGTAGCAAAACTTTTTGTGGAAACGACCCAGTGGGGCTCCCCATGTTGTCTTTGTCCTACTTTTCTCAGAGAAATTGTAATGATACCTTTAAATAGCTTGAGTAAATAAAGTATATTATGAAGTCTTCTGTAAGTCTCATGCCCGGTGAAGGTTCTACACCTACACCACTCAATGATTCCTACACCCACTCCCATAAATCTGTTCCAACTTTTAGCACTGTTTTATCCCTGCTAAGATCATAATGCTTGTCATATTTTCCTCATGCTTAATCCCAAATTGCCATCCATGATAACCTTCCAGGATTCAGCACACTGGAAGACTCTGACTCATAGGCTCATCATACATTGTGGTAAAAAAAAATAAAAGTCTCCTTTAGTCAAATCACTGGGGGATCCAAGACCACACAGTTGATCTCACTTTCTGCGTCACACCAGCTTGTGTCTGCACTCACCTATAGAGTGGATATTATTTCATCAGACTTTTCTCGGGGGTGTTATAATTCTTTGGGTGTATCCAGGACAGATGAGTCTATCTATGATTTTCAGCCGGTTTGTTGGGTGCAGTGAAACAGACATAGATGCTTGGTTTTAAGAGTCTGCTCTCCATACTTCCCACATCAAAACCTGACCCTGAGGTGAACATCTGTGGAACATGCTGGAATCGTCCATCCCCGAGAGGGACGTTTAGCAGGGAGCCAGACGGCCCTGGCATTGAGAGGAACAGAGTCGCGCGGTTCAGCATGGTGAACATCGCAAGAGCAAAGCCTAGCAGTAAAGGAAATTTAAGTCTCATTTCTTGACCCCCCAAGAGTTTGTTCCCCTATTAGTCCAACCTAGGGGGGTGGTGGTTGTTTCTCTTCACTGCTGTCTTCTGTCTAGCATGGTGTGTTAATGTTTATATATGTGCATGTGAAGTGCTCTGGGGCAACTGTGTTGGGAAGGGGTTGAACTTAAATTGAACCGTTACTAACTGAGTTTTTAACTGAAAAAACAAATATGAACAAGAGTGATAGTAGTAGTAGCAATAATAATAATGATGATGATGATGATGATTATAATAATCTTAATAACAGTAATAATAATGAGTACACAAGCAAATAAATAAATAATAGTGAAACGTGTTTCTGTTTACACAACCTCCCCACACTACAATTAGGAATCCAGTCTAAACTAGAGTTAGCTGAACCCGACAGACGCGCAAACCGCCTGAGAGATTACAGGGGTGTGGCTCCATGGAGTGACGGTGCCAGTCTGCCTGTGATTGGTGCTCCTGGTAGGTGTGCCGTAGGGGGTGGGCCATCCCAGATCGGTCGTCCCTCTCCTGACTTCCCCGCAGAGGAGGTCCTGCCCTGCCTTCCTTCCCATCAGACCCGCCAGGCAAACATGCTGGGCGTGTCGGCTCGCTCTGAGACAGGTGTGCGTTTCCTCTGCTTGGCAGAGTGCCAGTTCGCCACAGTGCTGTGAAGTCGGTTTACGTTTTTCACGATATCGATCTGGGCCCTTCCTCTCTCACATGCTGTTCGAATGTGAACTTTTCTGACCTGCTACTGTGCAACCGGAATCCATAAAACCTCAATTAGTTAGCGCAGGTCACCGATCCGTGCGAGTGAATTAGTGTCTGCTTCCTGCTTCCCCGCCAGTGCTGGTTTTTGTGTCACTGCACCACAGTGGTGAGCTGTACACCGGCTTCCCAGCATGGAAAATCACTTACTTATCTCCCATGTGCAAATATACAGTCTTCAAGGAGCAATCATTTATTAAATTTCCGTGTTTATCATTCTGGTTTTAATCAAATGTTACATCGAGCAGTTCAAACATATCATCATGTTTCATGTCACTCAAGATACAAGCGTCACCGTAATCATAACCCTCGGTCAGAGAGACCTCACTGTACTCATGATCTTGCAGTTAGAGGCACTGTAAGGCACGACAATTCCCAATCTCTTTCACTTGGCTCTTTCATCAGTGTTAGGTGACGTGGTCTCCCTGCAGAAATTTTCTGCTAATTTGCTGGACCTCTGCGGCCCCTGTGCTGCTGTGCCAGTTTCTCGCTGACGCTCCAGATGCCCCAATAAAGTTGCGTTCATGCAGCAACTAAGATTCAAACCATACCTTAGTTTCACATGCAATAGATTGCGTATGGCATTGCTATGACAGCACAAGGAGTAGTTGAACCAGGCGTTTCATGCAAATCGATATAACAGATGAGCTGAAAGTTTTCATTGGCCCAGCGTGTCACATGACTTTCCCCTGAGTGAGGGGGAGGGGTGGGTTGTGTTCAGAGAGGGAGAGGGGCAGGGCAGGGTGCAGTTGTGCGAGAGACAGACAGGAGAAATAAGTGAACTGGGGGCTCTACGAGTATAATTTTAAATTAGCATGAAAAATATTGATTACAAACATTACTGTGTCATCCAATATCTCGAATGAAGCATAGTGGAATCCGCTTATAGTGATCACATCTATCTGGGTTAAATCGATCACTATAAATGGATGATCATTATACCTGATTTTTTCCTTTTTCTTTGTCTCAGGTAGATTACTATTT
>JAODKE010000146.1:12942208-12956076 GCA_026779605.1 Mormyrus hasselquistii
AAATCAATGTAAGGTAATAGAACAGACAGCATCGCAATTAACAGAATTTAACTGACTCTTTCAAAATACAGTACAGCTTAATCAAATACTTTTCAAGTTGAACGTACTGTAGAAATGAAATTACTGAACTATGTATAATTCAAATACGCTATCATACTGTAGTGCCAGCGGCATCTGCATGTCCCAGCATGCCTAGCGAGCGCGTGTATATAGCCCCTGTTTATACTTTATAATGTAGGTAGTGTAGGCTGTGCCTTTAACTGTGGTTGTACTCGGTCCTTGCCTCATCCTCGCGTGTATTAGCCATTGTGCAATTAACCGCCATGTGTGTGCTTTACTATCCTTAATGTAATGTCCATGTTGGCCTGTCAATCATGGTTTTTGTACTATTCTTGCTGGATGTGCGGTGCCTTTAAGGAGGAACATAAAGAACAACTTTGTGTCAGTCCACCTTTCATTGTATTCATTCATCGCTGCTGCGATTCCTCAGTTTGCTTCAATACAGTACAATATTGTGCATGAAATATAGCCTATTGTAGTTTAGCTGCTGTAACACGGTGGCTCATTTTTGGCTGCTTATCTTAAGCTTTGATGAGTCTATATTTGCCATTGAGAGAAAATGGCTTTCTTGTTTCTGCCATGTTTTCTGTGCACGCAACATTAGCCTCAGGGAGCTAGCCAGAAGCAGACGGGTTACCGCAAATCAAAGTAGGCTTATCAAAGTAAAGTTAACTGTAAGGGGATTACTAAAAGGGAATTATTTAAACAGTATTTGTATAGGAATGGTCTGTCCCAAGCTTTTTGATCCATATAAGCAACTGATCACTATAAGGTCCACTGTATATCTATATATCTCAAACTCAATATATCGCCCAGCCCTACGGAAAACCCACACTTGAACGACAACTACAATGGGCACTACCCTGGTGTCCAGGACTTGTATGTCGGTTCTAAAATGGAAATGGGGCAGAAATTAAATAAGTACCACCATTGCTCCACTTGGAGCACATTTACACTTTTCTACTAATTCTGTGAGCCCCGCTGTCTAGTAGTGGAGCTTCTACACCTCTGAGGTCCAGAATCTTCCTCATAGGCGATCTGTTCTGCATTAGATGCATGCTGCTGTCTTGCAGGCTGCTTTGTACCACATACAGTTCTGTCTTCCTGTCTTTAAGTGTGCAGAGGTGATTAAAATGCCCCTAGAAATCCATCCCGTGTGGTGATTCATGGCTTTGCTGAAGGTCACTGCAGGCCTTGGCTTGGCTCAGCCATGTTTGGGGGTTTGATGAAACCTCACACCTCCTGACCAAAAAAGAGCAGTGATGTAGACAGCAGGAAGTTGGAATATGGTGGGTAGGGAGCAAGGAGCCAAAAGTGTGACCAGTGAGCCACAGACAGCATAGAAAATGCCAGCAGAGCAGGCGACAGGGACACTGTCCTAGAGAACAGGATATGGCTTCTAAGTCCTGGGAGAACACGCCCACATGGTCCACACTGTCCATCCCTCCAGCTCGACTTGTGTTGCCCAAGAAAGCTTACAAATCAGTCCAGATTTATGATTTGACCTGAGTAAACGAGAACATAAAGCTCAAACTTTGCAGCAAAAGTGATAAAGCGGGTCACTCCCGCCTTTAGTTACCCTCATCATGATCGACGTAAGGATGCCCCACTTTTGATTCAACCAATGAATGAAAGTCAGCCCACATATTGTCATACAGAAGTGTTATGCACCAACAATTCCTGCCGAATGCCGACGTGTTAACAGCCAATAGCAAAGACCTGTAGAGTCTAGTTAATTGGTCAAGAAGATAATAGGAACATTTCAGTCTGCATTCACTTTCAAAGCCAAAATTCAGAATGGGTCTGACAGCATGAAAGCTCAACACCCCCTGCTGCTTCCACATCTGACTGATCACAGAGCTCCACAGGCCACTGGCTAGCTTATATTTTACTGCCAGAACCTGGGCCGGATTGCTTTACTGGTACCAATTACATGAATGGGGTGGCTCATGCTGGACTCTATTCCAGGTCCAAAAGTTCCAGCTCTGATCATTTGGTCTCAATACCCAGAAGTTTTTAAAATATGCTTCTGTTACTGACCTTGGGGGGTCTCTGCCAGACCCCGTCCCCCTTAACAAGTCATCAAAAGGTCTGCGACTTCCGTTTTGAACTTTCTCTGTCGGCGTCATTTAAGAGAATTTTCTCCACTCTTCTGCACCTTTGTTCCTAAAACAACTGACTCATTACACATAACAGAGGATCAGGAAGGAGTATTACAAGTAGAATTTTGAGTGGATTAAGTGGATGAATAACTGCTTTTTTAAATAAGAGAAGGAAAAATGCCAGATGGCGATGAAAGACAGGGAAAACCCATACAACTTCCAGCTGGCCATAAGCCGCTGGATGTGCAATGGGTTGGGCACATACAGGAAAGTGTCACAGAGTTTCAACATTTGCAATATTACTGAATGAATTAATGATTTAGCAGAATAACATCTGCCCACATAGTCCGGGGTCTGCGGTCACACTGAGAAAATGTCCAAGATAAAGTTACAGAATGACAGCACATTTGCACAAGTAACCACAGCAATGAAGGGGCAGCCCCGTGGCCAAAAAGTCCTACACTCTCCCCAGGTGGGAAAATTATCCACTTGTTTGTCATTAACCGGTAAGAAAGTGAGCTCAGAGGTACTCATGGTGACGTAGGAAAGGTTTGTCACTGCAATGGGAATGCATGCTATCCACTGAAAAAGGTCTATGCTTCCGAGACTCTATTTATAAATACTGAGTTGTGGTCTAATCTGCTTGCGTCTTTTCCGCTCATGCCTGCCACCCAAATGGCAGCGTGGACCCCCCCCCCCAACACACACACCTCCCCATGCAGGCCGTGAGCCTACGAGATGGCTCCATATAGCCTTTTTTCAGGTTGTGCGTGACTTAAATGGGTTGTCACCAGGGGGCTGTTTCACAAAGCAGGATTTCTTAGTTAGCTGAGTTAAATAATGATCATCCAATAAGAGTTTAAGTAAGGAACATTCCTATTGGACATGACTTCTATCTTTCTCAGCTAACTGAGAGATCCTGCTGTGTGGAACACACCTCCTCACTGGATTTTCTTGGTGCCCTCTGTGTGGGGGGTGCTTGCAATGTATGAATATGGGGCATGTATCCTTGGCATACATTCAAAGCTGCTAAGAATGGGTGTCAGTCTCCAGCACGTGTATCTCGTCTCCACTGTGGTTTGAGATTCACATGAACAGGGTATCAGGGCATCTGGCATGTTTGGGGGAGGGGGGCTACGCAGGAGCAACAGCTGTTTGTAGATGATGATAGGCAGCACCTTCCAAATCCGAGGCTTTGGTACTCTCTTGGAAAAAAGTGGATTGCCAATTAGTAATAATGACACTTTCTTCATCACCATGGGGAAATTTTCTTTTGACCTACTGCATTCTGCTCTCCATGACACACACATAAATTACAGCGAGCTTGACAGCCACCTACAGCAGCACTCAGGGAGGTGGGGGTTAAGGGCCTTGCTCAGGGGCACACAGACATGTGACTCTTCTGCTGAGGCAGGACTCAAACTGGTGACCTTCCAATCACCAGCACAGAGGTTCAGCCTGCTTTACTAAGAGAAGGAGTTTAAGCACCTTGGGTGTCATGCCCACCTCATCCGATCCGCCTGTGCGCCACACCCCCTTCACTGCCTCGTGTGGAATCCCCATGTTACCAGCTGTTTCTCATTGTTGTTAGTCTGATTTATTTAGATCCGCGTTTGAGTGTGTTTCCCCAGTCCGGTCATTAACGTCATTGCGTGGTTTCTGCCTGTTCTCTGTCCTGCTTCTCTTCACCCTGAATTAAACCTCGTGTTCCCCCGATTCCTTGAGTCCTGCCACTGCTTCCTCGGTCCGTGCCCCATGCAAACCATTACACTTTGGATGTTGTTCACAAATCATGGTAAGAAGGAGACTGACAGGCAGAGCAACACAATGACTCCAGTTTCAAGGACATTGAGCAGATTTGTGGTGGTGAAGTGGGAGCGAAGTCATCGGACAAGGCTCACAGTTTACTGGTCAGTGTATGACCTTCTCCTCACCCGTTGTCAGACAAGAGCGGTCAAATGATTTTTTTTCTGCTGGGTGGCTGGACTAACACTGTGACAGGGTGAGGAGTTCAGAGCTCCTCAGAGACCTCAAAATAGAACAGCTGCCCTTTTGGATCGAAAGGAGTCAGCTGAGGTGGTTCGGATAACTTTTGATGCCACCTTGGTTGACTTCCAAAAGACCTGTTCCAGGCATGTCCCACTGGGTGGAGTCGTCAAGGGAGACCCAGAGCATGCTGGAGGGATTATATCATCTGGATAGCTAGGAAACGTCTGGGGATCCCTAGAACAGGTGGAAGTCTGTGGCCATGGAAACAGGGCTATAAAAATGATGATGATGAAATATGGCGTTTAGCATAAAGCTCATCACACCTTGGTGAGTCTTTGACAATCCAGAAAAACACAAAAGACAGCATACATTTAAAACCTGAAAATGGATATGCTCTGAGAACACATAGACATGGATCATACATTTTATGGCAGATGATTAATGGTTACCCAGGCAAGGTGAAAGCAAACATTTATGAATTATTCACTTTTTACAGACGGCATGCCTACCTGCACGTCAGGGTGATCCAGAATGGTGCTTCCACATGAAGCATGGTGAGTAAGGAATGATGCATCTAGTACTGGCTAACAAGGGCAGACAGTCACAACAGTAAATTCAAATAGGCAGTCTGCAGTGAAACATTCTGGAAAATAAAGGTGTATTCATGACTGCTGGGTGAGTGAGGTTTAAAGTTTACACAAATAGATGTGATCATATATGTGTAAGAAAAGCTAGAGATGAACAAAGAGCATCAGCGATTCCTTCATTCAGTTTCTCCAAACACTCACAGTTGAATTCCCTAATTCGGTCCCCGATCACAGTTCTGCTCCTTAATTCACTTCCCCAGACACATACACTTACACTCCTTAAATTCAGATTCACGAAACACACACAGTTCCGATCCAAATTCAGTTTCCCGAAACACTGATGTTTCTACTCCTTAATTCGGTTTCCCCAAACACTCACATTTACTCACCCCAATTCACTTTTCCAAAACACACAGCTCCGCTCCCTAATTCAGGTTCCCCAAGCACTCACAGTACCAGCGTGTATTATTTTAACACTGTCTCATCATTTATATAACTTTTTCCTAGGAACTGTGGTTTCTTCCCGCACTCTAAAAAATGAGGTTAGATGAACTGGACTGAAATCTCATCTGGGCTTTTCCTCTTCCTGTTTGTGCCCTAACAATAACTACCAAACACCCTATAAAATAAATAACAATAACAATAAATAAATAAACAAATAACGTCAGTAGGCGATTTCTGTGTTGATGACTTATTCACCATTTCTGAGTAGTAAGTTCTGCATCCACAACAAACAGGTAGTCATCAGCTATCTATAATCTACCAGAAAAAACAACAATGAAAATATGCCTAATGTTCTCTTTTCTTTTACTCGGAATGAAGGGGGAATTTTTTAGGCTGAGTCACTGCATGTAGCTCTAGCCCAAGTCAAACTGAAAAGAAATACTCATTCCTGTATTTGCATGCTACAGTAATGGTTTGGCTCCATTTGCAACATCAATTTTGCCACCACAAGTTTAAACCTGAAGATTTATATATGGAGAGTATATGCTGTTTTTTATGACATGGATGGTCCAAAAAGTCAATAAATAGGTGATATGAAAGGGAAATGGAGAAGATGTGCTGATATAAATATCTAAAGACTTTAAATATACCTAAAAATATCTTAATTTGCCGCACAATATCAGTAAAAATTGGAAAAATGCCTCTTTGACATGTGTTCATCAACCTAGCCTGAAACACGGAGACCACTGAATTTCAATGTCACGTGACGCCAAAGCACCAGCATTCCCGCGCTGCCTCATCTCGTCTCTTTACTCGCAGACAGATTCACTGCCTGGATCCAAGCCAGCCTGAGTTGACTCAGTCCTGCGATGCACAGCAAAACCCAGAAGGTGATTCTCCGGAATTCCGATGCGGACACACAGAAACACACCCGAAGCTGTCAAGTTCTGTTTCATCTGACCGCAGAGTTTGTTTCTACACTCTTGCACGTTCACTCAGGCCCTTCTGAAGGGTTTTCTTCAACTCGATAATGACCCAATACCTCCTTGCAGGGGTTCAGTTAGTATGTGTTTAAACTTGCGCGCGTTGGCGTGTGGGATGACTGATTGGTGCTGTCCCAAGAAGCTCTGCAACTCTGACTTATTTATCTTCTCCAGATTCTTGGCCCAAAGAGTGATGTGAATGATGAATGGTCTGGCAGATCCGGAGGAGATCAAAAGCAGAATAAAACGTGAAGGTTTTATTTTCGATTTCCGTGTAGTGGAGGCTGCATGTGAGCAGTGCAGGGCGGGGGTTGTTTTGCCCACTCTTGCTCGACTTGCCGTAGCTCTAACTCCTTGTGTGATTTTCTGCTAGATTTCAGTAGACGACGTCCGTGTTGATGACGTAGCTGTGGGTCCTGGGTCAGCAGCATCTGGCAGAAGCTTGAGAAGCTGTGGAAGACCCAGTTGGGGCTCAACCCTAATCTGGCTAAGATCAAAGTGGTGAGAGACACTGTCAGGAGACCTGCAGAGCGAACTATTAGAAAAATAAGCAGTGGACTGTGACTAGGGGGACCACCGGCATGACTTTAAGAAGGAGGACTTCTGTGTCCAAGAAGGAACACCCATGAAAAGCTATGGAGTGGGAGGGGTTATATCTTACACATACAACGGAAGCCATTAACAGTATATTCATCAGGATAATTATCTGATTATATCAATTGAACAGTATATAAAATACTTGCAGGCACGGTCATTCTGTATCATGCACCTGCTATGGAACCTGTGAATGTTCATGGGCGATTTACTTGCACCAAACAGATTGCGGAGGGGTAGCTCTGGTTGAGGCAGGAACAAGACATCTGATTGGTTGGTCTGACATCTGCCCAAGATTTGATTGGTTATCTCTCTAAACCAGTAAGTACATTTTTGTGTATGTAAAACTCCCATGAGCTCTGTGAATAGTACAGCAGTCCCTAAGTTAAGAACAGACAACTTGTACTTACGAATGGACTGTCGTAAAGCCTGTTAAATAAAAAATTTGGGTTAAATCAATGGTTCATGATAACAAATGGACACACTGCTTTGTCACGTGCATCAAACCGTTGTGTGGCTTCAGCAGTTCATCAGCTCGAGGTACGGTTCAGTACACCGTGCAGCTACTTTTATTACTAATTCCACTTAAAGACAGACTTTGGGAAGGGAACTCGTTTGTAACCTGGGGATGGCATGTATGTAAATCGAGATAATTATCTTGTTACCTCAACAAAACAGCATAAAAAGTACTCGTAAGCACAACTTTCTGAGTGTGTGCTACCAGGGCTGGGAGAGAGTGGCACTAGTTGTTGACTGGGAGGTGGGCAGGGGTTGAGAAGGAGGACAAGGGTGCTGCAAAACCAGACTGTCCAAATCACTCCAGTACCAAACCCTTCATTAGTATTGTTAGCACCAGGCAGACTGAGGCATCGAGGCAGCAATCAATAATGAGGAGGCTTGCTTGCAGGGAAGAACCAGGCTCTTTTATTGAGTCCTTAACAGGACTGATACAGGCACCCAGCGAGCACTGAACCAAGCATACTAGGGAAACACAAGGAGGTCAGATGCTGGATGATAAAGCTCACGCATGTTGGGTTATTTATACAATGCTAGAGACATGCTAGGATCAGTCAGGGTTTACCCAAGAAACAGGCAAACACAAACACAATAGAAAAGCAGTACCAGTAACACAACACTACAAGGGGCTATTTACAATAGCACGGCAGGATATGCTAATCCCCACCAGCACTGCAATATGTAATATAACATGCAGTTAAATGTCGAATATTGCTGTAAATGTTCCTCGCAATGTCAACAGTAGATAACACGTCTGGCAATGGAAATGAACAAAAATCTGCGTTTCTGAGAGGTATTTTACATCCTACATTTTTTAAATAACCAGTGCTTGTAAAGTACTGGCAGGGTTGCCAACTTTGGTCAGCTGGCTGGAGTGAGATTTTCAGTTCAAGACAAGTCTGAACACATACACACGCATTTACATGTATGCAACAGTTTAATTACCTTGTAAATAGTCTGTTGGGTTTGCAAATTGCACAAA
Source organism: Mormyrus hasselquistii (assembly GCA_026779605.1). Classification (NCBI taxonomy): domain Eukaryota; kingdom Metazoa; phylum Chordata; class Actinopteri; order Osteoglossiformes; family Mormyridae; genus Mormyrus; species Mormyrus hasselquistii. The sequence continues at coordinate 12,950,466 of JAODKE010000146.1, forward strand.
TTGTACCTGTCCTATGTGTTATATCCCCGTTTGGCCAGCAGGTGTTGCTGAGCATCCTCTTCCCCACCCTCCGTTCCATAGCCCTTCAGCCCTAGTGTGTTCTACTTGTTCCCCGATCTGCTGCATAGCTCAGTGGGTCAGGCATGCAGACTGTTAACCCTCCTGTTATGGGTTTGAGGCTGGTTAAATAATAGCCGTATCTGCTTATTGGTTTTCTGTTCTCCAATGTTTTGATATTTTTCTTTCTTAGTTTCCACTCCTAGGTTTGCCCTCCTTGTGTTCTATTCTGGTTTTATTTTGTACTTTTGTTTCTTGTTTAGTTTCGCAGTGTATTTGTTCCTGGTGTGTGGTTAATGTTTCTTTAGTTTCTGGTCCTGTAAGTTCCTTAGTTCTGTGCTAATTAGTGTTCATCTGATTCCTGTTGCTATTGTATTTTCAAATTAGTTGATTGTCTCGTGTTTCACACCTGCCCCTCCTCATTAGTCCGGTTGTCAGTGTATTTAAGTGCTTGCTATTGTTTTGCTTCTTTTCAGTTACTGTGTACATGTTACTGTGTGTATGTTACTCTGCTTAGTTTCCCTAAGTCCTGCTCCCTAATCATGTTAATTTATGGTTGCTGTAGTGTGTTAATCCTTGCGGCCCCTTTATCTGGTGGTTTCCCTTGATAGTTCTGTTTATTAATAAACCCTTTTGCAAGTGGATCGTCACCTTCTTTCTGCACCAAGCCACGCCAGCGAGACATAAAGGCAAATCCAATGAAAAATTCAAATTGCACTGTAGATTTGCTGTAGAACAAGGGTTTCCCTTCATTTAACGAATCTGATTCAATACTACTTTTGCTAACTGAGCTGAATCATTTTTGGTGGAACTGGGAAAGAACTGAGCTATACAGGGCTCCGGCCCCCCAGGACTGGAGTTTGTAAGATTTCTTGTGTGAGCATGAGAGTCTGAAGGTACAAGCATCACACCAGGTGCGTGTGATTAGCAGCCATGTTTCCTTGTCAGCTGGGGTACTTTAATGCATGAACTTATGCCGGTTGAAGCACGGGGGGGCCCTTCTATAAAAGGACCTCAACCAAACTTGTTTAATAAAATTTTAACACCCCACCCCCTACCCAACTACACCATCGCAGAAAATAGTAGGGGAGTCTTTAACAACTCAGATAATCCAGTAGAATCTGACTGTGTTAATCAACCTCTGCTCGTCAGGTGTGACTCTTGCTTTACAACATGTGCACCATTCTGCTGCTTATCAGTGCTGAGAAAACTCATTTGCAAAATGTTTATGGCGGAGCTAATTGCTGCACAAATATTGGCACAAACTGCAACACTAAATGATTTCTGATTTTTTTGATAAGAACTACCAGGAAAGACAGGCAAAAACAGTATTTAATCACTCCAGGGAGCTGAAAGATTTTTAAGGTTTCTGAAAGATTTTCCTGTGCCTCATACTGTTGTATGTTATCTTCTAATGTGCTTTTTTGTTATACTTACACATGCCCATAAAGCATATTTTAAATCACTGCTTAGTGCTGGAGCTTATAGGAATAGTTTAGCAGATTAAGATCAGATTAATGTACAAGTTGAGTTCAAAGGCAAACTTGGATAAAGGGAATAAAACTGACAGAGCTGATTTCTTGAGGAGCATTTCTAGAAGTGGCAGGTCAGTAAGAAGCTTGGGTGGCCTGATTTCTTTGACTCGCAGATTGCTGGCCATTTAACCCACATGGCCTGTGAGACAGACAGACAGAACTGTTATTCCGATCCACTGGCTAAATGTTGATGTCTAGAAATGAACTAATTGTTGGGACATGGTGTGGTGCCCCCGCGGACAGGAAAACACAATTCCAGATATGCAAGCGTCAGCCGGTTTTAATGGCAGGAGAGGAGCGCAAGTACAGAAAGGGATAATCAATGAACGTAGTTGAGGGTCGAAAGCAAGGGTCGATAGCCAAGGGATCCATCCGACTATGAAGCACAGGACACGACAATACAGGGAAGGGAGGACGCGACGTGCCGGTCTCGGCAGGGAAAGCAGGTCAGGTACGGGAGCGGGTCTGGGGAAGGAAACGGAACAGGGTAAGGAGAACACACAAGGCAGACTGAACAGGTGCAGGAGATCGGGCAGACAAAGGACACAAAATTGCTTGGTACGGCTCAAATACATTGGCTCAGTACTTCGCAACAGGTAAGGGTCTCTCGCCCCTGCGTGGGCGTGACACATGGCTGGGCTTGAGATCTTCATGACAACGGTGTTCCTTCGTTTTACAGGCACCTGTCCTTTCACTGCAGCACTATGGTCTTCAGCAGTACACTAACCCAAGATAGGGGTTGCTTCCTGTCCCTGGACCTGGAAGAATCTTATTCCCAAACAACCATGGAATGTTATTCCAACAATGGTTCCTAGAATTAAGGAGTGCCAAGCATTGATAGCTGATTCAGCATTACCAGAAGGTCATAGAAACATGCACCTTCTGGTTTCTGTGAATTTGCAGGGAATTTTCAGAGCACTGCTTGGCTGCTCTCTCCATTGCTGAGCCTCCTGTCTTTGCCGAAGGCAGGGATTGTTCCAGATTGTTTTCGCCTTCTCTGTCACTTCTGCCCCATCTGCAAGGACTGCAAGTTGTTCCACAGGCTGTTTCTTGTGGGAGACTTTTTTGAGACTCCTTTGGCCTGTGTCAGCCTAGAGCTCTTTGGACCACGGCCAGTTTTCGGACAGATGAGGGTCACATCCCGGCCTGGCCCCCCCCTCTGCAGCACATTGAGTATCTCCAGATGTTATTCCTTGTGATGAACTTTTCTTTTTCCTTCTCCCTCATTTGCCTAAATGTAGACAGGAAGAAATCATCTCTGAGTCAAGTCACACCTTTAAATTAATTTAGCTGAAATCTTTAACGTCATACAAAAAAACCATCTTGGCTGGTCTGGAGACTAGTCACAGGGAAGGACGTGCAGGACAGAAGATTTCAATTCAGACAAAAGATCACTTCAATTTCTACAGCACTTTTCCCATAATGATTGCCCTAAAACTTAAGATTTAATTTGAAACAAATTCAGAGTAGCATAACAGAGAAGTCAATTTAAAATTTTAAATGTTATTAAAAACACATCTTTTTAGATTGGCTTTTTAATATCTTTAGTTTACTATATTTCACTTTATTTTATTATTTGCTTCTGTTCTTGTACTATTAATAATAATTAATAAATTGAATTAATATCTTTTTACTGTTTAGTTGATCAATCCATATTACACTTTTTTCATCATTTGTTTCTATTAGTGTCACGCCCGGCTCGTCTGATCCTCGTGTGTGCCACGTGGTGCACGAGGTGATGTACTGGCGAAGTAGCTAGAGGTCCGAGAGGACACCGGCTTAGTCACCTTGGCGGATAGGAGCTGGACCCTCCTGCAAGAGATTACCCCGCACACGGATGCGCACGCAATTGCAGAAGTACGCGATAACCTTAGCTCGTCGCACAAGTGATGGAGAAGCGGCTTCAGCCACTTGCCTTCTCAGAGGCAACCCCGCCTCCACCTACCTGCCCCGGCCGGCAAAAGAAGAAGAGGTGTAGGGGAAAAGGAGAAGAAGCCACCCTGACAATCTTCTTGGGGGCTTGCTATCTCTCCACAGCCTCTCTCCCCGTGGAATGTCAGGAGGAACCCCTCCTGATTCAGCAGCCCCCGGAGATCACCACAGCCGCACAGCCACCATCATCACCCGCCTCCATGTTCTAGGGTGGCCGCCTGGAATATGTGGGGATCGGGTCCGTGTTGGATGCCATCCTGTGGGTCCCACGATTCCTTAAAGGGACAAACCCTCTCCGGGAAGCCCCAACCCTAGACGAGTTAGCTGACCGACCTCCCGCCTGCCGCCATGCCTGCGGCACCACCTGCTTCCGCCACCACATCCGCAGCTGCGCTGCCACGCCCGCAGCTGCACCGCCCGAGGTACCGGCCCCACCCACAGCTGCACCGCTCGAGATACCGGCACCGCCCGCAGCTGCATTGCCCGAGGTACTGGCACCACCCGAGCTCGCTGCTCCGCCCCTGCCTGTCTCGCCAGCTCCGACTCCAACCGAGGCTCCTGGGCCTCCGCCTCCTACCCCGCCTATGACTACTGCCCCGGAGCCCGTGGCACCAGTCCCTGTCCCCGAGGAGGTCCCGAACTATCAGACCACCACTCCTTCCCCCTTGGAGGAGGAGGAGCTTGAGTGGGACCCCTCAGTGATCTTCCTAATAACTCCTTTGCCCTCGCCCCAGCGAGGTTGAAGGTTGAGACTCCGCCTGTCGGTGTCCTGAAAGCTGAGAGGACACAGGCGCAGGGCCGTGGTCTTTCCCGCCCTGCCCCCTGGCTCATTCTCGCTCTCCTTAGCTGGGGCTCGGGGGGGCGCCTGCAGGCCTCTCAGCGCCCGCTCTGCTGTCACCTACGGGCCCCCCTCCGAGGACTCGTTGGCTGCCTCCAGTCCTCCGGTCCCTCCACCGCCTCAGCGGTCGCCTGTAGGGTTCTCATGTCTCGGCTCGTCTGTTGGCTGCGGGTCCCTCCGTTCCGACTCATTGGTCGACTAGGCCTTTTCCGGCGGTGGCTGTGCCTTCGCCTACTATGGCTGCTTCTCCCTCCTCACCTGCGCTCTGCTCCCCTCCGATTCCCTCTTTGCCTCTCCTGGTGCCCCCTCTGACTCCCTGCTCGCTTGTTTCACCTGTCCCTCCACCTACCTCCTCGGCCCCTGCGAGGTCCCCTACTGGCCTCACGATTACCTGCGGCCCCTCCGGCTGCTGCCCGTTGCCCGCTGTGGGTCCCTCAGGCTCTCCATTGTCCTCCAGCCTTTGTTCCACCTCCTTCTTTTGTCCCTCCTGTTGCTACTCCTCGTGCCTCTGTGTCTTCTCTGTGCACTCCTGGTCCTTTTGTCCCTCTGTCTTCTGTTCCCCCTCTGTCTCCCTTTCTGGTCTGTATATCCACGTTTCCTCACGTCACCTGTTGTTTGTTCGTTTCTGTTTGTCCTGTGTATATCAGTCCACGTCTTCTCCCGGTTTACCAGATCCGTCATTAATGTTTGTCTCCGCATGCTCCCCCATCTACCTGTTTGCCCTGAATAAGCCCCTTTATCCCCGTATTTACGGCTCGCCTTCCTACTTCCTTGCTTGCCAACCGCCGGTCATAACAATTAACATATACTTTTATGTCTGTTTTTCTTCTATTTTATTTTTATTCCATGTATTATACTCTTGTTTATTTTAGAATATTAATTTAGCTTATTTATTTAACATTTTACTAAATTAATAGCTTATTCATTTTCTCTGGATCTCGTTCCTTCATTCTACACTATCTTTGACTTGTTTTCTTGGTTGCATATTTCAGCTTTGTTCCTTATTTTAATCTCATAAGTTAAGCAATTCGACCTGCATTTTATGCATGAAAAGTGTTGTATAAATGCAGATTATTATCATAAAAGTGGGTTATACTATGCAAATGTAGTTTAGACAACAATGGAGTCGGCATTGGTGGGGGTGGGGGAGACAGGAATAATGTGCTTCTACACAAAGGGAAAGGACACTTACTTGCATTACTTTAGCTGACATTGTTAATCAAAGCTACTTACAACTGAGAAACCAGAA
>JAODKE010000146.1:12985730-13011733 GCA_026779605.1 Mormyrus hasselquistii
CATGAGCAGCTCCACCAGACGCCTGCACACGCCGGAGTCTATCACCGTCTGGATCTTGTCGTTGGGTCCGTCCGACAGGTATGAGAGTGCCCAACAGGCATCGGCCAGAACGTCGGGGTCGCTGCTGAAGAGCAGCCGGGACAGGACACTAAGACAGGGGGACACCTGGCAGGGAGGGGACAGGGTAGTGCCATGTCACTCACTTCCCATCAGCCACTGCAGGTGTGGCTTTTCCCCACACACCTTCTGGCATTTACAGAATTTTCATCCCATTTATAGCTCAACAGATGAGGCCCACAACAGCTGACACGCTCCTCCTGCAATGTGTGAGGTTAGCCACCTGTTTCCTGTCGCTCTACAGCCTGCAGGCTTCATAGTGATAGAGCACTCACAGAACGTGGCAGCTTCCACACAATTTCAACCCCAGTCCTGTAGGTGTCACTATAGAGCAATCCAGGAGAGGACTCGCCAACATGTGCTGCCATCTCTGGGTCTCACCACCAACACAAACAATACAGAAATGTTGGGGTCTGAACCTAGATTTAGTCTGGAGAGGCCAGAAGCTTTTAACTAAAGTTGGATCCATCATAGCTATCCAATTCCACCCTGTGTCACAGCTGGAGGCCTCAGAAGGAGGTAATAGTACCTTGCTGAAATCTGGAGGGGGGTTTTTACCCCGGCACAGATTGGAGAGAGCCCACACCGCGTTTCTCGTGGTCGTGAGCCGGCTGGATTTCGTCAGCAGCCTGGAGGGCAGACAGAACATTTGGGTAACGGGGAAACACGTGTTTCTGAGACAGTTTTGCTGCACTTAAACAGAACCACGGGCTGGGGTTTCATTACATTGTACTTTACTGAATCTGTCCATCGAAAAAGTGCCTGCGAGGGTAAAACTATCATTGTTCTTTTACTTATCTTTATCTCCTCACTACAATTAATAACTGAGGAGTAAGAGACAGTCTTCACTTAAAATCTCCTGACTCATGTCACATCCAGTTTCACTTCTCACTTAAGTTCAGCGTCTAATTGTACTCAAAAATAATTAAGAGCTCAGCTAACAGAGACGTAACTCACTGCAGGAGAGATGGCAGGATTCCACAGTTCAGCACGTAGTCTCTGCACTCTGCGTTGTCACCAGCGATGTTCCCCAGAGCCCAGACTGCCTGAAACACACCAGACACATCACGGTCATCGCCGCCCTGGTGGCCGGCCCTCAGTCACACACAGACCGCGCCTTACCTGCTCCTGGACATCCTCGTAGTCGGAGTTGAGCAGCTCGATGAAGATGGGCACCGCTCCCGTCTCAATCACCACCTTGGTGTGGAGAAAGGTGCCCGAGGCAATGTTGGTAAGGGCCCAGGCTGCCTCGAACTGGCATGGAGGAAGAAGGGGTGGGGAATGGGGAACAAGGCAGAAATCACGCTCATGTCGTAGGAACAGACCGGACCAAAGATCACGTCCCATATCTCAGGGATGGGACGTAGCGGAAATTCACACTCAAGACACCAAAACAGACACCCAGTGCATGCATACCTGCAGAGTACAGTTCTCGCTCCTCTTGAGAAACTCTACAAACTTGTTGACCACGCCAGGTGTTAAGATAACCTCATCAATGGGGGGGTTGGGCTCTGAGCAGGAAAGGAGGCAAAACACCGTAACAACTCACGATACACCTCTTTTCCCCAAGTCAGAATAATAAATTACCCACATTTCAGTGTGCAGAGAAACAACCATAAAACAAAAACAGATCAATAACAAGGGTGAAGAACAACCCCCATACCTTTGGAAAGCAACTTCCTGAATTTCTGTGTTGCGATGAGCTGCTGGTCTGGGTCATCAGAGAAGATCATCTGGATCATGTCGGGCGTTATGACACCTTCCTGGAATGCCCCACACACACACACACACACACACACACAATTACCCAAGCTGTTCCTTCATGGCTGCCAGAAAACACACCAGTTTGCTGAACAAGACAAGCAGTGGAAAGTGCTACCTACTCCTGACCCATGGGCCATGAGAGTGGGCGGCCAAAGCGTGGTGTGGTGTCACAGTCAGCAGCTCCCTGGTTCAAATGGACATGGGGCAGGCATACTTACACCCGACACAGGCACAGTGGAGCTGACATCAGGGTCCTGGATGGGGCACTCCAGCATTGACTCATCTCCGACGGGAAGGGAGACATTTCTCCTCTTGAACAGCTAGGAAGTAAGGTTTAAGTCTAAGGTCAGTATAAGAATAGTGGAATATAAATCCAGAGAAAAGCATATGCTTGGGATCTCTAAAAAGCTATTAAAAAGCAACCGAAAAATGAGGCAGAATAGAAATTCACGCCCATGACACAATGCATGGATAACAGTTTCAGAAATGAGATCACGCCATCCTCACCACCCTCGGGTTTGAGGCCAAAGGACACCACCCTACACAACCACAGTGACACAGGGCCACAAGAAGTCCTTGTTTACCTGCTCCTCCCTCTTCTGCTTGCGGAGCTGAATGCCCTCCTCTTCCCGGCGTCTCCGCATCTCTTGGGGGTTCAGGGCCTTGTTCTTGTAGCTCTTCATCCGGTAGTTGTCATTCACTGGACTTGCCATGGTGACTAGAAGTGAACATGAGGAAAGTAAAACAACCGGAAGCAGCCTCCTTTCCCCTATGAATCAGTCGGTACTGAGACATCAAATAGGGTCAAAGGTGGCATCACCTGCTTCTAATACGGGCAACACTGAAGGGATTACCCAACAAAATATGTATATTAACAGTCCGTTCGGTTTCTCAGTATTATGTTTAGATGGGCGACAAGAAATCTGATCCACATTGAAAAGTCTGTTTGATCAGCCTTACCGATCACTAAATGAGAACACGCCCCTCGCCCATATATGAAACCTCGAAAACAGGGACATAATCTGTCAAACGAGGCGGGTCAAATAAACATCTTAGCATAACCAGCCTACAAGTCATCATACGCCAGTCTTCCACCCCGGTCTCCAGTAATCCACCGTCCAGACCTTAAACGCTGCCAGATAATCTTTGGACCGGCAGTCTCTACTCCCTAGTAACCACAGGGTAAGCAGACTAACTAGTTAAACGCGGAGGCGGCGGCATTTGGCAGCCCTGCTCCCCCCCCACACACCCCCTTCATTTCCTCCTCTCGGCCCTGTCCAAATACACGGTGCCTCGATTAAACAGGGTCCACGTACAGCTTCTCAATCTGCCGCGAGGTGGTTAAGTAACCCACGGTCAAGCTCGACTTACCCATTCAATGAAAAAAATCCCCGTAAGTAACCCTGTTTCCTTGCGGCAACCTCCGCCAGTTCCCACAGTTTCGCGAACAATATGGCGTACCCCCTAGATCCGTCACAGGTATCCCAGCTGCCCTCGCAGCAAACAGCCACTCAAACGTCACGCGGCTCCACATTTATTTCCGCCTTTAGAAAAAAGACTCACTTCCGTTTTTTTTTTTTTTTTTTTTTTAAAAAAAAGCACTACTTCCCACCCCGTCGACCAATTGGAGCGAGGGACTTGGTAATGAAACGAGAAGGAGAAGCTTTTAGCATTTAGCCGCTCTTAGTAATTCAAATTATTTTAATAAAATTGACAATACAATAATTGGGAAATTAAAAGGTAGTTTGGCGCATATATTTTCTACTTTTTCATACTAGTAGATATTTGTCTAAAATGTCAAATTGCTTGTTCTGTTTATGTCTTCTTGCCTATATACCTTTTTCTATCTCCAGTGGTTTTCCGTCCCAATCCAATTCTTTTGTGCCCTCTGTGTCATTCAGCCTGTGTGAACGGTCTTCTAAACAGACAAGTTACCGGTTAGCATGGTTAGCATACACAATCAGTCCTAGCATATTCAGGAGTGAGGACCCACCTGTGTGTTATTCTAGGGGTGCGAAACTCCATGTTTAATTGCTAGAAGTTCGTGCGTTCCTATCGGGGAAGGTTATAAACGTGAAATCTTAACAGCGCATTGTGTTTCAGGTCGTCATGTTGGTCTGCGATATCTGTGGCGAAGAGGCCTTGCTGGAGGAGGACATGAAGACTCATCTGCTCTTGAGCCACCTGGAGAGGGAGATAAGCTGCCCGCTCTGTTCGATGGCCGGGCAATCTTATGATGAGATCCTCTTTCACATTAACACTGCTCATCCAGAGACTGACACTAAGGCACAAGCAAGACAGGACGAGGTAGAGAAGAATACAAGTCAACCAGGTGCCTTGTCCAGCAGATGTATAGCAGAGGGTGTCAGAGTACCAGAGAGGGGCTCACCTGAAAGAATGCGGCATGTTCCATCTTTGGAAGAGAGTGCCAAAAGACTTGCTACTAAAACCATGCAGAATCCGCAGGGCCCAATATTGGGGGGTTCAAGGACCCAAGAAGCACCTGACCCAAAGAAGGTCTGCACTTCCCTTGGGAAAGGTAGGAGCAGTCGGTGTGTTTTAGAGCTGCATCTGTGCAGAGACCTGAACGCCAGTGAGATTCTGACAGTGATGTTGATGATGCTGATTTTGTGTTTCAGAGCAGTACTCGTGTCCAATGTGTGCCCTGGTGTGCAGAGACCGGTTTGTCTTACAGGAACATGTAGAGCTGCACCTGCAGGAGCAAGATGTGGACAGAGGTGCCTGAAATGCTGCTTATAGCTCGGGTTAAGAAGGGACACCCTCTACGCTCACTACTTTGTAGCCAATGTTCTTTCTGCTGCTTTCCAGAATCTTCGGGTTCTGACCTGCAGTTGGCCAGAGAGCTTCAGGAGGAAGAGCATCTGAGACTAAAGATGGAGGAGTCCAAACGAGAAGCAGAGGACTTCAGGAAGCTGCAGGTGACTGCTTACCATGCCCAGTCTCTTCACTTGGCATGGACCACAATACCTCCCGGTTATATACAGCCCTGGAAAAAATTGAGACCATTCTGTATAATTTTTTTTTTTTTTTTTTTTTTATATCATCTGTATTTTTAAGTCCAGATTTAAACCTGGCTCTGCAGGCAGAAGGCTACACTGTGAGGCAGGCTGCTTCTAGACTCAAAATTTCCAAGACAGCAGTACATAAGTAGAGGTAGAGAAGCAACTTTGTAATGCCAGAGATGACCGTAAGCTTATCCGGCAGCGCCCCATGAATCGGAGGATGACCTCAAGTGACCTTCAGAAAGAATGGGAAACATTAAGTGCAGGTGCACTGCTAGGACAGTTTGTATCAGGCTCCTAGAAGCCACAGACACACACCCACAAATTGAAGTGAGTGAAACAGTGATTTTTGCTGTGGTCTCTTAATTTTTTCCAGAACTGTGTAATTGCATATATACATATTTAATATATATGATTTACCAAGGTTTGGCATAAGCAGCCTCCTCTAGGTCGGAACACTTGTCTTTATGCGTGGTGTAAAATTGGGCCTCGCTGTGCCTTTGTCCCCTCCCCTGCAGAGCCAGTTTGGCCTCGATGGCAGGGGGGGCTATCTCCGGCAGGCAGAGAAGAGCATGGAGAGGGCGGTGTCTCGCGGTCACATGACCCCAGTCGAGTTCCACAGGAAGAAGGCTGAAATGATGGAAAGCCTGGCTTCAGGAATAGACGACTGCAAGACCAGAACAACTGGTATGGAGACTGTATGACTGGTCTGACCACTTGCTGTTTTGTGTGTTATATCCTTAGCAGTTCTTAGTAAGTGCACGGTATTTCTGGTCACTTCCGTCCCCTCCCTTCCCCCCAGGTGTGATGTCAGCCCTCTACGAGCACTATGTCAGGGAGGGTCATGACATCGTTCACGTGTGGCTGAGTGCAGAAACCGATCACTACTCGTGTTCAGAAGGTGACCGGGGCTGGGGCTGTGGCTACAGAAACTTCCAGATGCTGCAGTCGTCTTTGCAGAATATGGAGCTATACGCACCATGTGTCACAGGTCTGTACACTGCCACACGGTAGGCAAACGCTGACATATTATACCTCATCTTGCACTGTGAGTGTGGTCATGTGACACATACTGATTCTGTCATACGATTTACTTCTGTAACCTGATAGTTGGAAGAGTCCCCAATATCCCGCGTGTGCAGGCCATGATCGAGGAGGCCTGGCAGCAGGGTGTGGACCCCCAGGGTGCATCACAGTTCAGTAACTGCCTAAAGGGAACAAAAGCCTGGATTGGAGCAACAGAAATATTTTCACTCCTCACCTCCATTGGAATCAGGTGAGAGGTTCTTAAATCACTTTAAAGGCCTTATACCCCATGTCCTATTATGTGATTGGCTGCCCTGGTGAGGGCTGACTTGCTGTGTGGGTGTGGGTTGTGATTGGCTGTCCTGACATCCACCCTTTTATGCTGGTAGGGCTCACATTGTGGACTTCCCCCAGCCCAGTGGTGCCAAAAACACCCACCCTCGTCTCTTTGAATGGGTAAAGAAGTACTTTTCCTACTCTGCCAGCAGGGGCGCTAGGCTGCCCCCTCGGGTGGTCAAAACCACACGCCCCCCCCTTTACCTACAGCACCACGGTATGTGCGCTCCTTCTCCAAGGGTGTGTGGGCAGGTGTTCTGTTTAACATTTTCCTTCAAATCTTCCTGAAATAAAGAAGTGAGATGTCTCTCTCTCCCTGTCCAGGCCACAGTCGTTCCATTGTGGGAATAGAGCAGAGGAGGAACGGCAGTCTCTGTCTCCTGGTCTTTGACCCAGGGTGCCCCCTAGAGGACATGAGGCGCCTAACATGCTCAAATATTCCAGCCACGGCCCTGCGCTCCCTTCGCAAGGTTCCCAGTCACCTGGTGCACAAACAGTACCAGATTGTTGCCATCGAGGGAGTCCTTTCTCCAGAGGAGAGGCGGGTAAGCACATCTCTGCTAGCTAATGGTTAGCGCCCCGAGATTCCAGGGCTGTCAGCCAGCAATTTCTGTTGTCCATGAAATATTGTTCTTTGTTTTCAGACACAGATCATAAACTCAAGAACACTGCGTGCAGAGAGAATTCAGTGATCCAGAAAGAGCTAAGCTGAGGACTCCATATATACACGAGTCAGTGTGTTTGTGTGTGTTTTTAAATTAAATAAATGAATCTTGTCATCTTTACCTCATCCTTTTACTATTCAGCAGTAATATTTAATGTGAAGTCTGCTTCTGCAGACTTGTGGGCCACCCGTTTCTCTGCCTGTAATGTGCCTGACCTCACTTCTGTGAGGACCTGCTGGTCTCTGACTGCCCCAAAGGCATCACTGTGCCCTCTGCCTCGCTTGTGCATCACTGGGTTGAGGACACGGCCGACCACCTTTTTCCTGTCCGTCTCTCTGAAAACTCAGCCCTACTGCTCAAGGTGGCAGGTGCAGGTTCTGTGGCTGTTCATCACTGCACGTGCCGTCACTGCTCAGACTCTCACAAATCCCTATGCGATAAGCTATGTAGACACAGATGAGACGCTAGGAAAGCTCCCCAATGCATTTCGGTGTTCCCACACACAAGAATCACCCTGGTTTTGTGGTCTTGTCTGTTTTTCCTTCTCTCTCGTCGTTTTCCACTGCTCTGTTAAGTGGGTAGAACAGTATCAACCTCATTTATTGTGGAACATGCCTCCTCTGTTAATAAGTTAACACGTTAATGACATGTTTCGTTAAAAGGTGAATCTAACAGCAGGAACCCCTCTTTGATGTGATCTCTCTTTGGTTTTCACACCGTGCTTTCACTTTTTTGGTTATCATGTATTGATTCTGTTAATTAGTCATGTTGGATGTTTTCGTTCCGTCCTCTAACGTCTTGTGCTATTCTGAGTCGGAGAGGTTACTGGAGACCTACCCAGCCAGCCCTAAAGGCATTTCTGCACTTTCGCCATGGACCAAGCCGCGGTTGTCATTGTAAGTTATCCGAGTTGTAGCCAAGCCGTAACCAACGGTGACATGGGTCTGCTTACTATCAGGACTGAAAGCATGACCAAACTGAAATGCGTGTGTCACCTGTATCTGATTGTGAAAATGCAGTGAGACCAGTGTTTTGTGTCTATGCATGGATTATCTGAAGGGGAAAAAAGGGCATATTCTATGTATTATTTACAGCTGTGGAAAAAATGTACATTTTTTTTATTTCACTCATTTCTCAATTCTGGATGTGCGTCTGTAAATAATATATATATTTTCTTTGCAAACTCCAGCCTGGTTCTCCTCTGTTTCTCATTAATGAAGGGCTTCTTCCTTGCTTTATGGAACGTCAGTCCTGCTTCTAGGAGCCTGATACGACTGTCCTAGCAGTGCACTTCACACCTGCACTTAATGTTTCCCAGAAGTGACTTTGTAATGCCAGAGATGACCGTTAACTTATCTGACAGTTTCTCATGAACTGGAGGATGACATCATGTGACCTTCAAAAGGAACGGGAAACATTAATTGCAGGTGTGAGGTGCACTGCTTAGACAGTTCGTTCAAATCTTCCTAATTTAAAATAAGCAAGTGAAATGTCTCTCTCTCTATCCCTGGCTCAAAGCAGGACTGATGTTCCATAACACAAGGAAGAAACCCTTCATTAACGATAAGTGGGGAAGAACCAGGCTGCAGTTTGCAAAAATAAACCATTCACAGACACAGACCCATAAATTGAGAAATGAAAGAAACAAAAAATTGTGCTGTGGTGTCTCAATTTTTTTTCTGCGGGTATATGTGCAATTCATAGCCTACAAGGGCGGGAATAGAAATTCCCCATGGCCGTGTTGCAGTAAGTATATAAAGGGCGGAGACTGTAACCAAAAAGAGTGCAAATTGATTGAATTCAGTATCAAGCAGTATCATTCAGTAGAGGTCAATCACTGGCCAAATGGCCACACATTCTCTGGTTTAACAGATAACAACCCTGTGGCTCAAGAAAACCAAGACTCTTCTGCCTAGCGTAGTAGGAAAGGTCTTTTGTCAGCTCCTTTGTTCAGGATGCCTTTCAGTTTCCTGTGTCTGTCTCTGTCATTGTGTAGTCTGGTCGATGCCAGAGCAGTAGGCACATCCAGGCTGTCCTTGAGTCACATGTAGGCTGGGAGTCTGGTGTGAGAGCTCACTGCGTGTCAGCCTTGGACCATCTCCTTCAGATGGTGTCTGCTGGCCAGGACTTAATGCCAAAGGTGTTCTATCAGGTTGAGGTCAGGACTCTGTGCAGGCCAGTCAAGTTCCTCCACACCAGACTCAGTTATCCATGTCCTTATGGACCTTGCTTTGTGCACTGGTGCACAGTCATGTTGCACTGTAAACCTGGATAACCCGGATAAGTTGGCTGTACTTAAACCATTTTTGTCAAGTGATTGCCTCAAATGGTTTAAGTTATTGACATTAGAAAAAAATGACTCGTCCTTTGGATTGCCTGACCGAGAAGCGTGATTCCTCACTCCTGAGAACACGTCTCCACTGCTCTAGGTTCCAGTGGCAGTGTGCTTTACACCACTGCATCCGACGTTGTGCATTGCACTTGGTGATGTAAGGCTTGGATGCAGCTGCTCGGCCATGGAAACCCATTCCGTGAAGTTCTATACGCACTGTTCTTGAGCTGATCTGAAGGCCACGTGAAGTTTCAGCATGCGTTGTCCCTGCTCTGTGATTTTACATGGTCTGCCACTTTGCGGCTGAGTTGCTGCTATTCCAAGATTTAATAGTGAGAAAATTTCACGAATGGACTTTCACGAATGCACAGGTGGCATCCTATCACTGAGACCCATTCTTTCACAAATGTCTGTAGATGCAGTCTGCATGCAAAGGTGCTTGATTTTATATACCTATGGCTATGAAAGTGATTGGAACACCTGAATTCAGTCATTTGGAGGGGTGTTCCAATACTTTTGACGATATTCTTTATGTTAGAATAAAAGACAAAGAGACAGAAGAAAAATAGGAACTGAGAGGATTCTATCCCTTGTCTCATAAACACCAGAGGCGGAATACAATAAAGTGAGTAAAGTTGCGAATGGTCGAGGATGTCAGTGATGAGAATGTTTGGGGCTTCCATCTGAATAAATACAATCATATGAATTAGGTAGGGGCGACATGGTGGTGCAGTGGTTAGCACTGTTGCCTCACACCTCTGAGACCCAGGATCGAGTTTCCTCCTGGGTTACATGTGTGTGGAGTTTGCATGTTCTCCCTGTGTCGTCGTGGGGTTTCCAAAGACATGCTGAGGCTATGTAGGTGTGCATGTGTGAGTGAATGGTAACAGTGTGTGAGTGTGCCCTGCGATGGGCTGGCCCCCTGTCCAGGGTTGTTCCCTGCCTAATGGCTATTGCTTCCAAGATAGGCTCCGGACCCCCCGCGATCCACTAGGATAACGCGGGTTGGAAAATTAATGATTTAGGACAATGGTAGGTGGTCACAGTGATGTGGCAACTCTGACAAAAGGTCCTCTTTACCTGCAGCTAGATAATTTACCAGAGCACTTCTAGTTACTGCTTACTCACTGCTTAAAAGGGGGTAAGGGATCCAGCTATTGCAACTGGACGCAACCAGTGGCTGGTGGAGATGGCAGGTAGGAACTAGGACTCTCTCATCCTAACACTGAGTGACCCAAACAAGCTTTCTCTGAAAAACTTCTGCCTTATCCATAATGTAATACTGCTTTCATTCCAAGCTATATGTAAAGGGAAATTATCTGCTTAATAATGTTTCTAACAAGAAAATGATGGAATTGTAAGTAAAGAATATTAGTGCTTGATTCTGTAGTTGCATCCTTTATAGAAAGTTTTCTGTTCTCAAAGATGGTGATGATTATTTATTTATTCATTTGCTCTTCTCCAAAGCTATTTACATGGTTAATATTTTTTCCTGAAAATGCGACCCCAGATTATAAATTGTTTTCATTCCAAGACTTCAACCTAATCTCCGGGCTTCACCTTCCCGATGAGGTGGACCAAATAAAAAACTTGGAAATCCGTGACTCTGATGTGTTTCTGTTGGCTTACCCAAAGTCAGGTCTGGACCTGAACACCGATGCTGCTATCTTGGTCTCAGAAACTGGCAAGATGTTAACTGTGTTGGTTGTTGACTGCTGATGGGACAGACCTGGGGCTTTATAGCATAAATAATGCTGTTCCTGCCTCTTTGACTTTATATCTAAGTTAAAAATTTCTTTCTTACTGCCCTTCAGATTGAGTTAATATTTCTTTTTGAGTTAACATAGCATTGTACCTTATGATACAGAAAAACTGTCACACTGAGCAAGTCCTGATTTTGCAGAGTTCGACATGTCCCTGGGTCAACAAGGGAGGGGCTTGTGTTTCACTTTTTTAACCAATTACAGTTCTTCTTGTATGACATCACTACATTAATTAAAACCAGTGTTTTCTGTTAAGCGGCAAGGTGCCCATATTTGCAAAAAACTCAAGTTATTGTGTATGCCTTTTGTTAAAGGACATTTCATAGATGCAAAGGCTGTATGGAGCAATGTCAAGGAGTGTCTTTATTTCATGATGATGATGATAAAGATAATAATTACGAGGCTTGAACCAGCAACCTTCTGAGCACAGGCACAGAAGCTTAGCCTGCTGAGCTACACACACTCTGGTTCGATGGTTGGAAGCCTTGAATTTGAGGTGATGGCATGCAATGAAGACATTGGTTAAAGAAGTGAAACACAAGTCCCTCCTCTGTTGAATCAGGGACACGTCTAACTTAGCAAAAGCAAGATGTTCACTGACCCCTTGTGCCCTACTGACCTGTCTGGCAGGAACAACCTGGATGCAGCAGATCCTGACTATGATTGAGGCTAAGGGAGATATCACAGCCACCTCCAGCCAGCTGGTATTACAACGCATCCCCTGTATTGAGATTCTGCATAACAAGGAGAAGTTCACCGCTGCTGCTTCCCCTCGGTTACGTGCTTCACACCTACCCTACAAGTTGCTCCCAAGGGAACTCACAAAGAAACGTGGCAAGGTGCTGGGGAACAGAGGCTCGGACCACAGTGTTAGCAGACCATGGAGGTACAAGATATTCGTATCATGGATCTCATTGAGACGTTTCTCTGCTCTCAGGTCATCTATGTGGCCAGAAACCCCAAAGATGTCCTGGTGTCCTACTTTCACTTCCATTACTTTGCCGTCATGCTGGAGACGCCAAAGGATTTTAATGAGTTCTTTGAGAAATTTATGCAGGGGAAAGGTAAAGGCAAAGCAGGTCAGCACTCCTGAGTCACGTCCCTCATGGCTCAGAAGGGTCTGCAGTCGGCCGCGACCCTCGGTATCATGCAGATGTAATGTGATGCTGAAGGTAGAGTATGCCTTCTTGTGTCTGTGTGTCACCCTTACATTACAGTGTTTGCAAGCAATTGGTTTGAGCACGTCAAGACCTGGTACCTGCACAGGCATAAAATGGACTTTCTGTATGTCACCTATGAGGAGATGATTCAGGTGAGTCCGAAAAGCAAGTCTCCTTGGGAAAACACGATATGCCATCCACATCGATTTCTGTGAATGTTAGTGCGCGGTAAATATAAATGTTTTTTTAGATAATGGCATATCAATAAATGGCTGTCCTCCTGACAAATGTATGACAATCTGCAGATGGAATACACAAAGTGGGTCAAAAGCAGAAATACAGTTTTTATTTTGCAAAGTAAAGGTTCTGTTTTACAAAATAAAGTTTTATTTTATGTTATTTTTTAAAGTAGGTATGCGGTTTGACAACACTTTCCCACAGCGTTGGATCGGGCAATGTGGCGGCATTGGGTGAACGCGGTGGTCAGTCAATCTGACACCCGATGCACTTTTTTTGGGGGGTGTAATAAAGGAGAAGGTTTTTGAGGGGAAGCCCCACACAGTGGGTTAATTGGATATTTGTGGACATTGATGCTAATCTGGAATTGTATGCTAAAGTGTGTTGCAGTGTCAGGGACAGGCTCCTGGAATGTATCAACACGGACAGAGGATATTTCAAACACCTAAGAGACTAATCATGACCCAATCAATAATGTAAAATATAAATTGCATAATCTATGCACCCCATATATCCATCGTATATCATTTTAATCTTTGTCCTGAGTTAGCTTTCTGTTCCTGTCTCTTATGTTAGATGGGTCGGTGCGGACCCTAACACCAGAGGAAGGTTACTAAACATATTTCATACATTAAAAATCATATAAATAGCTGACATTTATACAGTACATCTAATTATCACTGAGTCAAATACAGCCAGCTAAGCATCAAAAAAGCTGAATGGAGCTGTGCTCGATGTCCGCGCTTACAGTTCAGCCTTGGGTCTGCTTTTCAACAGCTCATGCTGTTCGTTGTAGGATAGCTATGTTTTCTCAGGAATTCTCAGTCACAGTATTGCGTCTGCAGGATCTAAGAGCAGTGGTGGAGCGGATCTGCTGCTTTCTAAGGAAGGACCTGAGCTGCTCACAGATGGACGATGTGGTGACGCACAGCACCTTCGAAAACATCAGCAAGAATTCGTCGGTCAACCACAAACGGGTGCCTGAGGCGTTCCTCAATCACCAGAAAGGGACTTTCATTAGGAAAGGTGAGCTGGGTCCAGCGAACACCAAAACACATCTACGGGTGAGATCTGCATGGTATCAGAGACAACATCAGCGCTTGTAGATCTAGACAAGCGTTTTTGCGTGGCTGTTTGGATGCTGCTAAGTTTTATTCCTGGTGCAGGGACTGTTGGTGACTGGAAGAAACACTTCACTGTGGCCCAGAGTGAAAGATTTGACCGCATGTTCCAGGAGGAGATGAAAGATGTGCCACTCAGCTTTGTTTGGGACATCAAAGATCTTTTAATGTAGATAGAATTCTACCAGGAACCAGTAGTCATCTGTAATGAAGGCAGGGAGCGGCAGGCAAACTGAATGATAGATTGGTTTCACAGTGTCTTCCCTATTAGTGGGAGGTATGAGTGTGGCTCTGCGTGTTAGTGCCCGTGGTAGCTGGTTCAAATCCCGTGGCTGAGTAATTTCACTATTGGGCTCTTCAGGCCCTTAACCCCAGTCGCTCTTGGGCAGGGGTGTCAAACTCCGGTCCTGGGGGGGCCGGGGTCCTGTATGGCTTAGTTCTTTACCTCCTGAGCTGAATCATCTGTGGTGAAACAGGGAGTTAGAGGGGAATTCCAAAAATGTGCAGGGCTCCAGCCCCCCAGGACTGGAGTTTGACATTCTCTAGCGACTGACTGACCCTGCTCTCTGGATTGTACATTACCTTGAATAAAAGCATCTGCTATAAATATAAATGAATCAGAACACCCAATTATCAATTAAACTCCAATTAAGCAGGTATGATTCTCAATCTGAGTCTGAAGAGGGGAGCAGATCAAAACCTTCAGGAATCCTGGTCTTTGGTGCCTGGATTTCCATGATTTCATTGTGACCTCACCAGGAATCACTCCAGCAGAACTTACAAAATTTGATTTGTAACATTTGTATCTAATATATATTTTACCTGAGTGACCAAGTTGTGGTTCAACAAACCTAACAAGTCCATTGGCAACAGCCGGCCATGATTCCTGCATGTTCATGAATTTTACTGAAGGATTATGTTACTAATCAGGGCACCAACATCTGCAGTAATCGCACAAGACATCGTGGTCTGTTATCAACCATCCCCTGACTGTACCGTTAAAACGTGCCTGTGAATAAACACTGCTGCAAAGCCTACCTGGTCATTCTGGCAATGGGAATGAATTTTCACACTAACTGCAGCACAGTTCCTCTCTTGTGATATGTACACTACATGATTTCTTAGCCCTTCCTAGTTCCCCTTTGGTTTGACTAACAGGCATGAAGAACACCACATGACTGTTTGGATTCCCCCTTTGAATGCAAAAAAAAAAAAAACACTCTGCCACAAAGAGCACAGGGTTTGCTAATCGAGATTACCATCATCTTCCTCTGACTTGCAGTTTGCATAATGCCAGGCGTTTGGACACAGGGGTCCTCTCAGCAATTTGAAATCTTCCCAGTGTCCCAGTTCTTTGTCTCTCTTCATCCTTACTGGCACTGTCCCCTGCCACAAACCACGCCAGCTACTGCCCCACAGAAACCCCAAAGCACCCACTCCCAGGGTGATGAAGGGGCATGCAGATCCTAGTAGATTCAGGGGTCCCCCACCGCCCCCAAGTCAGCAAAAGCCACTATCTACCCATGGGAGCCCCGATCCATTGGGAGTGGCCAAAGGTGACATTTTAACTGAGCTTTGTTAGAAAACGCAGAATAATTCTTTGCTGCTTCTTACTATTACTTGAAAGTGTGACTTATAGTCAGCGGTGCCTCCGGTGGGAAAGGAGTGAATACGGAATCAAAATCACAGAAGTGAATAATAGACTTGGGACAGAGCTCAGTTTTTGATGAGCCCTGATTCTGGAAACAGCCAGTAGCTGTAGACCAGTATTTCTCAACCCAGCCCTCAGGGTCCCCCAGACAGTCCACATTTTTGCTCCCTCCCAGCACATATGAGCAACCAACCAAGAACACTGAATATCTAGCACAGGTGTGTTGGGAGCAAAAATGCAGACTGTCTGGGGTTCCCCAACAACTGGGTGGAGAAACACTGCTACAGATCATTGGGCACCAATGAACCAACCATGGAAGGTCCCTGTGGTCAGTAGAGTCCAGTACATTCATTAGTCCTTTAACTCACCAATTACTAATTTTTTTATAATATTGCAAACTATCAAGATTTCTCATAATGATCTGGTCATTATTTAGCAATGTATTAGCCATGCACTTCCCTACACTAAATTTTGCAGTAGCTGCTGTTAAAAATTTAGCGCCCATAAGCACCCTGACCTGCAGGCAGACTCAGAACCTGAGAATCAGGAACTTCTCCCAGCAAACCTCAAAGCAAACTCTTCAACCGGCTTCCTTTATGGTTGCAATCAAGCAACTGGTTACCTTATCTGGTACTTCAAATCCAAATCAGTAACTAATTCAAACATAGTGCCACACCTGCAAACACATGTGAGATTTTTTTTATATATCAATTAATTAAATTAAAAGTGAGCTCACTATGCATTGTAGATGAACAATGTTACACGATGTTCCTTTTACATCATAGCAACCTCTCCAGGGGAAAAAAAAAATCACATTATTTTGAGAAAATACGAGTTTAATATAAACTGAGGGAAAGACTGTGTTCTGACATCCAGAGCAATGTCTCCCTCTGGTGGTCCATCGGGTGTACTTCAGCCAATTCACTCAAATTTTGAATGGACCACAAACTCTACAGTGACCAAGGCAATCTGAGGGAGACTGCACATAACTTCCCCAAGGGCATCCCAAGCCAAATTACCCCCCCCCCCCAACTTTTCTGGGCATTTCAAGATAAAGAGACAAATGGCTAACTTAAAATCTGAGTTTAATATCCGGTGTTATGTATGCAGTCTCTTTTAAATCCAGAGGTGAGGATGACTTCAGGGATCCAGACAGCTGGAGAGAGACATGGATCAGACTTGACTCCTGCTGTTAGGCTCCCCTCCAGCCCCCCACCCCTAATCCTCGTCACTCCCCAGGTCCAGAGGATCAAAGTCAGGGTCGTCCTCCTCTAGGTCCAAATCGTCCATATCCTGGAACAGTGACTCATCCACCTCCACGTTGTTACCAGCTGAGGAGAAAAATGCAGCAAGCAGGTGTTAGAATGAGACTTAGATTGTAACACAACATCATTCTGTGTCGTAACTGGCAGACCTCAAGAATGTACAAAAGACAATTTGGTACAAATATTTGGGGCGATAAAAGTTATTATAACCGTACCGTCTTCCAGGAACTGAATGTCGGATGTATCAAGGTCATGGTCGGTTTCAAACAGCTGTTTTCCTATTTTAAAAGAATACAGATTAGATTTCCTTGCCAAATCTACCCAGTGTGCTACCAAGACACACTGCATATTACATGCTAAATTAATAGCATTTCCCCAGTATTTCATTATAAGAAGCAACAAGTATGACATTTGGTGCATTACTGTACTATACAGATGTTAATGTTGAATAACAGCACTCCAGCTGCAGAGCAATGCTAACATTTTAACTTATGGTCAGTTAACTGCCAGTTCCTTTAGCACTACAAGGTAAAATTTCATACTACCAGCAGTTCATGTCCCTGGGGATCTCAATTGGCAGTAAACACAAAATACTACTCTGCCAAAACCAATTATAAAGCTACTATAGTCCTCCATCCAGGAGATGGCAGTGATGCTTCAGGAATAGGTGTAACACACCAGTAAGTTTGGCCTTTCCTGACTGTTCCTCCTCCTTCTGTTTCTTCCTCTTCAGCTCTGCCATCTCCTGCTCAAAATTCGCCTTCCATGACAGGAAGTTCTCGATCGTCACAACAGTACCTTGGAAGGCCACCTGATGGCACATGATGGGGGGGGGGGGTAATTAAAACCAAACAGGAAGTGCAACACAGAATTTCATGTATATGGATACAAGCAATTTAACAGCCCCTCAGCTCAAAAATACAAACTGGTGGATAATTTCAAAAAGAGGAGCAACACAGATACAGACCTTCTCTGCTTCTTCTGCCTCCTTCTCCTTTCTTCTCTTCTCCTCCTCTCGTCTGCTCTTGATTTGGTCTACGATTTCATTCAGCCTCTCCTGCACGGCGCTCACCAGCGTGAACACCATCACCATGCCCAAATTTTCTGTAGCCTGATGGCCCAACAGTCATACAAAGTGATGATTTGGCAAACAGATACAAAAGAGCCCTTCACTTATTCCTCGCACTTTGGTTCAATGGGCACACGTCCCGCAGAATTCCAGCCCTGCACATACCTGCGTGAATCCTATTAGCTGGGCATTTAAGACTACAGATGTAATGCAGACTGACCACAAGCCATGCTGTAAATGCAACTTGTGGGAGATTTACTTACACAAAAATGTTCCGAGGGCAGAATGATAAAAAATGATTGGTTGATGATGGAGAGAGAACCAATCAGTTGTAGAGGAGTTCAAATGTCTAGGTCCTGCCTCCTCTACAACCCGATTGGTTATCTCTCCGAACCAATCATTTTTTGTTCTGCCCTCAGAACATTTTTTGTGTAAGTAAAACATCCATGAGCATAAATGCACAGAGAAGAAACACACAGACCTGCTGCTGCAGTAACGTCAGGATGTCCTCCACGTCGTTCTCCTCCAGGTTCTCCTGGGAGACAACTTCATAAAGGGGTGGCTCATCTGGGTACTTTTCCACATATGTGAATTTCAATATCGTCTCCACAGCTAAACACAGAACAAACAATTGGTTAACATGCAAAATCAGTAAAATCCTGCCCACTGCTTTAGAAACATCTAAAGCTCTATGATATCTTAAGTCTTACCTAAGGTTCAACGTACCATAGAACTACCATGTATGTTACAATTGTTTTCAGCATTAAAGGGTTGACAAGAGAAGCTGATGTATGCAGTCAGCAGCACTGGTAACATGCAGGTGTATGAAATGCACAACGTGCAAACAACAGCGGTACTAACACTACCGGCAATTAATTTAGCTCTATTACAAGTTGTGTTTCGGCTGTAAAATAAGCCTAAATTTCAGGTGCATAAGTCTGTACATCAGGTGTCTGTCACATCCATTTAGGCTGGAAGTACAACAGTAGCTCCATCGGATAAATGACATCAATACTGAAATTTGCAAAAACTCAAAACATAGCAAAAACCTGGAAAGATCTGAATGTGTTACCATGTATACACATGAAATTTCTTAATTTGGTGATCAGTGATCTTAGATGATCAGTGATCATTGCTCACACAGCACAGCACACAACAACAAAATGTATCCTCTGCATTTAACCCATATTTGACATTGTGACATAGCAGGGGGCAGCTAATTCAGCGCCCGGGGAGCAGTGCTTGAGGGCAGTACCTTGCTCAGTGAACCTCAGTGGTGCCATGCTGGTCAGGGATTTGAACCAGCAATCTTTAAATTACAAGTGTGCTTCCCTAATCATTGGGCCCCCAATACCCACAATATGTATGGGATTTGGCAAGTTATGTTTAAAGCATTGACATCTCGAAATCATTTTTGCACATATCTGAGATTAAGACATATAATTTGAATTCAGATGAATGGAAATAGGATAACAGTAGAATGTCTTTTTTTCTGTCCACTGAAACTCACTGTCATCGTTTTCACCAGCGTCCGAAGTCACCTTGATGGTGAACGCTGTGGGATTTTCGGAAAGCACTGTTGAACACAGATTTCGAATAATTAAAGCAGATCCCTGGACAATGACACGCTGCGCTGCTTCACGATACATTATGTTTAAACCTCTTCATTGTACTGTAACATATACCGATCATGTCCCCGTCATAATAGAAAATAACAACTGATGCACACATTACCAATTTTATCATAAGGTTTATGGATATCTTTCTTTAAAAAAACAGCACCTTCCCCTTGACTAGAAATTAAGTAACAAAAACTTTGTTAACTTTTTTCAGGTTTACTGTAACTCACATTCTGGCTGAGATCGACAATTAGTAACTGATGAAATGCACAGTGTGTTCCAACAATACGCTTTAACTCTCCCAGCAACATGCATGAATAACAAATCCCAAGCGAGTGATCTGGAGGATCCTTCAGACACTTATAACAAACGTCGGTGCTAGTATGGGTGTGCTTCGCATGGACGCCGAACTGAAAGCGCTCCTGCGGCATTGCCGGACCCTTACGCCAACCGACGTGTCATCGCGACCGTGTAGCAAGGCTATCCACCAACCGCGGTGAAACGGCCGTTCAGCTAAATGTTCACGGTACCCGTAAAGGAGTCCGGGTAGATGGACTCAATGGCTTCCAACTCGTTCCGCTGCTCCTCTGCGTAGTCCGTCATCTTGCCCCGTCGCTGTCCATCGATCAACACCGCTGTCTAGTGAAGCGGGGATGCCATGCGGGCCGGTAGCCGAGGCGGGGCCCAGGATGAATCGACTGCTCGGCGATCGGCCACCAACCTAAGGTAACGCCAGTCCCACATGTTCTCCGTATGTGCGCCAAACAGAAGCAGCTGAATTATTTCTTCTACTGGCTTGCTGTGTATCTCCACATAGAAGACGTTTCTTTTATGTTCACAACACAAAGACGCCGTTGAAGGATATCTGCGATAGATTATTTGATCATTTGATGTCACGTGAAACTGGTCACATGACACATATCACTGTGCCGTACCATATATCATGTAATATTTACCACAGAATTTTACATTTGGACAGATGGTGTCGTCAATTTGTTATATTCGCGCACTTAATTTTGTATATATGTAATTAACCGCCTCCTCCCGGTGCACTCGGTAGTTCCCCAGATATATTTATTTGAAATGTTTAATTATTGAAAATAACGCTCTCTGTAAAAATACATGTTGAAGGGAAATGAGGGGTAATTAAATAAAGTTTTGCGTGTAGTGTGCAAAACACCGCAGCCCCATAGGACTGGATCGTAGGTTTCCCATTGTACGTCGATAATTAATTATCCTTTTGCTTCCACTCTGCAGCTCACCGAAACAATGCTGCGCCCGTCGTCCAAATAAAAATGTATACGCGAAACACAAAAAGAAAAAAATCCAAAATCTACCATATTACGCTGGTCACTCTCCTCCCTAGCTGCGGACTATAGTAGTAACGGTCGACACGTCGGCGACCATTGACGTATTCACATTCTGGCCATTTAGTATGGATATAAAATAATTAATATTGTTTGACGTCTCCCCCTGACCCACAAAAGATGGTTTATGGAAAGAGTGGAACGTAATGAATGAAGTTTCAGACTGATCCTAGAACAATCTTTATTTCTCAAAGTTCACAGTGACGTGTTTTAAAAAATACCAAATTTTCCATCACAAAAAAAAAATATTTGGAATAATAGAAAAGGCATGCAAAATTTCATTTATTACAGTTGTGACAAAATAGAACACTATTAGTTTTGGCATATATTTCCACAGTTTGACCATAACAGGTGTTTGGAATGTTTAAATCTGTACTTAAGAAAACTTTAATACATGATATGGCCCCCCAGCACCACATTCTTTCTGTCTCTCGCCATGGACTTTGACAAGGGTGACCTTAAAGGGTGGTGTAAACCTTAAATATCTTGGCTTTAACCCCGTTTCTTCTTGTTTCTATTCACTGTTATCACGTGTGGCATTTTTCATCCAAAATTCACGGCATTAACTATAATTTATTCAATATACAACACTTAAGACTCCTTGGCAGATTTAATTTCCATTAAAGTAAACCAAACTGAAACACAGGTTATTCCTTTCACCCTACATCCACTGTTGTCTCACGCCTCTTCCCCAATCCACAAGCGTTCTTGCTAACACCTTGACTGAGCTGGTATCACATTGTAAGTTGCACTAATGTTTCAACTGTATCCGTGCTTCTGCTTACCATGGTGCCACAACTCGCCGTAAGAGGCAAAAGCATATATACTCACTCTGCAATACGGTTTAGGTACATTTACAGGATGTGGATAGTTCAATCTTAGGCACCAAGCGGCAGGCCTTCAAAGTTCCCGTGGCCAGAGGCTCTACCATACTATAGTGCTAATATGAACTCCCGTGTGCTATTTTCCAAAAATATACCTGAAAGGCCTGAGTCTCCATTGCAAAGGTGCATTTTTGCAGCATAGAATACAGGGAAACTGAGGTTCTACCTTTGAGCCCTATAAGATACCTCATAACGTAAGATATCTGAATTCCTTCCAGTGGTACTACGGTAAATTTAGTCAGCTATTTGATAGGTCTGATCTTTAGAGAACCTAACATGAATACAAAGTGCACATAACATGTTCCAAGTATAAATGATAATTAGTGACAAACAAACTGTCATTACTTTAGCCAAGCAATATTTTTAGATGACATACTTAACAGTTTGTTTTTGTCAGTTGCGGGTGAAATATTTGTAGTTTTCTGTTTAGCCGTAGTTTTTAATTTTTGTATCTCACTTTGAGCTTACAAAAATGTTTTTCTTCTAGTTTTATCTTTTGTTAACAATAATAATCTTGGTTTCTTCCTTAGAGGAAAGTGGGAGCAGAATGAGTCACATTGGAGAAACGTGGCTTTAGTGCCTAATCATGATATTGTGATTCTTCTCTGAGAAAGGGTGGGGGAGTGAGTTAGGTAACATAATCGATCACACTAATTAGTGTCATCATTCCTGGTGACCAACATGATTGTCTTCTGTATATGATCTGTTCCTGATGTGAGGAGCTCAGACATAGTTAGATGTTTGAATGCCACCTCTGCTTTGCACATACGGAGTTTGCTTATTCTCCTGGTGTCACTTTGGTTTCCTTCTGCACCGCGAAGACGTACCATCTAACTGCTGTTTCTAAATTACCTGTAATGTGTGATCGTATATCCATCCAGGATATGCACCTGCCATCAGGGGTGGATGCAGGGGTGGAGCCATAGGTGCACTGACCCGAGCTGAAAGCTGATTGGCTCTGGCAGTACCCTCATCCCTGTCACTCGCCAATTCAAAACACATCATTGGCTAATGATAAAGTTGGCCCCACTGTCTGATTTATGGATTCTTTTATGCCCTCCAAATTTAAAAATCCTTGAAATGCCCAAGCTTGCCATGTGTCCTGTGCTGTCTGTTCCAACCCTCCCCCCATGGCCTTGAGCAGAATAAACGATTATAACATTAAACTGGACATTAAACACTTCAGAGCTGCACAACATGCTGCATTCCACAAGTGACTACTTCAATGAAAGGCATCCTCTGCTTAGACAGTCCCACAGGTATCTAGAAGGTTTCATTCAAGGCTACCATTTCAGGCCTCTTGTTTGGGCTGGAGTTGCGGTCGGCGTGCTCCACAAAGCGCTGCAGCGTGCTGTAGCACTGGTCGCTGTGGGAGTAATTGTACAGAGCAGAGATCTCCTCCCACGCCGTGTGGGTGGGGAAGGGGAAGGCCTCGGGGTCACGGTTCTCGAAGAAGCTCGTGAGATTTCGGTCTGCCAGCTTGCTGGCGTAATCGGTGGCGTAGATGTCGAACTTCTCTCTCTCTGTGTCCATGTACTTTTTCCAAAAGGTGAGTTGCAGGTAGCTCACCTGCGAGCGGCAGTTCGTGTAGCAGGTGCCGGCCAGGCCCGCGGCAGCAACGGAGATGATGATGCACCAGCCCAGGATCTGAAGAGACAGAGACACGCAAGTGAGCGGCCTCATCCGAAGGGCCTCACACACAAACACATCTCTTTACACACCTATATTGGTTCAGTGATGATTGATATATATTTTTTTAATTGATACTTTATTGATCACCATGGGGAAATTCTCTTTATGCCCCACCTTGCTCTCTGTAGGTAAATATGACCATGAATATAACCACAGTTTACATTTTGCTTTTATTAAATCAGGCCCATCTTTCCATTCTCCATCACGTTAGCATGCTACGGGGTGTTGTAGCAGTTTTTGTCCTTCCTATTTGGGAGTTTTTGGTTCCACTACTCCTTTCTCTCTTAAGTATAAATTATGTCATAATGGATTGCCGCACACCCACCACAAGCACCTTGGAGTAACTCTGTTGTGAAAGGCGCTCAAAAAAAGCTCGCACTCATCATACAAATTACTCACACTCACCTGATCACGCTCAACTAAATATAAGAATACTTGTCCACACACACTGCTGCAGGCTCACTTATAGCCCTTGATAGTGGACATGGACAGCTGCAGTCATGCATGCAGCTTCACAATAAGGAAGTTTCACATGCACAAACAGAAGTTACCAAATGACAGCTGAAACTTCCATAACATGATCATACCATAAAGAAAACATGTAGAGGAACCGGAAAAACCAGCAGGGTAGTTTTTTGGAATCTATGATTCCGCTGATTCTAAAGTTAAACTGTGTCATACATACAGAACACGTTTCTCTCTTAAGAGAGCACATACATGTAATGCGTCTGCACGCTGTGGTCAATCACACCACCTGTGTACCTGCACATATATAGGCACGCCTTGCCCGTATGACAGGATATTTTCCCGCTGTTACTCACCTGGGACTGAGCACGTAGCATCAGCAGAAGGGCGTTGGTGTCATCTGGGGACAACAGGGTCTTTCCACAAGGCACCCGGGGCAGCTCGTGCTCGCACAACTCCGTCTCGTTCTTGCAGAACATCTTCACAATCAGGTTGTAGTCCGTGCCGCTGACGGCGCACTCATAGAAGGTCCCATTGAGCAGGGCCACAGACAGCCACATGGTGGGTGCCACAAAGGCGTGGACCGACACCTTCAACAGGGCAAAAGTGCACCCCAGGAAGTTTCCCCGAGGACACAATTTACGGGGGTTCAGGCAGCACCCGGTCAGAACTCTCCAAAGCCGGCTGCTGAAGAAGAAGCCCAGTATGAGCAGCACGAAGGCGGGGGCCAGCAAGAACGTGAGACCGTACATCATGTTCTGGCTGCGGTTGCAGGGACACTGGAAGGAGAACATGGTGAAGATCCGCTGTCCACCGATGGTCAGGGCGGCCATGAAGCTGTAGCCGATGGTGGTCTTCTGGTTTGTTAAAAAGTTCAGCACCGTCTTGTAGACATCCATGCTGAAAGCAGGGCTCCCGATGTCTCGCTTGCGAATGAAGTGTAAACTAGGCAGAGATTCCTGCGTGCTGCTTCTCTGCTCTTCTTATGAAAACAAAGAATGGCATGCCCCACCCTTTTGCTCTCTCTCTCTCTCTCTCTCTCTCTCTCTCCCTCTGTCACACTCGCTCTTTGTTTTCGCTCCCCCCTCACCCCTCCCCCTCAAAATCACATGCAGGCTAAGATTCACTTAAGAATCCTGGAACACATCTGGCTTCACCAGCTGAGGATTCCCCGCAGCCCAGGTCTCAGTGTTTGCCTGCTCCGGTCTTTCTGTAGGGTCAGGCGTCTGGATAAAGATCCCATCTGACAAAAACCCGCCCTGCATTCCAACTTAAATTGAACTAAGGCATGTTCATTCCTGCATGAAGCGCTGAAAGGCCCTGAAACTTGTGACCAAACACATACATACACTAAAGGCATCAGCTGTGAGCTGTAATTAGTTCATTCCACCCAGAATCCATTCCACTTGCAGTGCATTACATGAAACTAAGTGTATTTTCTCATGATAATTAAAGCCCACCTTGTGTATGTTTTATTAGCACTGTTCACTGGATCCTTCCACACTGTTTTTGCACATGGTCTTTTGTGCCATTGCTCAATGGCCTGACTTGCACAAACCAAGCAAGAATAGAGTAAATCGTGAAAGCTGCATGTGAATCAGTATGCAGCCCATTTCCGGTCTATATCCGGCACTGTCATCACCACAGCAGTGGTTAGCGTTGCCAAGACACGGGCGAGTTTGCATGGCATCACGCTCCACTGCGATACCATGACATGCACGCACAGCTGTACCTACACCACCGCCTCCCCTACGTTAACATTTCTTTGTCTCACCAAGAGATGACTCACCGTGCCCCACCCATGAAATTCTGCTTTGACAAAACAACAACACGCATTCAAACATGTGCTTTTAGACACTTATGTAATATCAGTACATTAAGATGTCGTAAATAACTGAAGTTCTGAGGGCACTGGGGAAACCTTAATGTGGTTTAGTGCTGTCCCAAACGATTACACTGATATACAGTGATTTTGGTGCCAACGATGTCTGAACAGTTTTATGTTACATTTATGGCGCTGATTAAGAAAATGACTTCAGTTTTGCCAGATTGGCTCTAGTTTCTGAGATATTTAATGGTTAATCAATTAATTAACGCTACACGTTTGAAAAGCATTCAGAATTGCAAGAATATTTTTATTTTAGCTACAACTAGTAAGTACTGTAGTCTAACATCATACAAAAAAGAAATAAAAAAAAAAATTTAACAGTGACAGGAAAAAGTAATGTAGGATTTGATTAATTAATGCAATATTAATTATTTATTACTTAAAGTCAATGCCAGAATGCTGTTTATAGACTTTAGTTTTGCGTTTAATAAAATCCTCCCCTCACAACTCATTAGGAAACTGACAGACCTAGGCATCAGTTGCCTCATGTGTAAATGGTTACTGGACTTCCTGACCAACCGGCCCCAACATGTCCGGCTGGATAAACACTGCTCATCTA
>JAODKE010000146.1:13011833-13022690 GCA_026779605.1 Mormyrus hasselquistii
GAAACACAAAGCAGCCAACAACGCAAAGTAACTGCTGTCATTGAATGTTTTTTGCCGTCTTTGTCATCGTGAAGCTGCATCATTTTATGTTTTTTACATCTATAGTTCCATGTTCTCTTTGCATTAAGTTATACATGAGTTGTGATTTTTTTGACTCCATCGCACAACCACACAATTGATTTAAATCTATGAAAAACTATAAAACTAGAACTATAAAAAACACCTTATCTCTGATTATGAAAAGCACGCTATAAGTTTATAAAAATCTGATTGTTTCGTTTTTAGTAACGGATACTTTACAACATTGACTTCCCTTCATCCACAAAGCTGAGCACCGCTGGGGCGGGCTCTCCGGGGTCCGACTTCTGCGACATGCACTTGTCACCCTGCGTCGTCTCCACATACTTCTGCAGAAGGCTGTAGTATTGATGTTTGTTGCTAAAGCTGAACAGAGAGGAGATCTTCCACCACGCTTTATTAGCAGGCGTCAGCATGGGTTCTGGGGGTGTCTCCTGGAAGAAGCTCTTGAGGTTCCTCTCGGCCAGGCACTCCGCGTTCTGCGCCATGTGCTTCTCAAAGAGAGAGCACTCCTTGTTGGTGTACACCTGCCAGAACTTCAGCTGCAGGTAGCTCACCGGGGACCTGCACTTGGCCACACAGGTGAACAGGAGGCCACACACAGTGACACCAGCAATCAGCAGCCAGCCTAAAACCTACCGTCAAACAGAGCTCAGATTAGTTATATGCACTGGCTGTTCCAAAACCAGTGCCAACTTCTTTGGCATTTACTTATTCGGCAGAGACTTTCGTCCGTAGCTACACTGTCAAAAGGTTTTGCATACACTGAAATTTTCTATATGTTACTCCATCCATCCATACATTTACAACATGTTCACAAATTGAGTACCACCAGCAAGGAAATGTCATGTCTTTGGTTCTTTTTTTTATTTTAATTGATCCATGTTTCTCTTTACACCTCCCACAACGTGCTCTCTATAGGTGAGAAGGGTAGCCTCCTGTTGTAGCACTCAGGGAGCTGGAGGTTAAGTTGAGGTGAGTTGAGGCTGGGCACAGGCCCCATATATTGGCACAGAGACTTAGCCCACTGAGCCACACACTGCGCCTGTCATGATCCGCTCCGTACGATCCTCCGGTGTGCCACGCCCACCTTGTTACCTTGTGTTCCTGCCCCGATTGTGATCACCTGTGTCCTGTTAATCCCTGACCAGCCTGTGTATTTAGTCCGCGTCTTTCCCCAGTATGTCAGATCTGTCATTGGATTGTCATGCGTGTATTGCTGCTAATGCTCGTGCCTGTCTGCCTTGCATTCAGATTAAACCCCGTTTCCCTGTCCGTCCGGCTTTGCTCGCCTGCCCACGATCGTGACAGCGCCCCCCCATCCAAGTAACTTGAGTGGTAGTGTACAAGCATGGGTGTAATTTTTTTTCCTTTTTGGGGGGGGGAGAGATAACAGTTTATGATCATGGGGAAGTCAGGGAGAGATGGGTGTTCCATTCGACACCACTAGGGTGATTCAGGTAAGTGAATCACA
The DNA here is from genome assembly GCA_026779605.1 of Mormyrus hasselquistii. NCBI lineage: Eukaryota > Metazoa > Chordata > Actinopteri > Osteoglossiformes > Mormyridae > Mormyrus > Mormyrus hasselquistii. Next base: position 13,013,386 of record JAODKE010000146.1, read on the forward strand.
GTCATCAGAGACTCTCCATTCTGTCTTTTCCATCCCAGCCCCAGGCTCCTAACACCCCCTATATGCAAATTCATTCACCACAACTACACACAGTACCTTGCAGGGGAGAGTCTTTTAGGGTATAGATGGGGGTGAAGAATTGTCCTTAATTTGTATTTGAGCTGCTTTTCAGTACCTGGTGTATTTCTACACCGTATTACAATATATTTGCTGATCAAAAAACCATCGTTCTGCTGAAGCGAAAGTCTGCAAGTGGATTTCTTACTACTTTGTATGACGAACCTTTTAACCGCACACAGCCACACACCGAGCCATAATAACATGATATGGGAATGTGGTAAACTTGCACTCAATAGCACAGCTAAGCATCTCTAACACTGGTGCTTTTATGATGTAATGGTGAAAACACAGGAATCATGGGTACTGTAACACGGAAAACATGATGTGGTAGCTTGACCCCCCCCCCCCCCACCCTCCACTAGTCCTGCACTGGTAGGGGTAGAAAGGAGAAATTAAATTGGTCACACTGCCTATAGGTCTGCCCAGTATATATGGGGCTACCAAGGCCTTTCTGGTCACACTGCATATAGGTGTGCCCAGTACATATGGGGCTACCAAGGGCTTTTTATATCACACTGCCTATAAGTCTGCCCAGTATATATGGGGCTACCAACACCTTTCTGGTCACACTGCCTATAAGTCTGCCCAGTATATATGGGGCTACCAACGCCTTTCTGGTCATACTGCCTATAGGTCTGCCCAGTATATATATGAGGCTACCAAGGCCTTTATGGTCACACTGCCTATAGGTCTGCCCAGTATATATGGGGCTACCAAGGCCTTTATGGTCACACTGCCTATAGGTCTGCCCAGTATATATGGGGCTACCAAGGCCTTTATGGTCACACTGCATATAGGTGTGCCCAGTACATATGGGGCTACCAAGGCCTTTATGGTCACACTGCCTATAAGTCTGCTCAGTATATATGGGGCTACCAACACCTTTCTGGTCACACTGCCTATAGGTCTGCCCAGTATATATGGGGCTACCAAGGCCTTTATGATCACACTGCATATAGGTCTGCCCAGTATTTATGTCGCATGTGAATGCGTAAGCAGACTTGTTCTCAAATTGAAAATCTCACGCAAGCCAGCTAACCAAAGTCGGCAACCCAGGGAAAATAGAGTGCGTCCATCTACGTGACATCAATGTAATTAACTGTGGTTTTAAAACTTTAAGCATTTGAATGTGATCAGCATGCAAAATACCGGTTTATTTCTTTGAGTATACTGGGATTTCAAATACTGGGCTAGTTTCAGCTTCCGCTGGGTGGATTTTAAGCAGATCTTAAACTGGAGATTTTTGTTGGACCTGACAACACTCCATGTATGTAAACTTTGTCCTTTTGATTTCTTCAGCTCAAATTCAGCACAATAAATACCAATAGGTCTGGAAACATCTTCTCATCTATATTTCTTCAAGATTAATGGTATATTACTACAGAGCCCCTAAGTGGTCTGGGTGAGAAATTATTTCTTGAAATGAATTTACATTCCCTCACAATACTTTTGCGATCCCTTGCAATAGTTTTCCATTAATAATATTAATTGTACTGTGTCCATTTCAAATGCAAAACATAGAATTGAGCGAATACTAAGTATAAACTGAAACGAACAGACATGCCCAGTTAAGTCTGTTTTAAGCAATAAACTATGGGAGACAATGCACACCATATGCATGCATGTGATTTTATACATAGTTTTTAATAATGGCACTGTGTCAGTTCACCACAGGTCCGGTCAGGTCAGGTCCGGCCGTTTGGGTCTCCAGCAACGAGGATCCCGTGAGCCAAATCACCCTCAGGGAAACGCGCCACATGACCGTAGCGCCGTAACTGACTCTTCCCTACAATGCGGGCGATGTGCCTCATTCGGGACTCCTCCAGCAAACGCTCATTCGACACAACGACAAAGCAGCGGTACCCAAGGGTTCTCCGAAGAGACACAGTACCGAAGGAGTCCAGTCTTCATCTCAGCTCACTGGACAGTGTCCATGTCTCACAGCCATACAGCAAAACAGGGAGCACCAAGACTCTAAAGACTTGGACCTTCGTCCCCTTGCAAAGATATCGGAAGTGCCACACTCCCCATTCCGGTGACCACACAGAACTGACGGCTGTGCCTGAGAAGTCATTCAATGCCTGGATCTTGGTCTTTATCCAGGACACCCGCCATCCCAGACACTCAGACTCCTTGCTCAGTCTCCCAAGAGCCCCGATCAGAGCTTCCATTAACTCCGCTAAGATCACAGCATCGTCAGCAAGTGATCACAGATCCTGTTAAGGATGACCCTAGCAAGGACCTTACCCGGCACTGAAAACAGTGTTATCATGAGAACCGTGGACCTAACATCCTAGCTGGAGGGTCAGCTTTAAATGACTGTTCAAAGTCACCGGCCCAGCGGGTCACAGCTGCAGTGTCATCCGTAAGGACTGTTCCATCACCCAACCTGACAGCAAGTCTCCAGGGAACAGATTCAGATGTGCGTACTGCTTTGATTCCTCTGGAAGCAGGACATGGGTTGCACCACGCAAATTTTCAATTTATCACTACAGCCTAGTTCATATTTAACTTTTCTGTGTGCGCTTTCTGGCTGCAGTCGGTCATCTACACAGCAGCTTATTTATACTATATTTGGCTGTGGATGTGGATAGTCGCAGTCGATGCATGCATACAGCAATAATACTCCACCAGACCAGGAAAGGGGAGATGTGTTGCAACAAACACTAATACAAGCAGTGTAGCAAATTTTATTAGCAAGTTTTCAAAACTTGGACAGTATGAAAAATGAGATACACTGATCGGTGAAAGTCGGTGCCGCCACCTACTGGAAATACCTATTCAATTATCTTGCACATGTGCCGTTGATACAAATGGGGACGAATGTTTCTACTATACATAACCAGCTAATTACTAATTACTAAAAAATCACTAATTACTAAAAAAAAAAAAAAAAAAAGCAGCGGGTTGTGGTGTCCGCTATAGCCTTACACGATGCCTGATGTTAATATGGACATGGTATTTCATGCACGTGCAACTGTCAGTGATCAGTGTTGACACACCACAGCACACAGTGCACAACAATAAAATGTATCCTCTGTATTTAACCCATATGTGACATCGTGACATAGCAGGGGGTAGCTAACTCAGCGCCCAGGGAGTAGTGCTTAGGGTGATACCTTAATTAGACTCTCAGCGGTGCCTTGTGGAAATTACAAGTGCGCTTCCGTAGCCACTTTTATTGTGAGAAATGAAACTAAAAAGAAGAGTTAAGAGAGAAAACGCAAACAGGAACTGGACACGTTTTCTGCTGCACGGAAATATTTTGTATTCCAAAGAGACGATATTGAGCAAAAGTAAGTTCCGACGTGGTCCCCAAAACATGCACCCATGTTGTTTTGTCTCCTTGTTTAGAAGAGGACAAAGGATAAGTCATTTGCCACAGAACCTTTCACCACCACTGCTAGAGAATTGTTCATGGTCTTGACGTCACTTTATCCACCAAAATGCCTTATCAGACATCTATACTAACCTTCTACGCGTCCACGACAAAATAAACAGTATGAAACCATAGCCATGCATGCCAGGATTCGCAGCATACCTCTTAATACTCACTAAAAGTTATTGTTTAAAGCACGGTTACAGGAATAATAGGCATGATTTCTTAACTAAATGAGCACCCACACTGAGTGAAAGCGCCTGGTTTCACTGTGGCAAGTATCCCTCGTTTGCGCAAGGGTGTAAGTAAATCATACACTATTGATTTCACGCGTAAAACTAATCGCCGTGAATCTCTGATACTGTCAAAGTGCATCATTACCAAGTTACTGTAGAAATACCCTATACGACTGACAAGAAAACTGTAGCGCTAAATACTGTGACACACCGATAAAAGGGGAACAGAAACAGGGACACTTTGTCCCGGTTCACGTGTATGAACTGAGGTTCCTGAGTTCCATTTTTTAAAAATGCACTGCGTGCGTGAATTCGGAGGGCCAGCCCAGGTGGCGCCCTGTCTCTGTCTTGCGCGGTACTTTCCGGAATCGTGACAAGTATAAAAAAATACATAAAAGGATTAATTCCCGTACTTTCACTTTTCTTAGTATTTCAATTTATTTTCTATTGGTTGTCTTTAATTAGACTACCACTTACCAATAGCTTATTTGCTGTTTTTTATTATTAAATTTTCTTTGTTGAGGGGAGGAAGAAAAGTTCAAATCAATTAAAAAGGAAAAGCTTTCCGTTGGTCCATAATCATAACATTTTTCAATTCACTAATCGTGACATATTTCTAAGTTTACACGAATCATCCAGGATAGTTCCCATTCAACATTAGTAAGATCTTTCAGTTATATGAGCCTCACCTGTGACTCCGCACGAATGCCGAGCAGCACATCATCACGCTCGGCTGCAGGCACAGAACCTTTCCCACAGGGGAATAAATTGAGCTCCTCCAGACAAGCCTTCGTTTTCCCAGAACAGAGGTGTTCCCTGAAAAGGGTCGCGTTTACCCCAGTCAGGGTGCACTCGAAGTAAACGCCGCTGAGAAGCGCCACAGCGATCCAGCTGACGGGGGCGACCACCGCGCTGATGGAGATCTGCAGAAACACTTGCCATCTGGCCAAGGCCTGCTTAAAGTGGCACTGTTGCTGTTTGCCGTTACATAAACCCGTGAACAGCCTCCAGGTCTTGTTGTTTAAAATGTATCCGAGGGCAAGAAGCACAAGGGCAGGAACGAAGAGGAACACGCTCCCGTACGCTAAATTCCAGGAATTACAGGGACATTTAAAAACCACGGTCGAGAAAATCTGCTCTCCACCCGCGGTCAGCAAGGCTACCAAGCTGAAGCCCAGGGTGGTCTGCTGATTCTGGACGAAACTGCTCAGTACTTTAAATTTGTCCATGGCTCGTCTCGCGGGTTGTGAAACCAAGATCACAAGCTCATTTCCCTTTATGAGTGATGTTGCTCCCACCCGCCCCTTCCCTTAAGCTGCGTTACGAGCGGACGTTAGTACGTCAGGCAAAACTACTTCAGAGTATTTTACCACTAACCCAAACGAGGTCACATTCTGTATTTGTTCTCTAAATTGCGGTGCTCATAAATTTAAGTTGGAAACGAAACCAAAATAGGCCTACGTGTTATTTGTTTAGGTCCTAGGGTGGTATCCTACGTTTATGTTATCTGAATTTTCGGAAATGCTGATCTCGTGGTGTGTGTATTTGTTAGTGCAGATTTAATCTTTACCAGTCCAAATTACTGTAGAAAAGTTCAACTTACCCACCAGGTAACATTGCTTCCTGTTTAGCTTTCAAAGTTAAACATTTTAAGATAAGAACAAATGTTTGAAAAGTCTTGCATTGTAAGTCGTTTCAATCTTAACGCAAATCATCGCAATGTGGTTATGATGATATCAGATCCACTACACCTGGACCGGGCTCCTCACACGGGGCTGAAAGTCATCATGCATACATTGTTCTGTGTTTTATTATTACAGCTCCTCATTGGAGAAATTCATTGGTATATTTTAGCTGGCACCTTTGTAAGACGATGCGAGCGACAGTTTCCCAGATAACAATAGGCAATATTATCACGTAAAACCAGTTTAGACTGATCATAATAACTGACGATCATTATTTCTCGAAATCATTTTGAAGGTGCTGCCCTATGATTTTCTAACTCACCAGCCGCCCCTGGAGCATGATTTAAGAAACTCTTGAGTGCGATCATTCCCGATCTCCGGAGTTTGTTTTAAAGGCACTACCCGATTTGGCCCCACAATAACTCTACACTTCTTATTATTCATAGTATTCTTAGATACAGTTGCGTTTAGCCATTCCCCAGACCTATTTAAAATGTAAGGGCAATCGGGTTTTTTCAGCAGCCGCTCCCAAGCTTTGGAATGTATGCACTTCCGCTTGACATTAGCTCATCCTTCGATAACTGTACTCTGAAACCCCTTCTAAACACCCATGTTTCTAACCTCTTTTTTCCATGACGTTTATATGCTTTGTACAACACTTTGTTACATCAAATATCGTTTTTAATCGTGTTCTATAAAAATGAAAGAAACCACACCACAGTTTTTGTTTTACTTATTTCTCGATTTATGGGCGTGCATATGTGACTAATATATGTATTTTTTGTAAACTGAAGTCTGGCTCTTCTATGCTTCTCGTTAACTAAAGATTATTTTTTTTTCCAGAGCTGTAAATTTGACTTGACTTGAAAATATAATTAAGTCGTCACCGACGTCTCACACATAAGAGCAGGTATACAATTCCGCCGCGTACCCACTTGTCCCGGAAAAGGTGACTCTTTCAGCTTGCTTTAAAATATAGGTCTAGTGATAATCTTCCACTTTTTATTTAACAGTACACTCGTTATATGGAATATTATTTATCATATAACGTAGAATATGATCATTATGGTATTATTAAAAAAGCATGCTAAATGCCCATGATGTAATCATTACAATGTAATCATTATAATGCAATCAACACAATGTAATCAATTAAGTATGTATTTGCACCTCGTATTAGCCAAAGAGTTTCTGTTTACAGTATGCTAGTCCTGCATCTATGAATATCCACTTTTATTAGTGTATACTTTATCACTATGTTGAAGGACAAATATATTACCAACCCTCTAATTAGAAAATGTGCAACATACTGAAGCTGCCATGGTTTACTGCTGAATGAAGGGATTCGCCTCAGTAACATAAGTTTACGGCTGAGCATTTTTTTAAAACCAAGTGAAGCTGGTCGTGCCAGCATTATGTTCGACCGAGGGACCAAACAGTAAAAGAAATTATGGACAAACTTATCACCTAGAGGTGTGGATTAAGGGAAAAAAAACAATGATTGTGAATAGTTGAAGGAACGATAATGCTCATCTGACGACATATTGTTAAATGATTATAACACACTTCTAAGTATCCGGCTTTGATTGTAACTTCATTGTTGCAGTAAAGATTGAATTTGGCTTCTGACCAAATTCTGATCACCAGCGGCTTCTGACTTCTGATTTGACGGGGAAGGGAAAACCACAACAGTTACAAACCAAATGCACACGTTCATTTTAAAATCTGAGTTTCGCACGTGTGCGTGCGCGCTTGCTTGCTCTGGGGTTTCATTTCGTGGCACTTGCATAACAGCACTCGAGCTAATAATAGAGGGGCAGCAGCATTGATTTTGCTAGGCTGATATGAAAGCATATGACATGAAGTCACGCAACTGAAGTTCGTGAAGGGACCGTGAATTTACGTATACCAGCAAAGAAACATACTATACGGACAAAATTATTGCTACACCCCTCATGAATTCAGGTGTTTCATTCCATTGCCACAGGTATATAAAATCAAGCAACTAGCCATGCAGTCATGTTTACAGGTCACTCGGGAGATTCAGTGAATTCAAGCATGATACTGTCAGAACCCACTTTTGCAATAAGTCCGTTTGTGAAATTTCTTTCCTGCTAGATAATCCATGGTCAACTGTGCATGGTATTGTTCCAAAGTGGAATCGTGTAGGAACAACAGAAATTCAGCAATTAAGTCACAGACCTCATAACTGAGCGGAGTCAGAAAGTGCTGAAGCGCATAGTGCAGAAAAGTCGCTGATGTTCTGTTGATTCAACAACTTCCGGCATTAACACTGACACATAAACTGTGCACTGGGACCTTAATTTATTGAGATTCCATGGCCGAGCAGCTGCATGCAAGCCTCACATCACCAAACACAATGGAAAATGCAGAATGGAGTAGTGTAAAGTACGCCGCGACTGGATCCTGGAGCAGTGGAAACAAGTAACAAATTACACTTCTCTGTCTGGCAGTCTCGGTTTGGCAGATGCCAGGAGAACGCTACTATTCCCACAGACACACTCCAAAATCTTATGGAAAGCCTTCCCAGAATATGATGTCATAAACATTCCTGTAGGTGTAATGGTCAGGTGTCCCGATACTTTTGTCTAAATAGTGTATCAGAGATATCACAATTGATGGTGTTGAATTAACACAGAGAGCTTAAATTCGGCAGTATAATAGTGATACCCATCTACCTTTCCACTCTTCTACCTTCTAGTAGTACCCTCTGTCCATCTTCCAGCCACGTATACTCAACCACTTGTCGCTGGGAGCAGGACAAGGCACGAGGACTGCAGGCAATTTACAGGCACCAATTCACCTAGCTGCTAATAATAACAACCGTAATAATAACAATATGTTGCCCCTTGGCCCAGATCATGAGATCATTTAGGAGACGATCGGATAATATGCTGCTGTTGTTGCCCATTACAAATGCATTCAGTACATAGTTGCGATTCGGGGCTCGGGCAGCTGGCTGCCACCAGGTGGCACTGCAGCGTAAACAGCGAACTTCATGTGACTGATGGATAAAGGCGGAGTTTCAGGGCGATGTTCTCAACTGGAATAAAAGCCTGCGCCGCAACCGTAGTCCACAGCTCTAGTCCGTATTGACTCAGCTGCCAGACAGAGCCCACCCTGCAACGTGACATCCCCGAATGACCGATAACTTTGAACCGGAGCGAGGGTGGAAATGGCGTTTGAATGAAAGCTGTCCGAGGTGCGTGCCGCCTAGGGCGCTTTGTTGGGCTTCAGCATAAATCCGCTTGCGGGTGTGGGGCGGGTTAATCAGGTAGCGCAGGTATCTGTTGTGGGTCCGTGCAGTGGCATCCACCGGGCCCCTGGCGCTGCTTCGGTAAGGCCGCGGCTTGTCTCATAGTACCGCGTGATTTCCTTTGCGAATAAGGTAGCCTGTTACCAAGATACCCCCGAAATCTATAATACGGCTACGGGTACGGGTACGAGTAGGCTTACGGTGTTTCTTGGCCGCATTGATTTACTGTGGATTTTATGGGTGTAATTTGAAATGCAACTCGAATATAATAGCAATACTCTTGATCCACGGCTGTCAATAATACATTCCGTAGGAAAGGCAAAAATATTATTAGTTACTATAACGGTCCAACCGGATCAAATTTGTAAAACATAACATAATCTGTTTTACAAGACCGCTTTCGGGAGCTGTATGAAGAACACGTCGTTAATTGGACTCGATTATGTTGAGTCTGATTTATTGCATCGTTTCGCGTCTGTGCTTGTCAACAGAGATTTTTCCGCCAGTCATTAGTGACTATGGGATCCTCCAATACTGCTCTTAAAAATAACGTGTCTGTATTCAATGACAGGTTTCAGTCTAAACATTTGTGTAGCTCAGAATGGTGT
>JAODKE010000146.1:13023889-13048743 GCA_026779605.1 Mormyrus hasselquistii
GAAACACAAAGCAGCCAACAACGCAAAGTAACTGCTGTCATTGAATGTTTTTTGCCGTCTTTGTCATCGTGAAGCTGGCCTTCAATTGAATTTGAAGCGGCATTAAGGAGTCTTAAATCTAACTTGCCTAAAGTTGTTGATATCCTGCTTTGGCTGGTGAGACTTTAATGGTTCTTTAATGGTTCCCATTTATGCTTATATGGGAATAGGAAGATCACAGCTGGAATGAAGATAAGAAGTTGTGTTTCTGGGACATAGACTCACCCCTCCTAGGGTTCCCTGTAACATGTATGTGCGGCAGAGAGGCGCCGTGAGGGCGGTCATGCTTCCTCAAAGGCGTGGTCTCTCTCTAGTCTGTTTTAGGCCAAATCTGAGGCCACATGATGAAGCACAAAGGGGAGAGAAGACTCACGAAAGTCCACAGAAGTCAGGTCTCATGCTCAGATTGAGCTGTTCCCAAAATGGAGGATGAGCGGAGATCCCAGAAGGCAATCATACTGTCATGACTGTGCAGCTGCAGCTTGTGGCTTATAGATGGCGATCTGCAAGAAGCGGGACCGGAAGAACAGTGGTCAGTGAGGGGCACAGAGGAAGGCGTCGGGGGTGACATGACTGAGCATCAGCGGAAAAAGGAGAGATTTGGGGGCATTGTGTGCGGTATAGGAGTTCAGTAGCTGTGACAGCAGGGCTGTTACAGGGCGAGGTGGCTGTTAGAAGAGTGTGTTTAATATGGCAGGACACAGATGTGACCATCAGCTGGGTGACCTGTAAGCAGATGGTATCAGCTCTGCGTGAAATAACACACCACGGCAACGTGCAGAGGCCCCCCCGGTGAGCCTCTGAGTGCCTCTTGGGGGCCCCTGTGCAACAGCAACATTTCTCCCGGTATTGCGGGAAATGCAAAGGAATGAACAGCTTCTGAAAGTCTTGAATGCTGCAATGGAGGAATGCAACAGAAGGGAGCTGGTCAAAGTGAAGCAGGAGCAATTTTTGCCAACCTCAGCATCAGCCTCCCACAGTGACGCAGGGTAACACAGGAGAGACGCAGTGGGAGCAGCCTAGAGCCTAGGGGCCGTATTTAATCAAGGCAACTCGTAGCCACAGTGCTATCGTATTTCGCAGGGTATTCTCTAACCCAGATCTTGGAATTAAATACTGTCTGTTCATTTCAGTGGTTTGTTTGCAGTTGAGTGTAATGAAATGTATTCACATATATTTTGGATTATGGCATAAAGGGATCTTTTTCCAGTATTACAGTACAGGCTGAAGGCAACTGTTGTGTTTGTTTGTTTTTATTAGTAAACCAGCAATATAAGTAACAATGTAACTAAATTCCAGAGAAACTTAAAAGCAATATAATTACCTTAATACACTTTTTACACTAGACTTTGACAGCACTGTCAAATAGATTGTACGCTGGGCTCCGTATCACGACTCTGACTTTATATCCTTTTTAACGAGCCTGAAGAAGGTTGGGAAACAAACCTAGTCAGGAATCAACCTGAGGGTTGCTGGTTCAAGCCCCTGTGCCTCAGAATAAGGTGCTTAACCTGACAGTCCAATTCACCGACTGTAAAACCTATGTGTCGTTAAATAAAGGCTCAGCTGGTCTGCTAAACGTAAATGAAAATATATAAGAATGTCAGTCCAAAACTGCAATAATGAGCCCCAGCACTGTGTGCCCCGCACATGTCAGTCAGCTGTTTGAAAGAATTTCTAAAGGTCTGATGAAATCGGATGAGTTGATTGTGTTTTACAGCACGCAGGACATGCTGACAGGACAGAAACTGTGCCGGTCACAGTCTCACCGGGACTCGGTTTTCACCGCACTCAACCGTCAGAGGAAGGACGGTCTCTTCTGTGATGTCACTCTCGTTGCCGGTGAGCAGAAGTTTCACGCGCACAGAGCGATCCTGGCTGCGTGTAGCGACTACTTCCGGGTGAGTGTGTCATTCTCAGAGAGATTGTCCCCGAGAAGCTCCGGCTTCATGCAGCGTCTTTGTATAGCGGCGTGTGTGGTGTGTTTCTAGGCCATGTTCAGTCTGTGCATGGTGGAGAGTGAGGCAGAGGAGGTTGTCCTCCAGGGAGTCACCAGTGAGGGTCTGAAGCAGTCTCTGGACTTCGCCTACACCGGACAGGTGAATCTCCTTCCCATCCAGGTATATTTGGACAGACTGTTCTGCGGTGCCTGAAGATCAACGGTGATGATTCAGCGGGTTGCCATACCTGAGCTGAAAATGGCAGGTGGGACTACATGTGTGGGTTAGGTATCCTGGATGTGTGTCGGGTTTACACAGATACGGGTAGGCTTGTTGGGCTGGTGCAGACACGGAATCGTGTGTCACTAACGCAGGTTCCTCTCCTCCAGGTCCTGCTGGAGCCAAGTGTGATACAAGATGTTCTCTCAGCAGGAAGTCACCTCCAGCTGCTGGAGCTGCTCAATCTCTGCTCTCACTACCTCATCCAGGTAGGACATTGGATCCTCCCGCCAGCAGGTGGCGCTCTTTCCAAGTACTGCAGGGTGATAGTGAGACCTTCCCAGCTGTGGCATGAGGACCTGTCCACTGCTGCAGTGTCTAGGACATGCTGTTGAAGCAGATGTGAAATGCTAAACAAAAATTAAATTCAGCAGCTTTAGGGATGGTACCTGCTTGTAAAATCATCTGGCAACAATCATGTGACTAGTGTGGTTTTACAAGTCATTTCTGTTTTAAGGAGAATGCTGAAGAGGAATATTATTGCCATATTTTTTACCATGTGTTCAACTTGTTTGAACTGCAGGTAAAACACAACTTTGTTTAAATTAGAACATAGTTGACTTAACTCTATCCACCGCACTTTCAGTAAAACAGTCACAATCAGGTATAGTATGTAGCAGTATAGGTATAATGTGACATGGAATGAATATAGGTAAAGGATATAACAAAAAGGCACACTCTTTGAGACATTTGTTGTATCTATCATTGGTGCTGAGCAAGGAATTCCTGAATGTTCACTGAGGGAGCGTTTACCCTTGTTCTTGTGACGGTGCTTGCCTGTCATCCAGGAGCTGAACACCTTGAACTACCTGGAGATGTACCGCCTGGCCGACCTGTTCCACCTTCCGGCTCTGGAGCGAGCCGTCGTCAGCTTCCTGGTGGAACACCTGTCCGAGCTGCAACACTCCAACCAGGAGGAGGTGCTCAGGCTCCCCTACAGCTTGCTAAAGGAGGTGCTGAAGAGCGACCAGCTCACGTCCCTCAATGAGGAGCAGATCTGGCTGGTAGGGGCCGTTCTAAGCAAGATGCTGCCCGCAGCTAGGGGGCGCTACAGTAGACAGGTGGGAGCTCCTCCTCTGCTTTTTCACCTTTCTTCTAGCTGGTGATGCGGTGGTTGGAGCAGGACCACAGGTACCACTATGCAGATGACCTGCTGCAGCATGTCCGCTACAGCCTGATGGAGACGTCGACGTTGCATCGCTTGGCGCACTGCCACCCGCTGGTGCAGGCCAGCAGCGCGCTGTCGGCGCTGGTCGGCGAGGCGCTGGAATACCAGCGGGCCACCTTTGCCCAGCCGCTGCGGCAGACTGCACGCACTCGGCCCCGGTTCCGCTCGCACACGCTGTATGTGGCCGGCGGCCGGAAGCGTGAGGTGAGCCGGGTTCGTGAGCTGCGCTTCTTCAACCCCGCCGAGCAGGAGCACGCGCACCTGGCCGGTGCATCCAACTGGGGCGAGCTGGCGCCCATGGTGACGGGCCGGAGCCACCACTGCGTGGCGGTCATGGGCCACTTTCTGTTCGTTGTGGGCGGCGAGGCAGAGCATACTACAGGCCGGACGTGTGCGGTGCGCACAGCCTGCCGCTACGACCCGCGCCGTGATGCCTGGGTGGACATCGCCCCGATGAAGGCGTGCCGCGAGCACTTTGTCCTGGTGTCGCTGGGTCACTTCCTGTACGCGGCCGGCGGCCGCAATGAGCTTGGGCAGGTTCTGCCCACGGTGGAGCGCTACTGCCTTAAGAAGAACAAGTGGACCTTCGTGCAGGCGTTTGACCGCTCGCTGTCCTGCCACGCTGGATGTGTCGCTGACGGGCTGCTCTGGGTTTCAGGTACTGACGCAGTAAGGACACAGATACCCTGGTAGATTCAGAGGTGTCGCTAGAGATTTTGGGCCCGGTGAAAACAGAATATCATCCCGCTTTTCTATTGGCATACAGGAACCGACTTGAAAAGTTGGAAATTTTCAAGTTTTGAGTTATCAAGGATGCATCAATACTTCGTGATGTGCAATACTACTAATAATGAAAAATATATAGAATATAGCCTTTTACCTTCAGATAATCACATGCACAGAACACTGGTATCTCTGGGCATTTTGACCAATCAGATGATGGTGATGCAACCAACTTACGCTTTCCGCCCTGCAAGTAAGCAGGGGCATGTCAGATGTACAGCAATGGAAAACCGTCACGTCGCGGATACGGTTCGGTTCCCGTTGTCAGTGGAAACGTACCAGACCCCAACCCAGACCAATGCCTGTATGTTCCAAATTTTAGAGGAATTTTGGAATTGCCTTAATTCCTCCCCCCCCGGGTGTGAGGAGGGGGAGATACCAGATTTCTAACTACACCCCTACACACGCTGCCCGGGGTATTGTTCACAATCAAAAAAACACTAACAAACATATTAGATTATGCTAAAGTCCACATGCCACTGTTCCTGTCTGGTGTTGCGTCACAATGCTGTATCATATTTATACTAATGTTAGTTAGCAGGGGTAATGTATCTGTAATAGCAGAGCTTACACTCACACCTGTGTCTCTAAACATTCAAGCTGCTGTTTGTGATGCATGTTATCAGGTTTTAGGCTGTTTTGGGGCCCTGGGTGGGGGGGGGGGGGCTCCCCATTGATGATGCTGTCTTCTCCCAGGTGGGGTCACAAACACCGCCCAGTACCAAAACAGACTTCTGGCGTATGACCCAGTGCAGGTATGTGACGGACCCGCACACCTTGAACGAATCAAACATATACAGTCCCTAAATTTTCACACTGTCCTGTGTTGTACACTTCGCATCCTGGTAACCCCCTCACAACTGGCTCCCTGTATGTCAAACTGTTTGGTCCTGGGGGAATGTCATTTCCTGTCACTGCATATCTGTATATGGATGGTATTATGTTAAAGCCCACTTGACTTGACTTGCTGCCCCCCCCCTCCACGGGACAGGACCACTGGCTGGCTCACTGCCCCATGCTCCAGAGGAGGGTATACCACGTTATGGCCACTGTGCGGCGCCACCTCTACGTGCTAGGTGGGAACGACCTGGACTTCAACAACGACCGGGTCCTGGTGCGCCACATCGACTCATACGCAGTGGACGCCGACCAGTGGAGTCGCTGCACCTTCAGCCTGCTAACAGGTTAGCACCACTCCACCCCCCCGTCGAGCCCCATGATCACACCCCCTAGGAGAAATGGCGGTAACTCGGCCTGTCCACTGCAGGGCAGAATGAGGCCGGGGTGGCCGTTCACAACGACAGGATTTATGTGGTGGGCGGATACTCCATCTGGACCAATGAGCCTTTGTCTTGCATCCAGGTGACCGTACTTATATTCAGTCCTACTTTAATAGGATTCTAACTTTAGCATAGCACCACTTGCTAAATAATGCGTCCTACTGGCCTTCAGGTCCTCGATGTCAGCGTGGAGGGGAAGGAGGAGGTCTTTTACGGGCCTACGCTCCCGTTTGCATCCAACGGCATCGCGGGGTGCTTCCTGCCAGCACCTCACTTTGCCTGCCCCAACTTACAGACGCTGCAGGTGCCACACCATCGGATGGGAGCTCTGTAACACACACATGCTTCCTTACAGCCCTCCCATTTCTTAAATACACGCACACGGGAATGAAACTGGTGTCTGTGGACTGGGAGCCATGACATCGTTCAGGATGAAACATTGCAGGCACAGGCGAACTTCACACATGCAGTCCCTCAGCGATGGCAAAAATCACTACAAAAAGAGCGATGGGCACCAGACACTTCCTGGAACGGAACATGTCAAAGGTGGAGATCACCTTTGAGACCTTGGTTCTTCCTCAGTCAGCTACTCTCACATACAGCATCACCAGGCACCTCCAAAAAGACAACCACTGCCCATTTTCACTGGGTTGCGTCACCTGAGGTCATCAGCTGTGCTCCTCCTGGGCTTCCTAAAAACCCCTGCACTCCAGGCTGCTGGTAGTCCTCCAGAGCAGTAGGTGGCATCCTCATCTGCATCACAGATCTTTGCTAGAAGTCAGCATGTGCCGACTGACTTGGTGCTGTCGCCTAATACGAATTCTTTTGTATGCCACCAATGGTGATCAGTCGCCCAGCTTTCAAAATCTACAATGTCACAGCTTTAGAACGTAATCGATTTAACAAGGTCAAACTTTACTCGTCTACTGGCCTTCAGACGGATGACAGGGCATGCAACATGTAGCAAGACACACTGTATCTATACACTTTCCCTGGACACACACACTGTGTGTGTGTGTGTGTGTGAGCGCCTCAGCCTTCCATCTGATCCGGTGTGTATTGCTCCTACAGCTTGTGGAAATCATGAAAGTGTATTATAAAAATCCTAATTGAAACATTGTTTTATGTACAGAAACAGCTGCCGTTTTTGTGAATTACTGGTGACAACTCAGCATAAAAATTTGGTAAAAGCATCACCTGTCTGAGTGCTGTATCCGAGCCGACCTTAAAAACATATTTCTGGATATTCAGCTGGACCTTTGCTGATCACTCACATTGAACCCAAACCCACACTCAAGCTCATTCATAGCGGCAGTGCTGAGAATGGGCTGACTGAACAACAGGCATGATTTTTTAATTTATTACAAAGAAAGTACTGTTTCTCTATGTACAATGTACAAATGATTAGAATCTGGCAGACGATGGGGAGGCGTGCAGCTCCCGGCGTCAGTCCAAGACGGCCATCTCAGCCATCCCACGCTCCCCCAGGCTAGACAACAGCTTCTTGTAGGCGTTCCTGAAAATGGGATAAGGGTCACACTGCTTTTCAGAGAGCTCACCGGAAAATTCCGCCATTTAAAGATACGGTTTGTGATTTATTAAAAACACATTGTGCAGCGGGAGTTGGGAGGAGTAGCTCACGCCCACGATCCCGTTTCAGTCACGAAGACGGTAACGGACAGACCTGAGGGCTGCATTACATGCTTGGGGAGCTTTACTTGTAAGTTTTGGGTATCACACATTGTAGCTCACTCATACACAAGGTACAATGCCACAGTAAATTTACACTACGTCTAACCAAAAAAGGGTGAAATGCGGTTTACATTTTGGGGGGTGGGGGTTGCTGATGATAAAATTCATTGGGGGGTTATGACCAACTTAATTTGCATCCTTAGTTTGCAATGCTGAATCCGCCCTTTTTATATGAACACAGCTCCATTAAGAAATCCCGAGTGGTTTTTAGAGGTGATAACCACCATCGTAGTTCCATTTAACGCAGATTGTGATAGGTAATTAACAGCTCTGTGATAGAGTTAATTAACACAGCTGTATAGAGTTGACTAGGGCATGTAAAACTTGCTTCATGTCACTGATTTGATAAACACACTCGTGTAGTTCTGGCTTCTGGACACTAGGTGGCTTCTCTGTGCTTTGGGTCAGCCTGATTTGTGGTCGGCCCCCCTCCCGTTCTGGGGTCTCGGCGAAGCCCACCTCAGCGCGGCATTCCTGCCCAGGCCTCGCTTGTGCTCCGCGCTCCTCAGCCGCAGCGTCAGGACGGGGATGAGGGTCTCCACGGCAAACCGGTTCAGGAGCGCCACCAGCTCCAAGACGCTGTACACCTGCTGATCGTACTTGTCCATGTTCTCCTCCACAAAGGACCTATACCACAAACGTCAATCATCAAGAATGCCAGCAAACATACACACAGAGCTCAGCCCTGAGCCCCGCCCATCGGTCAAGGATCCGTGCTGATGTCACTCACTTCAAAACAGCGGAGACTTGGTCACATGACTCATCTGGTGTGTCAGATGCGTGCAACTCAAACAGCAGCTGCAGTACGTCTGTGCTTAGCTTCCTGACTGAAAGAACAGAACAGGGACGTCTTTCAAAAAGCAGGATTTCCTGCCTAGCCAGATAACTTGTCAGATTTAAGGTAGTCTGAGCTAAATAGACTTTATCGTCATTCACTTACATTTAGCCCAGACTACCTTAAATCCAACAAGTTATCCAGCTAAGCATGACAACCTGCTTCTTGAAATAAGCCCCAAGATAGAACGGAACCCACTCTACAGCAGGCATTGTGTTTACAGATTACAGGCCTTAAATCCAGGTTTAACAGAGCCGGCCCGAGTACGAAGGCCAAGCTGGGGAAGGGGGCTCACCCTGTGACTCGCTGACCAGCAGGAGGCAGTGGAGGACAGCTGGCAGGGGAAGGGTGAGCAGAGTGCGTTCCAGCTGCCTGGTCCGCTTCAGCATCTCGAAGAGGAAGGCCAACATCATTGCCAGCTTGCTGTGGGAGGCTGGACCTCTACACTGCACTATGTGATTACTGCAACACAGGACATGTTCGCTATTAAACAGAAACCTCACGGTTCATAAACACATGGACTCCGGGCAAGGAAGGAAGCAAAGGCAGGAAGTTAGCAAAAGCAGCTCATCTTACCTGAGCACCTGCAACACAGTCTGGCTCAGCACTGCCCCCTTGTGGCCAGGAGGAGCCTCACATACAGCGAGTAAGATGGGGTGTTCAGCCAGGGCTGCCGCAGCAGGTGTGGCTGGAAAGAAGCGTTCCAGGTAGTGGACAATAACACTGCGAAGCTGCTGTCTCAGGTAGGCTCCCTGTGTCTGGGACATACCGGCTGCCTCGGAGAGGCCCTGTGGGAAATAGGGTGGAGTATGGCAAAAGTGGGTAGGGCTGTGGTGTGGGCGGGACCTGGGCATAACATGGGGGTGAGGCTCACCTGCAGGTAGAGAGGCAGGCTATCCCTCACAGCGCTCAGCATGGATGCTGGCAGGTTCTTGTCCTGCTGGAAAAGCGCGTGAGGAAGTAGAAGCACGTCCACGATACGGAAGAGCAGCTGCTGGGCCTTAGAGGTGGCCAGCAGGGGGCTCCACTGCTTCACCAGACACCCTGATGGGAACAAACAGGTAAGACTGATAACCCTACTTACACTATCGCTAAAGGTGCTGATGTTATGATGCTGCCCAAGGGTGCGGGTACGTACCCACGGTGCGGTACGCCAGCTGAAGACCCTCCGGTGGGCTCCGATTGGCCAGGTAGGGCTTCACGTGCTTGAGGACGTCCCCGATGTAGTCCAAGGCACGCGTGACCAGGTGAGAGCGCTCGGACAAATTCTGCAGCCGGCGGTAGGCCCTGCCCACCACCTGTCAGAAGAGGGTGTCCTATTGGCTGACATCGTGATGAAGGATGTGTGTGTGTGGACTGTGCGCGGAGTGTGTACCTTGATAAAAACTGCCACAGCTGCTCCAGGCTCCTGTCGGGCTGAAGGCTGCACCTCCACCACCCCCTGCAGGAGAGTCTCCACCTCTGGCAGCCGGAACACCAGCCTAGTGAGCTCATTTAGCTGGTCTCTCAGCATCTTGTCTGGAACACCAGCCAGTAACCAGGTGAGCAGGCTAAACCGGGCCATGACGGCTGTGTAACCAAGGTAACAGGACGCCAGGCTGAGAGCCGTGTACCTGCTCTGCTCTCGGACCCGTCGACACCCTTGTGGACGTGCTGCTGTAGAACACACCGGATCCAGGCCCGGATGGACAGCGCCTGAGCGGAACCAGAAGCAGCGGCCACTGAGGACACCAAGGTGCTGTGAAGGGAGGAAAACACACGCTGCATTCAGAACATCGCCCCACAGTGCCACGTCTGAGCTCACCTGCCCATCAAACCCCACCTGTCATGAAGAAGGTGGGTGAGATAACGAGTCACCACTAGGGGGTGCAACATCTCATCCCAGGCAAAGCATTGCATCATGGACAGGGCAGGCTGGGGCTGCATGTCTTGGGGGGCAGAACTGGGCAAGTCCAGAGCCAGCAGGCAGAAACCTGGAGAATCCAGAAAGGACAGAGGGCGATGCCTTAAGATTAACTCGCTAGGTCACAACACTCTGAATGCACTGAGCACATAGAAGGGAAAGGAAGAGGGATCATTGAAAGTCCTTCAAACATTCGAACCTGGGTTGTGGTTCAAGGGTACAGCTGGATTTTGGGGTAATATATAAAAGCCATGTTTCGGTGTTGGAAAGAGTGGTGTGGAAGGAGAACCAACGAAATCTGAGTGTGATATCATGGACGGTGGGGGGGCGTTGGGGGTGGTGCGGGGAGAGAGAGAGTCATTCCTGCTGACCTGCAGCACAGTCAGCCAGCTGGGCAGGAGGAGTCTGGGACAGTCGCAGGTTGCGCAGGAAGGGGAAGAAGTTGGTCCAGAGGGCAGCTGCTACAGCCAGGTGGCGCTCTTTAGCCACATTGGGGGGAGGGGCCTGACCAGCCTGAGCGGACTGCTGCTGGACCCGCCTAGGGAACATACGCAGAGTGAGAGGTCATGCACATAGCCACACCCACAGCCCCATCCACCCTCACGACCCCACCACCGCCTGTAACAGCCAGGCTTTTGGCAGCCCCCTCATTGTCACCCCCTAATGAAGGGACAAGTTTATAGCACTTCTCAGATACTGTCAGACTGAAAACCTCAGAACACACACACACACACACACACACACACCAGGTACCAGACCATATGCAGGAGTTGAGACCAAGCAGGCCACCAGAGGCGGTTGTGTTCAACAAACGTGAGCTTTAAGGAGCCTGTTCATTGGCTGTCCCTGTGAGCCAATCAGCCGTCAGTTACCACCTGTGTCTCACAGGACAGCGATGCCAGGGATCAGACGGGAGGACCCCCACTGGCGGCATCGTCACGATGAATCCGATGGCACATATTATATGGAGGTGGTCACCAGCTAACCCCTAGGCCCCCCCAGCCCCTCCCAGCTGTGCCTTAATGTCTCTGATGTCTGCCCACTCGGCCACCTCTAATTGGGGCGGTGTTGTAATTATGCCCCCACTGCCACACGGGGAACACACTAATGATGGAAACGTGCCCTGTGTGCGGAATTAGAATGACGTGTCGGAAAGCGCCGCGGGCGGCCACCGGGGGCAGACTCTGCCCACGAGTCCCTGGATGTGGGAAAGTGATGAGGTAGGACCCCAAGGATGAGGTTCTTAGTTGTTGTATTATTTTCAACTTTAATTTGAAATACAGATTAGTTTTAATTTTAGTGATTAATGTGCTTTTGTTTGCTTTAATTAGCTTCCTTTTAGGTATATACTAACTGAATAAACTAAAATAGATATCTAAGATTTAGCAATTTTATGTCTATGGATAGACTGAAAGTTGTGGAGCTACTTTATGTGTGTGATCTTTCGAAAATCGTACATGAATGTATAGTGTGCATCATAAACTAATGTGCCAAAAATGGGCAAAACACATTCCAAATATTATTAAAGGTAATTAAAAGATAAACAAATCATGATTTTGGCTAAATCTGAGTGCAATATTTATAGTTTTCTCTTAGCCGTAGTGTTTTATCTTACTTCAGCATCCGGCACGTCCTCACCGTAGCTGCGCCAGTGCGGCCTGCAGGAAGCCGAGGGCTGAGCCCAGCTCCGACTGGCGGCACGCAGGCAGAAGCAGGGCGAATCCCTGGTTGAGGAGCCGCTCCTCGGACAGGTGGAGGTGGCGGCTGCTCTCCATCACCTCCTGCACGCCCTCCATGTAGGCTCCCAGCAGTGGCCAGAGCGCCAGCTTGCGCGCCGCCTCCGTGGTCTTTAGGTAAAAGTCACGGGCGGCCTGCGCGAAGGCCCCGCCCACCCGCTCGGCCAGCGCCGCCACGTCCAGCCCGCGCTCCTGGAAGAGCAGCACGAAGGCCAGCTGGCCCCTCCACAGCAGCGCCTGCTGGGCAATGGACAGCGAGCTGGCGGTCCGCAGCTCCAGCAGCTCACCAGCCCGGCCGCACGCATCTTCCAGCTCTGCCTGTCGGCCCAACACCAGGAAGAGCAACAGGAAGTGCATCAGCCCCCTCTCCGACAGCTCCATCATGCGCCGCAGGTGGAACTTGGAGTATATCCTGTGACGGGCACAAAACATATACAAACTGTACACTCATGGAGCTGAGGATCTCACTGTGGGGATGCCACTAAGCTCAGCCAATGAGCACTGCTCCAGCCACAGAGCTCAGCCAATGAGAAGACGCCCAGCCACAGAAGTAAGCCAATAGGAGGAGCCCCAGATATAGGTACCCTAGGGTCCCATCCTCACCTTCCCTTTATCTGCCTCCAGGGAGCACCATCACCAGCGCCCTTGGACAGGTACACAGCTAGGATGCGCAGGAACATGTGGAAGGAGTTGGAGGAGCGGTAGAGCTGGACGTGGCTGGCGGAGCGAAGCTGGGCCGAGCTGGGGGGGCCTGACGCGCAGCAGCTGCGGGCGAGTTCCAGCAGGGAGAGGGGCGTCCGGCTCACGCTACCCAGCTCGGACACGCCCAGCCAGGGCACCGTGAAGGCGCTATTCTGGGGGAGGAGGCAGGCAGTAGGAGGCGTGAACGCAGTCGAGCACCGCACATGCCGTTACACGCCCCAGGCTTGGGAAGGATTACAGTGGTACAGTATACCGCCATATTTTGAACTTCCCCCCCACTCAATGAATTTCAATAGGCAAGATTTCAAAATAACGTAGCTTTTGAAAATACCGCTAAAATACTGTATATTGCAGTACAATGAATGAAAGGTATGACAGTATGAATATTATTAATAATAAATGCCATCTGAGCCGATCACCTACCTCGCAAGGCTCACATCTACATTCATTGATTTGGAGATGCTTTTAACCAAAGTGGCTTACAGGCACAAGGCAGACAGCACAGCAGCGTACCAGGCTCTTACTGAAGTGCTCCCATAGCGCAGTAACCACGGAAACGCTGGGCTCCCACAGCAGACAGAGGCTGAGGCAGCAGTGAAGGACGAGGCGCAGCTGCTCCTCCTCCGGACCCTGGAGTTGCAAGACAAAGGTGAGTCGTAAGGTGACAGACCGGTGGGGGTGCGGGCCCTGTGACGGAGCTCGCCGGGGGGGGCCCACCTGAGAGCCGAGGCTGGACTTCAACAGCGCCGCCACGAAGCTCCAGTTCTCCTTCAGCTTCTGCGGGACGGCCGGAGGGGTTATCGTCGTGACCCGTAACGGGTGCATGTGCAGCGCCGGTGGCCCCGCCCCCTCCGGCCCCTTCCTACCTCATCCTGGTGAGTCCCGTTGCTGCACGTCTGGCCGAGTTCCGCCAGATGGGTCAGCAGCCACCATGTGAAGCCCAGCGGGTCCTTGCAGGGAGCCGGGAGCGCGTCCACTAGCTTGTCCTGGGGCTCCCCCTTCAGGGCGCTCCACAGCGGTTTGTTTAGGTAACTCCAGAAGGACTGACGTTAAGCATTGGGGATATTTAGGAAAGGAAAGGAAATTGTGCTTCATTTGGTATTTGCCACTTTGCTCTCCTTTGACACACACACACACACACACACACACACACACACACACACAACTGAAAATGACGTTTGGGGTCCAAGCACAGGTTCATTCACTTATCTGGCACCCCTGAAGCATTTCAGGGGGTTAAGGGCTTTGATCAAGGGCCTACCGGACATTTTGCCAAAATCGGTATTAGAACCAGCAACCTTCTGTTCACACACAGAGACCAATCCTACATACCACACACACAGTCTCCCATTATAGCCCAGCTGTATCACTGTTACCCTCACACGTTGTGAAACACACCTGAGTGTGCAAGGTTCTACTCCGGTGGTCCAGTAGGTGTATGAGCAGCACCCACAGCTCCTTGGTACAGCTGCAGTGGTAGGGGGGTATGGCCAAGGCTTCTGTGGGTCTTACCTGTGGTGTAATGGGGGAACGAGTTAGTTCCATCTTCCTAAACCTCGTGTCAGTAATAGAACCACAGCACTTACCTTGCTGTACTGTGTCATGGCCAGACCAATCAGATCCAGCAGCAGGCTGGTCACCTGCTTTTCAAACAGGCTCACGTTGGTGAAGTTTTCTCCAGTCAGGTCCACGAGGTGCTGCGCATACACCACCTGACCTGTAGGGTGGCGGCGCACATAGTGTTTTGTCCTAGGATTAGCCCCAACTGCCTAGCAGAGATGGTGTAGAGAGCCGACTTACCCATCATCTTCTCCTCCAGGAGGTGCAGGATTTCCAGCACAGACCAGTGGACATCCAGGTGCAGGTGCAGGAGGTGCCAGGCCGGGGGCAGCCGAGTGCCCTGGTGCTGCATAGCCAGGCAGGCCTGAAGATTGGAGGGCAGGTTCTTGAGGTGGTCCACCAGCAGCGTCAGCCCAAAGAGCTGCTCCAGCAGCACCGAGGGGAGCTGGGCTTCCAGGGCTACGTAGGGGTGTGAGGCAGTGTCCTCCAGGTCCCGAGGAGGCAGCATGTACCTGGGGCATACCATACGTGTTCATTTGGCTCCCAGGTACTGGCCACCAAGCCCTGTACTTTCGGCTGAACTGTCAAATGTCATCGCTTGTCTGGCTGCATTTTACATGAGGCTCCACAAGGGGGCAGGATGACTCCCGCAGTTACATGCTTAGCAGCACAGATCCACCTAGTGGAGCATCTACGTGGAATTCTTTGGCCATAGTGAAGTGAAATGTCACGTGCAAGTGATGTGTGCTCACTATTAGATAATCTACAGTACTGTGCAACAGTCTTAGGCAGTCAAAATAAATGTTGAAAGTTACTTATCTAGTTAGTAAGTGCACTTTTGTTTAGAACAAACAACACAATTTAGCATTAGAATATGTGAAAATTAAGAACAATATAATAAAATCTAGTAAGAATTTCTTCTGTCCTCCTAAAGGTTTCTGTTGGATGGCTAGATGAACACCGCTTCAGTTCCCCAACCTCTCCTCAGGGGCACCTCAGCCATTCCACGTATTTGTTAACTGAGCTGAGGGAACTGAGGGAAAATTTAATCAACTAATTGAATTAGCTTAAAAAGTCAATGAGATATTGATTAGCTGCTAGTGGTCATGTCAAAATGTGTGCATTATACACAGGGGTGATTTTAGCAGAGGTTGGGAAATGTCTAAGCTAATAAACTGTGATGTGTAACAGTTCTACGTCAACATGAAGATCATTTACACATCACTTTCTCTGGCTGTCAGACCTTCGCACAGTGTTACACATCAAGGATATTTGATTATTTTTCTAGGTCCGAATTCCATCAGGCACAAAGGCCAACTGCTCACACTGTCCGGATTAAATTGCATTTCAGAGTCCGACCAATTGAGTAGCCCTGCTGTGCACGTCGTTCATGATCTACTCAAAGGCACATGTCACTTTGAAGCCACCACTGAAGCAGTCTGTACGCAGATGGCGGCATTTCACCTTGAGATGAAGACCCTGACGTACTGGAGGAATCGCACACACTGCTGTCGTAGCTGCTCGGCCTGGGAATGATGGCTGTACGCTTGTCCTGGAACACAGATCGGGTGAAGAACTCAGCCCATCGAGAACCTGTAATGCCTCAAAGGATGCAACCATCAAAGAGACAGGGAACGACTCTCGCTGAGACAGCGCCATAGGGAGCGGCGGGTTCCGAGGCTCCGTTACCGAAGTCGAGTGTGCCGGACAGCACCAGGTTCTCCAGCCTGAGGAACGCTTGCCTGCAGAAACAGGTGGAAATTGCTAGTGAAGCACCCAGCGCAGGTAATTCAGCCCAATATTGCTATGCAAGGAGCACTGCAGCAATACAGCAGGTCATACAGTATTACAACTAGAAATTACATATAAGGTTATATATGGCATCCAAGCCTAACACAGCTCCTACCTCACATTTACATTCATGTGGTATAATAACTCCAGCCCAAGGTAAACCTATGCGGAAAAGTCCCTAAACATTTATGTCACTGACTCACAGACTAAGAAAAAAAATAGCATTAGTAATTTTATGTTACTATTTGTGTTTCCAACCAACCATCATACACACCACCAGTCAAACGCTTTTGCACACAGATTTTCTACATTTATTAAAAATGCTCTCAATATTCTTTGTTAACAAATTCACAATATGTTCACCATTTGAGTACCTTTCATATCTTTGATTCAAAGTAACATACTCTTGCAGTTATAACAGCAGAGAAAATTCAAGCATAGAATTTGACTATACCATCACCACGCAACCAGTTAAGATGTCAGACGTGCACTGTTACACTCTATGCTATAATGGAAACTTGTTTTACCTGACATATTTTCATTTATAATTGTTCACTAAACCTGCCAATACTTAACAAGAAAAAAATCTGCAGTTTATGAAACAAATGGAAAAGTGGTAAAAACCTGTGGTGTGCAAAGGCTGTTGACTGGTAGTGTATGTGCTAATTGTCCCTGAATCCTTAGATCAGGGGTACAATGCTAGCTTTATTATCTAAGTAGAATATGTCCTAGGTGGATCCATGGATCCAGGTCAAAGAGGAAGAACCAGATGACGGCCAAGTCAGCATCAACACGCAAATTTGCCCTCTAAGTCATTTTGAGTGGTGCTTGAAGTTACCTTCGGGTATGAATGTCAAACATCTGCAGAAGGGATGGGAGAGAACAACGTCCTTAATAGCCTACCTGAACAGGTTAAAAAGGAGCGTGGTGGACTCCACCATCGCAGTCTCGGTCACCCAGGAGAAGCCGAAAAGGTCCACCATGTCCGTCTCAAAATCCGCGGGGGCAGGGTCCAGTTTCAGCAATAACCTTCGACATAAGCAGACATGTTCCTCTACGACCCAGACATTTAACACTTTCTTACCTATCTGATGGTACTTACCTCTTCAGGCCTCCCTTGGCCACGTACCCATCGGGGGCTAATAGGCCTGGTTCGTCCCTGACTGGCTGGGACAAACAAGAGAAGCAGGGCGGTGGAGCCAGCACCAGGTAACACTGGCTATAGACCGCGAAAGGCGACACCGGCGGGGTGAGAGACGGGCTGAACTCCTCGTCCATCTCACGCAGGGAATTTCTTCAGTGAAGTAATTAAATCCTTCTTCTTTAAACAAGTTGTACCCAAATAAATATTTCCGATAAATCGATAAAACTAAATACTGAACTATGCAGCCCAAAAAGTGGCCATGGATATATTATTTAAAGACTCGATATGCGCTCTAAAGTAAAATAAAGCCGGTGGTATCTAACCATCATTATTAAGAATACGATTATATTGAACACATAACATACTATTAGAAACTGTAACATATATTAATTAAGACTAAATATACTTAAATCGAACAACATGACACAGTCCTGTAAAACTCCATTTCCGGCTTCTCTGTCTCTTCGTTCTCCCGCCAAATGCGAATAGAAAGGGATACGCCAGGGCTAGGCCACGCCCCACGTAATCCACCTGCTTTGATTGGCCGAGACGTCTAGGGGGCAGGACATAGAAAGAGTACTTTAACAGCTGGTCTAAATAAACACCGGACACGTGTTAGTAAGAGCGCCGTGCTCTGTTGGGGATCGTGTACATTTTGGCTATATGGATAAAGTGTTTATATTTCACCTAGTACGTTTATTTCTTTTTAGGGAGAAGATTTCACATTCACCGACCATAATTTGTAGGCTACGTCCTGCTAATGGGTTGATTCAGTCGTGAAAAAACGGTTTCGAGACAAAATGCGAAATTCGATTAGGCAAAATCACTTCTTGCCGGGAAGAAACTATAAACGCGGTTTGAAATTACACAAAAATATTTTCTCCGTGTACACCCCGTCTTAATGATCACTCGGACCTGCCACCGAAAAAAGCCAATCCTGGCTGCCTGTGAATTGTAGGTTATAACACTCATTTCCCTCAGATTGCAGATGTTAACCTTAATTTGCACGGGTGGCTTTTCGCTAGAGCAGGCTTCCGTTCAATTTGGCCGACCCTCTTGTGCGCAAATTAATATTAATAGGGGTAGCTGAAGTGCATGCAGGGACTCCGTAGCATGACGAATGACGACACGTTTTTTTGACACCGTCGCTGTTTTTGTCATTCTTTACAATAGGTCCAGTAAATAGACATTACCCATGCTAAGTTTAATAATAAACCCGCAGTAAGATTGCAAAATACCACGCAGTCTACATCCATCTCTATAGTACCTTTGTTGCTATACTGTAGGCCTATCGTCTTGAGATGCTTTTGCCTGAAGACAGGAAGGCCAAGGCCACAGCGAGGCCAAGAGCCTGTTATGAGTACAAGTCCTGGGAAAAAAAGGTGGTTAGCATAACATTTGAACATCTGAACTGGAGCTCTGTCATTCTGTGTCAGGATTTGCATGATAGAGCCAATCTTAAATTGTTCAGGTGTTAATGAAATGTCAGTGAAGGTCCTGCACCACCGTTTTGATAATGGGGCTTCCTCCAATGCCTGGTGTGTTGACAAAGAGCATATCAGGTAATTCAGAACATACGCAGAACCCTATTTACATCCCCGAGACATCTGCTAGTGCCTTGTAATCTTCTGCAGATAATGTTTACCCAAAGCTTACACCTGTACACAGTAAAGTCTGGGCTTCATAGCCCTGTATCAGTCATACCTGAAGGTCGACGGTCTGCTCTTGCTCAGACGCTAAGGTTTTAGCATCTTTGTGCAATGATGTGTATAATGGTGATGTCAAGTCAGTGAATCCACGAAGATATAAGGTATGTCGAAACAGAATTCTGGATTCCGGTAAACTGTAACCAGTGAGTTTCATGTCAGAATATATTATGTTGTCCTTTGCTGGAATTTCTCTTTTCTACCATAATTGAGTAACTTATAAATGCTAATTTACCATACACTCATATTCAAAGCAACGTAGAATTTACAAAGCAGGGTCAGCTCGTCCTTGGAGCAATTGGGAAATGAGGGCCTCACTCAAGAGCCCCAGGACAAAATGGCGCTCCCGGCCTCTGGATTCGGAACCTTCTGAAAAGCTGAACCCCCAAAGTTCGTGTGTCATCCTTGCATGGGGGCCAGTTTTTAGGATATGTGCTCTCATTGCTCTCTTCCATACCAATAAGTCTGTTTCTGACAGCTGTGTAATGTCTCTGCCGGGGCTCTTGGACTTTGGGTTATTTGCTGCCCCTTTTCCCGCTGGTGGCAGATGAAAGCTTTGAGGGAGGGCTGAGTGGCTGCGGCTGGTACTCATATGTACCGCCGTTAGACGTGATGCTCTCACGAGTTGCCTTTAACCTATGGACCCAGGGCGTTATGCTGATTGCTGTTGCACGAGTTTCATGATTGGATCATAATAATATTGCGCTGCGGTGATCTGTCTGCTGTTTCTGAGCTGCGGATGAACTCGGACGCTGCGGTGGACGCGATGCGCTGCTATCGTCGTGGGCGTTACCGCATTCACTCAAGGGCAGACAGCGACCTCAGCTCTCCTGCGTGGTGCATGATATTAAGTAGTGTTTCCCAATGCTGCTTAGTGAAAATAAGTGGAGAACATTTATTTAACTCAGAATCTTTGAGAAATATCACTTTCATCCATATTTTTTCACTCTCACTCAGAAACAGCATCCACACGACCCAGCTTGCTGTGTGGTGTTGTGATAAACACCTAAAATGTGCTTTAAATGCACCTGATCGCTCATGTATGGTTAGACAAACTGTTACAGCCGCGGTGTACATTTACATATTTAGCTAGCGGTTTTGTGCAAAGCAGCGTAGAAGTGTGGCAAATAGTACACTGCAAACATATGTGCTGTCGAAGAGTTAACTAGGCATAAGTGTAGCTAGACCAAGAATCCAATGAATACAGAGAGGTACCAGAGTAAAAAGCTGAAGATGAAAACCCTCTGATATCAAGCAGGTAAAAAAAATCAGCATGAATATGTCTGAATATGAGTGTGACAACGATTAGGTGCAGTTCGACTGCACAAATAAACTTTTAAAAGACCTAATATGTTTCACATTATACCCAGAGAGGGTGCTGGTATAAATGTGGTTCTCGCTACCTGTTCGTTCATCAACCCTGAACATCCTGTCTTTGAAAGAATATTCTGGATTGGATCACATGTGCAATTGTTCTATTGGCTCCAGGTCATGAGTGCACTGCTGCTTGCCTGCTGGGCTCTGTAGTGGCTGTGCTTTGCCACATGAGGGCAGCGCAGCACCACCATGCCAGTGTTCATGCCATGCAAACAGAGGGAGGTGTTGCAGAGGCCAGAGCCCTGGCCCAAAGGCATGGCCTTCGCTTTGTCTCCTGGGTGAGTCCCTCCTCACTCTGCCTTAATATCTCTCAGTTGTCAGCCATATTTAAATCTTGCCCCTGAACAACTGAAATTTGCAGCCTCCCATCTGGTATGCTTTGAATTGTATTAATCCAGTTTTTGTGAATTTAACTGAAAGGCCCTCCTTCCCAACGCACTCAGGTCTTCTCACAATGAACATGGGACAGCACCTGCCAATCAAAAACGTTTTGTTTGGAAAAATATAACTGAGATAACTGAGTTTGTGAAGCAGCAACATACTGATTGGTGTAGTAACATACAGGACTGATTGCATGATTAATACTGCACTAATACTTCACTTTGCTGTTATGTTAATTGTGCAATCAGTTTTGAATGTCAGTGTTATGTTAATCATGTAATCAGTCCTGGATGTTAGTATTTAAATCGTGCTATCAGTTCTGAACAGCATGCACAGTTTTAAACATTAGTGTAAGGAAGGGTGGGTGTGTCCTGAGTGTTAGGGGGAGGGGCTTATGTGGTGGGTGTGGCTGGACTGGGCAGAGGGCTGGTGTGAGTGCTCTAGATAAAGGCCATACGGCTCATTAATGTATGTACTTGTTCTGTTTTGTATGGCCTGCTGTGTAAATGTGTGATTTGTGTAAGTTTGTATAGTTTGCTGTTGTTTTGTGTGGGTTGTGTGTGTAGTTTGCTGGTTCCTGGAATGTTTATATTTTTCTGTTTGTGGTTGGGTTCTGCTCTGTGTGTGTGTGTGTGTGTGTGTGTGTGTGTGTGTGTGTGTGTGTGTGTGTGTTTGAGCTCTCAGACTATGTTAGCAGTTCACTGAAAATCCTCCCGCTTCTCGCTGATGTGGAATACTAGTGTCAGATTACCATATCATTAGCATACGATTACCATGTCATTAGCATACTATCACCCTGCTGCAGCCAGGGTTGTTTTCTGTGGACATGGTTTCAGCTCATCAAGAGCAATGCCCCCCCACCCTCCAGCCCCACTGACCACCCCCAAATCCCTGGAAGGAGTTTATCCCAGAGAGGAATAATGTTTTGTAAAAATTGTGCTTTACAAAAAAGCACAGATCTCAGCAAGAGACTTTGAATTCTCTGCAGAGTTATCAGGGAGGCTGCAGGATTACAGAGAGATGAGTTCACTTGTTAGCCAATGAGCTGTAATGTGAGAGAAGGTGGGGGGGCCCTATCAGGATCATGTCTTGCAGGTCTGCGACAAACCTTGCTGCTGTGCTCTTGCAGATGGGGAGTCTTGCCGGGTTTTACACATCGGCGGATCACCAGGGATGGAAGAGGAGCGTTGAGGTGCAGGTGGCAGCCAGTTCTGGGGTGTGTGGGTCCTGTGGCACACTCCCAAGTGACGCCGCGGAAATTTCCCTGTTAGCGACACCGTGATATAAAAACGTGCTTTCGGCAGTTGACCCGTATGGTAAGTGCAGTGATCCAGGATGCCGTAGGCAGGAGCGTAGCGTGTAGCAGCTGCGCTGTGGCTGTGGAGGCAGCGTGCCCGCTGTGTGCCCGCCGGGTACCTGCATTCAGGGATGCCCGTTGTCGCTCAGGGAGACGTTGCCAGGGCAACCCCCCATCTCGATGAGCCGGGACAATACCCACCCCCACCATGATGGCTTCAGCGTACTCGTGACATGCAGTACCTAAACCAAAATCTTTAGTCTAACTAATATTATTTCTGACAGTTTTTATATAGACAGGTATAGTTGGTTCTCAGATTTGAATCTGAATTTAAATGTTTCTTGGGTTTTTTTCGGGATGAACATTAGTCAGTTGTATATTAACTGTGGATCAACACTGACTCATAGCTAATTTGTATGGATAAGTGTTGTTGAGGTGTACAGAGGGACCTGCGTATCTGTGCTGGGCAGAGCCGTTGTGGATTCGGGCGAGCCCGCATGTCAGTGCCGTCACTCGAGTGTCCGTGCTGCTGTGAGCCGGTTCTAAAACGTGCTCCGGTAAGCACTGCTCCTCACTCTCATGCCCTGTGTCTGGCTGATGGAGGGAATGTAATCATGTTTAGGATAAGAGCGGTCGATACCATAATGCGGTTAACTGTCCACTTTCTCCGGTGCTGTGGGTGGGATAAACACAATTAGTGCTGATCGTGAGTTGCATGTGAGTTGGGGGATCGTGGGTACCTGACCCGGTATGGCATGGCCCAGGGCCTGGGGGATTGTGGGTACCTGACGTGGTTTGGTGTGGTCCAAGGCCTGGGGGATTGTGGGTACCTGACTTGGTACGGCATGGCCGAGGGCCTGGGGAATCATGGGTACGTGATGTGGAACGGCGTGGTCGTGGGCCTCGGGGATTGTGGGTACCTGACCTGGTACAGCATGCCACAAGGCCTGGGGGATTGTGGGTACCTGAACCAGCATGGCATGGCCCAGGGCCTGGGGGATTGTGGGTACCTGACCTTGTGGGTAATGTGGTTAACTTTAATTTTATTGGACCACAAAGCAAAGAAAACTGTAGTATGACATGAAACTTAAGTAAATCTTTAGAAAAAGATAAATAAATAAATTAATCTTCAGAAAAAAATTAGCAGTAACCTGAAAATTCTTAAAAACTTGAGAATTTAGAGAATTGAGAGAATAAACTGTTTTAAAGAGAGGGTTAGTTACAGTTAACTGGACTGACTGGAAATTTGACCTGTGCTCATCCTGCAGGTGATGTGGGTCTGGAGACAGTGGGCCTGGTACAGAGACAAGCGGGCGTCTGTCCGAAGACTGGACCTGGGCCCTTCCAGTGAGGGATCCAGGACCAGGGGGTGGGGTGGATCTGTGATTTTCTGCCCACCTGCCGTCATGTTCATTTCATCTGCCTCCCATGTTTCCAGCACATTCCAAGTGGGTGGCACTCCCCAGGAACAGCTATGATGTCATCAACTCGGAGGACAGCCTGTTGGATCCGCTGCAATTTAATGACCCCTACTGGCTCCTGCAGTGGGTGTTGTTAACTGTGTCTGCATGGCTGCCAGTCACATTGCACTGTGCCTAACACTGACCTTTTGGTTGCTCGGACTGCCCGTCCCCGCCCCCTCTGGCACTCCCTCTTTTGTAGTTCAGTCATGGCCAGTTTGGGAGCCCCAAACTCTTTGACCCCCCCATCCTTCCTCATTGCGTTATGCAGATGAGAGTGGTGTTCAGTGGCTACCTGGGAGAGTGTGAGGGCTGCTGACCTGAGTGTGTTCAGGAAGAGAACATGCCGTGATTTTGGCACCGACGCAGAGTGCAGCCCGAGGGGCGGCGACGTGACGGTCTGCACCTTTGCACACTGTGCTGGAGGGTGCAGACTGCGACCCCAACACACACACCCACCCTACTACCTCCCAGTCAGTGTACCGCGACGCCTCTTTTCAGGCTGATCACTCAGCTGCTCAGCAGGTGCAGTGCAGGAGGCCGCTTTTGTTATCTCGCTCTTCAGGAGCTGACGAGGCACGGGGGCCACTTTCGGTCACAGTTCTGCATCTGTTCGGCGCCTGAGGGTGGCGCCATTGAGCTGGAGGGCTCCGCTGGTGGGCCGTAACATTGTAAGGTCCCATTACGTGTCTATTGAATCCGGCATGAGCCCCCCTCCCCCCAGGCCCCCCGCTATTGTGTGAGTGTCTCCCAATACCACCAAAACACAAAGCATCCTCCCCCAACCCCACCTTTCAGTCCTTTCCCCCCCCCCTTTCACTTTCATCATCCCTCCACATAGACCAGCTCTCTCTCTCTTTTCCTTTTTCTCATATATGCATTGGCAGTTCTGTCTTTGGGGGGTACTTTCCATGCACTCCCTTATGGATGACAGATCCCCCCCCCCTCCAACTGAGCACCTCTTGCTGAGCAGTCCTGGGGGATTGTGGGTAATGCATCTCCTCCCAGGGTTCAGGGTCGTTATACGCACACTTCACCTTTAGACACCTTAGGATCGATACTTATTCATTTTAAAACTACACTCAGATACATTTTCCTATATCAGTCTCCCCTGCCAGGTAATGTGATCAGTCTCTGAACCTCTCAGATTTTCTTCACAGAATGTCCTCAACACACAGTCTCTCTGTCTCTCTGAGTGTTAGGTGACCGGTTGGAACTGTGTTAATTGAAACTCTCAATCTGCTTAATGGATTACCTGATTTACCATGTCCTTGGTTATAACAAGTTTATAACTAGGTATGGTGAGTGATGCTGCATAAAGTCACTTTTCCATTTAACATATCTAGCAGACTCTTTCATCCAAAGTAACATAATTTTTTCATAAAACAGGGACAGACAGCCCCTGGAGCAGTTGGGGGTTAAGAAGGTCGCTGAAATCATTCTGTCCGCCCTGGGATTTGAGCCAGCAACCTT
Organism: Mormyrus hasselquistii; assembly: GCA_026779605.1. Classification (NCBI taxonomy): domain Eukaryota; kingdom Metazoa; phylum Chordata; class Actinopteri; order Osteoglossiformes; family Mormyridae; genus Mormyrus; species Mormyrus hasselquistii. The sequence goes on from JAODKE010000146.1 coordinate 13,048,496, forward strand.
CTGATCCACAGCATCCTAATGCACCATCTCAAACTTGTCAGTGATATCTGCTTGTTGTTTAAATTAATTTCCATCATGTTCGGAAGTTAAACCCTACCTAAAAAGAATTGCTTTGTTTTTCCTGAGATGTCTGTGAATTAAAATACCAGATGTGGGGAACCTGGGCAACATTTATGATATAAATATCTGCGGAAAGTTAATACTTATAGCCGCTTATACCACTGTGATGTCGCTGGGTTGGGAGCGGG
>JAODKE010000146.1:13051514-13066060 GCA_026779605.1 Mormyrus hasselquistii
GGCGCGCCGGTCGCCCAGGTGGGGGGGGGGGGGGGGGGGGGGGGGGGTTTGTGAGGGGAGGCTGACAGGGCTGCAGGAGGACAGGGGGAGATGGGGGTAAATAGGGAGGGGGTGTTTTAGGGAGTTCCCTTCTACCCTGGGCTCAGCCTTCACTAGAATTTTATTAAACAGCTGAAAGAATTTGTTGGGCCTTTCTAGCATCCGACGCCCCACTTTGGTCACATGCTCCTGTTGCTCCAATTAGCATGTGGGGCTAAATGCATAAATGCGGCCTGTATCTCGCCGTGTGTCAGGGTCTCACAGACAAGCAGCACTGCTCCAGTGTGCCCTGTGTGGAGCGATTCGTCCGGCTCTCCCGGTACCGCCCACTGACCCGTCCTGGAACATTCCAGAACATGCTGCCGCTTTGTTCCATCGGGGCTAGGGGGCGCTGTTGCACTTGAATCCCCAGGCTTCGGCTACCCGCTCAGTTATTTAAACCAGGATTGACTTGTGTTGAAAGTCCACAGGGCAGGACCGCTGAATTTGGCCGGTTAAGCATGCGAAACGGTTCACCACGTTCAATCGGCTCTGCTGCAGAAATGGTCTTGAAAGTGACTGATATGTGAAAGAAGTATAAAAAATACATTTCAAAAGTTGCTTTGGTGTGTGTGTGTGTATTTATATATATAAAATTTATACATATACACAATATCAATGTACACATACACCTCATGGTAAGACACTATAGGAGATGTTTGTTAATGGAATGTCAGATTTCTGTCTGGAGATTCTTATTAAACAATTATCCTGACAGCCATGGACCCATTATACAAGCCACATAAATGCTATGTTAAAAGGTAGGAAGACGCATTCAGAAAACAAACAACGCTGCTTTAGTGAATGACACCTTCGGTACATCAGCCCATGGTCTGCCTGTGACTTACTGAGACAGAGGAAGATGGGACCTGACTACTGTGACAACAGAGATTTGATCCGGTGCCATCTTGGTTCCTGTTTCACTCGACTGCTTCATCCTCATTGTTTGCCTTGAATTTAACAACGGCTGTATTTAAAACAACTCCCAGGTTGATGTCCAGTTTTGTATTCATCTGGGTTCCGCCTTGTGTCCCATGTGTGGAAGTTCATCGAGTGACAATCAAACTGTCTGGCAGCGCAGAATGCTACTGGGCAATTTCAGCACGAGAGAATTTTCTTAAAGCCCATTTGGTGTTATTTTCTAGCAAACAGCCTGCTGGGCCCCATTCTGTCACCACCGTGGCCAGTTTAGTGGGCTCAGTTTGTTGGTTTGGTGCTAAATTGCTGCCAGAGCTTTGGGATTTTAACATTAGCTGCACCGTGCCGCATCTTGTTGTTAAATACTAACGAGAAATTGTATGATTGCAGGTTTGGTTATAGTTCATGATATTTGTGTCTTTCAGGCACGCTATTTCCCTGCAGTAGTCCATGATGTTAGTGTCATCGCTACGCACAATTTCCCTGCTGCCCTGCAGGATCACACAGGTCTGGCAGCCGGTGATAACATTTCGCTACCATAACTCTAGGAGACGCTTTCAGCACTGCTTTCATTTACTGTGTCTAAATAAGTGTCGGCTGTCACCTCTGATTTTCTCGCATGAGTCTAAGGGTCCGCCTTGCATCATCTGCGCCTTAAATCACCCCATCGGCAGATGTTAGATGGGCGTTTGCCTCCTCGCGTGTGCGAGGCGTTGGGACGTGTGAAGCTGGTGGCAGGACATGGACTCACCATGGTCAGTCTTGGGAATGTGGTGACACAAGGTTTAGTCCAGGGTGATGGGATTAGAGCACGACGTGCTCTCCGGTGTTAAGGTGGGGGTGAGGAGATGTTTGTGACCGCCGCCCCCCTCCCCACTGCAAAGCATGTATACGGTCAGAGAGCCTGATCCATTTCAGTATGTAAACAAAAAGCAGCAGTATGTAAACAACAAAACAGCAGGGACTTTGTGACCCGCAGCCGCACGGCCTGCTTGGGTCTGGAAGGGGTTTATGTCACTTCCTCCACCCAGGTGGAGGTGATGTCTGAGGGCCGTGGCAGCCCTGCAGAACCACTAAATGGGTAAATAGCATTGCAGCATAGTAGTCGCAATTCCCCTGTGCTGAATCACCCAGATGAGTGAATCTGGGAGGAGGGTGAAAGATAGCATGTCGCCATGGTAACTATGGGAACCTCCCTCTCTACCTTCGACAAGGGAATGAGGTCCTGGCCAGGTGGTGACCCTGGGAAAGAGGGATATTGTGGATAGGAAAGAAAATGAGAATTAAGACAGGAAGAAGAGGGGAACAGAGAGGAAAAATGTATGTGTGTGTGTGTGTGTGTGTGTGTGTGTGTGTGTGTGTGTGTGTGTGTATGTGTGTGTGCCATAATAAAACTACGGACAGATGCATAATCAGTGATCATGACATTTCACACCTTACTGTAACCTCTGCCCCTCTCTCCCACAGGGGTCGATCACACCAACAAGGACCTGAATAAGAACTATGTGAATGAAGTTCTCATGACACGACTGTCAATGACCTATGCGTCGTGGGCAGAATCCCCACCTGAAGTGCCAGTCATTGCCGTAGCGCTCCCAGTTCTGATGAGTGATCAGAAAGTCAAACATCAAAAATAAAATGGGAACCGTTTAATCGGTGTATTTTCTTCTCTGGGGCAGTGCAGTGGATCAGTGGTTAGCACTGCTGCCTTGCAGCTCTGGGAGCAGGGTTTGAGTCTCTGCCATGGTTCCATGTGGGTGGAGTTTGCATGTTCTCGCTGTGTTGGCATAGGGTTTCCCCCACAGTCTACAAACATGTTGAGGCTAATTGGAGTTATCAAAATTTCTCATGTGTGTGCCTGGTGTGTGAGTGTACTCTATGATGGGTTGGGGTCCCATCCTGGGTTGTTCCCTGCCATGCATCTGTAGCCTCTAGAATAAGCTCTGGGCATCCTTGACCCTGAATAGGAAAAATGGTTTCAGAAAATGGATGGACGAATGTTCTTCTCCTCAGACATTGTGTTTATTCATGGTGGAATGCAGAGATCACACAGAGGGAAGGATCCACAGTGGCCATAGCAGGTGCATGTGTGGGAAGGAGGGGTCTGAACTGATAGATCCAGGAACCCAAATCACCAAGCAGAAAAATGGTGTGTGTGTGGGCTTGGAACAGCTTGTTTTGGAGTAAGGGGGACATTATGGACTGAGAGCTTCCAGAAGGTCACATGGGTGATTCCAAAACTAAGGAAAGAATGTGCCGGTCGCTCCTGAGCCCAGGGTGTGCAGATAGGAGATGGAGTGGAGGTGAGTCAGGACCATGTCTGAGTTCACAGTGAATTATGTGACAGTATAGAATCTCATGAGTCTTGAGGTTACGAAAGGGCCCCAAGCATTGCAGAAGATGAAAGGATGCTCGCTGGGGCATGGTTTAAGTGGAAAGAATAAAGTGTGTGACACCAATGGCCTGTATTACAAAGCGGGGTTACTGGCTTATTGGGGTAACTTGTCGGATTTAAGGTAGTCTGGGCAAAATCTAAGTGAATGAATATGAAGTCCATTTAAACTGTGGTACCTTAAATCTGACAAGTTACCCTGATAAGCCAGTAACCCCGCTTTGTAGTACAGGCCACAGTTTTAAGACGGAACCTTAAGCTAAGTTCACACTGCACAATTTTAACCCTGATTTTCTACTCACCGATGACCGACAAAATCCCCAGATCAGAGGCAAATAGGTATTCGATTGGCGCTGGCAAATCAGACTTCGATCGCTACAGGTATGTGTGAACTCTTCACAACATGACTGGACAGAACCAGTGATGTCTCACAGATACCTGCCAAATATCTCGCGTGTTAAATATCTGGACCTGTAAGCTACTCCAGATACTATAGTGTGAAAAATATCCCAACTAGCAGTGAATGTACGGATGAGCTACAGCCAATGAGAGCGCAAGACCCAGGGTGAGGTGAAACTCAAGGGTGTAGATTAAAAAGGTGTTCAAAATGTATAAAAAGTTCAGTTTCTTTAGAAACTGTTCTTAGTGTTCAGGTATATAAATAAATACATAAATATATAACACACACACACACACACATGAAAGTTTTGTGTATACGAGGGTTGTTTGTAAATGTCGAGCATGTAAAATGTAATTTGATTACAGTGTTTTCCCAGTGTCATTCACGTGTGTTTTTGTGACAAAACACAGTTTAGAGACCAGGAGGACTCATCAGCGATTCCCCCTGGTGAAAAAACTTGTAGTGTGTGACTCTGTTGCTGATCAGTCAGGTAGTGTGTCACCATAACTTCAAGACTCCCGATCACAAGAAAACAAGTGTAGTGTGAACAGTACAGCAATCAGGCGACTTTAAAAGCTGTGTAGTGTGAGCAATGCATTAGCAGCCTCTTGACTTTAGGAGTCATGTGCCACTTCGCGGTGTCCATGGCCTGTCCCAAGATGTCACTCCACCAGGGGACTAAGACAGTAGGTCAGTGAGTCACCAAATCCATCAGTCATTTAATGAATCTGTGAGTTTCAGCTCAGGATGCGGCACTGTGGTCTGATGCAGATGCTGTGACAGATATTTTTAGATGTTTTTATGTCTCTGTGGGATATACTTTGCAGTATGAGTGTAGCTGACCTGTTGTTAACCATGTCCCAGCCATGGATCCAGGTGCGCAGGCGAAGTTGCCATGGAAGCAAATAACTCCTCCCGTGGAATAGGCATCGCATTCAATGCCAGAAATTGTTGCTGAACGTTTCTTCACAGATTCGTACACACTTTCGTTTCTGCCAGGCAGCCAAGGAAAATTGCATTAAATCTGGCTGCCATCATAGTGCGAAGTGAACCGGGTTCCACACCCTTTCATACTAAGCCCTTGGAGCCGGTGCTGGTGCTGGTGGCGGTCCCACCAAAAACTCCCTGGCATTCACACTGCGCTTGGTGCCCAAAGGATAGAACGATGACATCAGTGTGTGCACGTTGCTGTAGGAGCGGTACCTTGCAAGATGCGATAACGCATGACTTTTTTGAATTCATTTCAGCTGCTTGCATTATTTCATTATTTTTGAGTTTTATATGTTATTCTTCCTGGATTTGACCCAAGACAGTTCATCCAAATTTTCTGAGCAGCCAGCATTCACCTTTAAAAGCGATACGGTGCGGCAATCCATTGTTTTACCAGCGCAAATGTGTTACTTACATGTGTTTGCACTGCTATGACAAGAAATTGCCGTGCGTTTTAAACCTTTATATCACAACTGATATAAATTGACCTATAAAAGTTAAAATGCATAGTGATTTCTTGTCAAATCAGCTCAAGATGCACATAAAAGTACGGGATGAGTCATGTATCACTCGCTGGGACACAGAAGTCAAATTCTAATGGCCAAGTTGTCGTTACAAAAAATAGGTTGGCTATACAAAAATGTTTAAAAAAGAAGTAGCCCTAATCACAACACATGTCCAAACCACAAAACACAACCAAGTGGTTAATGATATGCTATTTTGTTCCTTGGAAGGGGTCCGACGTACACCAAACGTAATTAAAGTTAATAATCACATTATAATCAATAACAATTATCTTACCCGAACAGAGTTCAGTCCTCCAGTCACCTGGTTAGCAGGTCTGTTTCCAAACACGGAGTCCATAATATTTGTTTTTAGGGCAGCCAGCACCGTTTTTATTTAGCTCTCTTTTCAACTTCCTGTATTGATTTTTTTAAATCTTGTTCACAACTTCCTCCATTATTCTGATAACCCCTGCCTTCTCTATTTCACTCTGCATTGGTTCGTAAACTTTTGTTTTCCGGTTTGATGAATTTCACCCGGCTTCCTGATATCTCGTGCTCCAAACTCTGGCCCAGCAGTCTTTTGGGGCTGGAAGAACTGAGCTCCAGCCCAGATATATTGCCCTGCCCTGCTGTTATTGTTGGTGTGAATGCAACACCTGGGTTGGAATTTAGGCTCAGCACGGACACCGGCTTTGGTGTGAAAGGGTTAACAGTGATCTGTTTCTGCTCTTACTAGGCATCCGCCTGCTCGGAGACACGATCATGAGCGCCTTGGAGGCCTTGGCCCTCAGTCACAATAAATGCTTCATAGACATCTACATGTGCTCTTGGGGGCCCAAGGATAACAGGCGAGCAATGGCAGCCCCTAAGCTGCAGACAGAGATGGTTGTGCGGCTCTATGCGCAGACAATACAGCCAAGACCGCCTAAGCGCGTCCGACATGCAGTTGAGCTTGCTTACATCACTTCCTTTCACTGTAATTTTGGCTTGGAGACAAATTTGGAGACATGCATGCTAGAATGGTGTCTTTCATTTGGTCAGGGTCCTTTTCATCGCTTCCTGTACTCCCGCTTGGCCAGACTTCAGAACTGTTTCCTGACAGCTGTAGTATGAATGATAACCCAAATATCAGAGAGTAAGATTTTCGGTCAAATGTCAGCTCATAGGGCAGAGGCGACAAGGGAAGCATATTTATATGGGCTTCTGGCAACGGCGGCCTTGTATGCGACCATTGTGGGGCGAATGACTATATCAATAGCATCCAAAGCATGGCCATTGGGATGCCAAGCCACATCAAGGAGTCGGCCACCTTCACAGAGCGTTATCCAGCCGTGGTCTGTGCCCAAAGCAGGGATACCCAAACTTTTCATTCTGCATACTGGTGTGCAAAAATTTTACGGACTGACCAAGGTTTGAAATATATAGATTATTTATTAGAAAGTAACCAACCACTCCACAATGCCCCCAGTGGAATACTGACCACGGATCAGCAGCACTCCGCCGATTGGGGGTTGGGAACCTCTATATTAAACCACCATATATGCAGTACATGTGCATTGTATGTCAATGATCCTCAAAGGGAGGCTGGTGATGTAGTCGCCATGTCAACCTGGGACGAAGTGGGCGTTAGGTCAACATTGGACGTTTTCCTGATGTTTACTACTTTGATTGTGTGGCCGTGCATTTCTTAGCAGCGGCTCTTTGTACGTGTGACGCTTTTGTGAATTGCTCACCCCCCCCCCTTGATAACCAACACCTGTCTTCCTAATACACTCAACAGGTATCTCAGCACACTGCAAACTCTGACAGTGTTTATCTCCAGCCGTGTCCAATACCTGGAGAAGCCGGTCAGTGTTTTTCTCAAGTGTGAACCATGCGATGGACGAGCGTCCTTCCTTTCTGCTTGTCCTACTCCTGTACTAATAAACAGGCCACTCCCTGGTTCAGAGCTGAGGGGCTGGTGGGCCAGAACATGCAAGCTGGGGTGGCTTAGCCTTTGAACCGATCCAAGGCCCTGGCAAAATCCAGCAGAGAGCTGGTCGTGGAGCGAAGGCCTCGCTAATAAGCCTCTGTGTTGTGAAGGATCCTCTAATTGATTTCTGTGCCAAGGAGCTGATTGGCCTGAATTTTCTTTATTCTGTTATGATACAAAGAGCTGTTTGAAGTAATTTGACCCCGAGAGACGGCGAAATCCTGTTCGAGCTCTGATTCCACAAAGCAAATTTAATTTTGTTTGGTTTATGCAAACCATCCGGGGCAAAGCCGCTGCCGTTTTGCCGGCTGGTTGGGGTGGGGGGGAGTGTGGGGGTGGAGAGCAGCGCTAATAAGAGAGCCGTACCGCTAACGGAGCGAGATCCATGCATGTTTAATGGGGCCTTCTGATATACTGCGCACATTAGCTCGGAAGTACAAAGTCCACGCTCGATCCGCTCCTTTGAAATGAGAGCTCAAAAGAAAATGGTCTCCATCGCTTCTCTTTGTTTTGTTCGGCTCCTCTCTTGTGTGAATTGTGTTTTGGTTTTTACACAGCGATTAAAGCTATCTCCTTCTTTTGACCACATTGCGCGCCCACATTCCTGGAATTCTCTGGCGTGCTCAATTTGGACGCCCTGAATAGGCCACCAGACATCCAACAATGGGTCTCTCCCTCCGTGCAACAAAGGCTCTCCTCACGGCTCCCTGTGTCACTCTCGCCCTTTCATTCATTAAATGGACCCCTGGCCTTTTGATTACTCTTTTCGTCAGCCTCAGCCTCCCCTTACAGGAGGAGAATTATCCTCTCCTCTCCTGGTGGAGCTGATTAGTTATCTACACCACATGGTCTACGTTTTGAGTCACGGTTGATCTTCCCAGTGTTTTTGCTATGGATTTTAGGGTGGCCCTTGTTGGATAGAATCTCGCTTACATGAAATCATAATGTGCTAGTTAATTATAAATCATAAAATCACAGTGAAATCTTCCTTAAAGATTAAATTTTTTCTAGATGTTTATTTTTGTATAACTAATACATTTAGTATTAGTGAATTTCCTCTGAGCTCACTGCCAGATTTCAGGAGTGCTGTTGTCTCTGACTGCAGCTGTGACTCAGGAGTGCTGTTGTCTCTGACTCCAGGCATGACTCGGAAGTGCTGTTGACTCCTCCGAGCTAAAGAACGCTGCTGTCATCTGATTCCAAGCAGTCTGATCTTGTATGTTCTGCTTTTAGTGTCCTTGTCAATACGTGACCCCCTCATTTGCCCATCATGCTTTGCTTTGTAGCCCTGACCATACATGGAGAGACATCCAACACCTAATAGCTGCAACTACCAAGATCTCAAACCCTGTGGATCCTGGCTGGTTTACAGATGGTGCTGGATACCGCGTTCATGACAGGTACTAAACCCACCCCACAACCCAACCTGCAATTGTCATCGTCCTCGTCGTCTAACCATCCATACCAGCTTCATAATCCTGCATTGTATGGTCCCACACTCTGAGTGAACCATTAGTGTGCTGGGTCTAGACCGTTCCTTGCAACTACATACCCTGGTCTTAGTCGCAGGGTATGTGCCTTGGATGGCATGACAGGGCATCACAGGGACGCCCAAGCCCTCGCCCACATGCACACTCAGTCATTCACCATGGGCAATTTACAGATGCCAGTTAGTCTCAGTGCATGTCCTCTGGCTGTGGGAGGAAATCTGTGCAACATGGGGTGAATGTGACACACACACACACACACACATACACACACATGCACACACACACACACACACACACACACACACACACACACACATACACACATTTGTATTCATATCTTTATGGGACTCCCCATTCATCTTTAATCCCAACAATGACAACATTGACCTTCACCCATCCCTATATATATATATATATTGATTACAGTCACAGATTTTTATAAAACTGAGTTTTCCTTTGTGGGGACTGAATAAGATGACAGGTTGTTTTCGCTTTTGTTCGGACTAAATATCCCCGCAGTGGGATAAAAACCTGATAATCTGGTAAATGTATGTAGTATATACATGACCCACCCCACACACACACATACACACAGCGCATGGCTGAGATCTGAATCCCAACCCCTGCAGGTGTGAGAGTCCATCATGCTGCCCTACTTGGACTCTGTGCAGTTATACGATATGATGACACAGCACACAAGCCTGCACTCCTCAGCAGCACAGCCAACTGAGTGAAATCAGGTTACATTCAGATGGAAACTCTATGTGTGTGTTCTATATATTTTCAATTGTTTGCATGTTCTGCTAGTCTCTGAAACACACATGCTGCATGTACCAGAACAGACAGAGCTGAGCCCCCAGTAATCTGGTCACTGTTTATGAAGAGGCCGTGGGGGGAGGGGCTGTTATCAGGATTTGAGAGTGGGGGTGTCTCAGGAAATATGTCCACTTTATAAAGTGCTTAAAAGTGTTTACATCCACCGTCTTTTGTTTGGTATCAAATAATTAATTAGAGTGTTATGCTAATTAAAAGTGCATTAGAAACCAATTAAGAATGCAAATGACTACCAGTGTCGCAGTCAGCAGGGAGAAGGGAGAGCGTGTGTGTGTATGTGTGTGTGTGTGCGCACATGCTCCGACTTGTGCCTGTGAAGACAAACACACCCTACATGCATTACATGGACATTACCTCGTCAGTGGTTGGCGCTCAGGGCCGTAGTGATGGGCTGGCGTGGCGATGGCAGAGCAGAGCGCCGCGGTCCGGTACCACCCGCACGCCACAGACGGGGCCACTGACGCCAGCAGGTTCTGGAGACCCCCCTGCCCATCATTTCCTTTCAGCTTCAGGTCCCCCGTGAGCCGCCGTTCAGGTCGTTATGGTTACCGTTTCCGACAGAGCAATGCCTTCTGATCCGAGCGAATGAGCATGGAGCGGCGGCAGCACCTGGGTGCGATACCGTGGAGTCCCATGTCACTCAGTCCGCTGAGGATGAAGTAAATCTTTATTATGCTATTGCGACAGAGGGTGTTGGCTGTGTGACAGGTGCTGCATCTGTGTAGATGGACCGGTGCTGTTGTGTGCAGCATGCCTGGTATGGTGTGTCTGCGCAGACTGAACAGGGCTGTCCTGTGCAGTGCATCTGCGCAGGTTGACCAGGGCTGTCTACTGAGGTGCCTGTGCACACTGGTACTAAATAATACTGCTGTGGTCTTATCACCTCCATGTCATCTTCCTTGCTGTTTACCCATGAGGTAGTGACTTGCAGCTGAAGAAGGGGGAGCTTGTGTTGTAGCGGATTCCTGCACAAACACATCCCCCACCCTGTTCCTGAACAGCCGAATGAAATGAGGCCGCAGCCGGTCTCTGCTAATGGAGCCATAATTACAGGTGCGGTTTGACAGCCGAGGGACCGCAGATGCAGACAGAGAAGTGGAGAATGCAGCTCCCTCTGTGGGCCGAGTGCCGAACGCTGCCATCAGGTCACCTGGCTGCCCCTGGGCACCTCGTTCCATGCTCATGTTCGTCTGTTTCCATGACAGTGAGAATGTGGCGCCATGGATACGCTCCATAAACAAACTCCTCCTCGGTCTTGTAAGATCTGCCAGGGACCTGAAGTCAAGCTGCCATCGGTCCCGTTCAGAATAATAAATCTGTTAATTCAGTGTTTCCCAATCTAGTCCTTGGGGACCCACAGGCAGTCCATGTTTTTGCTCCTTCTGAGATCCCTGCCAAGCAATTCACATTTTTGCTCCCTCCCAATGATGTCTGTGGGTCCCTGAGGACTGGATTGGGAAGCACTGTATTAATCTGTTAAAGAAAGGGGGATTATCCAGGTAAGTGCTTAGCTCAACTGGACAGGGCATTGGTCTTATGATTGAAAAGGTTGTCAGATCAAATCCCTGGGTAGGCAGAGTCATTTCACTGCTGGGCCCCTGAGCAAGGCCCTTAACTGGTGGCCCTGCCTTGTCAGTTTTACATCGCTTTGGGTAAAAGCATTTGCTAAATTAATTTTAAAAACTCAAATGTGTTGAATTGACACACATGGCAGCTTCCTTAACACCAGTTTCTCTCCACTCTGGAGTCGTTTGAAGAAGCTGCAGTTTGAGGTCAGGTGACAGGTTGGATCTGGCTGAAGTCTCGTTTGTGTTGCCAGCAGCTGAATCGTGTGCGTGTGTGTGGTGGGGAGGGTGGGGGGTGGCCTCCGTAGGATTGAAGAACAGATGTGAGGAGGCCAGGGATCCCATAAACGCCATTGGACGGGCAGCCAGCCTATCAGGTTGCAGTCTGCTGGCACATTCTTTTTCTGTTTAACGAAGCTCGGTTGGTACCATGGAAAGTGTCACCAGCCTGATTAGCATGAACAGATGGTGCCCTTGTCACAGCCCTGCCAGCTCCGCTGTCCTGCAAACGGAGCTCCTGGGAAAATGACCTCACCCACAGCTGTTTAGTGCAGCTTGAGTGGCTCTTTAGAGAGACTTTCAGTGGGAATGAATAGACTGTACCACTGTAGGAGGATGGGGGTGGAGCAGAGGCCTACCCTGCTGCCAAAGCCTGTTTGGAGCGTGGACCGAAACCTGCACGCCGACGCATTTAACAGGCCAGCCGCGCTTCCCGGGTTCTAAACCGAGCCGCCGAGGAGTCTGGGGCTGCTCTAATTGGCCTGAGACAGTCTCTCCCTCCGCCGAATCCAGATGGCGTGAATAACGATGAGGAATGAGCCTTCTGGGGCAGGCGGGTGGTTAGGACATGCGGAGCAAAAGGGCCCCCAGACAATTACAGGAAAGGCAGTGATCTGGAGAGGGGTTAACTGCAGGGGGGGTGGGTCAGTACTGCGAGGCAAGGGGATTGTCACTGAGAAGGGGAGGGGTTAGCTGTGTGTATGGGAGGGATTAGCTACGGAGGGGCGTAGTTTATAGGTAATGGGAGGCAAAGAGATTATTCCTGGAAAGGGGAGGGGTTAGCTGTGTGTATGGGAGGGATTAGCTACGGAGGGGCGTAGTTTATAGGTAATGAGAGGCAAAGAGATTATTCCTGGAAAGGGGAGGGGTTAGCTGTGTATGTGGGAGCGATTAGGTACGGAGGGGTGGAGTTTATAGGTAATGAGAGGCAAGGGGATTATTCCTGGAAAGGGGAGGGGTTAGCTGTGTATGTGGGAGGAATTAGGTACAGAGGGGCAGGGTTTATAGGTAATGAGAGGCAAGGGGATTATTACTGGAAAGAGGAGGGGTTAGGTGTGGGTGGGTTACCTCGACTCTGTACCCAGTAAAGGACCAGCATCCCACCCAGAGTGTGTCCTGTGTTGCATGAGATAGGTTCCAAGGTCCCCCCCACAACCCTGACCAGGATGAGCAATTGTACGCTAGCTCGATGGACTTTCAATTAGTAATTGTTACATATTTTGGAAGATTTAAGCAAAATGTTGTACAACAGCAATAGTTTTTGTTGCAGCAGTAAATGTGGTGGTCAGTTTTCTGGGAATGCCTGCCAGATGGACGTTTTTGGTGCACTGTGGGGTCAGAAGGTCAGCACTCAGTTTCATGTAAGTGTAACCTATCAAAGGGATTTTTCACTTTGCCCGCTCTCTCCCTCTCAGGTACATCTTAGGGCTCTTGGACGTCGGCCTCGTGGTGCAACAGGCTTTGGGACTTGCCTCAACGGAAGTGCTCTCTGAAAGCAACCCGTGAGCAGAGACGTCACTGTGTGGGAGAGAGACAGAGAGAGGCTGACGATGACAGCTCTGCCGAGTCCAGCTGCCCTGTAGAGACAGGGGATGCCATCTGCCCCACATTGGTAAAGATCAACTGGATTTCGAACTTTCCCAGGATCTTGGATCAGAATGGCATCCAGTCGGACAGATGCAGTGGGACAGAAAGCAGCATCAGCATGCTGGTGGGGGGCGGGGCTCTCCCTCTCGTGTCTCCCGCAAATGCCCCTAGCATGTGCCACCGCCATCTCTCCAGGCAGTCCATCTCCACGTCCGGTGCACGCTCACTGCTGCTGGTGCAGTGTCCCTAGGACGCAGTGCCCCCAGGACGCCTTGCCCGACGGCCTCGGGAACTGGACCCTGATGACGGTGCACTGCTGAGGGGAGGATCCCCGTGGCAACAAGGCACTGGATGTGCGAGTCCCCAGCCTTGAGCCGTTACCTCTCTGGGCTAATTTATATCAGACACACAAAGAAAGGACCGAAAAGCAGCAGCAACCCTGAATTCAATAAATTTTCATTGCCATCACCTCATTTCATTGCTGGTCACAGCTTCTGAGGGTGTTTACCCCCCACCATCTTTAAGTTACTTAATATGGACTACTCTGGATAAACACCTTGTAGGGCCCATAAGGAGGACTGTCCGGATCTGTGGGACCTCTGACCCACAGTGCCCCCTCCAGGTGACACTCACGCTTTCAGACTCTCACACTTACACAACAAATCTTACAGCAAATCTATATTATTACATTAAATAAACCTAAAATTAGCTACTTCAAAAGTGTCGGAGATGTTCTCGAACCCTACAGACTATTTATAAGTAGTGTTGTTTTCGTCAACAAAATTTTTGACGAAATATCTTCGTCAACGAACCTTTTTGACGTGACGGAGACGAGACGCAACGTAAATGCTGGTCATGTGACGATAACTATAACGAAATATATCATGTAATATCGTTGACGAATAAAAACGAGACTAAATTTGGTTAACAAAATAAAAAGTATACTTAAATGTCTCTTCATTTTCGTTGACGAAAATGAGACGGGACGTTATTTCCTCTCGTTTAATTGCATTATTATTATTATGCAGTATTTCTGTTGGACATCCAACCCCGCCCACATCCAACCCGGCCTACCCTACGTCACCCCACGAGCCCGTCAATCATGCCGTTCATTAGTCCTTCGTTTACGCAAATCACGCTGATGTTCTGAAAAAGCATTTTAAGGCGCCTGCTTTACGCTTTAACCCAGCAGTTTGTTTTAAAGTAAACTGTTTTTTCTTTTTAGTAAATGAAAAGAGTACGCTCTAAAAAAATAAAAACTACAGTATAGTAAACACATAAACCAGTAACATAGCTGTTTATTATCAATTACAGTATTATTAGGAATTATGATTGTTTTATACTCGTATAGGAGCACCCTCATATATGCGGTCTGAAACGTCGCTATGCGGCGCATGACGGTGCTTCCTTCATGGTCACAAAGGTCACATGGTGCGCGCATCAGGACTGTAATTAAACGTTTTAGGACTATTTACCCTTGTTTATGTCGCTGTAGGATGTCCATAATATAATTTCAATCCGATATCAATCTAATG
>JAODKE010000146.1:13076491-13090975 GCA_026779605.1 Mormyrus hasselquistii
TATATGCAGACGCCTGCACGAATTAAAAACGATCCCTTTTGTACGAAATAGTACCTACTTCACAGCTACTGCTATCTTACTGGCGTCCAATCAGCCACAAAACACACCGGTACCACACTATAGTCTTTTGATTCCAGATTAAAAAAGGTGACGCAATTGTGAATTTTCTCTCCTTCTCTCCGTTAGGCATCTCTCGCTATAGCGAGGTGGTAAAGGCTGGGGTTTCGTACCTAAAACTGAAATATCTGTTTTGGAATGTATGGTGAGCTCAAAATCCCTGGCATAAGAAACGTATTACCACTAGCTGTAATGGTATTTCAAATATAAAATATTTTGTATAAACTCTCACGTCAGATCAGCTTGCAGCGAATGCTTATCGCGTCACAAGGTAGATGACAAAAGTGCAAGGTTGCTAATTAAACGTGATATTTTACATCGACTCTTCGCTTAAGTTAATGTGCGCGCTTCCTCCGATCGTTCTCCCTGCTGCTGTCGTATCGCGCTTCGGCTCTACAGGGGAACTCGCCTGGGGCAGGCAAAGCAGTCCTGTGGGGGATCTCAGGGGGTCCACGCACTGGATGCTCCGAGGGACAACCGCATCCATCAACCACCACAGCCAATAAAGAGCGCAGAAGGGCGGAGCTCATGTGTTCGGGTCTGCATCCACTTGGCGAGGGTCCTACAGGCAGCCTGTGGCTGAAAGTAACTGTCAAATGCGCGGCTCCTTTAATGAGAGCGATCAGTCTGGGTCCGAGACTCATGGCGACTACAGCGTCTAATCATTACAATATACTCACCTCCAGCGCGTCTATCGCGCATTCTGAGCCGGGGAGCATGCAGCAAGCGACGACATACAGAGATGGCCAGAGCCTGCTGCAAAGTGACTACGCACTGCAGGCTAATAGTCACCCGCTCAGCCATGCACATCAGTGGATAGCCGCACTGTCACACGGTGAAGGAGCCCCGTGGTCCTCCGGCACCATCAGCGATCCAGACGTCAAGCCCGCCGTGCAGAGCGCCAGGGACGAACTACACAGTTCCAGCAGCCTGCAGCACCAACCGCGGCATCCTCATCTGGTACACCAGCAGCACGGAAACCATCTAAACGCCAGAGGATGGAGAACGACCACGTCTTCTCACACGCAGAGCATGGCTACTAATAATAGCCAGAGTCTGATATACGCTCAGTCCGGATTCCCCATCAACGACATGGTTACCGGCAGTAGACAGCCAATGCACCGGCACACCCTGAGAGACACCGAGGAGGACAACCACAGCCCGCTCATCAGTGACCAGGGCCACCCGGCGCCGCAACACCAGCACGACCACTCGGATGAAGACACACCAACCTCCGACGACTTGGAGCAGTTTGCCAAGCAGTTTAAGCAGCGCAGAATCAAACTGGGCTTCACGCAGGCGGACGTCGGCCTGGCTTTGGGAACCCTTTATGGAAACGTGTTTTCACAGACTACGATCTGCAGGTTCGAGGCCTTGCAGCTCAGTTTTAAGAACATGTGTAAGCTCAAACCTTTGCTAAACAAGTGGTTGGAGGAGGCAGATTCCTCCTCCGGGAGTCCTACGAGCTTGGACAAGATTGCGGCGCAGGGAAGGAAGAGGAAAAAACGAACTTCCATCGAGGTAAGCGTAAAAGGAGCATTGGAGAGTCATTTCTTAAAGTGTCCAAAGCCCGCGGCATCAGAAATAACCGCACTGGCGGACAGTCTTCAGCTAGAAAAAGAAGTGGTGAGAGTTTGGTTTTGTAACCGAAGACAGAAAGAGAAACGTATGACGCCTCCCGGAGGACCGGTACCGGGAGGAGAGGACGTATATGGGGACACGCCGCCTCACCACGTGGTCCAGACATAAGTTCAATGAAACTGCAACGGAACGTCTTGAACTTTGTTGACTATGAAACCTTTCGTTTCTTCTCTAATTACTTACTAAGCACCGGGCTGCTGTGGGCGATACTGTGCACTTATATTTGGCCCGTCGGGCGGACACCGCAGGCGATGCAGTGAGTACCTTAACACGGACGGCAGCCCTGAGAGGGGAAGGACTGTCCTTAAAACGGAGAAGAAACTCTCCGGTAAACGCCCAGCACTGTGACACTTCCGTAAAGTGTGCTCCCACATTTTTGGGGAACCACCTCATTATGGGTTACACTGACAATAGTATTACTGGAACCAGAAGACTTTTGTAGGAAATACAGAGAAACACTGAATGGTTTCTATTATTTTTGGATAGTTTCCATGTCCTTGATATGACAGACGAAGACTAAGAATTGTATTCCGTAATTAAACGCCATCTTTACCTTCTCATCGGGAGCAGAAGGGCTGAGTGTCGGCTGTGGTGTTGGGTACTTGTCCGTCTCGAGACTTAATGAGATTTATCTGAGTCACGCGTATTTATTATTATTATTATTATTATTATTATTATTATTATTATTATTACTACTACTACTACTACATAGTATTTTCATAATAGTTGAATCCATTCATTACACGCTAGACCATGTTCCATTAAAACAGTCCATGTTTATGTATAGACTGGTACGGAGTTACCAAGGAGAAACAGATGCGCGTTCCCGATTTAAGGACATCAGAGCGCGCAGTACACAAAGACGCACAGCAGCAGCTTGCAGAAAGGGCACGGAGGGGCTGTCTGGTTACTGAGCCCGGACACTTTTTACCGATATTTCACTTCAGACGTCTAACAGAACATCCTGCTCACTTGTAAATATGTCACGGTTCAGTTTCCTTCACAATGGAGTGCTTTCCTTTAGACGATTTCTAAAACAAAACAGGTTTTAACTGTTTAAAATTATTTTTTTATTCAGATGATTTTTGCATAATTTTGTATTGCATTTTAATACATGATGCTTTTATTTAAAGTAATCTAAAGTAGGAACATTGCTCACCATTTGTTGTTTAAAGTGTCACACTCATATCTCCATATGAGCTGCTGCTGGTGTTTTACCTGAGTTCTTTTAGAAGACTAATTATGTCGTTATTTATGACCTTGTCTTTCGAGTTCATGCTGAGTGGCCGTCATTGTCGCCGGCTGTTTAGAAATCATATGAAGATAAAACGTGGTTGCTTTATTGGGGTAGGCTACAGCTTAAAAACGAACATAGAATTTCACCAATTCAAAAAAGGAACAACATAAGCCCCGAAACAACTAGTTTTAAAAAGTTGCGTCTTATTTAAAAACATTTTAATTAGACCCGAACTTATTTATTTTGTCTATTATTTATATAAATAATCCAACATGAATCAATATTGCTTTTCATGTTTTTTCACATTCATATGGAGTAAGCAAGGACACATTTTTCATGCTGTTTTTCCAGTTCGCTTAGAAGTTAAAATTCAGTCGCTCACAGATGTTGTGATATTGTTGGTTTTTGAAGGTTACACAGATTCAACAGTCATCCTTCGTTGTTATTTGTATTTATGTGACTTTAAACACAGTGTTTATTATTCTGTGTGTGTACATGCTGCCCAGAGAAACGTGGTCACACCGTTTAGAAGTTGCCTGCTTTCTGGTACCTTGTTTGGTAAAACCAACGAAATGGACTCCGTACCGGCTTTATCAGTAGCTTTAATTAATGGACTAATTAACTGGCTGAGAAACTGTGATATGTTTTTCGTTTTTGTTTTCCTGTTTGTCACATTCTGTTTGATTTGGATAAACTTGCGGGGAAATAAAAGATACACAGAGGTAATGACAGGCTAATGTTTCGGCAAATATTTATTCAAACAAATGAACGATTGCGCCTCTCATTTGCCCTTTACAATAATGGTTTATTCATCGTTTATATTTGTATTTTCTTCAACAGAAATCCATGCATCTTAAATTTAATAGTTGGTTTACCAGTGTATTATGGACCATGTACTGCATAAGCAGTTATGGATGTATGGTTGAACGGATGGATGGATGGAATTGCGAAAATACTTTTATCTCATGCTGTAACAACTATACGAATTGAAGGAAAGGCAGGAATTACATGACCAGTGTCCATTTATCGAAAATAGACATATATAATTCTGTTATGACTAAATTTGTGTATGGAGGAATACTGTATTTCATTATCAGTGATTTTTTTATATATATATAGTAACAGCCTACGCGAGTTCCCACAATTTTTCAAATATTTGTGTTACCCCTGAGAATTAGCCGGCGTTGAGTGAGGTGAATGCCTGTTAGAGGTACTCTGTGTGTTTTTACTTCTGTAGTTTCCTTCGGGATTCGTGAAGTTTTGTTTCTGTTCTCTTGCGATGATTCCGCGCAACAGGTCATTCTAATTAGTATTAAAACGGCCATCCTACCCTGCGGCTTTAAGATGACAGACAGACCGCCCTCTACCGAGAGAAACTGTGCGTGTGAGTAGTTTCAGGGTCTCGGGAACAGGAACACAAAGTTAAACAGATTTTTTAAAATACGCATCAGGGTCTAGTCTGTACTGAAACATACTGTTGACATAACGGACATGATGTACCAGTTTTGTAAAGGCTTGTATGATAGTAATTCAGAAAAATTAACAATGTAAGATTATTCCGTATTTCATTACGCATCCATTACCCTAAACGATCTAAATAATTTATTATTTAATATAATATCAAATTGATATGTAATCAAGTCTAATTAGCATATTTCCAAAAGCACTGGTAAAATTAAACAGTATGTGTCGAGCCCGGATATATTCGATATAATGTTAAGAAATTTTGATTGTTTTCCATTGTCATACACTTTCAGACAAACCGCTAGGCCTGTTCTCTTTATTTGTCACGCTCCACTTGACTACCCGAACATCTTTCGTCATTTCAGAGATATTTCAACTGTGCCCGACTGCCGTAAGTGTGGTTATTTGTGTCATATTACTTTGGAAAATCTCTTCATGATAAGATTATGGCCTTTTATCAGTGCCGGCGGATTAAAGAGATAGCAAGGCTGTCTGTCTCAAGGTGTTTTAATTAAAAATAGTGAATTGATATTATCTACACTAGCAAAATATAAACACATAAAACAATGTTAATATCAGCATCAGGCTTGATACAGTTTCTGCTCAGCTGACCAGATCCATATTAAATCCATATGACGCTGATTGCAGGGTTGTTCTAATTTAACTGGCATGTCAGATACCCCCCAAATCCGTCAAATACGCCCCGGTGCGCGTATTTACCATTAGTTTGCCTAGGCCTACGTAAAATCATTTTAGGTAAAGTCAAGCTTTAAGATCGCTCTCTCCATGTCTTTCAGCTGTATTTTCTTCCAATGTTTTGTTGATAATAAAAACCCATTAGTGTAATTAGTTATCGATTGGTTGAGCGGGTAAAACGCGTTTTTCGTGTCCCATCGCGACAAGTCTCCTATCGGCAGCTATAAATAAGCTTTATGTCTTTCGCGACACCAGAACAGGTCGGTCCCACATAAATATGTCACGATCTCCTGGTCGGAGCATAAAACACCAGCTAATAAATGTGACGCACATCTTCAGCGCGTTACATGACGGTAAATTAGCTTAGATAAATGTAGATTCACATTCAGAACAGACCACTTTAACTGCTATTTCAATCGTCAGTGGCTGGATTCATGTTTTTTTGCACCGCTGGCTACAAACTTAAATAGCATTCAGTTTGCTAAACGCATTTAAATGAGTTACGCTAATGGTAACTCGGGTTTATTTACCCCATGCAGTATTAGCAATGACAACAACAGATATTTGTAATGTTCACTACGGAAAAATTCGAATTATGCCTCCCCCCACAAAACTAAACCTCAATAGAATTTGTGTGAATTTGTCCAAAAGAAACTAGATCTATCTTCAAAATAACTGCAAATACGCTACCTTTGGCATACCTTAACTAAACGTATCTTAGGCTTTCCCAGTTGAATACTTCAGCAAGCATTGCTACTAAATGAGGCACATGATAAATAGGACGCAGCCTTGCTATGCTTGGACTCACGCTGCATTCACTTAATCATGATTCTATACATGTAGAGACCAGATACGCCTTCAATCCAGCGTAGCACCAGATACAAATTTGTTAGAAATACAGTTTACACTAGGCCAGGTATAAAATCACGTGACTCATCGCAATTAAAGACATGAAAAACTATTTATAATCTATGATATTAGTGTATGATTATCAGCAATTATGTGACAATTGATATTTCTTTTAACATTTATTAAATATTTGATCACTATGTTTGCCTTAACACCCTTCCACCAACAATCTCTCTTGTTACAGACCTGTAATTGGACAGTCGTTAAACAGCCAACAAAAATAACATCTGAAAGTTCTGATGTCAGAAATCTGCAGCCTACAGTTGTGCTCCCAGCCCAAAACAACTCTAAAGAGGGAACTCTAAAAAGGCACACACACACACACACACAGGTTTGTACTTGTATGTTTGTGGGGACACTCTACTCATTCCTAGGGACATTTGTTCCCTACAACGTAATATAAAATTAATGTACACACACACACATGTCCATCTCACACATCCCACCGTAAAGCCATTCAGATGCACCTGAGCTAACCACAGCCACGCCCCCATCACTTAGCTTTCATTCCAAATGCCTGCACAGACCTGGTAGCTCATTAGCCGAGATGATGTATAACCACTATGGGCCAGTAGGAGGCAGACTAACCACGTGGAGCTGGATTCTATGCATTTGCAGGAAGAAATGGGGCCAGCTGGGAGTATTGTGGGGAGACAGTGGGTTAAGTGAGTCGGGTCTCAAACCCGGACCCAGCAATGCACCCGGACTGTTCACTGGGCTAGCTGCTGTGGCTCCATCCTCACCCGATGCCCCTGGCATGGCCCAGTTGTGTCCAGCGGCCACACTGGCAGTCGAATGACTGGCGTCGACCCTTTTCAAGCTTTTGCCATCAAGCTCCGGGTGTCTATCTGTCCAGGGAACCTGGATTCTCTTTGGAGTAGATGATGTATTTCTTGAAGCAGGATGCTTTGGAATCATGCGCTAAAATGACCTGTGGCTAAATGGCTCTGCCTCACATGCAGCAGGGGTCACATGATCCAGCATCGTCATGGATACTCATTACTTGTCAGCGCATACCGGTGGTATCTCCGCGCGATGCTGTCTGTGCATCAGCAAACAGATGGGACACCTGCTACCTTAAATCCTCGGGGACATCAGACCGCTGTCATCCTTAATGCCGGCACCTTCTGTCTTCCCGTTTATTTGAAACGCCATCAGGTTCGCACTCCAGCTGCCCGAAGAAGCGTCTGTAGAAAAATCAGGACCAGCCACGCTAGCAAGCTTTATGCTGGGTTACCGATGAGCTTCGTGTGAACTCTTCATCCCAACCAATGTGATCCACGCCACCAGCAGAAGGCGCAGTGCCTAGTTTATGGGAAAAGAGCGATGTTCTCAGTAGATCTGTCACATCTGTATTGGGGCCCTTGAGCATGGCCCTTACCCCCCCCCCCCCCCTCCAAAAAATATCCCAGGACACTGGATAAGTAAGTAGTTAATTTATTTTTCACCTTTCAAGGACAAATGTCACAAAGCACTTCACAGGAAATAAGATGATTAGAGATATAGATTGATTAGGTAGATCGATAGATAGATACATAGATAGACAGACAGACACAGACAGATAATGACCCTGCACTCAGACCCCTGGCTCTGCCTTCAGTTGGTGTGTCTATACAGTATACATTTGTATGAGTCACAAAGGGGAGAAACATGAAATATGGAGAAGAAGAATCCCAGTGTACTTCTACACAAGGCAAATAAAGTATAATTTCAAATGGGGTAGACATCTTGAAAAACATTAAAATAATGACAGCAACTCACTGTATTACACTCGTGGTAATATTACCTAAATGACTGTGGTAAATGCTTTGACTGTTAAACATCTAAAACATAAAAATAAAACAGATCTGCTGACCACATCTTCAGTCTGACAAAAATGCTAATAAATAAGACTGGATTTTCTTCTGCTGCTCTCCTCATCTGCCCCAGGTCCAGCGACTCAGTGGTGTTTCAGCACCTGCCAGGCTGCCACAGGGGGCAGTACAACCCCCCGCAGACTTCATTAAACTGTCCTCCAACAGGTCATTAAAACAGCGGCACTGTAAAGAGGCACGAAAACACCAGACCGGGGCCCAAAGAATCACTGCAGGTCGTCAGTGGGCAGGCTA
Source organism: Mormyrus hasselquistii (assembly GCA_026779605.1). Taxonomy (NCBI): domain Eukaryota; kingdom Metazoa; phylum Chordata; class Actinopteri; order Osteoglossiformes; family Mormyridae; genus Mormyrus; species Mormyrus hasselquistii. The sequence continues at coordinate 13,084,664 of JAODKE010000146.1, forward strand.
ACAAGCCTCTCAGGGCCTGTATGGTGCCACACATAGACAGAAAGACAGACAGGCAGATACACACACACACACACATAAAGACACACAAACACAGACAGTGACCCACAGCCCCGTACCACAAGCAGCAAGACAGTAAAGAGTTTTTTTTCAGTCAGGGAAAACAAAAGGAGAGGTCTGGAATTTGGTCAGATTCATTCACAATTTTCACTTTATTAAATCCAGGTGTACAAGAAAAAAAAAAAAAAAGCAGAGGCACGGGTCAGTGCTGGGTTCTGCAGAGGGTGGGGGGGAGATCTCAGTGCTCAGAGACTCAAAACCACTGGGAGATCAAGCAGAATTACAGGTGAACAGGACGCTAATCAGTTAATGTGCTTCTTCCAACAGTGTGGGTGTGCGCGTGTAAATGCTCTTAATGTCCAAGACTGGGAGGCGCCGCGCACACAGGAAATGCAGCTCACCGCACATTCCCCGCAACCTGCGCATACATCAGCATGTTTGTGCTTTCGCGTGTGTATAAGCAGCAGCTCATTTGTTTCATGGCACTGATACCAAAACAGCACAGCTTCCTTTCAACGAAATAAACAAGCGACACACAACATTGTCACAGGAAAATCGCTGAGAATTCTCTAAACATATGCAGTAGTGAGGGCTCCTTGCCCTGCGTCGTCATGCTGTAGTGTGGCAGATCATCCAAGACGTCCATCAGAATGCTTTGCATAATGCGCCTCGTCCGTCTGATGGCTGCAGTGACGTGTCAAGTGTGAGTGAGACGCCGCACGTTTGGCGGGCAGAGCGTGTCGATGGGCAATGCGGCTCAGACGGTGGCTGTGTGCTGATCGGACAGGGTGGCAATTGAGACGTTTTTAGCTCAGGATCTCTGCAGATCAGCTGCACGATTTCCCATCATGCTCGTGGCTCCTGCGGCCTGGGGAGTGGCAATATATAATCTCCACCCTCCTCCACCTAAGGCACAACAATGTCTCATAAACAGAGATAAGGACAAACAGGAAAAAAAAAATCAGGCATCTTCTGTAGCACCTGAACGCCATCCTAGGCAGACAGGAACAACACTGAACATGGTCGTGTCTTTCGGTGAGGAGAGCCACAACACACGTGTTCACCGAAGGGCATCAGTGCTGACGTAGAGTGGATGCATCCATCTGCCTGACCTCTGCAACTTCATTCTGCATAGAAAGACAATTTAACGAGGGTAATCATCCCAGCAGAGGTGGGTGGGCAGAATGGGGGACCGGCTACTCCAGATTTAAAAAAAAAAAAAAAAAAAACCCAGTGGGAAATCAAGCCCTGAGATCAGCATCCTTGCCAACACTGAAAAGGAAATGGACTATCTTAGAAGAATTAGTGATGCCCCAAAGAACCTGGAGACCACGACCAGACAAGTTAGAGCAGTCACCGCAGATCCCGTCATGGCCGGGGCGGCCGTCCTCCCCAGTCATTGGGTGAAGCTCTTCTTGATGGCCACGTTGGGGAAATGGGCACTCAGCTCCTGGACGATACGCGCGTCTATCTGCGAGCAGAAGGACACGTCGAGAAGCAGCAGGCAGGAGCAGGAGCGGAGCAGCTTCCACAGGGAAGCTGAGCTCACCATCCGGGTCCCTGGCACACAGACACACAAGGGTGAGACCCCAGAGCACCTCTAACCCCGCCAGTCTCAGGGACATTCACAATGGACCCCATTGACGCCGCATACTCCCAGAGACTCCAGGAAGCAAAGAAACCACATGTGGATAACAGTCAGTACCGACAGGTAAGCAGTTAGCACACTGACTGGAGGCAGCGACATCTGCGATTGGAGGAAAGTGTAAAAACAGGCCCAAAGGGCTTCAGATTCAACTTATTTCTTTGGCCAGAAATGTCACATTTAAATATTTCTTTTCATGAAAATAAAGGAAATTTGTTATTCTTTTTGCTTTATTATTTTTTTTTCTTCAAAGACCATGATGAAATCCACTGGAATGCAACAATTTTTCAGCATTCTTCTGCTAAAATACTGGTCAATTTCACACTCAAATGAAAAACAGGAGATTTGCAGCAAAATCCCACAATCAAAAGCGGAAGCCCGTTGGGGAAATTAAAGTGAAGTTCCCGTGCCGACCCAAAAAGCATCAAATTAATGAATAAAATGTAAATGTTAATTTGGTATTAATATAAAATATTCTGGCTTATTAAATGAAACCTAGGTCAATTTGAAATTTTTGCCTGCTGGGACCTAATAGGATTCAAGGGTTTTATTTATCACATGCAAGGTATACAATGCGACTTAACCTGCAGTGAAATGGAAGGTGGTTGACTCTGCCATAAGAACACTGACAACAAAAAGACAAATACCAATCGCCCAGGAAGTGAAGGACAACTCACCCAGTATGTCGAGGTGCTGGAGGGCAAGACAGCCAGCAGCCAACTCCTCGATGTCCGAATCACAGATGGTTCGATTGGCGGTGAGGAAGAGCTTGCGCAGACGGGGCAAATGCCGGGCCAGGTTCTGGAAGCAGCCGGAGCTGCTCTGCAGAGTGGAGCACCAGCCCAGGTCGAGCTCCTCCAGCAGCCGGCAGCCGGACACCAGGTCCGCCAGGCCGCGCTCCGTCAGGTTCTTACAGCGCCACAGGTCCAGCGAGAGCAGCGAGCGGCAGCGCGTGCTCAGCAGGCTGGCCACCGCGTCGTAGTCCTCGATCTGCGGGCGGCAGCGCCACGGGCAGGCTTGAACTTCAGCGGGGCCACATCAGCATACTCAAAGCACTGATCACATACATAAATTAATGTGCGGGGGGGCTCACCATTACACAACTACCCAGGTTAAGGTGTTTCAGCTCAGTGCAGAAGGTGAGGATGTTCAATATGGCCGTTTGCTGCAGTCAGGAAGAACACCCCCCAACCAAACGGCAAAGAGAGGATTAGGACTTGGTTACACACAGAAATCTGCCTGGTGGATTGTACAGATATAATATTACAAAAATGCTTTAAAAATCTTTAGGTTGAGGGATGTGTTGGTGGTCAACCTCCTATCCCAGCCCACAGCAGCCACACGCCCCTCCAGCTGAGCAGCTATAATCAGTGGGGTACCTCATGGTCCTGTATTAGGACCATTCCTTTGAAATGTTAATTTCCCAGTCTTACGCAGCCTGAAATGACACCCAGCAGCCTCCCTCCACAACCCCGTGTCCGCTGCGTCTCACCTCCACCTTGGTGCGGTACAGAACCAGCCGCCGCAGCTGCGTCAGTTTGGCTATGTGCCCGAAGGCTTGAGGCTGCAGCCGGTCACAGGAAGAGAGGTTGAGCTCCTGCAGGCCCGTGCAGGTCTGAGAGATCACCTCCAGGCAGGCCTCAGTCAGGAAGTGGCAGCAGGACAGTTCCAGGCAGACCAGGCCCTGTCCACATGCCTTAATGAAGCTGGACGGGAAGGAGTGGGATTCCCTGCCCATCAGGACTACAGCAGACATCCCCCCTCACACACACACACACACAGCTCCACTGAACACCCACACTAGGCACAGTGCTATGGTACAGATTGTATTATAGGAACCAAAAATGAGAAACTTGAAGTGGTTCACCAAGTTATACAATTTAAAATACTTTACACAGCATGTTACATACAGCATATAAAACCCCATTAATACATGCTCTGATTTTAACCTACAACAAAAACGGACCCAGTTTCAAACATTCACTGAGTATCACCTCAGTACAAATGAACAATAAGTGTGCATGCATGTGCACACACTAATGCACGTCAACACACGCGTCCCTCAGGGTCCTCTGCAGGGCTGAGCGGCGGTGAGCCCAGGCGTACCTGCAAAAGCCAGTGACGGTGAGGGCCCCGCGGTTCCCCGTCCAGGACAGGTTGAGCCTCTGGACCATGGTGCAGCACCTCTGCAGGTAGCCCAGGGAGGCGTCGCTCAGCCAGGCCCAGTAGGGCTGCAGGCTCAGCTGGACGTACTGCAGCGGGTCGCAGCAGTGCTGCCTCAGCAGCTTGCAGGTCTGGGCCAATCGGCACAGGTCTGGCAGGGTCAGGTGACTCACGATGAGCTGGATCAGCTTTGGCGAGGCACAGCGAGATGGGGCGTCAGACCAGGACGGGACGGGCGGGGAACCAAAGATCCGAGGATCCAAAGCCGGGAAGCGTGTAACACCTACCTCATAGGGCAGCTTATCAAAGTAGCCATTCCCCGCGCCTCGCTTGGTGTCTTCGGCCTGTCTACCGTAGCACGCCTCCAGTTCCCTGTCTTCCTCCTCGCCATCACTCAGATCGCTCATATCCAGCATAGGAGTCTTGAATAGCGCCATGACGGGGCGCTCCTTGACCCCGCGCAGGATGACGGCATCCAGTTCTGTGTAGTAGTCCAGCATGGAGCTGTTTACCTCTAGCCGGATCAGGTTGGTGGCGAAGCTTATCTGCTTGATGCTGGGAGAAAACTGCCGGGCCTGTGGGTTCAGGCTCTTGCTGGGCCCCCCCGCCCACAGTACCTCCCACCTGGGGGAGGGAGAGGCGTGAATCAGCGCGGCGACATGTTGGCGAGCCTGGCATCATCACCGACACCTCTCGCCCCGGACGTCACCTTTTCCAAAGCCTTCCGGGTTTTGGCAGCTGCAAGTGCTTTCAAGCGATACAAAACAGAACCACTAGACACAAAAACAGCTTCTTCCCAAAAGCTATAGTAACTATTAATCAGTGATCTTCATAATGTACTTCATAATTGCTTGCGCCCTTTGCACATCAGTTTTCGCACTGGCACTTTGATATTACATTGTTCTTACCCTCCAGTCATTACATAAATTTGTTTAGAATCTGTTCTTGTATATGCATATGAATATTTTAAAGACTTCTGTTTAGCTGTGTGTTTTTTTGTTTTGTTTATTTCTGTCTGTATAGCCCTGTTTGTCTGCTCTGACGTCTGCACCTTCCGCACCGAGAAAGTTTCCTGCGCATGCCCATGTTTGGCGAATAAACCTGATTCTGACTCCGAGACGGCAACACCGAGGAGGCTACCTGACGTCAGCAGGTGGGTTCTGGGAAAAGGGGTTGAGAGAGCAGGCCAGGATCTGGACAATGCCGCCTGGGTGGTAGGTTTCCAACACTTCCAGGGCAGTGGGGTAGACAGGCTCCTCGAAGCCCAGCTCGATGTAGTCCTGGCTGTGGAAGGACAGGGGCGTTCTGGGGAACAGCTGCGGCGTGCTGGAGCACTGTTCCCACCAGGGTCCGTACATGCGGAACACAGCGGTCTGGGTGAAGTCCCCGGAGCTGGGGTAGACGTTGGGCAGGCCAGCCAGGTTCCACATAGTGTAGGACATGCTGTTCTCACTGCCATAGTGGGAGCTGAAGTCCAGCACCTCCTTAGCGTACTGTTTCACCTCCACGCTCAGGGGCAGCGTGCGCTGGCTGCATTCGACGGCCCGCCGGCTGGTGAGAACCTCGCCCCGGGTTCCGCTTCTGGACCGGCGCCGAAGACAGATATAGTAAAACATGCCCAGTAGGGTTAGCATACGGAAGGATTGGCCCGGGACCGGGGGAGGGAAGAAGCAGGACCAGGCAGCACTCTGCACTAATCAGCTCAGGCTACAGGATCAAACGCATGCAGCACCTGCAGGTCAGATGGAGAGAGACAGAGCATGACAGCAACAAGCTCACAAGCATCAGTTACCGCAATGACTGGCCAGAAGGGGGCAGTCTCCGTAAAACCAGAATGAAGATATGCGATACCACTGTCATTAATCGATTTCAACAGGAAATGTGGAGGCGTGACATTAGCTGTCCTGCTGCAAGTGGCAGGAAGCCACTGGGTAAACCCAAGAGAGATGGATATGGAGTAAGGAATGTAAATGTCTCTGTGGGCTGGTGAGAAACACAGACAGACAGACACACACACACATACGAGTGTAATTTTCACACCAGGGAAATCACAGACATTAAGTAATTGTTAATCACCCTAGCAATAAGAATTTGAAGGTCAAGCATTAGGTGTTCATGCACTAGTTATGTATCTATATTTGACCACGTTGTAACTGTGGGAAAAGTATCTGTTCCAAAAACAAAATTGATCTGACTCTCTCTGACGTTACCTACACACCATTACTTTACGCACAATAAGTGCATCATTCAGCGGATATGCTGTCATCTCCATTAGGGTTTTGTCAAATTTTGTTCTGCCGGCAAGGCACGTTTCAGCGAAATCTACAAAAAAAAAAAAAAAAAAAAAAAAAAACGGAGGGGTTTGGGTGTATTCGGGGAGTCTCGATTACATTTTGGTTCAGACGCGGATTTATGTTACCCGTCAGGTGGTGCTCGCATTTAGATTG
>JAODKE010000146.1:13100082-13110563 GCA_026779605.1 Mormyrus hasselquistii
CCCCCCGCGCAGCCGCCAGCTTGGTGGAGGTCTAATCATCCTGCTACTACAGCTGGATGGATGCCAATCATCAGCATGGAATGAAGCACACAGAGGCAGACGCAGACACACACACACGTTTGTACTCATATCCTTGTGGGGACCGTCCATTCATTTCTATAGGGAAAACTCAAATCCCAACATGACGACCTTAACCCCCAACCAGCCCTAACCTTAACCATATGGAACCAAATGAAATACAAGTCTTCTGACATTTTCGTTTTTTTGATTGCAGTCAGAGATTTTTATAAAATTGAGTTTCCCCTTTCGGTAATCGGAAAGGTGACCCCCACAATGCCAAAATAATTGTAAAAATTACAAACACACACACACAGTTTTTAAAGCAGCAGACACCATCACAGATGTATTTAAGGTATGTTTGTAATGCGTTCCGAGGATGCAGCAGACATGCAGTGGCACAGTAGGGGCTCGGATACCCTGGCAGATTCAGGGGCCCCACACTTCACAGGGGCCCTTGGAAACATAACATCATATAATATAATGTGGGGGGAGGGGCTGCAAACTCCAACAGAGATCATGTGACTCTCCACCATGTCAAAAGATTTATATGCATCACGTTGGGAAAGAAAGGATGACCAGTTGGGGGGGTTGGGGGGGGGAGATGTGTGTGGTGACACTCTGTGACAGTATTGTCCCGCTCCGCCCAGATTTGTCCCTGTGATGCTATAGCTGCATTAGCACTCAGCCTCAGTCCGGATGGCTAAACTGGATACACCTACATAAACAGGCAGAAAGCCACCCCCACCCAGATCACAGGGACGGGGGCGGAGCCGGACAGCCAGCTGGGACACACTCACTATGAAGCATTACATTTCACCAACCGCTATTTATTTATAATCATTTATTTTCCATTATACCAGTGCCTACTAACCTACTTGCCTCACGCACCACCTGACCAAATCCCAAGCTCCCCCGCGTACATTATGATCGGCGTTAAAACAGAGATACCACTAGAGGGAGCTCACAGCCCGTGGCTCAGAGAGCCCTCTGTAGGGTAGCCCTTGAAATACCCCTGTCAGCTGCTGACCCTGATACTGGCAGGACTCCCAGCTGCAGTGGTATCCTCCTGATTGGTGGGATGGAATCTCAGAGGCCTCTTCAGGTGTTTCCACCGGGCAACGTGCCGCCAGCCCCGTGACTGGACTAGCACTTAGACAGCTCCTGGTCAGACACCTCCGTCTCCATGTCGGAGTTAAAGAGTGACTCGTCTGTGGTGGCCTCCATGTCAGTCAGGTAGAAGGAGGCCAGGCTGCTCCCAGTGATCTCCTCCTCGAAGGAGTCCATCCGGGAGAACGGCCGGGGGCCCGGCAGCCGAGATGGGGAGCCGCCGTCCTCGCTGGACTCACTGGAGCCGTCGTACTGGAAGTCATAGCAGTCCACGAACCACTCGGGCCAGAACTTGCGCCGTATCCTCTCACAGTACATGGCCAAGTTTATCAGCTCACCTGGGGACAGGCAAACACCAGCGTTAGCTTCAGCTGTTTTCCATTTTAGCGAAAACCCTGAGGCAGTAAATCTGCTCTGACAGGGTAAAACTGATCCATTCCCCTCATTAGGAGTTTAAGCAGCACTCAGGCACAACACAAAGACCAGCCTCAGAAAATGGCCAGAGGAGCAGCAAGCCCTGCATTTGTCTTTAACAACGATGTTCAAATGGCTAAAGGCTGATATCAGAAGATAGCGCACTGGGATCTCCATTTATGTTTTATTGCACAGTGCCAGTTAAAAGTCCGCACATTTGCTTTGAAAACATTTCTGTCCGTTTTAGCCATGTTACTCACCCTGTAGTAAACAGCCTCAAAGCAAGGAAGTAATACATATTAAATACTGCAAAAAGTGTTCAACATCTCAATTTTTTTTAATTTTAGACCCTTCAAAGCAGCCTCTTTTAGCGTTGATGACAGCACTGCAGACTGTTTGCATTCTTTCAGCCAGCTTCCAGATGTAGACACCTGGAATGCTTCCCCAACAGGCCTGAAGGTCTCTCCATAAATTCTGGGCACAAGCTGGTTACCTTGTGAGTTATAAGGGCCAGGTCATCTGTCACAGCACTCCATCTCTTTCTTTGTTCATAATAAGATAATATTTACAACCTCGAGGGGAGCCAAGGGCCCATCATCTCACATGATCTAGGTAGGTGTCCCCAGACTTTTGACTAGTATAGGTGCAGGACCTCCACGATAAGAAAAAACTGCTAATATCTTTTTGGACCCCTTGCCAAGCAAAGTGAAGTGAAAAGATACCAGAAATGCAAGATATAAAAATCTCTGTGAGATCACTGCGAGATGTCACGTGATAGCCACAGACCAAGAGTGTTTACGGCAGCCTATCACATAACTCCCAAAAACTCCCCAAAAAAAACCCATTTAATTTCTTACACAGACCCCGCGATATATCAAAACCACAATGGGGAAAGTCGCAATGCAGAAGGAGTGACTGTCTTTTATGTGTTTTATTTATCTTTCAGGAGTCCTAATTGACCGCTGTGTCACATGATAATTCATCATGTTCATGAACATTCATGGAAAATGATTCAGCTGACAACCTGATTTTAAAATGGTGGAATTATTTATACACTAAAAAAAATACTGATTTACCAGATATATATTTTGATTCCATAAGGAATATAAGACAACGTCGTGTTTGTGTATCGTGTGAATGGATTTCTAACCTTGGGACCAAAGACGTGAACAGTCGTCCGGCACCATCTAGTGGCCACGTGTTTGAACTGCATTTCTAAACCGTTTTGAAGAAAATGCAGAGATTGAGAATCTGCTGCACTACGATTAGCCTCCTTCGGGACAAGTCCATATAGGCTACCCTGAAATAAAGTCTGTACAATGGAAAGTGAGTTTTCACTAGTGACTAGTGTTCCACCGCTAATACCATCTCTGAGCTACAGGTTCACACTTGCTTTGAAATATGGATGGTAAACAGGAAGTGATGCAAAGTCACCTGACCTTTGAGAAGCTGTTCCGGTCGGGTGCCTGGCAGCGCCCACATGGCCTGGGCCAGGTGTCCGAAAACTGTGGCGTCCACTGATGACAGCTTTGGCCCCATGAAGTATTTCTTATCACCTACAGCAAAAACCACATCCAGCAGGATTACCAAAAAAAATCTCATGCCACACCCCTGAACATGACCCCTCCCCCTATGCCACAACCCTGAACTGTGTCACCTGACTGGTGGCTCCCTCCCACCCATGCCAACACGCCACCACGACCCAGACAAATCCCCACATCAGACACGCCTCACATCAGACGCACCCCCAATCCCTCAGCCACGCCCCCCAGCAATACCTAACAAGGTGGCCAGTGCGCGCATGTCCTTCTCCATCAGTGTGTACACTTGCTCCCTGGAGAAGCGGCCGATCCCGTGGCCGTACATCTCTCGCTTCACGATGCCGCGGTTCACCTGGCTCAGGATCCACTTCAGGATCGGGCTCAGCGGCCCGTTCACGGCCAGCATCTTCCGGGTCGTCTCCAGGTTCTCCACCCACAGACAGTAGGCCGTGGTCCTGACACAACACACATGACATGTCACGTAACCTAATGCGTATCCATGACCCTACGGCCAGCAGCTGCGCGGACAGAACCCAGCTGCTGCTGTCACTGACCAGTAGAAGTGTTCCTCCACCATCCTGGCGATGGCGTGGGACACGGCCCTCTCCTCAGGGTTCAGATTCTTATTCAAGTCCACGTCCAGCTTCTCCACCAAGAAGTCTATGATGAACTCCATGCCAGACACCTCCTCCTGGTTGTACTCAATCCATGGCATTTTTCCTTGCGGAGAGAGCTTCCCATCGAAGTAATTCTGCCGGGGGGGGGAACCACCTTAGTCTCTCGACGAAGAAAAGGAAGACGACCTAACCTCAGGGCACAATCAAGCGCTGAGGAGAGTTACGCCCATCAGCCCACCTGGTAAGGCACGCCGCCCATGCGCAGGTAGGTCTCCAGCCTCAGGCAGAATGGCGACAGGCTGGGAATGCAGCCCAAGGGCCTGGCAAACTGGTGCAGGATGAGGGTATCTGTGGAGTCCATCTCCTGCTCCTTCCTACACGCAGAACAGCGTGAGAAACTTCATAATCATATTAACATAAATGATATGCTAATGCAGAGGCATAGGAACCAGGAGGGACATGTTACCCCCCCTCCCCCATATTTAATTTGGCTTCATTTGTCCAATATCCTCTTATACATCTGACATTTTATACAAATCCTTAATTATATCCTTTTCATATAAACAATGATTGCTTGAGATGTTTCCTTGGGCAGCCAGTATGTCATCAATACAAAGTGACTACCGTTGTACCTTTGACTTTATTTTTAGAAGTAGCTATTACTGTCCAGCAAACGTTTTTATCAACGTCGGTAGACAGCGGGCCATTGGATTCTAACAGCAGTAATTTCTTCAGTGTAATAAATGTATGAGTAGCCATCTCTCCATTTTTATTGCTCTAAAAGAATTCAGCTGTGCGTCTTCCCCAGTTTACAAGAACGTGGTATTAGAATAGAACTGCGTGGAAATACACACGTCCGTGTCGGGTAGGAGAGTGGTGGAGCGTCATGCGTGTCCTGTGGCTTCTCGGGGTACCACCGCATCCTTTGCTGATTACGGTATGCACAGTAAGGCGGAAAGCTGCTTTCTGTGCTACGATAGCGTTTTATAGCTCCAGACCACGTGAGGCTGCACACACCCATGTGACGCCACCGCCCCCGAAATACATCGAAAACAAACGAGAAATTAAAATTTTATACACTTTATGCAGCGGCAACAATTTAATGTACATGCCTCGGTCCTCTATAGCCCAATAAGCTATAAAGGCTGCTATTTTCATACGGCGGACGCATCATCTTAAATACCGCTGAGGTGTTTACATGCATTTGTTATGTGTACATTCTTAAATACACCCAGAAAGACACGCAGATGATCTCGCAAAAGGCAGCGAAACGTATCCCTAAAAAGCCGACTGCTTCTCAAATGAAAGCCAATAATCAGAGTCAATACGATGCGTCCCCCGCGGATGCACTGCGTTCAGACAGCCTGTATTCCTATCCATCACTCACAGGCCTGTATTCCTATCCATTACTCAGGGGAGTTAATCCACCTGCACACACCAGCGCCGCTTGTGAGAAAGAAGCATCGATGTCATGTTCGGTACCTGGCGACCAGCAGCTCGTGTAGGATGTAGACAGCGGCTGCCATTAGGGCTCCCCCGGTTAGGTAGAGGGTCCTCTTCCACCAGGTGTCGGACCCCAGCCCAGACATAATCCCGCCGTCGTCCTGCAGATGGAAGGCCACGACGTACCCGTACAGCGAGTAGCGATCATCGGAGCCGCAAAGCCCAAGCGAGAAACTCCGATTGCGGCCCAGATCGACCACGCACGACCGGGAGGAGGCGAAACCACCCCACCACAGCATCCTGTCCCTGGCCGCATCCGTCCGGCTACATGGGCGTTAAGGCGAGAGGCGGTCCGAAGGCCGGTCCGATCGCTGGTCCTCTGATCGCTGTGCTCCGCATCCAGCATCTCCTGTTTTCCCTGCTCCACTAGGGGTGTAGCTGTCGTCAGCGGGACTGCAGCGCAGCGCCGTCTTACCAGAACACCTCTTCTTATAGCCTCATTTGTTCCCCAGGATAATTTAAACGTATTACTGACGGCCCAGACTGTACCGAACCGAATTTACTCCTGTGCGTTTAATTCCAAAATAACCCACTTAAGTAGTTCACTTCTGCGTCCAGTTCAGCAGAAGGTGAGACTAGTTAACACGTACTATCCTCCCTGATGCCCTTCTTAATCCACGTGTATTTCATCAGCTGATCACATCTGTTTTCTCTCTATAAAAGGGTACATCTTGTGCAAAAACTGCAGAACTTCAACAATGGTATATTTGAATAATTATGTGCACTGATCCATTAATTAAATCATAGCTTTATTTACATAGCCAAAAAAATGCGTTCATGCCATTTAAATCACTCCTTTCCACAGACAGAGAGCCAGTTCGATCTTCTGTTGTTCCTTATCTATCGATATCTGGCCGTGATCAGTCCCTGGATCTGTTGCACGGCTGTTTTGGGTGAGATTAGTGCACAGCCCCCGGATATTTCAGTACAGATGATCTTCGATTTACGGCGAGGTTGCGTTCCGATGAACCCATTCTAGGTCAAAAATTCTGGAAGTCAAACATGAAAATGTTATGTGACACTTGGGCGTTTAGTAGAGGATGGAATCGGGAAATTTTGGTTTAATAGGCAAGGGGGGGAGGCACAAGCACCATGCAGTTCTAAACACTAGAGAGATGTTTATGCTTGCGATCACTAGAGATCGGAAGCGTGGTTGGATGGACACTGCTGTCGCCCGGTATTGGTAGAACATATCGTATGGCATATCACAGCCCGGGAACAGGTCAAAACTCAAAATGACTGCCGAATCTGCATGTCCATCACTATATCATATAAATATCAATGTGACGAACATCTGTGAACATCTAAGTTGTCTGTAAAAGAAGAAAACAGGCGTGGAATCAATCAGAATTTTATTCAAACTGTAATCCAAGACTTTTTTCCCTACATCAGAACCAAAAGAAGTTTTATTCTATATAAACATGTAGTCACACTGAAATCTGAAAGCGTGCCTCTCACTTTACTACAGACACATGTAGTGACCAGCTCGACACACTGCTGTCCTCAGCCTGGGGACCTGAGGTCTGGGGACCTCCTTCACCCACCCCACTTCCAGGTGACGTCACACCACACCAACTCTCTGGGTCTCCGAACCTCGTTTGGAAACGAAGCAGATGGGACCCGTCGCCCGGAGTCTTGATCCGCTGTCCGAATCTGTGATGCGGTCAGCTCTCCCTGTGCTCCTGGCCCACCGCACCTCCATCTTGGGCCAGCCGCTGCTCCGGCCCATGGGTGTGGCTGGGTGGCTGTTCCTCACTCCCCTTCACGGCGCAGAGGGCGTAGTTAAGGGCTGTGCTCTCCGCCCAGCTCCAGGCTCCCGACAGCGGGTTGAACAGCATGCCTTGGATGGACTCCACGCAGAAACCATCTGGGGAAAGGCCACACTTCAGAACAACATCCGGACAAAATGAAACCGAACATGCCAGTGGGAACAATCTCTGACATGCTTAAAAACTACGCCGCCACGATCATTCTGTCATGCCACAACCCTGGAGGGTGCAGGATGTTTGAGGCGGCAGATTCACATAGAGAGCACAAATAAACATATTGTGGTGAGTGCGCAATGACAGCCCTTTTAAAAAGAAAGATTTACTCTCCATTAACAGCCACTATTGGTTTAGTACTAAGAGGCACAGACATGGAAGTCAGGAGAATTAAACATTCATGGTTATATGTTAAGAAAACACACGCATTCCACAGTAAACAACACTGACCATCAGCAGTTCACCTAGAGGACCCTGCACAGGCAGTGTGCCAAGAGTGATCGCCACAGCCACCTTAAAGGAAAGAGAGACCTACTGGACTCTAGCATCCTCTCCAAGTCAACAGGGCTGATGAACTTCTCCCAGGTGTGGGTGCCGGGGGGGACGATGTGTAGCAGGTGCTCAGCTACCACGATGCCCAGCACGTATGACAGTTTGGTCTTGTTGATGGTGGTGATGAAAAGCAACCCCCCAGGCTGTCAAAAAAAAGAAAAATAAATAAACACACAACACACTCACTGATCATCATGCTCCCCTTTCTGGCCAAATCTCAGCCAACAGAGTGGCAATATCTGACTGAGAGGCAGTTAGAGAGCAGTGGCAAATCACATCATCAGAAACAAAACCGCGGACTGTACCAGCAACCTGACTGTTAGAGCTAGTGACGGAGAGATTTCCCCACGCAGACTGGACACCGGCCACCGCCCCATTCTGGCTCACCTTCAGCACCTGGTGGCAGCACTGTATGAACACGTCCACGTCCAGCAGGTGCTCCACCAGCTCGGACGCCACTATGGCATCGAACCCCTCTGTCTCTTCGCTGGACAGCTCTTCTATGGTACAAGCCCGGTACCGGAGCCGCTCCCGCAGGGTCGGGTCAGATGAGCTGTGGAGCTCTGCAATCCGCACGCTGTCCTCCACCGGGTCCACGCCCATAACGTCGGCACCCAGTCTAGCCAGGGGCTGGGCGGGAATCGCAAGGAAGATTAACCGTTAAATAATCCGTGTGGCAGTAGTGCCGCCATCTGGTGGGAGGCCAAGAATATGACATTGTAAAGCAAGCCGAATAGATGCAGGAGCCCTTCAGGAGTTCATGGGTATTTTCTGCACAAATCGCATTCCCACTGTTCAGGCTGCAGATGCTGCCAGAGGTGTCCTGCTTCTGTCTGGTCTCACCTCAGCGCCCTAATACACCCACAAAGCCCAGGCCGTACCTCGCTCAGCAGGCCTCCTCCGCACCCTACATCCAGTATCCTCGTCCCAGACAGGAGCCTCCCTCCTTGCAGGCCCTGGTGGATCTTCAGCAGATTGTCCCTGCAGACACAGGTATCCAGAGAAAGAGTCGGGCCACTCTTGCTATCCCTCATCGTCTTTTAATGTAGCTACCACCCCACCTTCCAGGAATTAAGCCACAGACAGAACAGGAGTGGGGGGCAGTTTGTAGCTCAGTGGGTTAGGACACGGTCTGTGATCAGAAGGTCGTTGGTTCAAATCCCAGGGCTGACAGGGTAGACTCACTGTTTGGGCCCGTGAGCAAGGCAACTGTTTTAGGGACTAGCAGGCCTTGCCTTGTTAATTCTGTCCCTTTGAATAAGACACGAGGGGACATTGTGGTGGGGGTGGGGAGGACGCCTCTACATCTCACTGGGCAGACCCGGAGGGTCGCTGGATCAGGTCCAGGCACAGAACTGAGATTGATGTTAAAAAGAGAGTGAAAAGGCCTGAGGATTAAGCCAGACGAGCTCCGGCCACATAATCACACCCATGTTCACCTTACAAAGGGCACCCGGAGGCTGTTCATGGAGTGAAGAGCCGCAAAAGCACCCCGCTCATCCCACCACCTGCTGGCCAGAGCCTGAAATCTCTTGGTCTCGCTGGGGTCCAGAGTCGTCTGTGACGATGAAGCAGTACTGTAGTGGTGAAGACTGTAGGGGCAGAGGGCAAGGTGTATCAGTGTACCACATGGAATGTGTGGGTACCAGGAAATCCAGTGACAGTTAACGGCCTGCTGGGAAGCCCTGTTACAGGGTTCGATGTACCACAGCAAAATTTTAAAATAAAGTTCTAATGAAGGCAAAACGGTGCGTTAGCCGTAGTGTTACCAATTTTAGTCAGCTGGCTGGCGTGAGACTTTCGCGACAAATCTGCACACCCATTTACATATACATGTTTTATTACCGTGTAAATTTTCTGCAAACTACCCCGATGCTTCTGATGCAGCTAACTTTAGGTTTTTAATAGAATGATATAGATTTGCCGTAAGATTTCTTGAGTGAGCGTGAGTCTGAAAACGTGAGTTTAATGTCACATGCATGAGAGTTGGCAGCCTTGTAGCGGTGAAAATTCAGAGTATCAGTTAATATTATATGACTGCGTTACAAAGTAACAGAAGGCAATACAAATTTAATTCCGCTAATTACGCCGTTTATTTATTTATTTACTTGTCACCATATCTGGAAGGTTAGTGATAGTCAGTCCCCACCTACTGACGGAGCACACGGTGCTCCCAGCTGCGCGCACCGGTCCATGGCGTCTTGCTTCGTCGGGTTGGGGACCGTGTACACGGCATCCATACGCAGGGCTCCCCGGAAAAATCGCTCCTAGGACCGCACCACGTCGAAACCCCAGACCCAGGGGCAGACGGAAAGCGGAGCCTCCCAGCGCTTTACGGAGCATAGCAGCGGCGTGATCCGCGACAGGACGAACCGGGCGGAAACATCAACCCGGGCGCATTAAAGTTCCTACATCGACGGCTTTGCTTGTCAAACGTTGTTATAAAGTCAGTACTCTCAAATATATATATATTATATAAATAAATTATAAATATTACGCCAGGAGTGGCCAATCATATAATCAAAGGGCCAGTGTGTATGCAAGGTTTTGGGATACCCTTTAGGTCAGCTGTTCAAATCCATGTGTTCCAGAGATGGAAGCGGAATTGGGAGCTACGTCAGTCTGCGGCAGCACTACTTGCCTGGCCGCAGCCTCCAGAAAGCAAGAGTTCCAGAAGTTCGCCTGCGCTCCAGAGAGAGACACTTTATAGTCATTGTCTTATGTACCCCTTTTAGCAGTTTAATTTTCCTGTCCGCGATTACAGGTGTGCGTTTATGACGTTCAGTAAGTAATGTTTTCTATAATTTCAATGTAGTTGATTTATTTATCCTCTCCTGGAGCCGACACCTTATCGTGGTGGAGGGGTTTGCGTGTTCCAATGATCCCAGGAACTAAGTTGCCCGGGGCTTTATGCCCCTGGTAGG